>OX451736.1:1229602051-1230202051 GCA_948472305.1 Vicia faba | reverse complement strand
TTATGAAGAACACATAATACAATCTTCATGCTATGCTGCATAATCTTACTTTTCAGGCCTTCTAACTTGTAAATATCACCATAATTAATTGTTTACACAAACTTTTGAGCTATTATCCAAGTGGTTAAGACATTATCCAATCCATTTTGCCATTTATGGCACAAAGGCATAATTGTCATTCACATAAAGCATGCTTTATACAAAGTCAGCTCTCCTGGAGCCTCTTAACTATTTTTTATGCCACACAATGTCAAATCAAGAAGAAACATGCCTAAAAACTCCTAGCCACTTCAGATCCCTTTTCTACCATACATTGGGACATCAAATTTCACATTACTTGGTTGTTTCATCTCAACCAAACCAGAATTCCACAGCTTGTGAAACAAACTCTCTCATCCTCTCAAACCTTCTTTTTAAATAGAGAGGCCATTTGCAAGCTAAAAGGCTAGAAGTTTTTGTTGTGTAGACAAGTTTCTCAAAACCCCTCATACTCTAAAAAAAACATAATTGTCCATAAAACCTCCACTCTTGAGCTTTGAAGTCCAAATTTTTGAACCTCTCACACCTTGCAAGTTCTGTCCAAACAAACCATCCAAAAACTCCACATACATCATATAGGAGTTGTTCAAACACGAGAACAACTTTTGTTAGATCATCATCACCATTTTCCAAGCCCAAAAACAGCCACCTGCAACTTGACTTCTCTAACTCTAAATCCAAACACGAATTTCAGTTTCAAGGTAAGTTTTCTTGACTTTGAACTCTTCATACAAGCATCATTAGTGGTTCATTTGTGAAGATAAATTGTAGATATCATAGCCCTAAATCTAACTATATGCTTACTTTTCATTTTCATTAACCATGTGTTGAGAACTGACTTATATATGTGACAGGATAACGTTAGAAGTAAAAATCAGCAGTATGAGTCGGTGCATATCTCTATGAGTCGACGCATATTAGGTACAAAATAGGTTATGAGTCGATACAAGGCATTATGCATCACTGCATACTGTTATCAAGACATGTTACAGAGAGACATAATATGTATGAGTCGATGCAAAACACGAATACATCGATGCAACCAAGAAATGAGTCGATGCAAACCATTATGTATCAACTCATAATGAGTTGGTTTTGACTTTCAATAACAAGAAATGATATGTATTGATGCATAAGTGCATGTGTTAATGCATAAAAGTTATCGTATCAATGCATAAGTGCATGCGTCAATGCATAAAAGTTTTCGTATCAATGCATAAGTGCATGTGTCAATACATAAACGTTTTTTTACAACAATTTTCCTTTTTTTACATTATCTTTATATTTATTTATATTTTTATTATTATTAATTATTCAATATGGTTGTAATAGTAATTAGGTTTTAATTGCTTTCATTCCCCATTTGTAAACTTGTATCCCCCATCCCCTAAAGTATTGTAATAGCGTAAGACATTTAATTTATGCAATTTATCGCTTTCCATATTATTGTTAATAATTAGGGTGTGTATGGCAAGATAAAATCAATCTTAGAGAACCCTAATCTCAAGACAAAAATGCATGAAAACAAACACTTTGCACACTTGCACCTCTAGGGTTAACCTCACTTGTTGCCTTGAGAAAAACAGTCATGTCTCTCGAACGTGGGATACTTTAGCAATGACCCTCGAATACAAGATTGTAGTCCCTCGATGACCCTTCAATGTTGCCTTCGGTAAACGATCTTAGACCCTTGAGATAAATTGCTCAGGTATGCTACAATGTTGCCTTCTATGACTGTACGACAACTCACGCCTGTCCCTTCACATCTAATGACAGGGCTTCTTACCAATCAATGGTAAGATAATAATATCTAAAGGAGGAGAAAAAGAATTAAGAATTTTTGAGTAGGTAGAACATTCATAGTTGCTTTCTCACGACCATTTTCAAAACATCTTTCAAACACACCAACACTTTAAAATGAAATATTTTCAAACGTCAACACTTTGTATGCATTCTTATAGAGACGAGAATCATTACAAAGTTTGCCTAAATGAAGGAACTTTTCAAAAATACTTTCAAAACCAATCACCAATACATTTCAAACAAATCATTTTGAAGTGAGCTAGAAACTAAGAGCCCGTAGATAACTACAGATGAAAAGGGTGATAACACCTTCCCTTTTCATAACCTACCCCCCGAACTCAAGAAAATTCTCAAAAGGCCTTTCCTGTTCTTTTCACTCTTTCCTTTATTGGATAAAAGAAAAGTCGGCGGCGGCTCTTGCTATCTGCAATAATTACGATAAAACGCAAAACACCCAAGTCAGTTCTCCCACCGTATTACAGTAGTCGACAACCATGATGGTGCATAAACCATCATTACTAAACTATAATAGCAATTTATTTAGAACTTATGCTCAAATTTACCTACAACACCTGGTCCAATTAATCTTTGTCACTCTAATCATTATTATTCAGCATAAGTTGCACCTCCAGGAGCTTCTCTAATATCTTCACATCCTCCCTAGTACCAAATATCTCATTCCCTCAATTCTTTCATTTACAACATTTCGTACTTGACCTCGTCTCAAACAAGCTGCGACAATAACTAGTTAAGCCCAAGAAGCTTCTGTTATACCCCAAATTTCCCCTAGCAATTTAATAATCAGGTTATTATTATGCTTCTAATTTTTTTAAACCATGTTTTAGTTTAAAATGCTCATTTTTCTTTAGGTTCTAAGTTTAAGGGTGTTAATACAAGGAAGGGGGTGCTTGAATTTTTTTTGTTGAAAGACCTATTAAATTCATCCATGTTAAGATAAGGTGTGTTTTCTATAATGGGAGGTGTAGCGTAAATCAATTAGGCCCATCAGCGTTTTGGAAGCCTATTGCCAAATAAAAGAGTAGGTGCATGGTTATATAGGAGATGGTGTTAAAAGCTGATGGGCTTTCTAAAAATCAAGAAGACCATTTTTTTTCTCTTGGCCCATTTTAAAAAGGTTTAGTCCTATCTCAAAAGTTTGAAGAGGGGGGTATAATGCATTCCAGGAGGTCCATTTGCAATTTATTTTTGAAGCCCAATATTGATAGTTAATGGCCATTTGCGCATAAGAAGGAAGGTGGCTATTAAGAAGAGGGGCCCAATAGATTATATGGCCCATTTGATTTCGTTTTTGTCTTGGGAAAAAAACTTTTTTTTTTGTTTTATAACTTTATTGTTATTACTTTTATTGTTGCTAAATTATATTTAAGACCCTGTAAAAGTGGTACTGGGCTTTGTCAAGTAATGCAGTTTCGTATACATCAATGATGCCTTAAATCTACAGACAAACATTCAAAGCAGAATTCCTATTTTGAAAACCTATTTTAATTTGAAAATTAAAATCACAGACAAAATTTGTTTGAATCCTAATTTGATCTAAGCCTACTGTCACTATAAATTGAAGAACGAAAATTACAAGAAGGAGGGAGGAGAGAAAGAGGAAGTTTACGGAAAAGATTTTTTTATAGAAGAGTGAAAGTCTTGACGAAACTTAGGGTCTCAATTTCCGAAACCCTAAGTTCTTCAATCGCGAGCGCCACCTCCGTCGCACCACCATCGGCCATTACCTGCGAGAATGAAAAAGAAAAGGAGTCGGAACAAACGGGACCAGAAGCAAGCACCGGATTCAAAGAATAAAATCAAAAGCTCAGGGGTAAGCGCTTATCTTCTTTGATTTTTACGATTGATGTTGGGGATTTTGAATTTTGTTTAAGTTTTAGGGAGGGCTTGTTGTGGTGGCGAAGAGAGACACTTGAGCGTTGTCGCGAGGCGGGGGGTATTCGGGTTTGTGGGTTGAAGAAGAAAGTAAGAAGAGAGAAGGTGAATGGGTCGGATGGAGAGAGAGAGAGAGGGTGGAAAAGAGAAATGAAGTATTATTTTAAGACAAAAAGAAACATATTAAGTCTTTAATCCCACACCTACTAATACATAATCACTATCATACGCCCTCATCTTTATCCGTCAGATCCCAATCGTACGCTCCAAAAACCTAGGTCCATCATAAGAGACTGTGACCTACAAGTATCAAGTCCAAGCGGACTCCCAAAGGATGTGATTTTTGGGCCTGGCCCAAATCGTCACTTAAACCCCCCATCCTTTATATTTTTCTAAAACAGTGAAAACTATGCACCCCTTCCTGAATTCAATATCTGAAAATTCAGGCCCTGCTGTACCCCCCCCCCCCCCCCCCCCCCCCCTTCATTTTACTAGTTCACTGTAAACAACACCCCTCTCTCTAATTATATATTTTTTTATATATTTTCTTTATAAATTTATTTATATATTTATTTATTTAATTATATTATTTATATATTTATTTATTTAATTATATATTATTTCACTTATTATCATAATTAATTAGTTATTTTTAGACTTAGTAAATATATGGTTTATTCATATTAAAACCTCGCGCTTAAAAAAACAATTTTCGCGACATAATTTAGGTTAATGTTTCATACCCAAATATTAGAACCCGCATTTTCATAATATTCGTAAGCGATACGTGGCCAATATTTGGCCACGTGTTAAGAGAGCTATATCAGACTCTTCATCTATATACGTCAAAAAAATACGCAAACAAACGTCAAACTATTTTTGTAATAAATTAAATCAAACAATTAATTTTCAAAAAGAATACAAATAGTTTTTAATTAACTTCATATTCCCTTCCTTAGGATAAAAAATTAAGGGTGGCGTCTCTGATTTAAAAAACCAGTTACAACAGCTTCTTGTCTCTGTAATCGACTTGGGAGTCTCTAAATATAGAACTGCATCTACTTGGGATGGATCCATAAATATCATCACCCGAAATAGCATGCTCAAGAAAACTCACCTTCTCAAACCATGATCTACACCTTGACAGCTTAGCATAAAGTTTCTACCCTTTCAACATTGTAATTCAAATCACAATGTTCAACATTCCCTTATTCTGACTTAGATTAACTCATAATGTCCTCAATAAACACCACAACAAACTAATCCAAATATTCTTAATGCTTTCACAAGTTCTAAAATTTGTCCTCTAACTATCTCAGAGAAGTAAAAGTTTCTCCCCCATTTGTTTCAAACCAACTCATGCAGATAAAAAGTTAGAAAAATAAGCAAGTACCGACAATGTTGCACACACATGTCACATACTAAGTGTTGTACCCCAAAATTTTCCCTCTCATTTTATCAACATTTCTCATCACAAGGCTCTTTGAACTCAAGACCAAGCTAGGGTTTGCACTACTCAAGACATCTCCTTGCATTGATGACCTAAATTAGGGTTTGAGTTTGCACAGGGATTTTTGGACCTTCAATGCTCAAAATGACTTTCATGCTTCATATTGGACTCATAAGTTTGTCCATACCAAGTTTCAAGCCTTGAATCAAATTTTGCCCAGTCAATTGGACAGTTGACCTAAAATTCGCTGTATTAGGGAAAAAGTCAATTGTGGCCAATTTACAGTCAAACCTCTTGAATTTTGACCCACATAAATATTATGAACCATTTGATCAAGTTTGGACCACAACTCCACAAGAAATTTGAACCAGATCACCAAAAGGGCAAAATGGTCATTTTTAGGGTTTTGACTATACAAAGGCAATTTCTGACTTTTTGACCTAACCAATGGCAAATTAGGCTCAACAATGGACTCAAGGACTCAATGGCATCATCTTGACCTATTCAACAAGTTCAAAAGATCTCAATTGCATTGGATTGACAGATGAATTTTTCAGTCAACTGATCAAAATTTGACTGTACACTGAAAAGTCAAACTTTGACTTTTTGGTCAAAATCAAGTGCCAAGGGTCATTTTTCATCAAGATATGTCAAAACATGAAGCTTGTTCATCAAGAAACCCAAAATTTCAAATTAGGGTTTAAAATGGAAAATTTTTATAACTTAGAAATTTTCTAAGTTATGAAAAATTCTTATTTTTTCCTAGCTTTGGCCAACATTTTCACCATGATGCAAATGGATTCAAACAAAACCTCCAACATGAAAGTTGTAGTCCTCCACAAAGTCTACAACTTTTATTCAAAAAGTTTTCTCAAACGAAGCTTGGATCTCAAGTTATGATTTTTGGAACAAGGGTCCCTAAAACTTTTAACTTAGTGAAATTTTGCCCTAGTTTAGGCAGGATTTTGACCTATCTTCTTGGCCATTTTTCATATGGTTCCACTTGGAATATCAAGTTGCATTTCAAATATCGATTATAGGGCATGTTGCAAGCTTTCCAAATTATCCAAGAACTCCTCAAACACATTTGTGGTTAAGGAGAATCGAAGGCTTGAAGTTGGCAAAAACTCACTTTTCATCCATGGCATATTCATGTTCATACAAGTTGCAATTTCAAGTCAGCATGCCTTACACTAGTTTACAGGCCTCTAAACCACTTCACACTCCATAATTAAATGCAAATCCATAAGTCTAAGCTTTTGTTTTGGTCATTTGGACATTGTACACAAAATTAATCCCTAAGTAGAAAAAGGCAAATTTCCATTTTTACTTAAATCTTGCTTTATGTCAAAACCGATTTCTTGAGCATTGATCCAAATCTTTTTCAGCTAATCAAATCCATAAGTTGGAGGGACCAAGGGCAAGAGATGAAAGCATAAGGATAACCTGTACAGACCTGTTCCAATCACTTCCACATTCTTACTTCAAAAACAAAAAACTTGTCCAAAACCTTAGTACTGGAAAACCAGCCAATACCAACTTATGCAAACAGTTTGAACATCTTTCTCACACCCCTTTGAGCTAGAAACACGATTGCTTGAGCCTCTAAACACCCCATAGCCAGAAATCACACTCCTTTGGCAAAACAGGACAGGTTCTGCAACTTGAGTTCCATAGCACATTTGGCTCGTGCGTTTTTCCCCAAGTTGCTTCAAACACCTTCCATTCAACTCACCCAAGCTATCCCAAACCTCAAACACCAACTGTAACTCCATTTACAGTGTTTTCCATTTTCATTTTAAGCTTGTGCAGGTTGAGTTCTATAGGCTGATTCAAGGACATTCAATGCAAGCTAGCTATTGGAGAAGGTCAAGTGAAGTTCAAGCAAGCTACCAGACATCTCAAGCCTTGTTGAAAAGCACAACATTGCCCTACACGAAGTCAGCTGAAACAGGTTTTTCTCAACTTCCTATCTCTCTATTTAGGAACATTTAGCTTTAGGTTTGTGAATAAAAAATATAGTATTCATTGCCATGAAGCTGTACATATGCTCAATTTTCATTTATATTAAGTGTGCTAAGAGAATTTCATCCATGAACATGCTGAAAAAACTAGGTCAGCTTTTAGGGCCAGAGAAATTCTCTCTGGTCTTTGTGAGTTAAGACAAGTTGTTTATATGGTTGGAATCGTCTTGAAATTCTCTACAAGTTTGATGTTGTGTATTTTTGCAATAGAGTTCGCATACAGGATTTGGTAGTTTGTACAGGAACGCGCACATTTTTTCAAAAGCTGGAGGTTGAAGATGAAGTTTTGGGCTTGGCTTGACCTGGCTACTTTTGACACCCCCTTTTTTTCTTTTTGCACCCCCTGGCCCAATTTCTTGTATTTTTATATTTTTGCATTTTTGTTTTCATTTCTGATTTTGTTTATTTATTTCCAAATATAAAAAATGCTCAAAAATATTTTCATAATTTTTTCACATTTATTTTGCATTTTATTTTAATTTTTTCCAACATAGAAAACATTTTAAATACTTTTATCTTATTTATTTAAACTTAAAATAATATATAAATTATGCTTTTATTTTTATTCTTTATTTTTATTCATACTAAAAATATTTTTCTAAATATATTTTATTTTTTAGTTAATATAAAAAATACACATATAAATATATACTTTTATTTTATTAAATACTTTAGAATAAAAAAAATACAAAATATTACATTTTTACTTTTATTATTATTTATACTAAAAAAAATACTTTTTTTAAGTATATTTTATTTTTGTATATATTAATACATTTTATTGTATATAAATAATATAATATATTTATTTCCTTAAAGAAATTAGGGTTTTACCCTTAAACAAATAAAATTAATCTTTTTATTTATTTCTTTATTTTTCTACATTAAATATTTTTACATGCATAAATAAACAAAAACCTTTTTTTGCATAATTCATATTATTTGATATATTATTTATTTTGTTTATTTAAATATTGTCCATTTATTATTTATGCATTTGAATTCAATTTGAATTCAAAAATTGTACCCCTCATCCCCATAATCATGTTGTAATAGCTTAGACTTTTAATTCTCGCACTTTACACTTTCAATTATGCCATGATTAGAGAATTAGGGTTTGTATGCAAAAATCAAAATCAACAAGTAGCTTGACCTAATCAAAGATAAAAATGCATGAAAATCAAACACAATGCACACTTGCACCCCTAGGGTTACAATCCACTTGTTTCCTTTAAAAATGGGTCATGTTATGCATGTTGGGTACTTTGGCAAAACAAAAACAAAACAAAAGATCATAGTCCCTCGATGACGCTATCTTGGTTGCCTAAACAAAAATGATCAAGTCCCTCAAAAATTTGCCAAAAATACTTAACACAATTGCTATCATGGTCTATACGATGACCCGCGCCTGTCCCGTTTAACATCCTAATACAAGTTTGTTTACCAAATGCAATGGTAAAACAACACTGTCAAAAGGGTTAAAACATTAGGAAAGATCTTTGAGTAAATTAGGGTAGATAACTCTTAGTTACTTGATCAAAAAAACATGCAAAGTATCCTTGCTATTTTCAAACACACCTCACAACACAATTTCAAAAACATTTCCTAAATCAAACTTTCAAAACATTGAATCATCTTTTCAAAAGACAAAAACACCTTTGTATACATTCAAACAAGAATCATTATAAAGGTTGCCACAACGATGGCCTCTTTTCAAAACATCTTTCAAAACCACACACAAAGCACCATTTCAAACAATTGAAAAGCAAAAGCAAGTGATCTAAACAAGTAACTAAGAGCCCATGGATAACCATGGATGAAAAGGGTGCTTGCAACTTTCCTTTTCATAATCTACTCCCCGAACCCAAGAAAACATCTCAAAGGTCTTTCCTATTCTTTTTGACCTTTCCTTAGGATAAAATAAAAAGCCGGTGGCGACTCTTGCTAAAACGAAACATTGCGAACACAAACGCAAAATTCCAAGTCAGTTCTCCCACCGTATCACAGAACTGGCGACTCTGCTGGGGACAACTTTAAAAGTGGAGTAACCTTAAGGTTTAGATCACCTTTGCATGCTTATCTTGTTTGCTTTGATTGCTTTACATTTGGTTCTATTGTTTGGGCTTGAAATCCTCTACCTGGATTTGGGGAAACATTCATAGGTAAATAGTAATACGTTATGGAAACTGTGTGGGGTATACCGACATGGTTGAAGCAATAGCTATATTAGTGCGACATATTTGTGGGTACCGGTAGCCTTTGAGTCAATCAAAGAGAATACGGGGCCGCTGAGTGATGTCATGAAGCACTAATGAACTTTTAGAACCTTACTTGACCATCTTGGCTTTTTTAGGGGTAGTGAGATGACCGACTTTGGTGCAGTCTGAAGTTGGTAGATACTCGATACTACACTTATTGAGGGTTGTTTTCTTGGAATATTTCGGTCGCCAGTTGAGTGGCTAAACCGAAACAATAAACACAGAAAATAATCCAGTGATATTGAGCTCCTTAGAACCCGGTTACTATTTGTAGGACAGGTTGAGCCAACTAATTTCAAGAGGGTATTTACCTATGAAACCCCATGCAAGCCTGAAACTAGGGTCTTGTGTGATTTTCTTGTACATATGTTTATGCATACATCATGGACATCATAAAGCATCATATGCATCCACTAACCATTTCAAGGGTTTGGATCTTCATCTTTGTTCTTGTTTTGTAGGTCATGGAATCTCTTCGCGGGAAAACAATTCAAGTCAACCTTGTGAGAATCCCTCCTCAACTCAAGGAGCTTACTTCCAAGATTCCAGAGAATTCTCTCTTCAGTGAAAGACATGGTAGACTTCTCAACTTGGTCAACTCCAACATTAAAGAAGACATGGTGAAAGTCCTCTTCCAGTTCTTTGACCCCCTACACCACTGTTTCACATTTCCTGATTACCAACTAGTACCTACTTTGGAGGAATTTTCTCAACTCCTGAGGATTCTTGTTCTCCATCAACTACCCTACAACGGTACGGAAAGAGAACCAAAGCCTGGAGATGTTGCTCAAGCCCTACACTTGCAACCATCTGATATCAAAGGTCATTGGGAAACCAGAAGTGGTGTCAAGGGTTTGTTGGCAAAGTTTATGTTTGAGAAGGCACAAGACTGCTGGAATTCTCTAGATCTGCAAGCTTTTGAGGAGATTGTAGCACTTCTCATCTATGGGTTGGTCTTGTTCCCAAACCCTTATCAGCTTATAGATGTGAATGTTGTCAAGATTTTCATATCTCGGAATCCTGTGCCTACATTGCTTGGGGACATCCTACACTCCTTTCACACACGAACAATGAGGAAAAGAGGTGTTCTCATGTGCTGTACTCCTCTTCTAGCAAGGTGGTTTATTTTTCACCTTCCCCAGTCAGTCTTGAAGAATGAGCAGGGTTTAAGGTGGTCACAACGATTGATGACCCTCACACATTCTGATGTTCATTGGTGTTCTCGGTCCAGAGAAAATGTCATCATCATTGATCATTGCGGAGAATTCCCTAATGTTCATTACTTGGCATTAGGGGAGGAATTACCTATAACCTCTGTTTAGCTCTGAGACAATTTGGGTATGCCGGAAGGGATGGCCCTCATGATATGTTGATTCCTGACTTGGTTTTTGACTTTGACAACGATGCTCAAGGACTTCTACAAAGGTTTATCCGAGCATGAAGGATGCCCAACAAAGTGGATAGTAAGATACTGGGACACAAGAATTCCATCCCCCTTGAACCTTACCTTAAGTGGGTACGAACCCGCGCCCAAAATCTTATGATGCCATATCCTCACATTCTCCCCGTGATCAAAGAGCCTGTTATGGAAGGAGAGGTTCCATACACCCTCCTACATCCAGACATGCCAACATCATTGGAAGAATTGTAAAAGAGTTGGATACAACTCAAGGAAGAGCGGAATACTTTTGAAGCCAGCTTCTACGCCAGTGAGAAGAAGGTTTTGGAGCTTACCTGCCGACTTCATGAAGAGGGGACTCTCAACACTTACATCGCGCCAAAGAGGATGCGCAATGTCTTTTTACATTAAGAAGCTTTGTAATATTTTGCCCATGGAGCATTTATGTACTAACAAATTTCTTCTTATTAATATGACGTGTGTTCTTTTTGTTTGCAACGAATTTGAATTTCTGAATCCTTGAATGCATTACATGAATAACATATCATTCATCATATGCATTAACAGGTCTTCACACCAGGTTTCCTTATCTTTCTGCTGTTTATTTCAGCGAGATGGATATAGAACAGACGGTTAAAGATCTGCAGGCACAAAATTTGCAATTCCAACAACTCCTCATGACCTTGGAAAAGGGTCAAGAGGATCTTAAAGCACTGTTAGAGAAAGAGAAGGAACTATAAAGGAAGAAAAAGAAAAGGATTGGTGTGGCCACTATAGGAAGAAGATTTGAGCATCAGGCTAGGAGAGTTCTGGAGTTCCCCTCGACATCTGACGAAGGGGTTGGTAAAGGAAAGGGAGTTGTTATGCCCTCCGAATCTGAAGCTGAAGAAGAGGAAGAGGAAGAGGATGAAGATTACTCTGAACAACAATATCCTCCGGCGGATGATAAGTATAAAAATCTTGAGGATCGATTGGCAGCCATGGAGTTGCAAAGGGCACCGGGGCTAGATTTCGAAGAACTAGGGTTGGTCGCTGGGATCGTCATTCCTCCCAAGTTCAAAGTACCTACATTTGCTAAATACGATGGTCTATCATGTCCGAAGATGCATCTGAGATCCTACGTCAGAAAGATACAACCTCACTCTTCTGATAAGGATCTATGGGTCCACTTTTTTCAAGAGAGTTTGTCGGGTACGCAATTGGACTGGTTCTATCAACTTGAGAGATCTGATGTTCATAACTGAGAAGATCTGGATGCTGCTTTCTACCGACAATACCAATACAACACAGATTTAGCGCCTACTCGTACTCAACTACAGAGCATGGGTATGTCCTCTAATGAGGGATTTAAGGAGTATGCCCAGAAGTGGAGGGATTTGGCTGGAAGGGTGCAGCCACCATTGTCGGATAGAGAGCTGGTTGACATGTTTTTAGGGACTCTATCAGGTCCATTCTTCAATCACTTGATCGAGAGCTCATCTGCAGGGTTCACCGAATTAATTCTGACCGGTGAAAGGGTCGAAGCTGGTATTAAGAGTGGTAAAATTCAGAAGGATGCCTCCGCTTCCACTGCTATTAAGAAGACCTTCCCAGCCAAGAAGGAAGTTTCTGCTATTCACACCCAGAGAAACCAAGGGAGAACAGAGCACCGACCAACGGTGGGGGCTGTGATGATCCAGAATTCCTCAACCAATCAACCTCGAAACAATCAACCAAGAACTAACCAGCAAAGGGTAGAAAGGCCACAACGGCAATTCACCCGAATCAATATGACACCGGCTCAGGTCCTCCCTCATTTGTTAAAGCTGAACCTTACCAACTTGAAAGAAGCTCCGAAAAACCCAAATACCTCTTCTCCCTATTATCATTCCAATGCAAAATGCGCATACCGCTCGGACAACGTAGAGCATGATACCAATAACTGTTGGGCTCTTAAAAACAAGATCCAAGATTTGATAGATGCCAAGGAAGTAGAGTTTGATGCGCCCGAAAAACCTAATGTGATATCCGCTCCTATGCCAAAACATGGTCATAATATCCATGCAATTATGGAAGATCCTCATGTTACCACTGTTGATGAGTTAATGACTCTGTTGCCAATGATTAAAGTGAATCTGTTGAAAGCTGGGATATTCCCAGGCTGTGGAAAAGACTGTTACTTCTGTTCAACCTTGCAATCTGACTGCCCACTGTTGAAATCAGGCATCCAACGCCTGATGGATACCCAAGAGATCCTCTTTCAAAAGACTCTTGTTGCTACTATCACTCATGTTACTCCTGTTACCTTTGTTACTCCTGTCAATGGCATTGCTATAATCACCATCTTCGATAATCTTTCCAAGACTTGCAAAAGGCCTGTTAAGATTACGCTTGATCCTAAGTTTGTACCGCTGAAGATTACCATGCCGAGGCCTATCCCATATAAGTCCAACAAGACGATACCATGGAATTACGGAGGAGAGATCTTCTACCATGGTGTCAAGAAAATCGAATCAGTCAAAAATAATTCCGATGAAGAAACTTCTGATATAGGGAATATTGCAGGAACAAGCAAGATAACTCGTAGCAGAAGAATCTTCTCTCCGGAGATTGCTCCTCCACGGGCAGTCTTCGGACCCTCAAAAGCTTTTGTGCCTGTCAAAGTATTTGTGCAAAGTCCGGTTATTGAAGAGATTGTTACTCCCGAAATTGAACCCTCTGCTGTTACCACCGGTAAAGGTAAGGGGATCCAAGAAGCGCCTGTCAGGACGAAGGCCCAGACTTTGGTTATCCCCGAGACCACCCAAAAGGAGATGGAGGAAATCTTAAAGATAATCAAGAAGAGCGACTATGATGTCGTAGAGAAGCTAGGGCAAACCCCTTCCAAAATCTCTATGTTGGCTCTCTTACTCTGCTCTGAGGCTCATGCCAAGGCCTTGATCAAATTTCTGAAGACGGCACACGTGCCTCAAGAAACTTTTGTGGACCAGTTTCAAGAGTGCGTGGCTAGCCTTACAGCTGATAATGGTCTTGGTTTTTCTGATGTTGATTTGACCCCTAAGGGAAGAAAGCATAATGATGCGCTGCATGTCTCGGTAGAGTGCAGAGGGACCACACTTGCTCATGTTCTGGTTGATACCGATTCATCCTTAAATGTTCTACCAAAGAAGGCGTTGGACAGATTGGACTGTGAAGGTTTGACCCTAAAGCCCAGTAATATCATTGTTAGAGCCTTCGACGGTTCTAAGCGGATGGTTCACGGAGAGGTGGACATCCCAATCAAAGTGGGTACAGAAATTTTCAACTCTACTTTTTATGTGAAGGACATCCGTCCTTCATATTCATGCTTGTTGGGAAGGCCATGGATCCACAATGCTGGGGAAGTCACTTCTTCTCTACACCAGATGATCAAGTACCTAGTTCAAGGTAAGATTATAACGGTTCATGGTGAGGAGGAGTATATGATAAGTCACCTTAACTCTTTCCGCTATGTGGAGTTAGATGGCGAATTCATAGAAACACCTTTCCAACACTTTGAAGAGGTTTCTCCTGAAGTCGCAGTAGCAAAGACAATGACTGATGTTCCTATCATTTCCAAGCCTGTGTCTCGGATGGCATCCCTTAAAGATGCGGAGGCTATAATCAAAGAAGGAAAAAGTAAGGTGTGGGGTCAACTACCAGGTTTTTCTCACAAGACAGACAAGTTCGGATTAGGTTTCACTACTACTGGCCAGAAAGTTGTGTGTCGCTCCCGGGCTGGAGGACCACCCCTAAAAATCACTCACCATGGAGTTCATGCTTTGGAACATGATAATGAAGAAGGCAACTTTGAAGATTGGATCTTTCCAACCATTGAAGGAGGATTAAATAACTGGGAGGCAAAAGACTTTGTTCCCATCACTTTCATCAATCAGTAATTTATCTTTGAACAATTTCCTGTTTGGTCTGTAATAATTAAACAATTCATACACTCTTTTCACCTTATGCCTTACCCGGGGCATATAGGTCCATTTGTAAGGGTTTTGATTCTTCATTTTCATATGACATTTTTAATGAATCATGGACGTTTTCATCTATAAACTGTTATGTTCATTTTCTTTCCTTTTAAATTTTATTTTGTTTAAGGATGGCTATCCCTTACACACACCCACACTCACAAAATGTCGGTACCCATCCACTCCGGATTCCATGGGTGACTATTCTGCTTTGGCCTTCGGTGACTCTGAAGATTTGGTCAATCATGCCGAGTATGAAGGTGATGAAGATTGTGAAGTGCCTGGAGAGTTAGCTAGACTTTTGCAACAAGAAGAAAGGGCTATTCTGCCCCATGAAGAGTTGTTGGAGACTATCAATTTTGGAACAGAGGAAGACAAGAAAGAGGTTAAAGTGGGTGCCAACCTGGAGCCAAGTGTCAAAGAGCGTTTAGTTCAGCCGTTGAATGAATATGTCGAGATCTTTGCCTGGTCCTATGAAGACATGCCGGGACTAGATATAGATATTGTGGTTCACCGTCTCCCTACAAGAGAAGACTGTCTACCAATCAAATAAAAAGTCTGCCGAATGAGGCCCGACATGTCCGAAAAGATCAAAGCTGAAGTGATGAAGCAGTTCAATGTTGGCTTTCTGGCTGTTACTTCCTATCCACAATGGGTTGCTAACATTGTGCCCGTGCCTAAAAAGGACGGCAAAGTCAGAATATGTGTGGACTACAGAGACCTAAACAGGGCTAGCCCTAAAGATGATTTTCCACTACCACACATTGACATCTTGGTTGACAACACAACTCAACACAAGGTATTATCCTTCATGGATGGATTCTAGGGATATAACCAGATCAAAATTGCCCCCGAAGACATGGAGAAGACTACTTTTGTTACGCAGTGGGGTACCTTCTGCTATAAAGTGATGCCATTCGGACTGAAGAATGCCGGGGCAACCTATCAGCGAGCCATGGTAGCTTTGTTTCATGACATGATACATTATGAAATCGAAGTTTACGTAGACGACATGATAGCCCGTTCACAAACAGAAGAAGAGCACCTCGACCGTCTGCAAAAGTTGTTTGTCAGGTTAAAGGAATATAAGCTCAGACTGAACCCTAGAAAGTGCACTTTCGGAGTCAGGTCCGGTAAACTTTTGGGATTTATTGTCAGTAACAAAGGCATTGAAGTTGACCCTGTGAAAGTTAAAACTATACAAGAAATGCCTGCCCCCCGCACTGAAAAGGAGGTCAGAGGTTTCTTGGGACGCTTAAACTACATTGTGAGGTTCATCTCTCACCTAACATCTACCTGTGAGCCAATCTTCAAGTTGTTGAAGAAAGATCAAGTGGTTGAATGGAACAATGATTATCAAGTTGCTTTCGATAAGATCAAGGAGTATTTGTTGGAGCCTCCTATCTTGATGCCACCCGTCGAAGGAAGACCTTTAATTATGTATCTGACTGTTTTGGATAACTCAATGGGGTGCGTACTGGGCCAACATGACGAGTATGGCCGAAAAGAGAATGCCATTTATTACCTTAGAAAAAAGTTTACCGACTGTGAGACTCGCTACTCACTGCTCGAGAAAACTTGATGCGCTTTGGTTTGGGCTGCTCTCCGGCTAAGGCAGTATATGTTGACACATACCACTTTGTTGATTTCCAAGATGGATCCGATCAAGTACATCTTCGAGAAGCCTGCTTTATCCGGAAGAATCGCTAGATGGCAGATGATCCTGACAGAGTATGATATCCAGTACACAACCCAAAAATCTATAAAGGGGAGTGTACTAGCTGACCATCTAGCTCACCAAGCCGTCGAAGATTACCAATCTATGAGGTTCGACTTCCCTGACGAGGACATTATGACATTGGACAACATTGCAGGTAATAGACTGTATGATGGACCTGAACAAGGATATCGATGGACCCTATACTTTGATGGTGCCTCCAATGCACTTGGCAATGGTATCGGCGCAGTACTTATCTCTCCAGAAGGTTGCCATACACCTTTCACTGCTAGACTCTGCTTCAGTTGTACCAACAACATGGCCGAATATGAAGCTTGTATCTTTGGTCTCAAGGCTGCTATTGACTTGGGAATCAAATCTCTGATTGTGTTTGGGGACTCAGCTTTGGTTATCAGTCAAATCAAATGAGAGTGGGACACTAAACATCCTAATCTTATCCCATACAAAGAACATGTCCTGACATTGTTGCCCCATTTCGAACAGATTACCTTTGAGCACTTCCCGCGAGAAGAAAATCAGCTAGCGGATGCTCTGGCTACAATGTCTTCCATGTTTAAGCTCAACTGGGATAATGAGGCACCTCAAATCACCATCGAACGAATGGACGAACCAGCACATTATCACGAGATTAATACCGAAGAAGTGGTGGACCGACCTTGGTTTCATGACGTCAAAAGGTATCTCGAGGCACAAGAATACTCTGAAGGAGCTTCAGTCAACGACAAAAAGTTCTTAAGGAGGTTCACTGCCAAGTTCTTTCTAAGCAATGGTATCCTATACAAGCGCAATCTTGATTGTGTCCTACTCCGTTGTGTGGACAAGATTGAAGCTGAGCAGGCCAAACTACATAATGGCACCTTTGGCACCCACTCGAGCAGTCACACGATGGCTAAGAAGATTCTAAGGGCAGGCTACTACTGGTCTACCATGGAAGCTGATTGTCATCAACATTCCCGTACATGTCACAAATGCCAAGTCTATGCTGACAAGGTACATATTCCCCCAGTTCCTCTCAATGTTCTAACAGCTCCTTAGCCATTCGCGATGTGGGGAATCGACATGATTGGAGAGATCAAATCTACAGCATCCAATGGACACCGTTTCATCCTGGTGGCCATTGATTACTTTACCAAGTGGGTTGAAGCAGCTTCCTTTGCCTCCGTTACAAAGAATGTGGTTGCCCGCTTCATCAAGCAGAACCTCATATGCCGATACGGTATCCCCGACAGGATCATTACGGACAACGGTACAAATTTGAGCAATACTATGATCATCGCTCTGTGCGAGCAGTTCAAGATTCAACATCACAATCCATCTCCCTATCGGCCAAAGATGAACGGTGTTGTTGAAGCTGCAAACAAAAATATCAAGAAGATCATTCAAAAGATGACAGTCACCTACAAGGATTGGCATGAGATGTTATCGTTTGCTCTGCACGGATACCGTACCATGGCACGCACTTCAACTGGGGCAACACGTTTTTCTTTGGTATACGGCATGGAAACTGTTTTACCTATCGAGGTTCAGATTCCCTCCTTGAGAATTATGAAGGATGCTGGTTTGAGTGAAGACGATTGGATTCAGACCCGACTTGATCAACTTAAATTGATTAACGAAAAACGACTTACTGTTGTTTTCCATGGTCAGGCGTATTAAAAACGTATGATCAAGGCCTTCAACAAGAAAGTCAAGAGACAAGTATATCAAGCCGGAGATCTTGTAATCAAGCGAATCATCTTGCCGCAAAGTGATCCCAGGGGCAAATGGACTCCTACTTACGAAGGACCATTTTTGATCAAAAATATCTTTTCTGGTGGGGCAATGATTCTGACCACCATGGACGGTGACGACCTGCCACACCCTGCGAACGCAGACATAGTCAAAAGATACTACACATAAAATGACCCGACAAGTTGAAAACCCGAAAGGGCGACTTGGGAAAAAATGGGCATCCCGGTGAATCGAAAACCCGAAAGGGCGGTTCAGGCAAAAATTAGGGATAAACAAAAAAAACTGTACACCCGTCAAGTTGAAAACCCGAAAGGGCGACTTGGGCAAAAAAGGGTTTCCCGGTGGATCGAAAACCCGATAGGGCGGTCCAGGCAAAAGTTAGGGAATTAAAGTGTATGACTATGTCTCGTCGGATCACTTTAAGGACAATCTCTTCATAGACAAGCCCCAGGCTTCTGATCAATTCAATCATCGACAGGCGAAGCAACGAATGGACAGTTACTCAGAGTTGTGAAGGCTATATCAGAATGGGAACCCCATAGAATTACTACACATAGCCATCCTTCTTTGTATAAATTTTTCTCATTTTTTATGACAACATTATCTTACTATGATGCCTGTCTCCTTTGTACAAAATACTTACACAAAGTTAATACAAAGATACTTCAAAGTGCAGAAATTTGCTTGCCTTTTCTTTCTTTTTACACTTATGTTTTATTTGAAAACGTCCAATGATTTGTTAAATGAGCATATGCATTTGAATATAATCACTGCTTACAAATGAAATGAAATAAGAAAGGATAATTACTGATAGGTCGAAAGTATAGGAAAACGTCTTTAGGCTATTCCAGAAGAAATCCCCCTACAGTATGTCATTCAAATCCTCAACAGAGCTAAAACCTTGAAATGCATATCCCCAGCGGAGTTAAGTTTCAAAATTCCCATCAGAGTTAAGTTTCTAAGAAAACTCCCGATCCCCAGCGGAGTCAGAATACTCTAAACTTTCTTCCCAAGCGGAGTCCAAAATTTCAAATCTTAAACCCCAGTGGAATACTATTCAACTTCCTCCGATTCCCCAATGGAGTTTTTTCCACAAAACAAGGATCCCCAGTAGATTGCCATACAAACCAAACTCCTGATTTCCCCGGCAGAAATAAGTATTCTTCCCACAGAGTTATTTCCCAGCAGAACGAAGATTCTTGTTCTTATTTCTCCAGTGGAAGCCTCCCAGGTTTTGATTCCCCAGTAGAGATCGTCAGAGTTGTCCTCATTCTTCCCAGAAAGTCATGAAGGATTCTCACATCCCCACAGAAGTTGTCAAAGTTTTGATAATCCCCACAGGTTGCCAAGGATTTTCTTTATCCCCAACAATAGCCAGCAAGGATTTCTCACCTTCAGCAATCAAAGATTTTTGGAATCCCCAGCATAGATCAAGGATTTACTTTCCCCGACAGTAGTCAAAGATTTCATTATCTCTAGCTATTAAGGATTTATTTTCCTCAGCAGGACAGCTAATCAGCTTACATACACGTGCATTACATTCATATATCATAAACATTGTTGGAATGCATTTTATTGCATCATACATATCATGCAACATAACTTTGTGTTTTAGCTAACATTTTACCCTTTTCAGGATGAGATTGAAAAGTTATCATTAACAACTATTCAAAGATTTCAGATACGGTACAGATACACTCCAAGACATGGAAGTCATTCTGCTATTCATTCAGATCTCTTATTTCAAATACAGTATGGATACATCCCATACACAGAGGTCATTCTACTACTCATTCCTACTTCAGCAATCAGATACAGATTAGATACGCTCCAGACACAGAAGCCATTCTATTTCTCATTCAGATTCAAATATCAACTACAAGCTCAGATACACTCCAAGACATGGAAGTCATTCTGTTGCCTTTTTCAGATCCCAGTTACAGTACGGATACACTCCAAGACATGGAAGTCATTCTGCTACTCATACAGATCTCAATCAAGATATAGTCCAGATACGCACCAGACACGGTTGCCCTTCTGTCACTCATTCAAACCCATTCCCCAGCCCAGAGATACTCCAGATACGGATTTCTTTCTGTTGCTTATTCAAATCTTCAATTTCGGATACAATACAGATACACTCCAGACACGGATGCCATTCCTTTGCTCATACAAATCAAATCTCCAGATACAACTCAGATACGTTCCCGACACGGATACTATTCTGATGTTCATTCTACTAATTTTAAACCAACAATCTTGGATGGCATCTTTAATCCCATCTCCATCAAGATTCTACCATCTCTAAATGGCATCTTTAAGCCCATTCCCTCAGCTACATTTTGACGAGTGCAAATTTACGGGCACTCTAGTGTGCAATCCTCTTTTACCTTCGAGTCACGAAAGGCAAACTTGCCAATCTAACTCTTCAGGTTCAAGAAGATTGAACAGGGGCAACGGTTGTACCCCAAAATTTTCCCTCTCATTTTATCAACATTTCTCATCACAAGGCTCTTTGAACTCAAGACCAAGCTAGGGTTTGCACTGCTCAAGACATCTCCTTGCACTGATGACCTAAATTAGGGTTTGAGTTTTCACAGGGATTTTTGGACCTTCAATGCTCAAAATGACTTTCATGCTTCATATTGGACTCATAAGTTTGTCCATACCAAGTTTCAAGCCTTGAATCAAATTTTTGCTCAGTCAATTGGACAGTTGACCTAGAAATCCATTGTATTGGGGAAAAAGTCACCTGTGGCCAATTTACAGTCAAACCTCTTGAATTTTGACCCACATAAATATTATGAACTCATATGAACCTATTGATCAATTTTGGACCACAACTCCACAAGAAATTTGAATCAGATCACCAAAAGGGCAAAATGGTCATTTTTAGGGTTTTGACTGTACAAAGGCAATTTCTGACTTTTTGACATAACCAATGGCAAATTAGGCTCAACCATGGACTCAAGGAATCAATGGCATCATCTTGACCTATTCAACAAGTTCAAAAGACCTCAATTGCATTGGATTGACAGATGAATTTTTCAGTCAACTGATCAAAATTTGACTGTACACTGAAAAGTCAAACTTTGACTTTTTGGTCAAAATCAAGTGCCAAGGGTCATGTTTCATCAAGATATGTCAAAACATGAAGCTTGTTCATCAAGAAACTCAAAATTGCAAATTAGCGTTTAAAATGGAAAATTTTCATAACTTAGAAATTTTCTAAGTTATGAAAATTTCTTATTTTTTCCTAACTTTGCCCAACATTTTCACCATGATGCAAATGGATTCAAACAAAACCTCCAACCTGAAAGTTGTAGTCCTCCACAAAGCCTACAACTTTGATTCACAAAGTTTTCTCAAAAGAAGCTTGGATCTCAAGTTATGATTTTTGGAACAAGGGTCCCTAAAACTTTTAACTTAGTGAAATTTTGCCCTAGTTTAGGCAGAATTTTGACCTATCTTCTTGGCCATTTTTCACATGGTTCCACTTGGAATCTCAAGTTGCATTTCAAAGATGGATTATAGGGCATGTTTCAAGCTTTCCAAATTGTCCAAGAAATCCTCAAACATATTTGTGGTTAAGGAGAATCGAAGGCTTGAAGTTGGCAAAAACTCACTTTTCATCCATGGCATATTCATGTTCATACAAGTTGCAATTTCAAGTCAGCATGCCTTACACTAGTTTACAGGCCTCTAAACCACTTAACACTCCATAATTAAATGCAAATCCATCAGTCTAAGCTTTTGTTTTGGTCATTTGGACATTGGACACAAAATTAATCCCTAAGTAGAAAAAGGCAAATTTCCATTTTTACTTAAATCTTGCTTTATGTCAAAACTGATTTCTTGAGCATTGATCCAAATCTTTTGTAGCTAATCAAATCCACAAGTTGGAGGGACCAAGGGCAAGAGATGCAAGCATAAGGATAGCCTGTACAGGCCTGTTCCAATCACTTCCACATTCTTACTTCAAAAACAAGAAACTTGTCCAAAACCTTAGAACTGGAAAACCAGCCAATACCAACTTATGCAAACAGTTTGAACATCTTTCTCACACCCCTTTGAGCTAGAAACACGATTGCTTGAGCCTCTAAACACCCCATATCCAGAAATCACACTCCTTTGGCAAAACAGGGCAGGTTCTGCAACTTGAGTTCCATAGCTCATTTGACTCGTGCGTTTTGCCCCAAGTTGCTTCAAACACATTCCATTCAACTCACCCAAGCTATCCCAAACCTCAAACACCAATTGTAACTCCATTTACAGTGTTTGCCATTTTCATTTTGAGCTTGTGCAGGTTGAGTTCTATAGGCTGATTCAAGGACATTCAAGGCAAGCTAGCTATTGGAGAAGGTCAAGTGAAGTTCAAGCAAGCTACCAAACATCTCAAGCCTTGTTGAAAAGCACTACATTTCCCTACACGAAGTCAGCTGAAACAGGTTTTTCTCTACTTCCTATCTCTCTATTTAGGAACATTTAGCTTTAGGTTTGTGAATAAAAAATGTAGTATTCATTGCCATGAAGTTGTACATATGCTCAGTTTTCATTTATATTAAGTGTGCTAAGAGAATTTCATCCATGAACATGCTGAAAAAACTAGGTCAGATTTTAGGGCCAGAGAAATTCTCTCTGGTCTTTGAGAGTTAAGACAAGTTGTTTATATGGTTGGAATCGTCTTGAAATTCTATACAAGTTTGATGTTGTGTGTTTTTGCAATGGAGCTCGTATACAGGATCTGGTAGTTTGTACAGGGACGCGCGCGTTTTTTCAAAAGCTGGAGGTTGAAGATGAAGTTTTGGGCTGGGCTTGACCTGGCTACTTTTGACACCCCCTTTTTTCTTTTTGCACCCCCTGGCCCAATTTCTTGTATTTTTATATTTTTGCATTTTTGTTTTCATTTCTGATTTTGTTTATTTATTTCCAAATATAAAAAATGCTCAAAAATATTTTCATAATTTTTTCACATTTATTTTGCATTTTATTTTAATTTTTTCCAACATAGAAAACATTTTAAATACTTTTATCTTATTTATTTAAACTTGAAAATAATATATAAATTATGCTTTTATTTTTATTCTTTATTTTTATTCATACTAAAAATATTTTTCTAAATATATTTTATTTTTTTGTATATATTTTATTTTTAGTTAATATAAAAAATACACATATAAATATATACTTTTATTTTATTAAATACTTTAGAATAAAAAAATACAAAATATTACATTTTTACTTTTATTATTATTTATACTAAAAAAAATACTTTTTTTAAGTATATTTTATTTTTGTATATATTAATACATTTTATTGTATATAAATAATATAATATATTTATTTCCTTAAAGAAATTAGGGTTTTACCCTTAAACAAATAAAATTAATCTTTTTATTTATTTCTTTATTTTTCTACATTAAATATTTTTACATGCATAAATAAACAAAAACCTTGTTTTGCATAATTCATATTATTTGATATATTATTTATTTTGTTTATTTAAATATTGTCCATTTATTATTTATGCATTTGAATTCAATTTGGATGTAATAGTAAATTAGGGTTTATATTTCTTGTCAAATATCCGCCATTCAAAAATTGTACCCCCATCCCCATAATCATGTTGTAATAGCTTAGACTTTTAATTCTCGCACTTTACGCTTTCAATTATGCCATGATTAGAGAATTAGGGTTTGTATGCAAAAATCAAAATCAACAAGTAGCTTGACCTAATCAAAGATAAAAATGCATGAAAATCAAACACACTGCACACTTGCACCCCTAGGGTTACAATCCACTTGTTGCCTTTAAAAATGGGCCATGTTATGCATGTTGGGTACTTTGGAAAAACAAAAACAAAATAAAAGATCATAGTCCCTCGATGACGTTATCTTGGTTGTCTAAACAAAAATGATCAAGTCCCTCAAAAATTTGCCAAAAATACTTAACACAATTGCTATCATGGTCTATACGATGACCCGCGCCTGTCCCGTTTAACATCCTAATACAAGTTTGTTTACCAAATGCAATGGTAAAACAACACTGTCAAAAGGGTTAAAAACATTAGGAAATATCTTTGAGTAAATTAGGGTAGATAGCTCTTAGTTACTTGATCAAAAAAACTTGCAAAACATCCTTTCTATTTTCAAACACACCTCACAACACAATTTCAAAAACATTTCCTAAATCAAACATTCAAAACATTGAAACATCTTTTCAAAAGACAAAAACACCTTTGTATACATTCAAACAAGAATCATTACAAAGGTTGCCACAACAATGGCCTCTTTTCAAAACATCTTTCAAAACCACACACAAAGCACCATTTCAAACAATTGAAAATCAAAAGCAAATGATCTAAACAAGTAACTAAGAGCCCATGGATAACCATGGATGAAAAGGGTGCTTGCACCTTCCCTTTTTATAATCTACTCCTCGAATCCAAGAAAACATCTCAAAGGTCTTTCCTGTGCTTTTTGACCTTTCCTTAGGATAAAATAAAAAGTCGGTGGCGACTCTTGCTAAACCGAAACATTTGCAAACACAAACGCAAAATTCCAAGTCAGTTCTCCCACCGTATCACACTAAGGATCAAACAACATTAGACAACCTGGTTGGACGGACCGACCTGCTCTGATACCAATTGTAACACCCCACTTTCCCATATAAATAATTATAATATAATATATGAAAATATATCAGAATACACAAGTAGGATATCACATCTTCAAAAATTCATAACATTTCAAATCAATTTATTACTTCATTTCTCATAAAAGAATCATTTACACTGCAGAAATATCCAATTATTCATTTTCATAGCACCACAGCTTTAATAACAACATTGTCCATAAAATACGTGGTTCAACATAAGCTTGAATTAAGATACGTAACAATAAAACAATGAAAAATCATAGCAAGTTCCCAAATATCGTGTTACGTATCAGAGCAAGACCCTCTTTATCCAAAAGAAACACACTAAAGACTCCAAGTTATCCTCACGCTTCTACGAACTATTCCTGGTCACATACGCGTTACCCACGTGGGAAAATATTCAAACAGGAAGGGTGAGTAATCACAATTCATTACAAAAGATATAAGGAAAATATATAGTAGTTATAAACAAAACCAATCATGAAATATGCACATCATAATTTACCAAATACTATACTCACACCTTTGTATCATAATAACGTATGCACATCTTTATCATAAATCATCGAAAACACCTTCTTCATACATACAACACGACATCAAACCAAGGCAATGCAATTTAATGCAACCGACAACAACTAAATGCATGTGGTACCAACAGGGCATAAGCCCCCAACATAGTGCCAATTGGGTAACACCAGATCATAAGCCCTCAATACAACACCATTCCCAGCCTACAACAGATCATAAGCCCTCACCAATGAATGCATACAACATCAACATGCAACAACACAATTATATAACCGTAAGGCATAAGCCTTCAACACTATTCCAATTTAGGCCATCAACATCATTATCACCATAACATCATCAAAACAATCATATCATTATCACAACATCATTATCATTATATCATCATGACATCATATCACCATAAAAAACAATCATATCATCATCACAACATCATTATCATCAACTAATCATCATAGTATCTAAGCATCATCATAACATACAACTCATCATCATGTCCTCACATTATATAAGGTATCAACATTATTATCTTCTAATCATCTTTTATAAACCATCATTATCATAATCCAACATAGCGAACCTAACTTCATTCTAATCTAGATATTGGGGATATACTTCATATTATTCATTTTACTATCCCTAAATAAAGTTCATTGTGTTAGCTATTCAACGCTTCAAATGACACCTCAAACCGAGTTCTAAAACTCAAGTTACGACTCTTCTATGAAAGTCCAACTCAACATCTTAATTCTGGACACCATCACCCGACGAAGACTCTTGATCGCCCGACGAAACTCCTTTCGCTCCTACATCGACCAACGAAGGTGAGAGCAAAGCACTCCAGTAGCCATCCTCTTCTGTGCCTTCCATCACCTCCTACTTTTTCCTGGAGGCGGCCTAGCAAAGTTCCATCACCCGGCGACGCCTCCTTCATCTCCCGATGATGCACACTAGAAAATAATTACCTATTGAGATCCTGCACCTGTTCAGTCCCAAATGCTCTTGTGATCTTACACCAAAATACTCCCAATCCTCATAGTTTTCAACATAGAATCTCTATACAACAACTACACAATATTATAAATATTATATACACCAGCTCATGGAAATTTAACATAGTACTTTCATCAATTTCAACATGAGTTCTTCACAATACAACATATTACCAAAACCATCATAAAATCACCACAATAGCATGTATTATATTTTCACATGCATATCACCAAATTATCATCATGAATCATATCATTTATGTCACAACAACATCATTAACAAATAACCATGGTAAAACATCATAAGCATCATCATGTTTATCATTAAAATAACCCATCATGGTATAGAACATGTAATAAATCAATATCATAAACATATAGATATTTGAATCATGCATCAAAACACTCATGTAATTCAATCTTAATATAGTACATCACGTTATATCTCTAGCACTTCGAACGGCGCATCAAACAGACTCCTGAAACTCAAGTTATGATGTTTTGAAGATTTCTGCTACATCGCTTCTGCCATCCGTCGCCCGGTGCAGCCTTTGCATCGCCCGAAGACGCTTGAGTCTCCTTTGCATCGCCTCTTCATCTCCCGGCGATGCTAACCAGGCAACACTTCTCCTCCCTGCGATTTTCCATGGTTGGAGGCCTTCTGGACCTCTGAATTGATTCCGTAAAAAATCCCGGTTTCAGAATTTGAAATCCTATGATTATACAATATTCTTAACAGGCTATAACACTTATTTAAAGGTCTTAACATCACACATTTATCAAGGATTGATTCATTCATTCACTCATTCATTCAACACATGGTTTTTTCCCTAATTTCATCAATCCTCATCAAAATCAACACACAAAACACAACCTACCAACACTTTAACTCAATATCAATTATAATAAATGCGATTAAACCCCTTAGAAATTGTTGCTAGCAATCAAATCCTCGTCATGCTCTACAAAAACTCCTATGCTCCTTCTTGCCTCTTTGTGCCCTAGCTCTTCCTCTGCCTATTCCTCCCAAAAACTATCGTACAGAATGAGCGATCAAAATTCTCAAACCTTCCTTATACCAAACTTAACCTTTGGACCCCTAATATTGGTCTTCCCATCATGTCCTCACTTATTTCATATTACTTTACCATTTTCCCCTTCTTTTTTCTACACCATATTTTCCTTTATAATAATAATAATTCTAAATATTCTTATTAAATCCAATAAATCCCAAATAATTATTTATATTATAAATAATTATAAACTAATCAAATACTCCTCATCTATTATTATTCCAACACCACCCCACAACATACCCTCACCAAACACCGTGATGCATCATATAAATCATAATAATTCCCAAATAATCACAAATAACAAACTAAATAATTGATTATGATTTTTGGCATGTTACAACTAACAACGAGGCACAGTTCACTGACCAAAGCTTCCAAGAGTTCTTCACCAAGATTGGCACCAAACAACACTTCACGTCTGTTGAACATCCTCAAACCAATGGGCAAGCCGAGGCCACAAATAGAGTCATCTTACAGGGAATCAAGTGCAGGTTGGGAGAAGCCAAAAAGGGGTGGGTCGAAGAGTTGTACAACGTCCTATGGGATTATCGAATGATGCCACACTCGATGACCGGCGAAACCTTGTTTCGACTAACCTATGGAACCGAAGCAGTCATCCCCGTGGAAATCCTGGAGCCATCCAGACGAACTCAAGTCCCTTTAGACGAGGAACTAAATGGTGAGGCCCTAATGGAAGAGCTCGACCTGTTCGAAGAAATCCAATCAGGAGCATCTCTTCGCGATGCCATACTAAAACAACAGATAACCCTGCGTCATGATACCAAAGTCATAAAATGCGTATTCCGGGTCAGCAGCTTAGTCTTGTAGAGAAATAAGAAAGATTCCCATGAAGGAAAGCTCGCCGCTTGTAACACCCCAATTCTACCCAACAATTATAATAAGATCAGAGTTACAAAAACTAATACAACTGAATCAAGATGCCACAAATTCAACTTAAAAACCATTGCATTCAACATGGATACCTAACACTTTAAAACTTCGGATGAACCAACAGCAAAATAAGTTAATCTTTTAAACCAACAAATTAAACAACTACGCATCGAAATCATAATAACATCTTTGTCCAACGTGAACAACTCCAAATAACAATCATTTAAAGAAAAATATCTTAAAGTTCAATCAACTAAAATAATAACAGTAATAAACAGTAAGCATTCATCCCCCCCGAGTGTTACGTATCAGAGCAATGACACCGACTCGACATACTGAAGGTAAACCGCCTTCACTCTGGATTACCTGCACGTTACCAACATCAGGGTAACATTCAAACAGAAGGGGTGAGATTCTCAAATCAAATAAGTGAGTGCATGATAAATCATATATTAGAATTCAGGAATATAAAACCATCACATTGCAAATGTCAATATTGTCATGCCCTTCACAATACATCTTTTCACAAACCTCACTTATTTTAATCACAACTTAAATCAGCACAATTCACATCATTATTACTTATGCAAGACCCGATTAGACACAACTATGAAAATGCATGTGGTACCAGCAGGATAAAATCCTCATCATAATAATGCCAACTTAGGGAAGCAACATCATAACACCAATACAGGCCATCGCTCGCCAATACAGGCCATCGCTCCATGAATGCATACGACACTGACATGCAACAACTTAATTTACATTGATCATTCATACTCATCAATGTATCACCAATACAGGCCATTGTCATCATCATTATCATGCAATACATCATGCAAAATCCTTCGAACACCGTTTATACATACGAATACATTCAATCGCAACATTTTGCATTACAACACATACAACATACACACACATTAAAAATATTCAAATAAAATATTAGTCTACTTCCATCAAAATTATTAACAAATTTTAGCAAATATTTTTAGCTTTCCAATGGTCCAAACGGCACGTCAAGCGGACACCCGGGTCAAAAGTTATGGAGTTTTCAAGTTTTCAAAATGCTGTCAAACAGTGAGCAACCGATTGCACTAACAGAGAAATCGATTGCACCCTGTTCCAGAGGCTAAAAGTCACGTTTTTAAGTAGTGCAATCGATTTTTTTTCTGCTGCAATCGAATTCTTACTGAAACAGAAGCAAAAATCCCAATTTTTAAGCAGTGCAATCGATTGCTCTTCTGCTGCAATCGATTGCACCCTGTGAAAAACAGTTTTACGATTTCTGTAAAGTATAGTACGAAAATCCTTTTGTCTCAATCCCAATAACACAAAATTCATGAAATAATACACAATAAAATATCCAATTATCATGGCTATCAACATACATCAATTACCACACATATATAACATCAATTATACACATAATGCATCAAAATCAATCATCAAAGGGTAAAACCCCAAAACAACCACATAGGGAGAAATCAAAAGCATACAATCATGGAACCTAAACTCTATCATATCACATCATTATTCAAACCCTTATAGATTTATAATCCCCCCCTTAGAATTTCTCATAAGCCCCATTATAGGATAAGAAACCCCACCCTTACCTGATTTGGTTTGAAGGCAACTCTATAGGTCTCTGATTGAATCTCCTCTTGGCCTCTTGGTTCAATTTAACGTATCCCTCTTCTTCTCCAAAAACCATATATTCCTCTTCTTACTGATAACTAACTTCTCTTCCTCTCTTATTTCTAATAATAACATAATATTATTCTATTAGTCCAAATAAATCCAATTGGGCCTAACCTACACCCCCACTTTACTACTTCCAACCCATAACATAAGTCCAACATTAAAATTATTATTAATCAACTAATTAATTAATTAATAATAATCCAACAACTTTTACTAATAATTCTCAACATCTCTCAATTTCATAAATAATCCAAAAATATAATTTAGTTAAATAATTAATTAAATTAACGAGCGTTACAACTCTCCCCCACTTAGAATATTTTCATCCTCAAAAATTTACCTTAGTCGAATAACTCAGGATAGGAGTCCCGTATCTTGCTTTCCAACTCCGAAGTCATGCTTTCTCCGACAGCTCCTAACCAGACTACTTTCACCAAAGCAATCTCCTTCCCTCTTAGAGTCTTCATTTCACGATTCGCGATCCGTACAGGCATCGTCTCCACAATAAGATTATCCCGTACTTGCATATAATCCATATGAATCACATGAGATGGATCTGAAATATACTTCCGGAGTTGTGACACATGAAACACATCATGCAAATTCGAAAGGGCGGTAAAGCCACTCTATAAGCAACATTTCCAACTCTTTCTGAAATCTGATACGGACCAATAAAACGAGAAGTGAGCTTCTTAGACTTCAATGCTCGCCCAACACCAGTTACAGGCGTAACTCTCAAAAATACATGATCACCTGCTTGAAATTCTAAGTCCTTCCTTCGCTTGTCATGATAACTCTTCCGTCTACTTTGGGAAGCTTTCATCTTTTCTTGAATCAACTTCACCTTCTCAGTAGTCTCACGAACAAGTTCAGGTCCAAGTACTACACTTTCTCCAGATTCATGCCAACATAAAGGAGTTCTACATCTCCGACCATACAACGCTTCAAAAGGTGCCATTCTAATACTAGAATGGTAACTATTATTGTAAGTGAACTCTATCAACGGAAGATAAGTATCCCACGAACCTCCCTGCTCAAGAACACATGCTCTCAACAAATCTTCCAACGATTGAATAGTATTTTCTGTCTGACCATCCGTCTGAGGATGATACGCCGAACTCAACCTCAACTTAGAATCCAATGCCTCTTGAAAACTCTTCCAGAAGTCAGAAGTAAACCTTAGATCTCTATCTGAAACAATGCACAAAGGAACACCATGCAACTTCACAATTACACTAGTGTAAATTTCTGCCAACTTTGATATTGGAAAACTGATGTTAATAGGAATAAAATGAGCCGACTTCGTAAGCCTATCAATAATCACCCAAATAGAATCATGTCCTCTTGACGTATTCGGTAACCCTGTCACAAAGTCCATCGAAATTCTATCACATTTCCATTCTGGAACTTCTAACGGTTGCATCAACCGTGCAGGCTTCTGATGTCTAACTTTCAACTTTTGACAAGTTAAACATGCATACACAAACTGAGCCACATCACTCTTCATTCCAGACCACCAAAACAAATTCTTCAAATCCTGATACATCTTTGTAGCTCCTGGATGAATACTCAACTTGCTTCTATGACTCTCTTCAAGAATCACTTTATTCATCTCCATATTATCAGGAATACAAATATGATTACAAAATTTCAACACACCTTGCGCATCCAACTTAAAATCACTGTTCCCAGACTGATTGATCCCAACCATCGAATCTACCAGTTTCACATCTAACTTTTGAGCTTCTTTGATACTATCCATAAATTCATTATTAATCTTCAACATTCCCAACATAACACTCTGCGGTGTCACCTCGCAAACTAAGCTCATATCTCTAAATTGTTCAATCAATTCCAACTCTTTAACCATCATTCTCGACATATGTAATGTCCTTCGACTTAACACATCAACTACCACATTCGCTTTTTCTGGATGATAATTCAAACCGAAATCATAATCCTTTAACAATTCCAACCATCTTCATTGTCTCATATTCAATTCCTTCTGATCAAATAAATACTTTAAGCTCTTATGGTCACTAAACACTTCAAATCTAGAACCATAAAGGTAATTCCTCCAAGTCTTCACCATAAAAACAAATACAGCAAGCTCTAAATCATGCGTAGGATAGTTCTTCTCATGAGTCCTCAACTTCCTTGACGCATAAGAAACTACCTTCTCATTCTGCATAAGCACACCTCCTAAACCCATCTTAGAAGCATCACAATATACCACGAAAGGTTCTCCTGGATTTGGTAATGTCAAAATAGGAGCCGACGGTAATCTCTTCTTTAATTCTGTAAAACTCTCTTCACACTGAACATCCTACACAAAATCTCTACCTTTACAAGTCAACTTAGTCAACGGAAGTGCCAAATTAGAGAAACCTTCGATAAACCTTCTATAATAACCAGCTAATCCCAAAAAGCTTCTAATCTCAATAGCCGACTTCAGAGTGTCCCATTGCAAAACAACATCTACCTTCGATGGATCTACAACAATGCCACTACCTGAGATAACATGACCAAGAAAACTAACCTTCTTTAACCAAAATTCACACTTACACAGCTTTGCATACAACTTCTTCTCTTTTAAAACTTGCAATACAATTCTTAAATGTTCTGCATGCTCTTCCTCTGATTTTGAGTAAATCAAAATGTCATTAATGAACACCACTACAAATCGATCCAAATAAGTATGAAAGATATGGTTCATGTATTCCATGAATACTTCCAGCGCGTTGGTAACACCGAAAGGCATCACTGAATACTCAAAATGTCCATAACGCGTTCTGAAAGTCATCTTCTGGATATCTTCATCCTTCACTTTAATATGATGGTAACCCGACCTCAAATCAATCTTACTAAACACACGAGCATCCACCAATTGATCCATCAAGTCATCTATTCTTGGAAGCGGGTACTTGTTCTTAATCGTCACTTTATTCAATTGTCTATAATCCACACAAAGTCTCATACTTCCATCTTTCTTCTTTACCAATAACACTGGAGTTCCCCACGGTGATACACTTGGTCTTACAAATTTCTTTTCAAGTAACTCTTCCAATTGTTTCTTTAACTTTGACAATTCAGATGCAGACATCCTGTATGGTGCCATAGACACAGGTTTGGTACCAGGTACAAGATCAATAGAAAATTCAACTTCCCTCTCTGGAGGTACATCTAGAATTTCATCAGGGAAAACTTCAGGAAATTCATGCACCACCTGCAATTCTTCAATTATAGCTTGATTCTTGACAGATAGCGACGCCATCAACGAGAACATCTGAGCCTCTTCTTGCATCAACTTCCTCAACTGTCTAGCAGACAACAGACCAGCTTCCTCTTCCTCAGGAGTAGAAAACCTCACAGACTTATTATAACAATTAATATGAACATAGTTATGCTCTAACCATTTCATACCCATAATCACATCCAACCCTCTCAAAGGCAAACAAACCAAATCAACAGCAAAGTCTCTATCGAAAATCAACAAAGGACACCTTAAACACACAAAAGAAGTAGTCACTAATCCCTTGGCTGGAGTGTCGACGACCATCTCGCCATTCATAGAAAACAATATAAGATCCAATCTTTTGACACAATCAGTAGCAATAAAGCAATGAGTAGCACCGGTATCAATAATAGTAATTAAAGGAGTACTATTAATAAAACATGTACCTCTGATGAGTCTGTCCTCAGTAGCTGCCTGATCCTAAACCAAAGAGAACACTTTACCACTGGTTTGCGTCTTCTTTGGTTTCTGACGCTGACTACTAAAGTGCCCTTCTTCACCACAATTGAAACAGGTCACATCCTTATGCTTGCATTCAGATACAACATATCAGTTCTTACCACAACGGAAACACCTCTTTACCTCAGCAGTACACACATTACTCGGATGCCCAGGTTTTCCATATTTAAAACAAACCACACCAACAGGAGCATCTCCCCCACTAGGCCTCTGACCCTGAGCGGCTTTTTGTTTACCTTTACCAGCTGGGGCATCATATGGCTTACCATAATTCTGTTGGTGCTTACCCCTCTTCTCACTAATAATCTTGTAATAAGCATTATTATCCTCTTCATAAATCCTGCAACTATCAATCAAATCAGCAAAGACACGGATCTTCTGGTATCCAATTGCCTTCTTGATCTCTAGGTGCAACCCACTCTCACACTATGCCAAAAAAGACATTAGACAGCGCTTTTTTTTTGCTTTTAACAGCGCTTAAAAGGCTGCCTAAAGTAGCGCTGCTAAAAGTAAAGACAGCGCTTTTTTTCAATGTAAAAGCGTTGTTTTATGCCCACTTTAGGCAGCGCTTTTACATTAAAAACGCTTTCTTAAGCACCTCCTTTAGACAGCGCTTTTAAAATAGACAGCGTTTTTTATATACCCCTTTAGACAGCGCTTTATGTTATTTTTTAAGTTAGGCTTTAGACAACGCTTTTCTTTAAAAGCGTTGTCTATTCCCCCACTTTAGACAGTGCTTTCCCACTTTAGGCAGTGCTTTTTTTGACTTTTTACAGCGCTTTTCTCTTAAAGCGCTGTCTATTGATCACGATTTTTTTATAATAAAATACCTATTTTGACTTACAAAAGCGTTGTGTAATATATATAATGCATTTTAATCAGATTTTAACCATATTTGAACCAGGTTTTCACCATATTTGGTAGCTTCATTCCAATAAAATATGCATATGTAAAAATTCCACATATATATAAATTGATGATATATACAACAACAACTACAAAATTTATGATACAAGTTAAAATTCTACAAGTTAAAAATCCTAAAATTCAAAATTGATGTTACATCTACATCTTACTATCTTTGAGAATTCTCATAAAACAACAACAACATGAATATCTTAGCTCTGTCTTCTACACATGCACCTATAAACGTGGAGGAAAAAAACCAAATGATTGAAATTCATTACATGATAATATTAATGTTTCACTTTATTCGAATTTATTTTATACTCAAAACTTGATAGTTCTCATCAAAGGAAATAAGACAATATACCTTAGCTTATAAAATTCTCAACCCGATAATGAATTGACACCATTCCTCCTTAAGTTCATCCAATTGATCTCTTGAGTAATGTGCACAATTGAATTCCTCAAAGTACTACATATATAGTAATATAACATAGTATGTGATTTAGTTAAAACAATATGTCATTTTATGAGAAACACAAAATATGAAAATAGTATGTAATTCCTAAGTTAGAAATTCATACTGTGGATGGAATCTCTAATCGATCCAAAAGAATAGTTTCTTTCATAAACCTCAACATGAAATAGCTGTAATCGATACCGTTATGTTGGCGAGGACACTACACATGGAAAGAAAATATGAATATATATCAGGATATATCCCTTAAATTGTTTTATCAAGTATCATCACTAATGTAATCAAAACTGAATATCTCTTTGTGAAAATATACCTCCACTCTGATCCATGTAACGTTGTTGGCTCTACTTGTTGGCACTTGAATATCTCTTTGGGAGTGAAAAGCTATTAGAACGATATAATATAAACGAATGTTTAGAACAATCTCACATAGAAACATAAACATAAACACAAATCCAGATATATATCTTTGGGAGCGAAAAACTTATGTGTCAATCATCTTCTTCAAATCTGGATATGTTGACCAATCATTGTATAAAGAATCCAGATAATACACAGTATCTCTTACAGGATTAATCGCAACCAATAACCAGTGTCCACTGTAAGATTAAACAAAGATTAAACAGTGGACAAAAACGGAAAATTATAATAGATCAAGTTAGGATGAAAATCTAACCCGTTGCCAGTATTATATGGCAAAAAGAACAACTTTTTAGTATCTTTGCTGGCCCCAAATAAACCGAGTACATATGCTATGACATCATCTGATCTTGTTACGATTAACCCTGAATTGACAGTGTTGGGAGCTAAGAAGCCAAATCTTGCTTCTAATCCACGCGGGCGCACATTGTTGTCATACAGAAACCTTAAAATAAAACATCATTAACATTATACTATATTAATTGAAATGAGGAAATAAATTGTTCATCTAATTAAACAAAGTTGATCGGAGTATACCTAATGCATGTACCGATAACACAGAGGCTTAATTCAAAAAAATTTAGAACTTGCTCCATATCCTCTCTACCAATTGCTTCTAGGTATTCAAAACCAAAGATGTCTGCACTCATAGGTACAAGGCGGGTACCACCATTCGGAATATATGTTATTCCTAAATATGTCTGAAGGCACAACCTGAACTGAGCAGTAGTTTTTTTTCTAGCCACGGTCTTCTTAGCAACATTCTTTTTTTGTATGGAAATATTTCTAATTTTAGGCGTCATTAAAACAAATAACATCACATATGGTACCTGTATCTCACTCTATATTTTATCTTTAGCGTCGTTCAACACTTTTGCTCTCCAATCTTCACAAGTAATTGGAATTTCTCTCCTTACCACCTAACCAAGATTACTCGTCAACGTTGAACCGTTAGGCTCAATTAGTTGGCCTTCTTGACTCCAATGCACATCATACTTTATGCCTCGATCTCTATCTCGAATGATTCTCTTCATAATTGTTATTTCTCATCTAATTTCCATTTCCGTTTTACTAACGGGCTCATCTCCATCATGCCTAGAATCATCATGTGGGTGATCCTCGTTAGTAGCCATCTAACCTGTAATAAACATAAACATAAATCCAATATAAAATTCCATAATCATTTGAATATATATAAAATGACAAACACAAACATCAACATAAACATAAACTTAAACGTAAACATAAACATAAACATAAACATTTTAATATATTACCTCTTTCACTAACATCTCTTTCTTTTCTTGGTTGGAACATGAATTACTTATTTCTTAACAATGCGGACGGATGGATTTATCCAAATTCCCTCATTATGATCATTTCTGATATATGATTCATCCGCTATAATATTCTCATCTTGATCATTTATAATATATGACTCATTCCATCTAATACATGAATCATTCTCATCATCAATATCACCTTGGTCTACACTGTTATCATCAACCACTTTGTTAGATAAAAACAACCCAAGCAAGGACACTTCATTCGACTGGGGTCTTTGGCGTGTTCAACAGCAAACTTAACGAATTCCAATACCCCATTATCGTACTCTTTTGACAATCGATCGACAGACATCCATTTTTTATCCATTTTTTTCTACTAATTAAAGTAAACAAAAACACTATAAACGGATTTTTCCCTTTTTGTATGAATTAAACGAATTATTTCTAGAAATTTATTTCTAGAGTTATTAACAAACAAAACAAAAACAAACAAAAACAATCCATTTAGGAGGCTAATGAATTTAGGTGTCAATGCACATGAACAAAATAGGGAAAATAGTATATACACTATAAGAAGATTAATACAAACTTTTAGAAATATTTTGTATGATTTAAACGGATTATTTCTAGAAATTTAGTACCTATATATCTCATAACCAAACTCTACTAATTAACTATATATATATATATATATATATATATATATATATATATATATATATATATATATATATATATATATATATATATATATATATATATATATATATATATATATATATATATATATATATATATATATATATATATATATATATATATATATATATATATATATATATATATATATATATATATATATATATATATATATATATATATATATATATTATTCTACTATATATGAAGTGAAGTAACTAGTCTTTATGTTGTAGTTATGCTATTAAAATCATGAAAATTTGGATATTTACTATGATTGAATGTCTAATGAGATGAAATAATTTAGAGGACTAACACCCCATATGATTAAACAACTTATTTCCGCATTTATCATATAATTGCTTATATTATAAGTCATTTATATGAAACAAAGAAGAAGAGGCAATAAGTTACTACCTTTGAATTGTGGATGTCAATAAAGCTTCTTAGCAATAGTACTTTGCCCAGAACCATACAAACCAGTCAAATAATGATCTACACCATAAAAGAAATAGAATCCAACATGTATCGGGTATCAAAATTTTACACAGACAAATCAATTCAATATCAACTTTATAAACTTATGTCAACAAGAATCATGCTACAAACAATTTCTCTATTAGTTTTCTCTTAGCCATGTTAATGCACTCTAACAAATAAAAACACTTCCCAAATTGATTTTACACATAACAACATTGAGCATTTTAGTTTATCATGATTTTAGTAAAACTCAGATTCAAGAAAGAACCTACCTTGAGAATGGGTCGATCGAAGGTGGAGGACAACCGAGAGAGACGGTGGAGGACAGAGGGAAAGGGCTGGTCGGACGAAGGACGGCGGATGGAGCTTGGACGATGGTGGAAAGAGCTTGGACAGCGACGAGTTTGTGAGAGGGAAAGGGTTTTTGTTCGTAGGTCTGAGAGAGAAATGAGTTTGTAAAAATAGAAACAGTAGGGTATTCTTTTTTTAAATTTTAACTTATATGACTTTAGACAGCGCTTTTTAGAAGCGCTGACTAATATGGGCCTTTAGCAGCGCTTTTGAAAAGCGCTGGCTAATCTGGTCCTTTAGCAGCGCTTTTGAGATTTTTTTTTAAATTTTATATGACTTTTGACAGCGCTTCTGAAAAGTGCTGTCTAAAGTGGTCTTTTACCAGCGCTTTTGAGATTATTTTTTTTAATTTTATATGACTTTAGAAAGCGCTTTTGGAAAGCGCTGTCTAAAGTGGTCCTTTACCAGCGCTTTTGATAAAGCGCTTTCTAAAGGAACACTTTTAGCAGCGCTTTTTAAAAGCGTTGTCTAAGGTCACATTTTTAGCAGCGCTTTTATTTATTATTGTATACAGTTTCCGTGTTTTTTTTTTAAATTCACTTATAACAGCGCTTTTGTATAAAAGCGTTGTCTAATGTGCGCTGTTAAAAGCCCTTTTTTAGTGTAGTGTCAAACTTGATGCACTTCAAAAACTCAGCATTAGCCTCACCATAGTGCGGATAAAACTTCGCAGCATATTCAACAACGGACATACTACCTTGCTTCAGCTCAAGGAACTCAATTTCCTTCTTACCACGAACGTCTTCAGGAAAGTACTTCCTCAGAAATTCCCTACAGAACACAGCCCAAGTGACATCCTCACATGCAGCTTCCAATCTCTGGCAAGTCTCAAGCCACCAGTCATCAGCCTCGACTACTAACATATGGGTACCATACCGAACCTTCTGCGCTGGAGTGCAGTCCATCACACGGAAGATTCTCTCAATCTCTTTCGACCAATCCAATGCTTCGTCAGGGTCATACTTACCCTTGAATGTAGGCAGATTCTCCCTCTGAAAAGTCGCCAAGCTACGAGATCCAACATTCCCGTCAGTATTCGGCAGATTCTCCACAGCATGCGCCATTCCTTCTAAAGCAGCAGCAAGTGAAACATCATTCCTTCCAGCCATCTCAACTTACCTCTACAACATAAACAACGGTTGGAACTCAAATTAACAATACTCGATTGTTAAAGTACGACTTGATAACTTGGTCGGACGGACCGACTTGCTCTGATACCAACTTTATAACACCCAAATTCTACCGAACAATTATAATAAGATCAGAGTTACAAAAACTTATACAACTGAATCAGGATGCCACAAATTCAACTTAAAAACCATTGCATTCAACATGGATACATAACACTTTAAAACATCAGATGAACCAACAGTAAAATAAGTTAATCTTTTAAACTAATAACTTAAACAACTACGCAGCGAAATCATAATAATATCTTTGTCCAACGTGAACAACTCCAAATAACAATCACTTAAAGAACAATATCTTAAATTTTAATCAACTGAAATAATAAAAGTAATAAACAACAAGTGTTCATCCCCCGAGTGTTACATATCAGAGCAATGACACTGACTCAACATACTGAAGGTAAACCGCCTTCACTCTGGATTACCTGCACGTTACCAACATCAGGGTAACATTCAAACAAAAGGGGTGAGATTCTCAAATCAAATAAGTGAGTGCATGATAAATCATATATTAGAATTCAGGAATATAAAACCATCACATTGTAAATGTCAATATTGTCATTCCCTTCACAATACATCTTTTCACAAACCTCACTTGTTTTAATCACAACTTAAATCATCACAATTCACATCCTTACTTATGCAAGACCCGATTAGACACAACTTTGCAAATGCATGTGGTACCAACAGGGTAAAACCCTCATCATAATAATGTCAACTTAGGGCAACAACATTATAACGCCAATACAGGCCATAGCTCGCCAATACAGGCCATCGCTCCATGAATGCATGCGACACTGACATGCAACAACTTAATTTACATTGATCATTCATACTCATCAATGTCTCACCAATATAGGCCATCGTTATCATCATTACCATGCAATACATCATGCAAAATCCTTCGTACACCGTTTATACATACAAATACATTCAATTGCAGCATTTTGCATTACAATACATACAACATACACACACATTAAAAATATTAAAATAAAATATTAGTCTACTTCCATATAAATTATTAAAAAAATTTAGAAAATATTTTTATCTTTCCAACGGTCCAAACGGCGCGTCAAATAGACACCCGGGTCAAAAGTTATGGAGTTTTCAAGTTTTCAAAATGCTGTCAAACTGTGAGCAATCGATTGCACCCTGTTCCAGAGGCCAAAAGTCACGTTTTTAAGCAGTGCAATCAATTTCTCTTCTGCTGCAATCGATTGCTTACTGAAACAGAACCAAAAATCCCAATTTTTAAGTAGTGTAATCGATTGCTCTTCTGCTGCAATTGATTGCACCCTGTGAAAAACAGTTTTACGATTTCTGTAAAGTACAGTACGAAAATCCTTTTGTCTCAATCCCAACAACACAAACTTCATGAAATAATACACAATCAAATATCCAATTATCATGGCTATCAACATACATCAATTATCACACATATATAACATCAGTTATACATATAATGCATCAAAATCAATCATCAAAGGGTAAAACCCTAAAATAACCACATAGGGAGAAATCAAAAGCATACAACCATGGAAACTAAACTCTACCATACCCCATTATTATTCAAACCCTTATAGATTTATAATACCCCCTTACAATTTCTCATAATCCCCATTATAGGATAAGAAACCCCACCCTTACCTGGTTTGGTTTGAAGGCAACTTTATGGGTCTCCGATTGAATCTCCTCTTAGCCTCTTGGTTTAATTTCACGTATCCCTCTTCTTCTCCAAAAACCCTATCTTCCTCTTCTTACTGATAACTAACTTCTCTTCCTCTCTTATTTCTAATAATAACATAATATTATTCTATTAGTCCAAATAAATTCAATTGGGCCTAACCTACACCCCCACTTTACTACTTCGAACCCATAATATAAGTCCAACATTAAAATTATTATTAATCAACTAATTAATTAATTAATAATAATCCAACAACTTTTACCAATAATTCTCAACATCTCGCAATTTCACAAATAATCCAAAAAATATAATATAATTAAATAATTAATTAAATTAATGGGCGTTACACCGCCAACTGGGAAGGACCTTACCGCGTCCGTGGGGTAACAGGTACTGGAGCCTACCACCTCGAGCGCCTAAGTGGAGAACCACTACCTCGGCCATGGAACGCTACAAAATTGAAACAACATTACATCTACGTCCCAAATAAACACCAGTGCCTAGCAGTCGACGTACCCTCTACGACAAACGTCAGGGCTCGCTCGACCATAAAAGCATGTTGAGGTATGAACATAGCCTCCAACCAATAACAAAAGGCGGGTTTTCACTCATTGGTCGAGCAGAACCTTAGCCCGACTGGGACACTTCGACTGAGCTCCACCGTCGAAGTACCCAATAGGCATAACACCCAGCTCGCGATGGGCAGTTCACACTATGAAGTCAAGACCCCGACTGGGACACTTCGACCGAGCTCCACCGTCGAAGTACCCAATAGGCATAACACCCAGCTCGCGATGGGCAGTTCACACTATGAAGTCAAGACCCCGACTGTGATCTTGACCTCGTCCATATGGAATCCTACTCCTCTTTCTCGACACATCCCAACATGTGTCGACCACAACTAAGGTCGAGCACAAACCTCCACTTATCAAAATTCCATATTTTCCAAAATGAATAGATCAAGCACAACAAAAATTGAACATGCAACACACAAGAGCAAAACAAAATCATTAGAAAGCCGACCACGAAGTCCGATGTTATCTATACAATATTAAAAGGGGCACGCAGACCCAAGCTAAAACATACATAAAAAATGGGAAAATCCCCTTGCTCGAAACAGTTAACAAGGCCGTCATAAAAGCCAAATAAACAAACGGGCACACAGGTCTGCAAACTTAATCTTGGCTCCTATCATCCTATCCATAACTCTCTTCCTCAGTATTATCCTCGTGGGGATAAAATATCTTCCCGTCGGCCACCTGGTTAAACATCCTCGCACCTTCGACCACCAGCTCAACCCATTGGTTAATGTTCTTGAGCTACTCCACGGCCGTGTTGAAGCCATAACTGAGAGTATCCATGACGTCCTGCTTGAGCACATGATTCTGAGCAATCAAGTCTTTCCTAGTCTCAAAGGCTTTCTCCGTGTCAGTCTCTTCATTGGAAGGCGCCAAGATCTTCTCCAACTCCTTTACCCGAGCGGCCAATCGCTTGTTCTCCTTAGTCACAACCTCCAGTTAAGGCTTTAGTTTGTTCAAATCCTTGAGGAATTGGACCTGCACTTCATACTTCATCTCATGATTGAGAATATCAGCCTTCAGCTTCTCATTAATCCCTTCAACTTTTGGATTTGGGCATTAGCTTTATCCAGGGAGGCTTGGGAGCCCGCAACCTCATCATTCAGTGTCAAAGCAGTTTCGAGAACCCTCATCATGGTGGCCACATCTTCTGATAGATTCTTTCGTCGAGTTTCTTTGTCCTAGGACAAAATGGCCTCCCTCTCCTCTTCATGGAGACCTAAGGAACTCTCCCCAATAAAGATACCTTGGTTGAGATAGCAGGGGGGCAACATGAAAACTGTCCTGGCATCCTTGTCCCTGTCGACAACCACCACGTGCTTCCTTTTTGTCGGTTGTTAAGGAGGGGGAGCCTGGGTCCCTAGAGGGGGGATGAGCCACTTAGACGGGCATAAGTTTTGGCTTGTTTATGAAGTTGGGCAACCTGTGTTTTGGAAACCAAGTGTGATAGATTCTTGGGTCTCAACTTGAGCAAACTTATGGAGAGAGTCGCTTTTCGGCCTACAATCAAAAGAATTTGTTAGTCCACAAAACAAAAGTACAAACATGAAATTACGGGCACGTCCCCTACCTAGAATTCTCAGAGCCTCATCATCAGAGGAGCACTCAAGGATCACTTTTGTGTTAATCAGTTGGGGAATAACAAGATGCTCCCTTTTTTCGTTAAAGAGGAAGTTATTGTCTATATCCACATACTTTACCGGGGAGAAGCTCTAGACATAAGCCGCTAGCCTGTCGTAAGAGAGCTTATCCTGGTCATCTAAGTCCTCGGGCTTCACCGTATAACACTCAAGCTTTTGCTCAAAATGTTTCCATTGCCACTCAAGAGGAAACTTCTCCATTAGTCGAGCCATTGTCCGACCATCCTCGACCTCCTCCGAGCGGTAATACAAAGAATCCACAACCACATCAGTGAGAGGCTTCACGATGAAGTACCTTTCTTTGAAGTTTCGTACAGATTCCAAGTATGATCAGAAGAGTTTCCCAAATTACTTAAACGAAACCCATGCCTACCGCCCGTCACAGGTCTTCCGTTGGAGGTTGAAGATACGAAAGAAAAGAGTCAGAGTGGCACTAATCTAAAGGTACTGACAGATTAGCTCAAATGCCTGCATGAACGCGAGCATGTTTGGATGAAGCTGGGAGGGCGCCAGTTGTAGCCATTGAAAAAACCCCATCTGGAAATCGTTGAAGGGCAAACGCATCCTCACTTCCTTAAAAGAAAATTTGTACATAGGAAAGTGTTTGCCCGAGAAAAAAGAGCATTTCCTCTGACTTCTGTGAGGCATTTGGAGCGCCCAGTTGGTATGGGAATCTTCTTCTTTATCCTTGGGGACATTAAACGCGTCAGAAGCATCCTTCATAAAATATGATCCCTTACTCTGGGGTTTGGATACAACCTAAGCCAGGGGTCGACCATGGCCTCAGCTTCACCCCATCAGTGTCAGGCGATACTTTCCTCGATTAGTTGTGCCACCGTACCTGAAAAGTAGGGGAAAATAGTGAATTCGACATCATCAAATTCACCCTTCCACCACAAATCAAGTGAAAGGGCGATGAGCGCGTCGAGGAGAGGTCATCGACCCAAGCCCTCGACAATGAATGCGAAGGTACCTACACCCTCATACGGGGACATTTTCGTCGAAAGGGAAACCTGTCCAAGTCCTCCCTGCTTGAAAGGGGGACGACCCCGACACATGTCAAAATGAAACAAACTAAGAGCTCATGAACCTCATCCATATTCATGAACCCAAATGAAGTTCATGAATCTTCATCCCATAATCCATGAGTATTAGTCCTGAATCCATGAATCTTCATCCTGAGATTCATCCATTCATAGAAAGATTCACGCGCTTAATCTGAAAACTTAAGAAAAATCACCCTTAAAGATGAAATTACTTGGAGAAATGAACATGAAAGCGTCTACAGTGGCATGGAAGAAACAAAATAACAGGAGGACTCAGGAGAGTAGGAGCAGAGAGAGCTTGAAAATGTCAAATGAATCTTTGATTCCCCTTTTTATAGACAGTCCCCACCACACGGGGTAGCATGCGAAAAATCATCATTACTTGGACTCTTAGAGTGCTCTAGGCAATGATAACATCCCAAACAGCTCCCGTGTGGGCCTCGCAGAAGGACACGTTGTTGACAACAGTCTCACATGCAAAGCCACACACTTACGCTCGACATTATTATGACTCTTTACTTGCAGGCACATCGAGGACGCGAGCACATGGAAACTCCTCACTTCCCCACAGACGTAGATCTCGATAGGCACCACAGTGATACTAGTAGGAGATGAAGTCGACCAAGGGGACTCTCCCCAAACAGATCAATCACCCCTCTGAATCCTCTACATGAAACACGGGCCATCCCCGACGGGAGTTGACAGTTTCCCCTATCGTGCAACACCTCCCTGTTACTCGAACTGATCTCAAGTCACCGCTCTTTCGCCTAAGGGAAATAACTTGGGGGCTCTTGTTCTAGACTGGGCCGGCACTTGCCCCACTGTTGGGGAGGCCCAGTCCAATGCCTCTGCCTATGGCCCAATAGCTTTAGGCCCAAGTCAGATAGTCATTGGATATTTCCCCCACATGCCCATTAGAGAACGTGTCCCTAGTCAACACCAACCACCACCTGCCCTCCGAGAATAAGGGGTCCAATGTCCCTATATTCTCGAGGCGCTTTATCATGGAAGGGGCCATGCGCTGAACCCAATTACCCATGTAAACCCTGGTAGTCCTTGTTATTGGGCCCAAATCACTTGGTCTACTACACGGAGCTTGGCCCAATGCTGGGGGCTATAAATACCCTCTCACATGAGAGGGATAGGTATTCATTCATTCACTCATTCTGCCTTACTTATGTTACTTCTAGCCTAATTGTCTAGACTCTTACTTTGACATCATAGTATCTTGTAGGTACCCCCCTCACTTCACGTTCAATCGCTGCTTAACTTAGAGCTTGTGGTCTTTGACGATCCCTTATGATCAGGTACAATCAAATAGTATTATGGGATTTACTTATCACCGATCCTTGAAGGTTTGGGGAAGTATTGATGATAAGAAATTCATATTATTGATGGACTGCGGTGCCACCCACAACTTTATTTCGAAGGAACTGGTGGAAAAATTACAATTAGAGGTGGAAGACACTCCATCATACGTTGTAGAAGTTGGAGATGGTCACAAAATCAAATGTAAGGGAGTATGTAGAAAGATTCCCTTGAAAGTGCAATAAGTACAAGTACAACAATGATTCTTCTTGTTTGGCCTCAGAGGCAGGGATGTGGTTTTAGGCATGGAATGGTTAGCAATCTTGGGAGAGATTAGTGCCAACTTTAAACAACTAACATTGGGCTTCAAGATTAATGGAAGAAAGGTAATTTTAAAGGGAGAACCAGAACTTTCAAAGAAATACGCCTCGCTTAATTCTCTGTTGAAAGCTTTGCAGCAAGGAGAAAGGTTCCTTATCGATTATCATCATATTCAAGCAGAGATAGACTGGAAGGATTCAATCCCGTTAGAATTAAAAGATGTGTTACATGATTTCCCTTCCATCTTTGAAACCACATAAGGACTTCCTCCTCATTGGCGCCAAGACCATGCCATTCACCTCAAAGAAGGAGCCCAAATACCGAATATCAGATCATACAAATATCATCACTATCAAAAATTAGAAATTGAAAAATTGGTTGCGGAGATGTTAGAAGCAGGAATCATCCGACCATCTACAAGTCCTTATTCTTGTCATGTGATGTTAGTCAGAAAGTGTTGTACCCCAAAATTTGCCCTCCCATATTCTTCAAGATTTGCCAAGTCAAAGTTTCAAAATCTCCCCAAGGGCTACACAGTCAACCTTCCTCCTAAGCCAGTCAAACTAGGGTTTTGGTTCTTGCAAGGAAGTTGAAGTTTCCAAGGGCTCAATCAAGTCTCCTATACTCATACACATTGTCAAGTACCTACATGTCAAGTTTCAAGGCTAACAAGGTCAAGTTGCACAATCAAAAACCCTAATTGCTCAACAGTCAACTGTAAGGGCAAAATGGTCATTTGGCAGTCAAAAGTCAAAATTTTTGGTCAACATCTTATTTTGAAGCCACAAACATCATTTGATCAATGCTTGATCATGATTCTCAAAAGCATGGCTCAAAAAGTCTCAAGATGCAAAAGTTTCTATTTTTGGACAGTTGAAAAGTCAACTGTAACTTGACCAAGGCATAACTTTTTCATGGTTCATCAGAAAAATTCCATCCAATGCTCATCTTGAAGGGGAAGACATTTCCTACAATTCATCTTCACATTCCAAGTCCAAGAAATTCTCTCACAAAAAGTTATCAATTTCAACATTATAGGTCATTTTCAAAAGTCAACAAAAAGGCACTTTAAGTCAAAGACCATAACTTGAGATTGGTAAATCAAAATGACATGGGACCAAAGACATTGGTTATAGGACTTCAAGACCTTTCCAAAATGTCCAAGAACATGATCAAAGCTTAAAAATTAAGCAAGATATGCATTGGAGAAGTTGGGGAATTTTTGTGAAATGGCCAAAATCATTTATCCTTGAAATTTCATTTTTGACAAAAAGGGGCCCACTTTTTCCACTTGAATTAACTTGGCCATGCTTCCCACGTGTCCCACCTTTTATTTCAATTTTTAAAACTAATTTTTTCATTTTTTATTGATTTTATTGGATTTAGTTAATTTTAAATCTTTTAAAATCAAAGGAAAATCAAAAAGGTTAATTAAGGAGGATATCTGACTTTGATGAACCTTGAATCACCATTATACATATGCCAAATTCGTGCAAGAGGCCAAATGGAGCAAGAATTCAAAAAATGGTTCAAAAATGGAAGGTTGTTAATGGAGGTTTATGGAGAATCTTGAACATGAAGGCAAGGCATTATGAGGCCACAATTCCTATCAATACATGTTGCATAATACAGAGGCAAGTGATCAGACACAAGAACTAGACCTAAGCTGCGCCCAAAAGCTCAGAGCAAACTTACATTTTTGCCAAAAAATTTCAAAACTGAAAACACCTCTAGAGCTTGTTTCAGACCTTCATTCTCATCCAAACACGTTGCTGACATCCTAAGGAAGCGATTCCAATCAAATTCAACACTCCATACGTCAAGAACAGGTATAACCAAGTCCGGTTTCCTTTAAAATTTTTGATATTCGTATTGCATTATTCATACAGTATTTTCCATTTTTAATCATGGATTTAGAATAATGTGAATGTTTTGAAGCTGATAGCATGATTTAATTGAGTTTTCCAAGCCTGTACGCGATTTCACCATGGCCATTGCTTAGGGTTTCAGAGTTCTAATTTTAGGGCTTTGTATATCTGGAACAATTGGACCCTAAGACCCGTACCATTAAAATCAGCACCTTCCACTGAATGGAATTGAACCATCGCGCCTAATTTCTTTTTCACCCTGGGCTATTCGCTATTTTCTGTGAACGGCGTTTTGGGGGGGTTTAAAACCCCCGCTATTTCATTTTTATTGCAGGTATAATTGGGGATGAAGACTAGCGTGGCACGGCGTGAGTGGCTGGTTTGAAATCCAGCGCCTTTTTTTTATTTTATAACACTAGTGCCAATTTTATTTTATATTATTTGTTTTCTATCTAATGTACAAAGCGCGTTGATAGCTCACTTGGTAAAGGCTCTCATTGGTAAACACTGGGACCTGGGTTCGAATCCCAGGTCCCCTCAATTTGTTTCTATTATTTTGTCTAAACCTTTCCCATGTAGCTCTCATCCTGATGACCACCATGAAGCCCAACGCCTCTGCCTGCCACGCGCCTGGAAAGGTCAATCCAAAGGCTATCATGTGAGTCCTGTGATCGGTGGATCTGGAACTGACTGTTTAACGCTGGTTCGCGAAATATCGCGGAAGCAAGAGTCGCCACCGTCTTTTATTTTCTCCAACATGGAAAGGACAAAAGCACAGAAAAATTCCTTATTGAGATTAGCTCTCGGTTCGGGAGGTAGGTTATAGAAAGGGAAGGTGTTAGCACCCTTTCTATCCATGGTTATCCATGGGCTCTTAGATACTTGCTCACTTGTGTTTTCAAAAATGGTTTGTTTGCTTTTCAACTGTGGGTTTTTTAAAAAGTTTCTTTGAAAATTCCAGATCGACTCTTGTATCAGTCCTCAAGAGTGTTTGAAAAATTGCTTTCGAAAGCTTTTTGAAAATGTGTTGGTGTGAAAAGTATTTTGTTTTGTTTTGAAATTTAGAGCAAGTATCTAGAGTCGTCTACCTACCCTAAGGAATTCGTCTGTGTAAATGTCCTTTAAAGTAGTGCCATCCCACCATTGAGAGGTAGGTAGCACCACCGTTGGAGGTGTTCGGGTCAATTCGAGGTTCGGGACATGGTGATCACCAGAGCAATAGGAAGACACCTTAGAAGCTACCCTCATGCCAGGTTCCCGGATCATGAGGACTTACTAAGACATCCTCTACTCGACGATCACCTTTCGAGGCAAGGCAACAGTGAGGCGTACCCTAGGGGTGGTGTGTGCGATTTGTGTGTCGCTTTCATTTGCATTTATCTTGTCGTGTTATTGGTGTTCTACGCTTGTTTTTATTTTTGTCCACACATTCTTTCATGCCTTTGATCAACAGTTAAAAATATTGCGGGAAAATAAAAATTCTAAGCTATTACAAAAGGCGCGGGTCCACATCGCCAAAGTTAAACCAGGACCCGATTTGACAGAAAAAATAAAGAAAGTAAGTAAAAAGTGCGAGAAAATTAAAAGGTTACATGGCCTTGGGAGAGATACATAAATATTTGAACGAAATAAAATAAATATGCGAATAAGAATTAAACCGAAACGAGGGCGTTGGACCCTTTTTGCAAAATTAAAATTACATGGGATTAATTAATTAAAAAAAAAAAGGAAAAGGAATTGTTTTTGGTGTTTTTTTAGTTTAATGGGATTTAAATGAAAAAGAATTAATTAAAATAAATACTAACCCTAATTCTAATGGCTTTTAATTTATTAAGAAAACATTGAATTTTAACCTAAATTAACCCTAATTTTTATATACAAATTTAATTATAAAAATAAATATTTAGTTTTTAATTATTATGAAAGAAAAAAAAAATAAGATAAAAATTAATTAAACCTAATTCTATGTTTTTTAAATTTATTATGAAAATATTAAATTAAACCCTAATTTAAAACTAATTAATTTACATGCAATTTATTTACAAGAAATATTAAAATAAAAAAAAAGAATATTTATTATTATTATTATCTTTTTTCTGATTTTTATGTGTTTTTTACATTTTTTGTGAAAATAATTAATTAATTGATTAAACACAATAATTAAAATAAAATAGAAATAATGAAAAAAGAAAATATTTTAAAATGGCAAACCTAGGGGGTATCAGTCCCCAAAGTGGAGGTTCAGTCCAAGAATTCTGGCCCATTTAGCAAAGCCTGGTGGACTTTTTGAGTAACATGTGGCGCGTTGACTGGGACTCACCATGTGTCTCAATTCTTAGCCTTATGATTGATGAAGCTGGACGCGTGGACGCTTGATTAGGAAGGTGTATGGTGCGTTCCAGTCTTGAAACTGCATGTGAACATGGATTGCAAAATAATATGGGAAATAATGAAGACCTGGGGCTCGAACCCAGGTCTTGGACGTTAACACACACATGCCTTGCCAGTTGTTCTAGACGCGCACTTTGTATATTAAAGAACAAACAAATATAATAAAAACAACAACACGCGTTAGTGCTTTTTAGCGCGAAATTTTAAAAGAACCAATCCACTGACGCCACGAGGTCATCTTCTTCGTTGGATTTCCTGAAACAATTTAACAAACATTTAACGGGGGTTTTAAACCCCCTCAAAATATGCTGATTTCAATAATAGCGATTAGGCCATGTGGCCTCAGAAATTTGGCGCGATGGTCCCAATCTTTTCATCCCAACCTGCTGATTTCATTCATGGCATTGTTATGTCTTAATTTTATAGGAATGGAAAACGCCCAAATTAAAAACCTTGGAACCCTAGGTATCTCTAATGGCGAATTCTCATATAGGGCATGAAACTTCAATCAAACTATGCAGTTAGTTTGTAAACATCACCCTAAACACAAAAACAACAACAAAATATGTTAAAAATGCATGGATAATGGAAAACAGTTTTGGAATTTTCTCTACCAATTTCAGTGATGACTTCGCGTTTTCTTGAGTATGGGGCTTAGTTTTTGATTGGAATATGTCCTATGATCCTTGAGGAAGCTAATGGGATAGGTTTTGAGACTTGAATCGCCTTGCAAAGGTGTTTTCAGAATTTGAGTTTTTTGAGAAAAAGTATGAGTTGGTGAATGGTTTCTGCGCAGCTTCAATGGTCCTTTTGATTAGGTTTTCATTCAGGCTTATGTAATGAATCAATTAGGTCAAGAAAAACCAAACAAATCAATTGCATTCATGGTTTTTGGAAATTTGATTTTCAAGATCTTTTTTCAAATATTTTCCATGTGTTTTTGTACAAATTAAGATCAATTCTCTCCAAATCTTTCCCTATTTAATTTCACACGAATTATTGAGTAGATTTTGTGCACAAAAAGATTGTAAAACCTAGGTTAAATATTTTTCATGTATTTAATTTGATTTAAATGAATTATTATTAATAAAAATTCAAATAAATAAATAAAAAATGAAGAAATACTTCCCTTTGGGCCAAGTGGTCGTGCACATGCCACGGATGATGAATTATGGAAGAAAAATGGGCCCATTAGCAATTTTAGGTCATTTGAATCAATGTTGACTTTTTAAAATATCCAAAAATTTCCCAACTTCCACAAGGCATAACTTGCTCAATTTTTAAGCTTTGCTCATGTTCTTGGACATTTTGGAAAGGTCTTTGAGTCCTCTAACCAATGCCTTTGGTCCCATGTCATTTTGATTTACCAATCTCAAGTTATGGCCTTTGACTTAAAGTCCCTTTTTGTTGACTTTTGAAAATGACCTATAATGTTGAAATTGATAACTTTTTGTGAGAGCATTTCTTGGACTTGAAGTATGAAGATGAGTTGTAGTAAATGTCCTTCTCTTCAAAATTAGCTTTGGATGGAATTTTTCTGATAATCCATGTGAAAGTTATGCCCTGGTCAATTTACAGTTGACTTTTTTAGCTGTCCAAATAAGGAAACTTTTGCATCTTGATGATTTTTGAGCCAAGCTTTGAGAATCATGATCAAGCATTGATCAAATGATGTTTGTGGCTTCAAAATGATATGTTGACCAAAAATTTGAATTTTTGACTGCCAAATGACCATTTTACCCCTACAGTTGACTGTAGTGCAATTAGGGTTTTGACTGTGCAATTTTGTGTTGAATGTCTTGAAACTTGGTATGAGGATGCTTGACCATATTTGTAGGCATGTGAGACTTGATTGGACCTTTGAAAACTTCATTTTCTTGATCAGAACACAAACCCTAATTTTGACTGCTTAAGAGGCCCTTACACTGTGCAACCCTTGGGGAATTTTGAAGCTTGACTTGGCAAATCTTTGAAGAATATGGGAGGGCAAATTTTGGGGTACAACAGTTGCCCCTGTTCAATCTTCTTAGACCCGAGGATGCAGATTGGCTGACGCGCCTTTCGTAATCCGAAGGTGGAAGATGATTGAACACTAGAGTGCCCAGAAATTTGCGCTCACATGTTAGCAGTATGATGGTGGAATGGGCTTATAGATGTCATTTGGAGATTGATGAATAGGATGATGGGCTTATAGATGCCATTCTAAGAGATGATGGAAGGTGGATGGGCTTATAGATGCCATCTGGGTGTTGATCGCGTAAGAGATTCCTTAGCGAGAACCTGCATACCTGCAAAAAGAAAAATGAGTACCTGACATGTTGCAGGAGCTGGTTTTCAGATGCTTTGTATAAATGTGTCCTGAATGGTTACAGGAGTTGGGTCTGGAGCTTCAAATGGTGATGAATGAACCAGGGGTGGTTACTACCTTAGCATGAACGGTAAGAGAACCTTGGATGACTTTAACTTCAACAACGCTCGTTGAGAAAATCTTGGTGGGAATTACCATCTTCGCAGTATCGGGAAGAGAACCAATAGGCAATTATAATCTGAAAGGGAATTACATCTCACGCACCGTCGGGGAGAGGACCATAGGAAATTATAACCTGAAAGGGAATTACATCTCACGCACCGTCGGGGAGAGAACCATAGGGAATCATAACCTCAAAAGGAATTATCACCTCATGCACCATCGGGGAGGGAACCATAGGAAATTATAATCTCAAAAGGAATTATCACCTCACGCACCGTCGGGGAGTGAACCATAGGAAATTATAACCTGAAAGGGAATTACATCTCACGCACCGTCGGGGAGAGGACCATAGGAAATTATAACCTGAAAGGGAATTACATCTCACGCACCGTCGGGGAGAGGACCATAGGAAATTATAACCTGAAAGGGAATTACATCTCACGCACTGTCGGGGAGAGGACCATAGGAAATTATAACCTGAAAGGGAATTACATCTCACGCACCGTCGGGGAGAGAACCATAGGGAATTATAACCTCAAAAGGAATTATCACCTCACGCACCGTCGGGGAGGGAACCATAGGAAATTATAATCTCAAAAGGAATTATCACCTCACGCACCGTCGGGGAGGGAACCATAGGAAATTATAATCTCAAAAGGAATTATCACCTCACGCACCGTCGGGGAGGGAACCATAGGAAATTATAATCTGAAAGGGACTTACATCTCACGCACCGTCGGGGAGAGAACCAAAGGAAATTATAACCTCAAAAGGAATTATCACCTCACGCACCGTCGGGGAGGGAACCATATGAAATTATAATCTCAAAAGGAATTATCACCTCACGCACCGTCGGGGAGGGAACCACAGGAGATTATAATCTCAAAAGGAATTATCACCTCACGCACCGTCGAGGAGGGAACCACAGGAGATTATAATCTCAAAAGGAATTATCACCTCACGCACCGTCGGGGAGGGAACCATAGGAAATTATAACCTCAAAAGGAATTATCACCTCACGCACCGTCGGGGAGGGAACCATAGGAAATTATAATCTGATAACTTCTACTGAGTCTTCATCAGAAAAATCTGTTGGGAGTCGATTTAGCTGGACTAGAGAAGGCCTTGGAATGGATAAGAAATCTTTGGAGTCGATTAACTGAACCGGTCTGGGTCTTGAAATATGATTGAGAATTTAGCTGAATCTTTCCTGAAAGGTAAAAGTCAGTCATATGCGATGCATGATATGGATCAAGCAATGATGTTCTCAACATAAATGAGATTTGTATGATATGATGCGTCTATGCATGCTATAATGATGTATGTGATGTTTATGAATGTGTTTTCGTCTAGGAAAATAAATCCTTGACGGGTGCCGGGAAGTCACTCCTGGGCTGATGTTGAAGTATTGATTTATTGCTTCCGCCGGGGATGAGAGTTGCAAGAATACCGGTAGGAGAAGATGACTCCGTTGAGGAATAAACTTGGCGAATGGAAGATTCTGCGGGGAGAAAAATACTCTAACAACCATGCTGGGGAGTGATACTCTGTGGGGAGAGGGATATTTTGCTGGAGTTGTTGATAATAACTTGCTGAGGATATCTTTGCTGTACTGGAAGTGCTGATAGACTTCGCTGGGGGTAAGAGAACTTTGTCGAGGACGCTCTTTCCATGGCTTTTGGCTGAGGATAACCCAGTTATATCCTGTTAAGGAAATAACTCTTTGAATAAAGCCGGACGACGCGTTCGTGCTCTGCGAGGGGATAAGCTTCCAGAGTTTACTGGGGATAAGCCTACTGCTTGGGGAGATGAATTCCAATTTTCCTAGGGAACTGGATTGGACTCTCCTGGGGAAGTTTTGAATTGTTGGGGAAGTGATTCCTTTGAATGTTGATATGCCGCCGGGGAACAATCTTTAGACCGAGACTGCCGGGGATGCTTGTTATGATTATGTATATGTGCTGCTGGGGGAGTATTGAGATCTACTGGAGGATACTCAACTTCCTTGAGATTTGGTAACTCTGCTTGGAGGGAGTGTACTGACTTGCTTACTCTCTGGGGAATTAGGATATCTGGTTATGTTCTTTAGCTGGACCTACCTTGGTACCTTGGAGGACAGAACAATTAGATTTCTTAGACAACTCTTTATTGCCCCTGAAAAACAGTTCTTCGCAAAACAAAACAAAAAAAGAAAAACAGTTGGCACTTTTAACTGAAAAGTATACTTGTATTGATTTTTGAATGGCCTGAAAATAGGCGTTTTGTGTACAAGAGGCTGACGTCCTAGTAAGAGAACGTCGCCGAACAGGAGAGTTTATACAAATTTTGTACAACGGAAAATAAAACAGTTGTGTGAAATGAATGATCCCACTGGGTTTCAACTCTGCTATTGCCGTTATATCTCCGAGCGTCTCATCACTTGATGACCTTGGTTGAAGGTGAAGCTGACTGATCGATGCCGTCTGAACTTGATGTAGATACCGGATTCTGGATGCAAAGTGATCCAATGAGACATAGTATTACGCTTTTATCCCTAACTTTTGCCTGGACCGCCCTTTCGGGTTTTCAGTCCACCGGGATACCCATTTTTGCTCAAGCCGCCTTTTCAGGTTTTCGACTTGCCGGGTGTACAGATTTTTTCATTTTCATCCCTTCATTTTGCCCGAACCCTTTTGGTTCGCCGGGAAGCCCTAATTTTTGCCTAGGCGTGTCAGCCTAGCGGGTCTTTTTTCATGCGTAGTATCTTTTTACTATGTCTGCATTGGCGGGGTGAGGAAGGTCGTCACCATCCATATTGGTTAGAATCATGGCTCCTCCTGAGAACACATGCTTAACCACAAATGGCCCTTCGTACGTAGGGGTCCATTTGCCCCTGGGATCACTTTGAGGAAGAATGATTCGCTTGATTACCAGATCCCCAACTTGATATTCCTGTGGTCTGACCTTTTTATTAAATGCCCTGATCATCCGTTTCTGATACGTCTGACCATGACAGATAGCAGCAAGTCTCTTTTCATCAATGAGGTTGAGCTGATCAAGTCGTGTCTGGATCCAATCATCCTCGTTCAGATTTGCATCCTTCATTATCCGGAGAGAGGGTATTTGCACTTCGATCGGTAAGACTGCCTCCATACCATAAACCAAGGAGAAAGGAGTTGCCCCAGTTGACGTCCTAGCTGAGGTACGGTACCCATGTAGAGCGAACGGTAACATCTCGTGCCAATCCTTATAAGTCACTGTCATCTTCTGCACGATTTTCTTGATGTTCTTATTTGCTGCTTCTACAGCCCCATTCATCTTCGGTCTGTAAGGAGAAGAATTGTGGTGCTGTATCTTGAACTGTTCGCAGAGCTCGGCGATCATCTTATTATTCAGATTGGTACCGTTGTCTGTAATAATTCTCTCTGGGACGCCGTACCGACAGATCAGGTTATGCCGAATGAACCGTGCCACAACAGTCTTGGTTACCGTAGCGTAGGAAGCTGCCTCAACCCACTTTGTAAAATAATCAATCACTACCAGGATGAAGCGATGCCCATTAGATGCCGTAGGTTTAATCTCACCGATCATGTCTATGCCCCACATTGCAAACGGCCAAGGTGCAGTCATAACATTCAGAGGAACTGGAGGAACATGCACCTTGTCTGCATAAATCTGGCACTTGTGGCATGTCCTAGAATGTTGGTAGCAGTCAGCTTCCATTGTGGACCAGTAATATCCTGCCCGTAGGATCTTCTTTGCCATTGTGTGTCCACTGGAATGTGTACCAAAGGTCCCTTCATGTAGCTCCTCCATGATCCTTTCTGCTTCAGTCTTATCCACACAACGCAGTAAGGTTGAATCATGGTTTTGCTTGTACAGGATGTCGTTACTAAGGAAGAACTTCGCTGCGAACCTTCTCAGAAACTTCTTATCATTGATAGAGGCCCCTTCAGGGTATTCCTGAGCTTCCAGATATCTCTTCACCTCATGGTACCAAGGCTTCTCAGTCACCAATTCGGTCTCGAGATCACAACAGTATGCCGGTTCGTCCAATTTCCAGATGATGATCCGGGGAGCCTCATTATCCCATTTGACCTTGAACATAGAGGACATTGTAGCTAACGCGTCCGCCAGCTGATTCTCTTCTCTTGGAAAGTGTTCAAAGGTTATCTCTGTGAAATGGGGAATCAAGGTCAACACACACTCTCTGTAAGGAATCAGGTTTGGATGTTTCGTATCCCACTCTCCTTTGATCTGATTGATCACAAGAGCGGAATCTCCGAAGACACTCAGAAACTTAATCCTTAGATCGATCGCAGCTTGAAGACCCATGATGCACGCCTCATACTCCGCCATGTTGTTGGTACAGTTGAAACATAGCCGGGCAGTGAGTGGAGTATGAGTACCTTGAGGTGATATGATTATGGCGCCGATACCGTTTCCCAAAGCATTGGAGGCTCCGTCAAAGTGCATAGACCATCGGGATCCTGGTTCAGGTCCTTCATCCGGTCCAGGTACTTCACAATCAGTTACTATCATGATGCTTTCATCCGGAAACTCAAAGTTCATTGACTGATAATCATCGACTGCTTGATGTGCCAAGTGGTCTGCCAATACACTTCCCTTGATGGCTTTCTGGGTTGTGTACTGAATGTCATATTCCGTCAAGATCATTTGCCATCTTGCAATTCTCCCAGACAGAGCGGGCTTTTCGAATATGTACTTTATAGGATCCATCTTTGAGATCAACAAAGTAGTGTGAGTCAGCATATACTGCCTCAGCCGGCGAGCAGCCCATACCAAAGTGCAGCAAGTTTTCTCAAGCAGTGAGTATCAGGTCTCACAGTCGGTAAACTTTTTGCTAAGGTAATAAATGGCATGCTCTTTTCGGCCAGACTCGTCATGCTGCCCCAGCACACACCCCATTGAGTTGTCAAGCACTGTCAGGTATAGTATCAGAGGTCTCCCTTCAACCGGTGGCATAAGGATAGGTGGTTCTTGGAGATACTCTTTGATTCTGTCAAAAGCGGCCTGACATTCATCGTTCCAACGTACTACCTGATCTTTCTTCAGCAGCTTGAAGATTGGCTCACAAGTAGCAGTCAGATGTGAGATGAATCGAGCAATGTAATTCAGGCGTCCTAAAAAGCCTCTGACCTCTTTCTCTGTCCTGGGAACTGGCATCTCTTGAATAGCTTTGACCTTAGCAGGGTCCACTTGAATTCCCTTGTCACTTACCACGAAGCCTAGCAACTTCCCAGATCTTACCCCGAAGGTGCACTTGTTCGGGTTCAACCTCAGCTTGTATAGTTTCAATCGGTCAAATAACTTATGCAGATGATCTAGGTGCTCTTCCTCAGTCTGGGACCTTGCGATCATGTCGTCAACATACACTTCTATCTCATGATGGATCATGTCATGGAATAAAGCAACCATGGCGCGTTGGTAGGTTGCCCCAGCGTTCTTCAACCCGAATGGCATGACCTTGTAGCAGAAGGTGCCCCACTGAGTAACAAATGTAGTCTTCTCCATGTCTTCAGGTGCCATCTTGATCTGATTGTAACCTGAAAAGCCATCCATGAAAGAGAATACCTTGTGCTGAGCTGTATTATCAACAAGGACATCAATGTGAGGTAAGGGGAAGTCATCCTTGGGGCTGGCCCTGTTCAGATCCCTGTAGTCGACACACATTCTGACCTTACCGTCCTTCTTAGGTACCGGCACCACATTAGCAACCCACTGAGGGTAAGAAGTCACTGCAAGGAACCCAGCATCAAACTGTTTCATAACCTCGGCTTTAATCTTCTCAGACATCTCTGGACGCATCCGACGGACCTTTTGCTTAACTGGAGGGCGGTCTTCCTTAGTTGGAAAGTGATGGACCACAATGTCGGTATTCAACCCGGGCATGTCTTCGTAGGACCAGGCAAAGATCTCCATATAATCATGCAGCATTTGAGTCAACCGTTGCTTCACGCTGAGCTCTAGGTTGGCACCAATCTTTACCTCTTTCCTGTCTGCCTCGGTACCCAAGTTTATTGTTTCCACTGGCTCTTCATGGGGTTGAATTGCCCTCTCTTCCTGGAGTAACAGTCTTGCAAGCTCGCCAGGCACTTCGCAATCACCTTCACCTTCGTCTTCGGCTAAGTTGATCGGATTTTCGAAGTCATAATTGGCAGTAGCAGAATTGTTATCAGTGAGATCCAGAGTGGATTGAAACCTGTATGAGTGTGTGTGTGTAAATACAGCTGTTTTGAAATATATGTAAAGGAAAGAAAGACAGAAAAGGAGCATAAAATTTGTAATGCGAGAAAACGTCCAAGATTTTCATTCATGATATATGAAATGACAATTTATATGCCCTCACAAATGAAACCACGGTGCCTCGGGTAAGACACCGGGCCATAGAGTTTATTTATTGTTTATTACAAAATCACGAAACAAAGAAGTTTATTACTGCGTCACAAAGGTAATAGGGGTATGGTCTTTGGCAATCCAATTGTTCAGTCCGCCTTCGGTGGTTGGGTAGATCCAGCTATCGAATTCTGCTTCATCCACTTCATTATCTTCCCCAATAGCATTCACTCCTGGATTTGTAATGAATACAGGAGGTTTTCCGATCTTCGCTTTCCTCATAGCTTTCTGACCTTCTGCAGTAAAGCCCAGCCCAAATTTATCAGTCTTCTGTGTGAAGTCTGGAAGCCTGCCCCAGTTAGCACATTCACCCTTTTGAACCACAGCCCGGGCGTCCTTTAGGGAAGCCATCTTCAAAGGAACACCTTCTTCCGTTGCTGTTTCTGATGCTGCTGTAATTGGAAGCACCTCCTCGAAATGCTGAAAGGGGGTTTCAATAAACTCCCCGTCCATCTCAATGTATCTGAAGGAGTTCAGGTGGCTCACCATATATTCCTCCTCTCCTTTCACAGTGACGATCTTCCCTCTGACGGGGTACTTCAGCTTCTGGTGCAAGGTAGAGGTCACTGCCCCAGCTTTATGTATCCAAGGTCGACCCAGTAGACAAGAGTAAGATGGACGGATATCCATCACATAAAAAGTAGAGTCAAACACCTGAGAACCCACACGAATTGGAATGTCAACCTCTCCATGAACCATCCTTTTCGAACCGTCAAAGGCTCTGACGATGATATTGCTGGGTTTTAATTCCAGGCCTTCACAATCCAGACGGTCTAAAGCCTTCTTGGGTAGCACATTCAAGGACGAACCAGTATCCACCAACACATGTGCCAAGGTAGTGCCCCTACATTCGATAGAGACATGCAGAGCGTCATTATGGTCTCTTCCCTTCGCGGTCAAGTCAGCATCTGAGAAACCCAAGCCATTGTCTGCTGTCAGATTTGCTACGCAATCAGTGAACTGGACTGCAGATGTCTCATGTGGCACATGGGCCGTCTTGAGAAATGAGATTAAGGCCTTAGCATGGGCCTCGGAGCACAGTAATAAAGAGAGCATGGAGATTTTGGAGGGCGTGTGCCCCAGCTGTTCCACAACGTTAAAGTCACTCTTCTTTATAATTTTCAAGATTTCCTCCATCTCTTGTTGGGAGGCTTCAGCAGTTACAAGTATAGGTGCCTCCATCTGGGCAGGCTCAACTTCAACTCCTTTGCCCCGAGCATTGGATGACTCGGCAGCAGGAGAAACAATTGGATCAGCAGCAGGAACAGGTACACTTGTAGGAGTTATGAGAAGCGGTCTTCGAGCAGCAGAAGGTGCAATGTCAGGCGAGAAGAGCCTGCCACTGCGGGTAACCTTGGCTGGGCCAGTGATATCACAGATGCTGGCACCAGCGTTGAACTCTTGTTTAATCCCATTTACATACACATCTGCCCCATAATGCCAGGGGACAGCTTTATCAGATACATAGGGCAGGGGCCCCGGAACAGTGATAACCACAGGTGCAACGGTCATGATTTGAACAGGCTTCTTCGGGAGAACCTGGATTGGATTATTGAATATGGTAACCACAGAAACTTCTTCCACCGGAACCAACTGAACAGCAGACTTCTTAAATAGAATCTCCTTGCTATCCATTAGGCTTTGGATGCCTAACTTCAGCAAAGGACAACCAGATGGGGACACAGCACAGAACAGGCAACCCTCACTGCAACCCGGAAATAAACCGGCCAGCAGCAGGTTCTTCTTGACAGTCTTCAGAGGAGTGGCTAGATCATCCACAGAAACAGCATAAACATCTTCGTCAACAGCATTTACCCCATGCTGAGGCATAGGAGCAGTAACTACATTTGGCCTCTCAGGCGCTTCGAACTGTATTTCCTTTGCGTCGATAAGGTCTTGCACCTTGCTCCTTAAAGCCCAACAGTCATCAGTAGAATGCCCCGGGCTATCTGAATGGTAAGCACAACGAGCATTCGGGTTGTACTTAGGAGATGCAGTATTGGGGAACTTCGGAGCCTCTCTGACAATCACTAAATTGGTGGATAGCAACTGTGGTAAGATCTGCGACAGGGTCATGCTTAAACGGGTAAACTCTCTCCGGGGTCTTTCAGCCCTTTGAGGATTGGTTGGCCGAGGAGCGGCAGCAGGCTTAGCAATCATTACCGCACTGACAGATTGGCGGCGCTCAGGTCTCTCTGATCTCTTGGAACCATACACAGCACTAGCCTCCTTCTTGAAGGGTTTCTTCTCAGAACTAGACGATGCACCCTTCGGAATCTTTCCAGACTTTAACCCAGCCTCAATTCTTTCTCCAGTCAGAATCAGATCAGTGAACCCTGCAGATGAATTCCCGATGAGATGGTTAAAAAATGGCCCAGATAGGGTCCCCAAGAACATGTCTACCAACTCCCGATCAGTCAATGGTGGCTGCACCCTGCCAGCCAGGTCTCTCCACTTCTGAGCGTACTCCTTAAAACCTTCACTTGAACCTAACGACATACCCTGGAGTTGGGTACATGTAGGGGCAAGGTCGGCATTATATTGATACTGCTTATAGAAAGCAGTAGCCAACTCCTCCCAGTTACGAACCTTGGTCCCATCCAGCTGATAGAACCATTCGAGATGAGTCCCTGAAAGACTCTCCTGGAAGAAGTGGATCCACAAATTCTTATCCGCTGAGTACGGTTGAATTTTCCGAACATAGGACCTGAGATGTAGCTTGGGACAAGACGCCCCGTCGTACTTAGAGAAGGATGGTGCTTTGAACTTATGAGGGATAATCACACCAGTTGACAAACCCAGATCTCCGAAATCCAACCCAGGCACCTGTTGTATTTCCATAGCCTTCAGCCTATCCTCCAGTTGCTTGTATCTGTCTTCTGTAGGAGGATACTGCTCTTCATCAAAATCAGTCTCGTTGTCGGAGACTACTGGACTAGGAACCCTTGCTTCTGCCTGAGGAGTACTCTTGCCAACAGAAGAACCAGCCTCTTCCTGCTGCAGAGTATTGCCAAACCTTCGGCCCGAGTTGAACAGAACAGTCCTTCTCTTCTTCTTCTTCTCCTTCTTCAGGAGCATAGCCTTCAGCTCTTCCTGGCCTTGAGCCAAACCCTTGATTAATTCCTGAAACTGCGCATTCTGCGCCTGAAGAGCCTTGATGGATGTCTCAGTTGATGACGAGTCGGGATTCATGATGCTGAAATAAACAGCGAAGAACTGTAAGCAACCTGAAAAGAGGAAAAACCTTCTATGCACATGATGAATGAGATGTGTTTATGCAATGCATTCAAGGGTTCGAAAGTTCAAATTTGTTGTAGACAAAAAAGAACACACGTTATTATTAAGGAAATAATTGTTTAGTACATTAAAGCCTCATAGGCAAAATAATACAAAAATCAAATCAATTCCAGAATACACTGCGCATCCTCTTTGGAGCTATGTAGGTGTTGAGATTCCTCTCCTCATGCAACAGGCGGGTGAGCTCCAAGACCTTCTTTTCACTGGCATGTAGACTGGTCTCAAGAGAATTCTGTTCTTCCTTAAGCTGGATCCAGCTCTTCTGCATCTCTTCCCAGGATGTGGGCATATCAGGGTGCTGAATAGTGTAGGACACTTCTCCTTCCAAGACTGGTTCTTTGATTACTGGGAGCATATGAGGATAGGGCATCACTAACTTCTGGGAGCGGGCTCGTACCCACTTGAGATAAGGTTCCAACGGGATGGAGTTCCTGTGCCCCAGGGTCTTACTGTCTATCCTACTGGGCATCCTCCAAGCTCTGATAAATCTCTGGCGAAGTCCTTGAGTATCGTTGTCGAAGTCAAAAACTATGTCAGGAATTAACATGTCATGAGGGCTATCTCTCCGAGCATAACCAAACTGTCTCCAAGCCAGGCATGGACTGTAAGTAATACCTCCTCTGATTCCAAGTAAAGGAACATTAGGGTACTCCCCGCAACGATCGATGATAGTGACATCTTCTCTGGACCGAGGGCACCAATGTATATCTGCATGTGTAAGAGTCATCAACCGCTGTGACCATCTCAAACCCCGCTCATTCTTCAGGACTGATTGTGGATGGTGCGAAATAAACCACCTTCCCAGGAGAGGAGTGCAACACATAAGGACACCTCTTTTTCTCATGGTTCGAGTGTAACATGAGTGAAGGATGTCCCCCAGCAACGTAGGTATAGGATTCCTGGACATAAAGATCTGGACAACACTGATATCTATAAGCTGATCTGGATTAGGGAACAACACCAAACCATAGACAAGGAGGGCCACAACCTCTTCAAAAGCTTTCAAGTCAAGGGAATTCCAACATTCATGGGCCTTTTCAAACAGAAACCTGGCTAAGAACCCTTTGATACCACTTCTAACTTCCCAATGTCCCTTGAGGTCAGATGGCTGTAGGTGCAAGGCTTTAGCAATCTCTTCAAGCTTAGGTTCCTTTTCTGTACCGTTGAAGGGTAGCTGATCAAGGATGGGGATCTTCAGGAGCCGGGAGAACTCCTCCAATGTAGGTACCAACTGATAGTCCAAGAAGGTGAAACAGTGATGCAGAGGATCAAAGAATTGGAACAGGACCTTTATCATATCTTCCTCAATGTTGGTATTGACCAAGCTGATGAGGCTTCCATGTCTTTCACTGAATGATGAGTTCTCGGGAATCCTGGATATAAGCTCCTTAAGCTGAGGAGGGATCCTTACAAGACTGATTTGAATTGTCTTTCTACGAACAGTTTCCATGTCCTACAAAATAAGAACAAAGATGAAAATTCAAACCCCTGAAATGGTTAGTCAATGCATATGATGCTGGATGATGTCATGATGCTATGATTAAACACACCACAGATATTTACAAAGACAAACATGTAAGGCACACAAGACAAGCCCTTAGGGTTTAAGGCCAGCATGGGGTCTGGGTAGTACCCTCTTGAAGTTGGTGGGTTCAACCTGTCCTATCAAAGTAACCGGGTTCTAAGGGTCCCAATATCACGGGATTGCTTTCATTGTTCATCGTTTCGATTTAGCCACTGAACTGGCGACCGAAATATTCCAGGAAAGCAACCCTCAATCGAGTGTAGTATCGAGTATCAACCAACCTCAGACTGCACCAAAGTCAGTTATCTCACTACCCTAAAGAGGCCAAGATAGTTCAATTAAGGTTCCTAAGGTCTGTTGATGCTTCATGACACCACGCGGAGGCCCCGTACTCTCCTTGACTGAACTCAAGGGTTACCGGTACACACCAAAGTGCCACATCAACGTAGCAGACTGTTTCAACCATGTCGGTATACCCCGCACAGTTCCCTCACAGCCTTGTTGCTACTTTCTAAGAAGGTATCCCCCAGATCCGGGTTAGGATCTATAGAACTCCCAAGCAACCCACAATAATAAAGCAAGCAAAGAAGACAATTGAAAACACAGTGATCTTAATCCTAAGGTACACCTCACTTTTAAGTAATATCCCCAGCAGAGTCGCCAGTTCTGTGATCGGTGGATCTGGAACTGACTGTTTAACGCTGGTTCACGAAATGTCGCGGAAGCAAGAGTCACCACCGTCTTTTATTTTCTCCATCATGGAAAGGACAAAAGCACAGAAAAATTCCTTATTGAGATTAGCTCTCGGTTCGGGAGGTAGGTTATAGAAAGGGAAGGTGTTAGCACCATTTCTATCCATGGTTATCCATGGGCTCTTAGATACTTGCTCACTTGTGTTTTCAAAAATGGTTTGTTTGCTTTTCAACTGTGGGTTTTTTAAAAAGTTTCTTTGAAAATTCCAGTTCGACTCTTGTATCAGTCCTCAAGAGTGTTTGAAAAATTGCTTTCGAAAGCTTTTTGAAAATGTGTTGGTGTGAAAAGTATTTTGTTTTGTTTTGAAATTTAGAGCAAGTATCTAGAGTCGTCTACCTACCCTAAGGAATTCGTCTGTGTAAATGTCCTTTAAAGTAGTGCCATCCCACCATTGAGAGGTAGGTAGCACCACCGTTGGAGGTGTTCGGGTCAATTCGAGGTTCGGGACATGGTGATCACCAGAGCAATAGGAAGACACCTTAGAAGCTACCCTCATGCCAGGTTCCCGGATCATGAGGACTTACTAAGACATCCTCTACTCGACGATCACCTTTCGAGGCAAGGCAACAGTGAGGCGTACCCTAGGGGTGGTGTGTGCGATTTGTGTGTCGCTTTCATTTGCATTTATCTTGTCGTGTTATTGGTGTTCTACGCTTGTTTTTATTTTTGTCCACACATTCTTTCATGCCTTTGATCAACAGTTAAAAATATTGCGGGAAAGTAAAAATTCTAAGCTATTACAAAAGGCGCGGGTCCACATCGCCAAAGTTAAACCAGGACCCGATTTGACAGAAAAAATAAAGAAAGTAAGTAAAAAGTGCGAGAAAATTAAAAGGTTACATGGCCTTGGGAGAGATACATAAATATTTGAACGAAATAAAATAAATATGCGAATAAGAATTAAACCGAAACGAGGGCGTTGGACCCTTTTTGCAAAATTAAAATTACATGGGATTAATTAATTAAAAAAAAAAGGAAAAGGAATTGTTTTTGGTGTTTTTTTAGTTTAATGGGATTTAAATGAAAAAGAATTAATTAAAATAAATACTAACCCTAATTCTAATGGCTTTTAATTTATTAAGAAAACATTGAATTTTAACCTAAATTAACCCTAATTTTTATATACAAATTTAAGTATAAAAATAAATTTTTAATTTTTAATTATTATGAAAGAAAAAAAAAAGATAAAAATTAATTAAACCTAATTCTATGTTTTTTAAATTTATTATGAAAATATTAAATTAAACCCTAATTTAAAACTAATTAATTTACATGCAATTTATTTACAAGAAATATTAAAAAAAAAAAGAATATTTATTATTATTATTATCTTTTTTCTGATTTTTATGTGTTTTTTACATTTTTTGTGAAAATAATTAATTAATTGATTAAACACAATAATTAAAATAAAATAGAAATAATGAAAAAAGAAAATATTTTAAAATGGCAAACCTAGGGGGTATCAGTCCCCAAAGTGGAGGTTCAGTCCAAGAATTCTGGCCCATTTAGCAAAGCCTGGTGGACTTTTTGAGTAACATGTGGCGCGTTGACTGGGACTCACCATGTGTCTCAATTCTTAGCCTTGTGATTGATGAAGCTGGACGCGTGGACGCTTGATTAGGAAGGTGTATGGTGCGTTCCAGTCTTGAAACTGCATGTGAACATGGATTGCAAAATAATATGGGAAATAATGAAGACCTGGGGCTCGAACCCAGGTCTTGGACGTTAACACACACATGCCTTGCCAGTTGTTCTAGACGCGCACTTTGTATATTAAAGAACAAACAAATATAATAAAAACAACAACACGCGTTAGTGCTTTTTAGCGCGAAATTTTAAAAGAACCAATCCACTGACGCCACGAGGTCATCTTCTTCGTTGGATTTCCTGAAACAATTTAACAAACATTTAACGGGGGTTTTAAACCCCCTCAAAATATGCTGATTTCAATAATAGCGATTAGGCCATGTGGCCTCAGAAATTTGGCGCGATGGTCCCAATCTTTTCATCCCAACCTGCTGATTTCATTCATGGCATTGTTATGTCTTAATTTTATAGGAATGGAAAACGCCCAAATTAAAAACCTTGGAACCCTAGGTATCTCTAATGGCGAATTCTCATATAGGGCATGAAACTTCAATCAAACAATGCAGTTAGTTTGTAAACATCACCCTAAACACAAAAACAACAACAAAATATGTTAAAAATGCATGGATAATGGAAAACAGTTTTGGAATTTTCTCTACCAATTTCAGTGATGACTTCGCGTTTTCTTGAGTATGGGGCTTAGTTTTTGATTGGAATATGTCCTATGATCCTTGAGGAAGCTAATGGGATAGGTTTTGAGACTTGAATCGCCTTGCAAAGGTGTTTTCAGAATTTGAGTTTTTTGAGAAAAAGTATGAGTTGGTGAATGGTTTCTGCGCAACTTCAATGGTCCTTTTGATTAGGTTTTCATTCAGGCTTATGTAATGAATCAATTAGGTCAAGAAAAACCAAACAAATCAATTGCATTCATGGTTTTTGGAAATTTGATTTTCAAGATCTTTTTTCAAATATTTTCCATGTGTTCTTGTACAAATTAAGATCAATTCTCTCCAAATCTTTCCCTATTTAATTTCACACGAATTATTGAGTAGATTTTGTGCACAAAAAGATTGTAAAACCTAGGTTAAATATTTTTCATGTATTTAATTTGATTTAAATGAATTATTATTAATAAAAATTCAAATAAATAAATAAAAAATGAAGAAATACTTCCCTTTGGGCCAAGTGGTCGTGCACATGCCACGGATGATGAATTATGGAAGAAAAATGGGCCCATTAGCAATTTTAGGTCATTTGAATCAATGTTGACTTTTTAAAATATCCAAAAATTTCCCAACTTCCACAAGGCATAACTTGCTAAATTTTTAAGCTTTGCTCATGTTCTTGGACATTTTGGAAAGGTCTTTGAGTCCTTTAACCAATTCCTTTGGTCCCATGTAATTTTGATTTACCAATCTCAAGTTATGGCCTTTGACTTAAAGTCCCTTTTTGTTGACTTTTGAAAATGACCTATAATGTTGAAATTGATAACTTTTTGTGAGAGCATTTCTTGGACTTGAAGTATGAAGATGAGTTGTAGGAAATGTCCTTCTCTTCAAAATGAGCTTTGGATGTAATTTTTCTGATAATCCATGTGAAAGTTATGCCCTGGTCAATTTACAGTTGACTTTTTTAGCTGTCCAAATAAGGAAACTTTTGCATCTTGATGATTTTTGAGCCAAGCTTTGAGAATCATGATCAAGCATTGATCAAATGATGTTTGTGGCTTCAAAATGATATGTTGACCAAAAATTTGAATTTTTGACTGCCAAATGACCATTTTACCCCTACAGTTGACTGTAGTGAAATTAGGGTTTTGACTGTGCAATTTTGTGCTGAATGTCTTGAAACTTGGTATGAGGATGCTTAACCATATTTGTAGGCATGTGAGACTTGATTGGACCTTTGAAAACTTCATTTTCTTGATCAGAACACAAACCATAATTTTGACTGCTTAGGAGACCCTTACACTGTGCAACCCTTGGGGAATTTTGAAGCTTGACTTGGCAAATCTTTGAAGAATATGGGAGGGCAAATTTTGGGGTACAACAAGTCCCATCATATGCACTGGTAAACGCTCCACATGTGATCCAAAAAGTCAGCAAAGGGCCTCCTCCTGTTGGGCCAGAGTTCATCAAACCACCTCCTCATTTGGGGTCAACACCCCCCCACAGTTTGCATTTTTATTTCCTTTCTTTTCATTCTTTTTTTATTTTGTTTTTATTATTTCTAATTAATTCATCAAAATAATTTTTTTCATAAAACAAAAAATCAGAAAATCAGAAAAAATAAAATATGTTTTATTTTAATTTAATTCATCAATTTTTTTTTGTAAATAAATTCAATAATTAATTTAGTCTTAATTTTAGGTTGCTAATTTTAATGTTTTTTTTATAATAACTAAAAGATATAAAAAAAATAGACCTTTAGCACTTTTTTATCCCTTTTTTTTAATTAAATACTTTTATTTTCTTATTATAATTATTATTAACCATTAATTAATTTTGTAAATACTTGTAATTAATCAATTAGGTTTAAATTAGGTTTAACTTAGATAATTTTTTCTTTAATAAATTAAAAAACAATTAGAACTAGAATTATTTGACTTTTAATTCCAATTTAATTTTCTTTAATTCCATAAGTCCAAAAACATGAAAAATAAGTCTTTTCCTTTATTTAATTTAATAATTTCAATTCATTTCCTTTAAAGGGTCCAACACCCTCGCATTCGATTATATTTCCTTTTCGCGCGTTTATTTTATTTCTTTTGTAAATATAATGTATTTTCTCCAAAGCCCTGTAATAGTTAATTAGGCATTTACTTTCTGCACTTTATTTTAAATCGGGTCTTGGTTTTATTTGGCGATGTAGACCCACGCCTTTGTAATAGCGTAGGACCTTTATCTTTTCCGCACTTTTAAATTCCCGCACCTTTTAACTGTTAACAATCACATGAAAGAATGAATGCCCAAAAATAAAATCAAAACGTAGATCACCAATGCATGACAAGACAAATAATAAACTGAAAATGACACACAATTCACACACCACTCTTAGGGTACGCCTCACTGTTGCCTTGCCCCTCGAAAGGTGGTCGTCGAGTACAGGACGTCTTAGTAAGTCCTTATGTCCATGAACATGGCATAAGGGTAGCTTCTAAGGTGTCCTACTGTTGCTCTGGTGATCACACTGTTGCCTTGCCCCTCGAAACGTGGTCGTCGAGTACAAGACGTCTTAGTAAGTCCTTATGTTCCATTGATCTAGTTGCCTCGAAATGGTTGCCTCGAAACAAGTTGCCTCGAAACGGTTGCCTCGGAATAAAAAGATCAATGGCATAAGGGTAGCTTCTAAGGTATCTTACTATTGCTCGGTGACCACACTGTCCCTAACCCTCGAATTGACCCGAACACCTCCAACGGTGGTGCTACCTACCTTTCAATGGTGGGATGGCACTACCTTAAGGACATTTACACAGCCTAATTCCTTAGGGTGGGTAGATAACTCGTAGATACTTGCTCTAATTCAAAACAAATCAAAAACTTCTTTTCACACCGACACTTTGCAAAAAGCTTTCAAAAACAACTTTTCAAACACTCTTGAGGACTCATACAAGAGTCGAACTGAAACTTTCAAAGAAACTTTTTCAAACCCACTCACCTTGAAAAGCAAACAAACATTTTGAAAACACAAATGAGCAAGTATCTAAGAGCCCATGGATAACCATGGATAGAAAGGGTGCTAACACCTTCCCTTTCTATAAATCTACCTCCCGAACCGAGAACCAATCTCAATAAGGAATTTTTCTGTGCTTTTGTCCTTTCCATTTGGAGAAAATAAAAGACGGTGGCGACTCTTGCTTACCGCGACATTTCGCGAAACCAGCTAAAAAACAGTCAGTTCCAGATCCACCGATCACAGAACTGGCGACTCTGCTGGGGATGATAGTCTTATAAAGTGAGGTGTACCTTAGGACTAAGATCACTGTGTTTTCAATTGCTTTGACTTGTTTGCTTTAAATTGTGGGCCTGTCTTGGGAGTTCTATAGATCCTAACCTGGATCTGGGATACCTTCTTAGAAAGTAGCAACAAGGCTGTGAGGGAACTGTGCGGGGTATACCGACATGGTTGAAGTAGTCTGCTACGTTGATGTGGCACTTTGGTGTGTACCGGTAACCCTTGAGTTCAATCAAGGAGAGTACGGGGCCTCCGCGTGGTGTCGTGAAGCATCAACAGACCTTAGGAACCTTAATTGAACCATCTTGGCCTCTTTAGGGTAGTGAGATAACTACTTTGGTGTACTCCGAAGTCGGTTGATACTCGATACTACACTCAATTGAGGGTTGTTTTCTTGGGATATTTTGATCGCCAGTCAGTGGCTAAATCGAAACGATGAACAATGAAAGCAATCCAATGATATTGAGATCCTTAGAACCCGGTTACTTTGATAGGACAGGTTTGAGCCCACCAACTTCAAGAGGGTAATACCCATACCCCATGCTGGCCTAAACTCTAAGGGCTTGTCTTGTGTGACTTGTGTGCCTTACATGTTTGCCTTTGTAAATATTTGTGGTGTGTTTAATCATAGCATCATAACATCATACAACATCATATGCATCCACTAACCATTTCAGGGGTTCGAATCTTCATCTTTGTTCTTGTTTTGTAGGACATGGAAACTATCCGCAGAAAGACAATTCAGATCAACCTTGTAAGGGTCCCTCCTCAGCTTAAGGAGCTTACATCCAGGATTCCTGAGAACTCGTCATTCAGTGAAAGGCATGGTAGACTCATCAGCCTGGTCAATACCAATATTGAGGAAGAGATGGTAAAGGTCCTCTTCCAATTCTTTAACCCTCTGCATCACTGTTTTACTTTATCGGATTATCAGCTGGTGCCTACTTTAGAAGAATTTTCCCAGCTTCTGAAGATTCCCATTCTCAATCAACTACCCTACAACGGTACGGAAAGGGAACCAAAACCTGAAGAAGTAGCTAAAGCATTATGCCTACAACCATCTGACATCAAGGGGCATTGGGAAGCCAGAAATGGTATCAAAGGGTTCTTGGCAAAGTTTCTGTTTGAGAAGGCCCAAGAGTGTTGGAATTCCCTTGACCTACAAGCCTTTGAAGAAGTTATAGCCCTCCTTGTCTATGGGTTGGTGCTGTTCCCTAAGCCAGATCAGCTTATAGATATCAGTGCTGTCAAGGTCTTCATGTCCAGGAATCCTATACCTACGTTGCTGGGGGACATCCTTCACTCATGTTACACTCGAACCATGAGAAAAAGGGGTGTTCTTATGTGCTGCACTCCTCTCCTGGGAAGGTGGTTTATTTCGCACCTTCCACAATCAGTTTTGAAGAACGAGCGGGGTTTGAGGTGGTCACAGCGATTGATGACTCTTACACATGCAGATATACATTGGTGTTCTCGGTCCAGAGAAGATGTCACTATCATTGATCGTTGCAGGGAGTACCCTAATGTTCCTTTACTTGGAATCAGAGGAGGTATTACTTACAACCCATGCTTGGCTTGGAGACAGTTTGGTTATGCTCGGATGGATGGCCCTCATGAGATGTTAATTCCTGACATAGTTTTTGACTTCGACAACGATGCACAAGGACTTTGCCAGAAATTTATTAGAGCTTGGAGGATGCCCAACAAGATAGACAGCAAGACCCTGGGGCACAGGAACTCCATCCCATTGGAGCCTTATCTCAAGTGGGTACGAGCCCGCTCCCAGAAGCTGGTGATGCCATATCCTCATGTTCTCCCCGTGATCAAAGAGCCAGACTTGGAAGGAGAGGTGTCCTACACCATTCAACATCCTGACATGCCCACGTCCTGGGAAGAGATGCAGAAGAGCTGGATCCAGCTTAAGGAAGAACGAAATTCTCTGGAGACCAGTCTACATGCTAGTGAAAAGAAGGTCCTGGAGCTCACCCGCCTACTGCACGAGGAGAGGAATCTCAACACCTATATTGCTCCGAAGAGGATGCGTAGTGTCTTTTGGGATTGATCTGCTTTGTAATGTTTGCCCATGAGGCTTTGATGTATCAAACAATTATTTCCTTAATGATAACGTGTGTTCCTTTTTGTCTACAACAAATTCGAATTTTCGAACCCTTGAATGCATTGCATAAACACATATCATTCATCATATGCATCACAGGTACTCTTCTTTTCAGGCTGCTTACTGTTCTTCGCTGTTTATTTCAGCATCATGAACCCTGAATCATCTACCGAGCTGACTATCAAGGCCCTTCAGACGCATAACGCACAATTTCAGGAGCTGATCATGGGTTTGGATCAAGGTCAAAAAGAGCTGAAGGCTATGCTCCTGAAGAAGAATAAGAAGAAGAAAAGGACTGTGCTATTCAACACTGGGCGCAGACTCGGGAATACTTTGCAAAATGAAGCTGAGAGGACTACTCCATCTGTGGGGGAAGGTAGTCACCAAGAAAGGGAGGTCCCTAGTCCTGTGGTCTCTGATACTGAGACAGACTTCAACGACGAACAATACCCTCCTGCTGAGAACCGGTACAAGCAGCTGGAGGACAGGTTGAATGCCATGGAGATCCAGCGTGTGCCTGGACTGGATTTTGGAGACTTGGGGTTATCTACTGGGGTGGTAATTCCACACAAGTTCAAGGCGCCTGCCTTTGTGAAGTATGACGGGGCTTCCTGTCCCAAGATGCACCTCCGTTCTTATGTAAGGAAGATCCAGCCTTACACAGCAGACAGGAACTTATGGATCCACTTCTTCCAGGAGAGTCTTTCAGGGACTCACCTCGAATGGTTCTATCAGCTGGATGGAACCAACATTCGTAACTGGGAGGATCTGGCCACTGCTTTTTACAAGCAGTATCAATATAATTCCGACCTCGCTCCTACGCGTACCCAACTCCAGGGTATGTCGTTAGGATCGGGTGAAGGTTTTAAGGAGTACGCACAAAAATGGAGGGATCTGGCTGGCAGCGTGCAGCCACCATTGACGGACCGGGAGCTGGTGGATATGTTCTTGGGGACCTTATCTGGTCCATTTTTCAATCATCTCATTGGTAATTCCTCTGCTGGGTTTACTGATCTGATCCTGACTGGTGAGAGGATCGAGGCTGGTATAAAATCGGGGAAGATACAGAAGGTTGCCTCCTCAAATGCTGAAAAGAAGCCCTTCAAGAAAGAGGCTAGTGCTGTGTATGCCCCAAGAAGGCAAAACAAACCTGAACACCGCCAAGCTGTCAACGCGGTGGTTATCTCTAAGCCTGCTACTGCTCCACAACAGTACAACCTACCCAGAGCTGAGAGGCCCAAACGGCAGTATACTCGACTCAGCATGACTCTCTCTCAGATCCTGCCGCAACTGTTATCAGCCAGCTTGGTGACTGTTAGAGAGGCCCCGAAGGTTGTGAATACTACATCCCCCAGGTTCAACCCCAACGCCCGTTGCGCTTATCACTCTGATAGCCCGGGGCATAACACAGATGACTGTTGGGCCCTAAAGAATAAGGTTTAGGACCTTATTGATGCAAAGGAGATACAGTTTGAGGCGCCCGAGAGGCCAAATGTTGTTACCGCCCCCATGCCCCAGCATGGAGTGAATGCTGTTGAGGAGGATTTGTATGTAGCTTCGGTGGATGATGTTGCTACTCCGCTGCTGACGGTCAAGAGGAACCTGTTGCTAGCCGGTTTATTTCCAGGATGTAGCAAAGGTTGCCCTCTATGTGTTGCTTCCCCTGCTGGTTGTTCTTTGCTGAAATCAGGCATCCAAAACCTGATGGATAGTAAAGAGATTTTGTTCAGAAAGACTGCTGTTCCTGCTGCCCCTGTTGAAGAAGTTTCAATTGTTACCATTTTCAACAACCCTTCCAAGGCTCCTTCAAAGAAGCCTGTCCAAATTTTGCCTGTTCACAAGATTGCTCCCATCACTATTACTGTCCCGGGGCCCATCCCCTACAAGTCTGATAAGGCTGTCCCATGGCACTATGGGGCAGATGTTTATGTTCTGGGAGTGAAAAAAGAGTTCAACACTGACACTGGTGTCACCAACATCACCGAGCCTGCTAAGGTCACACGTAGTGGAAGACTGTTCTCGCCAGACATTGCTCCTCCGGTAATTCAGAGACCTTTGATCATCACACCTGCCAGTGTGCCTGTTTCCCCCCCTGACCAAGTTTCCACCCCTGCTGCCGAGTCATCTGGTGCTCGGGGCAAGGGGATTGCTGCTGATGTGCCTGCCTGGACGGAGGCACCAAAGACCATTGTTGAGGCTTCCAAGCAGGAGATGGAAGAAATTCTCAAAATCATAAAGAAAAGTGATTTCAACATTGTCGAACAGCTGGGGCACACCCCCTCTAAAATCTCCATGCTATCACTGCTGTTGTGTTCAGAGGCCCATGCCAAGGCCCTGATTGCTTTCTTAAAGACGGCTCACGTACCCCAAGAGACGTCTGCTGATCAATTCACCGACTGTGTGGCCAACCTAACTGCTGACAATGGTCTGGGTTTCTCTGATGCTGATCTGACGGCCAAAGGGAAGGACCATAATAATGCCCTGCATGTCTCCATTGAGTGCAGGGGCACTACTCTCGCTCACGTGCTGGTTGACACGGGTTCTTCATTAAACGTGCTACCCAAGAAGGCTCTAGACAGGCTGGACTGTGAGGGTCTGGAGCTCAAACCAAGTAACATTATTGTCCGGGCCTTTGACGGGTCCAAAAGAATGGTACATGGTGAGGTTGACATCCCAATCAGGGTTGGGTCACAAGTCTTTGATTCAAAATTCTATGTGATAGACATCCGTCCATCCTATTCTTGTTTGCTGGGTCGCCCGTGGATCCACAAGGCTGGAGCTGTGACCTCCACGTTGCATCAGAAGCTTAAGTACCCGGTCAGGGGGAAGATTGTAACAGTGCAAGGGGAAGAGGAATACATGGTCAGCCACCTCAACTCCTTCAGGTACGTGGAAATGGATGGGGAGTTCATTGAGACCCCCTTTCAACATTTTGAGGAGGTGCCACAAACTTTGGCAGCAGCAGAAGCAATGGGTGAAGAGGTTTCTCCTTTGAAGATGGCCTCCTTAAAGGACGCCCGGGCTGTGATTGAAAGAGGTGAATGTGCAAACTGGGGCAAGCTCCCTGATTTTACTCCTAAGACTAAAAAGTTTGGGCTGGGTTTCACTGCAGAGGCTCAGAAGGCTGTACGCAAGGCGAGAATTGGAAGACCTCTTGTGCTCATCACCCACTCAGGAGTGAATCCTATTGGAGATGAAGACGAAGTGGAAGAGTCAGAGTTTGATAGCTGGATCTACCCGACGACTGATGGTGGATTAACCAATTGGACTGCTAAAGACTTTACACCCATAACTTTTGTCACCCAGTAATGAACTTCTTTGTTTTGGATTTGTAATAAACAATAATTTGAAACTGTATGGCCCGGTGTCTTACCCGGGGCACCGTGGTCTTATTTATGAGGTTTTTTGTTTGTCACTGTCATATATCATAAATAAAAGCATTGGACGTTTTTCACATTTCAAATCTTGCGCTCCTTTTCTTTCCTTTTTTTATATATTGCAAAACAGCTGTATTTACACACACTCACTCATACAGGTTTCAATCCACTCTGGATCTCACTGGTAACGACTCTGCTACTGCCAGTTATGACTTCGAAAATCCGATCAACTTAGCCAAAGACGAAGGTGAAGATGATTGCGAAGTGCCTGGCGAGCTTGCAAGACTGTTACTCCAGGAAAAGAGGGCCATTCAACCACATGAAGAGCCGGTGGAAACAATAAATCTGGGTACTGAGGCGGACAGAAAGGAAGTTAAGATTGGTGCCAACCTAGAGCTCAGCGTGAAGCAACGGTTGACTCAGATGTTACAGGATTATGTGGAGATCTTTGCCTGGTCCTACGAAGACATGCCTGGGTTAGATACCGACATTGTGGTCCATCACTTGCCTACTAAGGAAGACTGCCCTCCGGTTAAGCAAAAGGTCCGCCGTATGCGTCCAGAGATGTCTGAGAAGATCAAAGCTGAGGTTATGAAGCAGTTCGATGCCGGGTTTCTTGCAGTAACCTCTTACCCTCAGTGGGTTGCTAATGTGGTGCTGGTACCAAAGAAAGACGGTAAGGTCAGAATGTGTGTCGATTACAGGGATCTGAACAGGGCCAGCCCCAAGGATGACTTCCCTCTACCTCACATTGATGTCCTTGTTGACAATACAGCTCAGCATAAGGTGTTCTCCTTCATGGATGGCTTCTCAGGTTACAATCAAATCAAGATGGCTCCTGAAGACATGGAAAAGACTACCTTTGTTACTCAGTGGGGCACCTTCTGCTACAAGGTTATGCCTTTTGGACTGAAAAATGCTGGGGCAACCTACCAACGTGCCATGGTTGCTTTATTTCATGACATGATCCATCATGAGATAGAAGTATATGTTGACGACATGATCGCAAGGTCCCAAACTGAGGAAGAGCACCTTGATCATCTACAGAAGCTGTTTGACCGTCTGAAACTGTACAAGCTGAGGTTGAACCCGAACAAGTGCACTTTCGGGGTTAGATCTGGAAAGCTGCTAGGCTTCGTTGTAAGTGATAAGGGTATTCAAGTGGACCCTGCCAAGGTTAAAGCTATTCAAGAGATGCTAGCTCCTAAGACAGAGAAAGAGGTCAGAGGCTTTCTTGGACGCCTGAATTACATTGCTCGATTCATCTCGCACCTAACTGCTACCTGTGAGCCAATCTTCAAGCTGCTGAAGAAAGATCAGGTAGTACGTTGGAATGATGAATGTCAGGCTGCTTTTGACAGAATCAAAGAGTATCTCCAAGAACCACCCATCCTTATGCCGCCGGTTGAAGGGAGACCTCTGATACTATACCTGACAGTACTTGACAACTCAATGGGGTGTGTGCTGGGGCAGCATGACGAGTCTGGCCTAAAAGAGCACGCCATTTATTACCTTAGCAAAAAGTTTACCGACTGTGAGACTTGATACTCACTGCTCGAGAAAACTTGCTGCGCTTTGGTATGGGCTGCTCGCCGGCTGAGACAATATATGCTGACTCACACTACCTTATTGATCTCAAAGATGGATCCGATAAAGTACATATTTGAAAAGCCTGCTCTGTCTGGGAGAATAGCCAGATGGCAAATGATCTTGACCGAATACGACATCCAGTATACGACTCAGAAAGCTATCAAGGGAAGTGTATTGGCAGACCACCTGGAACACCAGGCAGTAGACGACTATCAGTCAATGAACTTTGAATTTCCTGACGAGAGTATCATGATAGTGACTGATTGTGAAGTACCTGGACCGGATGAAGGACCTGAGGAAGGATCCCGATGGTCTATGCACTTTGACGGAGCCTCCAATGCTTTGGGTAATGGTATCGGCGCTGTGATCATATACCCTCAAGGCACTCATACTCCACTCACTGCCCGACTATGTTTCAACTGCACCAACAACATGGCGGAGTATGAGGCGTGCATCATGGGACTCAAAGCTGCAATTGACTTAAGGATCAAGTTTCTGAGTGTCTTCGGAGATTCCGCTCTCGTGATCAACCAGATCAAAGGCGAGTGGGATACGAAACATCCGAATCTTATTCCTTACAGAGAATGTGTGTTGACAATGATCCCCCACTTCACAGAGATAACCTTTGAACATTTCCCGAGAGAGGAGAATCAGTTAGCGGACGCGTTAGCTACGATGTCTTCTATGTTCAAAGTTAAATGGGACAATGAGGCTCCCCGGATCATCATCTGGAAACTGGACGAACCGGCATACTGTTGTGATCTTGAGACTGAGTTGGTGACTGAGAAACCTTGGTACCATGAGGTGAAAAGATATTTGGAAGCTCAGGAATACCCTGAAGGTGCATCTGTCAACGATAAGAAGTTTCTAAGAAGGTTCGCAGCCAAGTTCTTCCTTAGCAACGACATTCTGTATAAGCGAAACCATGATTCGACCTTACTGCGTTGTGTGGATAAGACGGAAGCAGAAAGGATCATGGAAGAGCTACATGAGGGGACCTTCGGAACTCATTCCAGTGGACACACTATGGCTAAGAAGATCCTTCGGGCAGGGTATTTCTGGTCCACAATGGAAGCTGATTGTTACCAACATTCTCGGACGTGTCACAAGTGCCAGATTTATGCTGATAAGGTGCATGTTCCTCCAGTTCCTCTGAATGTCCTGACTGCACCTTGGCCTTTTGCAATGTGGGGCATTGATATGATCGGTGAGATCAGACCTACGGCATCTAACAGGCATCGCTTCATCCTTGTAGCGATTGATTACTTTACAAAGTGGGTTGAAGCAGCTTCCTACGCTACGGTAACCAAGAATGTCGTGGCACGGTTCATTCGGCATAATCTGATCTGTCGATACGGCGTCCCTGAAAGGATCATTACGGACAACGGTACCAATCTCAATAACAAGATGATCACTGAGCTCTGCGAACAGTTTAAGATACAGCACCACAACTCTTCGCCTTACCGACCGAAGATGAATGGGGTTGTAGAAGCAGCGAATAAGAACATTAAGAAAATCGTGCAGAAGATGACAGTGACTTATAAAGATTGGCACGAGATGTTACCGTTTGCTCTACATGGGTACCGTACCTCAGCAAGGACGTCAACCGGGGCAACTCCTTTCTCCCTGGTCTACGGTATGGAGGCAGTCTTACCAATCAAAGTGCAAATACCCTCTCTCCGGATAATGAAGGATGCTGATCTGAGTGAAGATGATTGGATCCAGACACGACTTGATCAGCTAAACCTAATTGACGAAAAGAGACTTGCTGCTATTTGTCATGGTCAGGCGTATCAAAAGCGGATGATCAGGGCATTTAACAAAAAGGTCAGACCACAAGAGTATCAAGTTGGGGATCTGGTAATCAAACGTATCATCCTTCCTCAGAGTGATCCAATGGGAAAATGGACCCCTACGTACGAAGGGCCATTTGTGGTTAAACATGTGTTCTCAGGAGGAGCCATGATTCTGACCACCATGGATGGCGACGACCTTCCTCACCCCGCCAATGCAGACATAGTAAAAAGATACTACGCATGATAAAAGACCCGCTAGGTTGACATACCTAGGCAAAAATTAGGGCTTCCCGGCGAACCAAAAGGGTTCCGGCAAAATGAAGGGATGAAATGAAAAAATCTGTACACCCAGCAAGTCGAAAACCTGAAAAGGCGGCTTGGGCAAAAATGGGTATCCCGGTGGACTGAAAACCCGAAAGGGCGGTCCAGGCAAAAGTTAGGGATAAAGCGTAATACTATGTCTCATTGGATCACCTTGCATCCAGAATCCGGTATCTACATCAAGTTCAGACGGCATCGATCAGTCAGCTTCATCTTCAACTAAGGTCATCAAGTGATGAGACGCTCGGAGATATAAAGGCGATAGCAAAGTTGAAACCCAGTGCGATCATTCATTTCACACAGCTGTTTTATTTTTCTTTTGTACAAACTTGTATAAATTCTTTCGTTCGGCGATGTTCTCTTACTAGGACGTCAGCCTCTTGTATATAAACGCCTATTTACAGGCAAATTCAAAATCAATACAAAAAATCACTTTTCAGTTAAAATTTCCAATTGTTTTCCTTTTCTGTTTTGTTTTGCGAAGAACGTCCAAGGTTCAATTTGTGATATATGCATTGACAATAATTTGCTAACTCATGAATATTTGCATACGAAACAAAGGATTAATTACAGGTAACATTAGAAACAGGGGCAATAAAAGTGGTCTAAGCGATCTAACTGTTCTGTCCACCAAGGTATCAAGGTAGGTTCAGCTAAAGAACGTAACCAGTATATCTCAATTCCCCAGAGAGTGAGCCAGCAAGTCAGAGCACTCTCCCCAAGCAAAGCTATAACATCAGCCTTAAGGAAGTTGGATTATCCTCCAGCAGATCTCAACATTCCTCAGCGCAATATACGAACATTCCTAACAAGCATCCCCGGCAGTCTTGATCTAAGATTGTTCCCCGGCGATATACAGACATCCAGCGGAGCCACTTCCCCAATATAGTTCAAAACTTCCCCAGGAGAGTCCAATCCAGTTTCCCCAGGAAGGTTGGAATCCATCTCCCCAAGCAGTAAGCTTATCCCCAGTAGATTCTGGAAGCTTATCCCCCACAAAGCACGAACGCGTCTCCCGGCTTTATTCAAAGGTTATGCTCCACCAGAGCTTATAACTGGGTTATCCTCAGCCAAAAGCCATGGAAAGATCGTCCTCGGCGAAGTCTTCCTATCCCCAGCGGAGTCTATTAACACTTCCAACATAACAGCGGTATCCCCAGCGGAGTTATCATCAACATCTCAGCAGAGTACCTCTCTTCCCACAGAGTATTATTCCCCAGCAAGATCGCTAGAATAATTTTCTCCCCGCAGAGTAATCTCTCCAACAAGTTTATTTCCCCAACGGAGTCATCTTCTCCTACCGGTTTATTCTTGCAACCATCACTCCCCAGTGGAAACACTATTCTCTAACATAATCCCAGGATGTGACTTCCCGGCACCCGTCAAGGATTTGTTTCCTAAGACGAAAACATACATTCATAAACAACACATCTTCATACATTATAGCATGCATATACGCATCATGAACATACAATCTCATTCATTCTAAGAGCATCTCGCATGTCATACATCATGACATCACATACAACTAACGTTTTGTCTTTACAGAACAAAAGTTAATGCAAAGATAATTGCTATCAACTGTCGTGATTCCAGATCCGATTCCTGTATCTTGCCAGGGAGTATCTATTGACGACTACAGTAGCAGACTCGATTCCTATATCTTGACAGGGCACGTCTGAAGAGTTCGAAGATCCGATTCCTGTATCTTGCCAGGGAGTATCTGTTGACGACTACAGTACCAGACTCGATTCCTGTATCTTGACAGGGCACGTCTGAAGAGTTCGAAGATCCGATTCCTGCCAGGGAGTATCTGTTGACGACTATAGTACCAGACTCGATTCCTGTATCTTGACAGGGCACGTCTGAAGAGTTCGAAGATCCGATTCCTGCCAGGGAGTATCTGTTGACGACTATAGTACCAGACTCGGTTCCTGTATCTTGACAGGGCACGTCTGAAGAGTTCGAAGATCTGATTCCTGTATCTTGCCAGGGAGTATCCGTTGACGACTACAGTACCAGACTCGATTCCTGTATCTTGACAGGGCACGTATGAAGAGTTCGAAGATCTGATTCTTGTATCCTGCCAGGGCGTATCTGTTGACGACTACATTTCCAGACTCGATTCCTGTATCTTGACAGGGCACGTCTGAAGAGTTTAAAGATTCGATTCCTGTATCCAGCCAGGGCACGTCTACATAAAGAGTTTGAAAGTCAACTCCTGTAACAGACCAGGTAATTTTCTTTCTTTCTCAGGTACGCAAGTTCTCGCTAAGGAATCTCTTATGCGATCGACACCTCCATATGGCATCTATAAGCCCATCCTCCTATCCACTACCTCTCCAAATGGCATCTATAAGCCCATTCCCACCATCACACTACTATGTGAGCGCAAATTTCTGGGCACTCTAGTGTTCAATCATCTTCCACCCTCGGATTACGAAAGGCACGCCAGCCAATCTACATCCTCAGGTCTAAGAAGATTGAACAGGGGCAACTGTTGTACCCCAAAATTTGCCCTCCCATATTCTTCAAGATTTGCCAAGTCAAAGTTTCAAAATCTCCCCAAGGGCTACACAATCAACCTTCCTCCTAAGCCAGTCAAACTAGGGTTTTGGTTCTTGCAAGGAAGTTGAAGTTTTCAAGGGCTCAATCAAGTCTCCTATACTCATACACATTGTCAAGTACCTACATGTCAAGTTTCAAGGCTAACAAGGTCAAGTTGCACAGTCAAAAACCCTAATTGCTCAACAGTCAACTGTAAGGGCAAAATGGTCATTTGGCAGTCAAAAGTCAAAATTTTTGGTCAACATCTTATTTTGAAGCCACAAACATAATTTGATCAATTCTTGATCATGATTCTCAAAAGCATGGCTCAAAAAGTCTCAAGATGCAAAAGTTTCTATTTTTGGACAGTTGAAAAGTCAACTGTAACTTGACCAAGGCATAACTTTTTCATGGTTCATCAGAAAAATTCCATACAATTCTCATCTTGAAGGGGAAGACATTTCCTACAATTCATCTTCACATTCCAAGTCCAAGAAATGCTCTGACAAAAAGTTATCAATTTCAACATTATAGGTCATTTTCAAAAGTCAACAAAAAGGCACTTTAAGTCAAAGACCATAACTTGATATTGGTAAATCAAAATGACATGGGACCAAAGACATTGGTTAGAGGACTTCAATACATTTCCAAAATGTCCAAGAACATGATCAAATCTTAAAAATTGAGCAAGATATGCATTGGAGAAGTTGGGGAATTTTTGTGAAATGGCCAAAATCATTTATCCTTGAAATTTCATTTTTGACAAAAAGGGGCCCACTTTTTCCACTTGAATTAACTTGGCCATGCTTCCCACGTGTCCCACCTTTTATTTCAATTTTTAAAACTAATTTTTTCATTTTTTATTGATTTTATTGGATTTAGTTAATTTTAAATCTTTTAAAATCAAAGGAAAATCAAAAAGGTTAATTAAGGAGGATATCTGACTTTGATGAACCTTGAATCACCATTATACATATGCCAAATTCGTGCAAGAGGCCAAATGAAGCAAGAATTCAAAAAATGGTTCAAAAATGGAAGGTTGTTAATGGAGGTTTATGGAGAATCTTGAACATGAAGGCAAGGCATTATGAGGCCACAATTCCTATCAATACATGTTGCATAATACAGAGGCAAGTGATCAGACACAAGAACTAGACCTAAGCTGCGCCCAAAAGCTCAAAGCAAACTTACATTTTTGCCAAAAAATTTCAAAACTGAAAACACCTCTAGAGCTTGTTTCAGACCTTCATTCTCATCCAAACACGTTGCTGACATCCTAAGGAAGCGATTCCAATCAAATTCAACACTCCATACGCCAAGAACAGGTATAACCAAGTCCGGTTTCCTTTAAAATTTTTGATATTCGTATTGCATTATTCATACAGTATTTTCCATTTTTAATCATGGATTTAGACTAATGTGAATGTTTTGAAGCTGATAGCATGATTTAATTGAGTTTTCCAAGCCTGTACGCGATTTCACCATGGCCATTGCTTAGGGTTTCAGAGTTCTAATTTTAGGGCTTTGTATATCTGGAACAATTGGACCCTAAGACCCCTACCATTAAAATCAGCACCTTCCACTGAATGGAATTGAACCATTGCGCCTAATTTCTTTTTCACCCTGGGCTATTCGCTATTTTCTGTGAACGGTGTTTTGGGGGGGTTTAAAACCCCCGCTATTTCATTTTTATTGTAGGTATAATTGGGGACGAAGACTAGCGTGGCACGGCGTGAGTGGCTGGTTTGAAATCCAGCGCCTTTTTTTATTTTATAACACTAGTGCCAATTTTATTTTATATTATTTGTTTTCTATCTAATGTACAAAGCGCGTTGATAGCTCACTTGGTAAAGGCTCTCATTGGTAAACACTGGGACCTGGGTTCGAATCCCAGGTCCCCTCAATTTGTTTCTATTATTTTGTCTAAACCTTTCCCATGTAGCTCTCATCCTGATGACCACCATGAAGCCCAACGCCTCTGCCTGCCACGCGCCTGGAAAGGTCAATCCAAAGGCTATCATGTGAGTCCCATCATATGCACTGGTCAACGCTTCACATGTGATCCAAAAAGTCGGCAAAGGGCCTCCTCCTGTTGGGCCAGAGTTCATCAATCCACCTCCTCATTTGGGGTCAACACCCCCCCACAGTTTGCATTTTTATTTCCTTTCTTTTCATTCTTTTTTTATTTTGTTTTTATTATTTCTAATTAATTCATCAAAATAATTTTTTTCATAAAACAAAAAATCAGAAAATCATAAAAAATAAAATATGTTTTATTTTAATTTAATTCATCAATTTTTTTTTTTGTAAATAAATTCAATAATTAATTTAGTCTTAATTTTAGGTTGCTAATTTTAATGTTTTTTTTATAATAACTAAAAGATATAAAAAAAATAGACCTTTAGCACTTTTTTATCCATTTTTTTTAATTAAATACTTTTATTTTCTTATTATGATTATTATTAACCATTAATTAATTTTGTAAATACTTGTAATTAATCAATTAGGTTTAAATTAGGTTTAACTTAGATAATTTTTTCTTTAATAAATTAAAAAACAATTAGAACTAGAATTATTTGACTTTTGATTCCAATTTAATTTTCTTTAATTCCATAAATCCAAAAACATGAAAAATAAGTCTTTTCCTTTATTTAATTTAATAATTTCAATTCATTTCCTTTAAAGGGTCCAACACCCTCGCATTCGATTATATTTCCTTTTCGCGCGTTTATTTTATTTCTTTTGTAAATATAATGTATTTGCTCCAAAGCCCTGTAATAGTTAATTAGGCATTTACTTTCTGCACTTTATTTTAAATCGGGTCTTGGTTTTATTTGGCGATGTAGACCCACGCCTTTGTAATAGCGTAGGACCTTTATCTTTTCTGCACTTTTAAATTCCCGCACCTTTTAACTGTTAACAATCACATGAAAGAATGAATGCCCAAAAATAAAATCAAAACGTAGATCACCAATGCATGACAAGACAAATAATAAACTGAAAATGACACACAATTCACACACCACTCTTAGGGTACGCCTCACTGTTTCCTTGCCCCTCGAAAGGTGGTCGTCGAGTACAGGACGTCTTAGTAAGTCCTTATGTCCATGAACATGGCATAAGGGTAGCTTCTAAGGTGTCCTACTATTGCTCTGGTGATCACACTGTTGCCTTGCCCCTCGAAACGTGGTCGTCGAGTACAAGACGTCTTAGTGAGTCCTTATGTTCCATTGATCTAGTTGCCTCGAAACGGTTGCCTCGAAACAAGTTGCCTCGAAACGGTTGCCTCGGAATAAAAAGATCAATGACATAAGGGTAGCTTCTAAGGTATCTTACTATTGCTCGGTGACCATACTGTCCCTAACCCTCGAATTGACCCGAACACCTCCAACGGTGGTGCTACCTACCTCTCAATGGTGGGATGGCACTACCTTAAGGACATTTACACAGCCTAATTCCTTAGGGTGGGTAGATAACTCGTAGATACTTGCTCTAATTCAAAACAAATCAAAAACTTCTTTTCACACCGACACTTTGCAAAAAGCTTTCAAAAACAACTTTTCAAACACTCTTGAGGACTGATACAAGAGTCGAACTGAAACTTTCAAAGAAACTTTTTCAAACCCACTCACCTTGAAAAGCAAACAAACATTTTGAAAACACAAATGAGCAAGTATCTAAGAGCCCATGGATAACCATGGATAGAAAGGGTGCTAACACCTTCCCTTTCTATAAATCTACCTCCCGAACCGAGAACCAATCTCAATAAGGAATTTTTCTGTGCTTTTGTCCTTTCCATTTGGAGAAAATAAAAGACGGTGGCGACTCTTGCTTACCGCGACATTTCGCGAAACCAGCTAAAAAACAGTCAGTTCCAGATCCACCGATCACAGAAAGAAAGACGGTAGATGGCGGTTTGTGTAGATTACAAGGCCTTGAATAAAATCACTATTCCCGATAAACTTTCCATCCCGGTGATTGAAGAGTTGTTGGACGAAATTGGAGGGGCCAACATCTTTTCAAAACTGGATTTAAGATCCGGATACCACCAAATCAGAATGAAGGAACAAGATATTGCAAAAACTGTTTTCCGAACACATGAAGGTCATTATGAATTTATGGTACTTCCATTTAGACTTACTAACACACCTTCTTCTTTTCAATCATTATTGAATGAAGTATTAAGGCCAGTACTTTGAAAATACGTTTTGGTATTCTTCGATGATATCCTAATATACATCCCTTCTATGGAAGAACACAAACAACATCTGCATAATGTTTTAACGTTACTCCAACAAAATGAATTAAAGATCAATGGCAAGAAGTGCTCATTTGGCCAAGATAACTTGGAATATCTGGGACATGTTATTTCTGCTGGAGGAGTATCTACAGATCCTAAGAAGTTGGAAGCAATGACGCTATGGCCTTCACCCAAAGATGTCACTAGCTTAAAGGGATTCCTAGGCCTTACTGGCTATTATAGGAGGTTTGTTCATGATTATGGAAGAATAGAAAGGCCATTGACTAACCTGTTGAAGAAAAATGCCTTCCAATGGAGTTCATAGGCATAACTTGCATTTGAACAACTAAAGCAAGCCATGACCAATTTGCCTACATTAGCAGTACCCAACTTTTCAAAGCCTTTTGTGGTTGAAACAGATGCTTGCGGAACCGAACTAGGGGTTGTTATAATGCAAGAAGGAAGACCCATATTCTTTTGGATTACTACCCTATCAGAAAGGAATCAAAGGAAATCAATGTATGATCGCAAATTGATGGCAGCTGTAAAAGTTGTCTAGAAATGGCGACACTACTTGTTAGGAAACCATTTTATTATTAAAACTGACCAAAAAAGTTTGAAATTTTTGACAGATCAGAGGAAGGTGAGGAACAATACAAATGGATTTACAAATTAGCTAGATATGATTTTGAAATACAGTATAAACCAGGGAAGGAAAACCCTATCGTCGATGCCCTATCCAGGAGAAGTTCTTATTGTGCCATGACAGTCTTACAAATTCACGATTTGAGGAATGGGATGAAGAGGTCAAACAAGATGTCAAGTTACAAAAAATCTTGCAGGACCTAATTATCAATCCTATGTATCATGATGGCTACACGTTAAGGGATCAAAAACTATTTTACAAGGAGAAATTGGTGTTGGCCAAATCGTCCTCCGGAATTCCCATAATTTTAAAAGAATTCCATTCATCCTTGGTAGGAGGACACTAAGGAATCTTCGAGACTTATAAAAGAATAGCAGATCTAGTTTATTGGGAAGGGATGAAAACTGACATAAAATTTTTTGTTGCATCTTGTGAAGTATGTCAAAGAAAGAAAAGCTACAACTTATCACCAGCAGGACTGTTACAGCCATTACCAATTCCTACTCATGTATGGGCAGACATTTCGATGGATTTTATTGGAGGACTACCCAAATCCATGGGGAAGGATAAAATTCTAGTGGTGGTTGACCGACTCACCAAATATGCCCACTTCATACCATTAGGGCATCCTTATACCGCTACCGATGTTGCTGTAGTTTTTCTATAGGAAATTGTAAGATTGCATAGATTTCCATCTTGCATTGTTTCAGATCATGATCCTTTGTTTTTAAGCAATTTTTTGAAAGCCCTTTTTAAAGCAACAAGTACACAACTAAAATTCAGCTCGGCATACCATCCTCAAACGGATGGATAAACGGAAGTTGTCAATCAATGCTTGGAAGTTTATTACAATGCTTAATAGGTGCTAAGCCTAATAAATGGGTCTCTTGTCTTCTCTGAGCAGAATTCTGGTTTAACACCAATTATATTGCTTCAAGCAAAATGTCCCCTTTCAAAGTGTTGTATGGACATGATCCATCTCATATTCTTAAGGAATCCACCATTCCTTCCCGCCTTGAAGAAGTCAAGAAACTTACAATTGCTCGGGATGAATTATTGGCGGATCTGAGAGAGAATTTATTGAAGTTCCAAGATGTCATGCGCGCAAATTCCAACAAACGCCGCCGCGATATAGAATATGAAATCGGTGATTGGGTGTTCTTGAAGATGAAACCTTATATGAGAACGTCTTTGGCTAAAAGGATTAATGAAAAAATATCCCCTCGAATTTATGGTCCTTTCCAGTTATTTAAAAAATTGGGTGTTGTTGCTTACAAATTGGATCTTCCATCTCACAGTAAAATTCATCCAGTATTTCATGTCTCTCTCCTTAAGAAGGCCATTGGGGATTCTTTCTAATCCAAACCTTTACCACCTATGTCATTTTAGGATCATGAATTATAGGTTTATCCAGAATCTGTTTTAGATATTCATGAATTACAACCTGGCAACGTGGAAGTCTTAGTTAAATGGAAGAACTCCCTAAAAGTGAAAATAGTTGAGAATTTATGGATAAATTACAAGAGGTCTTACCATATTATCACCTTGAGGACAAGGTGAGTCTTTTATGAGGGGGTATTGATAAGCCTAGGCCACCCTTCACCAAGTTTTACACTCGCGGGCAGTGATGCCCAAGGAGTGCAAGGTCAAGAGATGTGAATCAGGGGGCGTGACCCTTGGTGAACAGACACACCCACCGAAAGGATGCAACCCTTGGAACTAAACAATATGAAATCTAACAGTCACAACCCTTCAAATTAATTGTGCCAATTAAGAATATATGTTAAATGCAGTATAAATAGAAGTAAATCAGAATTAGGAAGCCATTCAGGAAAATTAGGAAGAATTTGAATTATGGAGAGACAGGCTCTCGAAAACCTGTGTTGTAATATTCCAACATTATCTACATAAATTTCAGTTATAATATTCTAAAATTATCTACATAAATTTCAGTTTTCATCTTTTCATTTCTGTTCCATTTTGTTTGGCTCTTATCAATTGGTATCAGAGCACCGTCCAGGTGCTTTTCTTTCAACTATGGTGACAACTCGATCTAATTCTGAAAATCCAGATACAATAGAGAATTTTGGAAATGTTGATGGCAGACCAATAAAACTGAGATGCAGAACGACAAAAATTCTAAACACGTTGTGATACGGTGGGAGAACTGACTTGGTGTTTTGTGTTTTATCGCAATTTTTGTGGATAGCAAGAGTCGCCACCGACTTTTCTTTTATCCAATAAAGGAAAGGGTGAAAAGAACAGGAAAGACATTTGAGAATTTTCTTGAGTTCGGGGGGTAGGTTATGAAAAGGGAAGGTGTTAGCACCCTTTTCATCAGTAGTTATCTATGGGCTCTTAATTGCTAGCTCACTTTGAAATGCTTTAGTGTTTGTGTAAGTTTGAAAATATTTTGAAAATGCCTAAGTTTGGAAAACTTTGTAATGATTCTCGCATCGTTGAGAATGTATACAAAGTTATGATTTTGAAAATATTTGTTGAAAGGAAGTGTTTGGAAAGATGTTTGAAAATGCCAATGTAAGGCCATTTTGTAATGATTGTCGTATCATTGAGAATGTATACAAAATATTTGTTTTTAAAGATGTTTTGAAAGTGTGAGGTGTAAATGGTTTTATTTGTGAGCAAGCAATTAAGAACAATCTACCTACTCAAAAAATGTTGTTCTTTTCTTCCTCTTTTACATAGTGTTTGCCTACCATTAGTTAATAGAGATCCATATCATTGAATGTGAGGGACAAAGGTGGGTCATCGTGCAGTCATGGAAGGCAACTTGTAAGATATTTTAGCAATTGTCGTAAGGGACTAAAGTCATTTACTGAAGGCAACATTGCAGGGTCATCGAGGGACTATGATCTTTTAATCGAGGGTCTTTGCTAAAACATCTCACGCTCGAAGGACATGACTGTTTATATATGAGGCAACAAGTGTGGGTTACCCTAGAGGTGCATGCGTGCGAGGTGTTTGATTTCAAGTATTTTTCTTTGAATTAGGGTTTTTCTAAGTTTGATTTTAAGTCTTGTCATGCAAACCCTAATTACTAGAAATAATAAGGAAAGCGATAAATTGCAGAATTTAAATGTCCTACGCTATTACAACTCTTTGGGAATGGGGGGTACAATTTTATGAATAGGGGGAGGAAAGCAATAAAACCCTAATTACTATTACAAACCATTGAATATGAATAGAATGTGCAAAATGTAAAGAGGAAGAAAGAAATTTCTTTTTAGGGTTTTTTGATAGAAAACAAAGTTTGACAATTAACCTAAGAAAGCTAATTAGTTTTAATTAAAAGAAAAGTTAACTAATTATTTTAAACAAAAAACCTAAAAAAAACTAAGTTAATTGAAATTGAGGAAGTTAAAATAAAACCTAAGTCTAATGGTTTTTAATTTTTTTAGAAAATAATTTGGATGTTAATGCAAAATGTTCGATGTACCCTTAATGATCCAAAATTATAGCAAAAGTCTCAAAATTAAGATTTCTGGCGCCTAGGCTGACACGGGCCGTGTCACCGGACACGGGCACCCGTGTCAGAATCTGCTATTGCTCTTGCGCATTTTTCTTGTCCTAGCTGAATTGACACGGGTCGTGTCATGTGACACGAGCACCCGTGTCAGCTCCTGTCTTGCCTCCTTGCCAAGTTTTCAATCCCAATTAAGTTGACATGGGTCGTGTCACATGACACGGGCACCCGTGCCAGCATTTTCCCTGCCATTTGTCATATTTTCTCCCTGATACGGCCTGTGTCAGGTGATACAACCCGTTTCAGGTGACACGGCCACCCGTGTTAGAGCTTCTAAAGTATTTTCTTTGAATTGTGGATATTTGCACTCTTATGCCTTGATTTATCCTGTTTTATTCTTTTGAAAACGAAAACAAATGATGTATGGATAAAGATATCAAAGTTTGAGGAAACTTCCCTCTCTTGGAGAAAAGTATGAAGCCTCTTCTAGCTATTCCAAGTGCAATATTATGATTGATTAAGCTCCCTTGGACCTTCTTGAAGCTATGTCAATCCTCACTTTATGCTGAAAGTTGCTGAATCATTCCAACCAAGTCAAGTTGCAAGGTACTGTTTTTGAGTTTGGAAGATGGTGATAATGATGTTACATAAGTTGTTCTTGTGTTTGAACAACTTCTATATGATGTATGTGAAGTACTTGGATGATTTGTTCGGGAAAAAATTGCAAGGTTTGAGAGATTCAAAGATTTGGACTTCAAACTCAAAAATGGAGGTTTTGTGGACAATTGTGGTTTTTTGAGAGTAAAGGGGTTTTTAGGGCTTGTTCATCTCCTCCTTTTATCTTTAAATTTATCTCTCTATTTATAGGCAAGAGGGTTGGGGGGTTGAAGTAATTAGATTTGCAAGATAGCCTTTATGGATTGGTTGAAAGTGAAAAACCAAGTTGGATGAATTTCCATAGTTTCAATGTTTCAAGTACAAGCATGTTCTGAAGTTGTTGGATGCAGAGGGTTTTCTCCATTATTTTTAGCTTTCTTGTAATCAAGTATAACCATTACAAAGCTCAATGCATTGACATTTTGCAAAAAACATGCTTTTCAAAAATGGAAGTGTTAACTTTGTGCCATTAATGGAATTATGCTTTGGACAATGCTTAAATCAAATGGACCATAGCTCAAAAGTTTGTGTAAAAATTAAATTATGGTGATATTTGGAAGTTAGAAGGCGTGCAAAGCAAGATTATGCAGCATAGCATGCAGATTGGATTATGTGTTCTTCACCAAAATGACGTGTAATTCAAGAATGGAGCCAAACTTCATGCCTTTGAATCTCCTAGCTCAAGTATGATAAATTCATGCTCTTGGATGTTTTGGAAAGCTTGAAACATTGTCTACAACTTTCATGTTGACCACTTTGGATAAATCAAATTGGAACTTGATGAAAATTGGCTAAGAAGCTGGGACAAAAATCTGACCAAATTTGTTGCAAATTTATCGAAGTGTTTATACAAAAATGCCATGACTTCATGAGCCTTTATGTTCAAATCTAATCATATTTTAGACATAAAACCTCTAATATAAAGTTGTAGAATTCATCAAGATATACAACTTTAATGTTGAAAGTTTTCTTTGAATCATCTTGCATCTTGGTGAAAAAATGCCATGAAGTAATGAAATTATCAAGTGTAAAAACACTTCGAAAATTTCTAAGTATTGAACATTTTGACTTTTTGTGGAATTTCCTGACTTTCTTGATTATTGATGATCAAGTTTGATATTTTTGAGTATCTTGATGAATCTTGACCTTTGAAATTCAATGTTGGTCAAAAAGTCAAAGTTTGACTTTTTATGTATCAGTTGACTTTTCATCAGTTGATCCAAAATTCAACTATCAATCCATTGATCTTGAGAAATGATTTGAGCTATGAAGTTAGGTCAACATATTGTGTTTGAATCCTTTAAATCATGCTTCAAGCCATTGGGTCATGTATTAGGTCAAAAGTCAATGCTCAGTCCATCTCAGTCAAAACCCTAATTTTGACCATTTTGCCCCCTCGATGATTTGAATGCTTTTCTTGAGGAATTGTGATCAACACTTTATCAATTGATGAATATGACTTAAAAATGTTGATGTTGGCCAAAAATCATGAAGTTGGACTGTATATTGACCATAGTTGACTTTTTACCCAATACAGTCGATTTTTAGTCATCTAAGCAATTGACTGAGCAAATTTGTGATGCAAGACCTAAAACTTGGTATGAGAAATATTAGAGACCTATAATGAACCATGAAATTAATTTGAGGCATCAAAAGTCTAATTGTCCTTGAGAAAACCAAAACCCTAATTTGTGGGTTCAATGCTTAGGAGGTGAGTTTGTCTGATCAACTCTTGAGAACCCTTGAGTATTTGAGATCTTTTGTGAGGAATGTCTTGAGAAAAGAGAGGGAAAATTTTGGGGTACAACACACGCTTTGCACGCCTAGAAGCCATGGTGGAAAATTTGTCCAAGCATTCAGAAGATGGCACACCCAAAGATTACATCAATGGAGAACATTTAACCAAGGTCCACACCGGAGAAAGAAAAATAGAACGTTGGAGAAAATTAGAAATCCCCATATATGATAGAGAATATAATGCTTATGGCTGGATAAATAAATTGGAACTCTTCTTTCAAATGAGGGACATCCTAGAAGTAGAGAAAATTCAGGCAGTTAGGGTGGATCTATAGGGGAAGGCGCTATCTTGGTTCCAATGGTGGGAGAATTGCAATTCTGATATTGGATGGGAAGATTCCAAACTTTCCATTCTTGAAAGGTTCCAAACTTCAGCCACACTCAACCCTTTTGCTGCCCTCCTTGCACTTAAACAAGAAGAAACGGTGGAAGAGTACGTTGAACAATTTGAATAGTTTGCAGGCATGCTGAAAAATGTCGATGAAGAACATTTAAAGGACATTTTTGTGAACAGATTAAAGGAAGACATTGGGGCAGAAATTAAACTCTATGAACCACCCACTTTTTCAATCATGGTCAAGAAGACATTAAGGATCGAACAAAAAAATAGAGCAATCTGGAAGGTGGGACCGAATGCTCCTTCTAACTCAAATTAAAAATTCAACAACTCGTATCGAAGTCCATTCCATTCGAAGACTATTACTTATGGTGTTAGTCAGAAAGTTGGAGGAAAAAGTAATGGTCCTTCTAATTCTTTTGCGGGCAGTGTATCCATGAACAAACTAGAGAACAACTACCGACCTAGAGAATTTCAAAGATTAACCGAAGCAAAACTTCAAGAAAAGAGGAAGAAAGGAGAATGTTTTTATTGTGAAGAAAAATGGAGAACTTCTCATGTATGCAGAAATAAACAACTTCGAATAATGTTAGTAACAAATGATGATGATGTTGAAAACTCCGAAGAGGAGCCTGAACCAGAATTTGGAGAAACGCCCTAATTATCCATGAATAGTGTTCGGGACTGGACCGACACTTGCCTCAATGTTGTGCCAATTAAGAACAGATGTTAAATGCAATATAAATAGAAGTAAATAAGAATTAGGAAACCATTCAGGAAAATTATGAAGAATTTGAATTGTGGAGAGACATTCTCTCGAAAACCTGTGTTGTAATATTCCAAAATTATCTACATAAATTTTAGTTGTAATATTCCAAAATTATCTACATAAATTTCAGTTTTCATCTTTTCATTTTTGTGTTGTTTTGTTTGGCTCTTTTTATCAAACCAAAAAGCAATGAAGAAAAGAATTTGTGATATTAAAAAATAATAACCTCTGATTGATAGGATAGTTGGTAGGATAAAGCACTGGACCATGAAGCTTTTAAGCTATGCAGGAATATTCCAATTGGTTAAAAGCATTTCCTGTGCTATAGCTCAATATTGGATGCTTTGCTTCCCCATCCCAAAGTTTGTTATCAATAAGATTGATGCAATCTGCAGGACTTTTATCTGGACAAGTTCTTCATATATCATCAGGAAAAGTCTTGTTTCCTGGAAAAAGTGTGCATCTCTAGAAATAAAGGAGGAGTTAGCATTGTGAACTTGACTGTGTGGAATGAAGTGGCTTTGTTGAAGTGCCTCAAGAATCTGTGCAGAAAATCTGACAATATTTGGGTGAAATGGATCCACATCCACTATTTCAAAACTGATGATGTTATGCAGGTGAACATTAGCAATATCAGCTCTTGGATCATAAAGAATATCATGAAGCAAATGGATAACATAGTTCAAGTGTCGAACCTGTGGGATTTAAATCAGAAGAAATTCCCTATGAAATAAATTTATGAGGTCTTAAATGATGATAATACCACTGTATCTTGTGTCATACTCCAAATTTTCCATATTGATTTCTAAACAAATTATTCCTCATTGTTGTTAATTTCTAGTGTTATCATAATATAAAGTTTAGATCATCATTGTCTAATTCAAAATTGTTTACATAGTAAGGGGTTTAAATTTATAAAAGGGGGGTGCATTGTTTCAAAATGGATCATCAAAATCCGATGGTCCATTTAGTTTGTTCTTACAATTAGAGAGGGGGGTGCATTTGTTATTTATATCTCAACCCGTTAAAGTTTGGTGAATAAAGGGGGGGGATGGGGTTTTGGTTACAAAGAGGAGTGTGCGTTTAGCATTTTAGTGGCCCATTTGTTTTTGTTTTTGAAAGAGGGTGTACGTTTTATTCAGACTGGTCTATCAGTTTGTTTTTAAAAACCCAATAAGTTGGAATCCCATCGAGTTTTTCTTTTTTTCTTGGTCCAGATGTTGACCAAGTAAACATTCATGTACAATTATTATTATTTATTTATTATCATGTTTTGTATTATTATTATTATTATTATTATTATTATTATTATCATTAGTATTATATTATTATTATTATTATCATTAATATTATTTTTAATATTATTGTTATTACTATTAAATTTTTATTATTTTTCTGAGCATGTTGACCGAAGTCAACTAGGGTTTCGGCCCCTAATCTCATCCGCGGCGGCCCTGGTCCTCGTCAATATTGCCCAAGCCCAGAATCAAAGATTTCCAGACGCTAATCAAATCAAAATCAAAACGTTTGAATAATCAAAATGAATCGTATTATCAAATCAAATCTTTAGAAATTCAAACCAAATCAAATTTACAAATACAATCAATAACAAATCAAATCTTTCGTACATTACAATACAATAATTGTTCGGTTTTACAAATCAATTACAATCCTAATCTAATTCTTAATTCCTAATTTCTAATGACAATCAGCAAATTGTAACAGCAATCTAATAAAATTTCCTAATATGTTCTAATTTCTAAAACTATATAACGCTGAGAATTCTAAGAGAAAGAAAGGAGAAAATTTGCAAACAAAATAAGAGATCAAGGAAAAGGAGAAGAGGGATCTGGGTTTCAATTTCTGAAATCCTAGATCTGAGCTACGCTGCTGTCGCGCCATCATTCCATGCACCTGCAAAACAAGGAAAAGAGATTAGAAAGGAGAATCAGAAAACCAAAAAATGACGAATACAAGAAGAATCACTGCATGAGAGGTAATTCGATTCACTTAGCTTAAGATTAATTATTGAATCTTTGTGATTTGTGTTTAATTTTGGGGTTTCTGGAAAAATCTTAGGGTTAGGGTTATAAGGGTTTGTGTTTCTGGGCTTGGATAAGGGTTAGGGTTCATGCGAGAACCCTAGGCTTCTAAGGGTTGGACGAAGATTGTATGAAGTTTTGAATGTTTTCTAGAAATCGGGATGAAGGGATGCAGATCCCGGTTGAACATCAACCAGAGATCTGGGTTTCATATGATGGTTGGTGGTGGCTTGAGAGGCTGAGGGGTGGAGCCATCGGCGGAGGGGATTTCTGGCCGGCGGGGCGATTTCCGATCGCCTAGAGAGAAGCAAGAGCTTCTCTCTCTAAAAAACAACAACAATTTTGTTTGTTTAACGTGTAGAGAGAAAGAAAAGAAGAAAATGGGCCTCAAGCCCTGATATCTGTTTTTATAAACTTCCTCGTAATTTCGTGCATGCACTACCATGCACCCTTACCATGTATCTTCAGTTACGACCTTCTAATCTTGATCAAACTTCCTAAAACCGTGCGCCCACCGTTACCCCCAACACATGCCCACACGTGGTCTAAACGGACCTCATAGTATTCAACATTGGGCCAAGCCCTATTCTTAATCGCACCTCCCTATTTTTTTATTCTTTCTTATACGCTGAAACGTACACCCCTCATGTGCTATTAGGTCAAGTCCAACATCTGGACTTGGGCCCTTGCTTTCTGTACCCCCAGTTTTTGCTACTACGTTCAAATCGACACCCCCTTTCAATTTGGGCCTAAATCCAATATCTGGATTTAGGGCCCTGTTATTTACACCCCTAGCATTTTACTAGCCAACTAATTGTGCACCCCCCATGCGTTTTTGTTAAAATTATTTTTTATTTGTTATATTTTATATTTTATTTACTTATATTATATTATAATTAATATTTTTAATATGTAATATATTTATTTTAATAAATTCTAAAATTGTTTATTTTTTCAATTTAATTTAAAATTTATTTTTTAAATACTAACCCTTATTTAATTGCATTGAATCCTTCTTTCTCATGCATTAAAAATATTTTTTCTCATATTACATAATATATTTGAAAACATCTAACCAATAAAATACTAACATTTTCTACTAACATAATTCAAATATACTTATTTTCAAAAAGGATTATGGAGATATTTCTTATCAACTGTGAACTTCGTCTAACAACTCCGCAATTTACAAAACCGGACTTGGTTCAAGGAGAATTTGAGATATTTCCATAATCCATAAAAAAATACTAACCAAACAACTACAAACTACGAAATGAGACTCTGATTCCTCATAAGAGGATACGTAGGCATATGACTTAAAAACTGTGGCGAGTTTCCCTAATTAAAATTAAAATATTATTCTTAAACCGTAAACCTAAACCCTAGTATCCTTGTAAACAAGGTAGATGATGGGTGCCTAACACCTTTCCTTCGTTTTAAAAGGAATCAACAACTTAGAATCTCTGATCAAATTGGGATTATCCGTTATATTCCCTTCCCTAGGATAAAAATTAATGATGGTGACTCTATATTTTAAACTGATTATTATAGCTGGCGACTCTGCTGGGGACTCAACCCTAGGGTTTATAAGCTTTGCTCTTAGGCTTAAGATTTTGTTTGGGCTTTTGGTGTTTTCTATATTTGCTTTATTTATTTATTTATTTATTTTCTTTTGTTTATTATTATATTATTATCTTTTTATCATTTATTGGCGGGATTTTATTTCATAAAATATATTTTCAAAAACCTTAAAAAGAGGGTTTATCTATTGGCCAAGGGGATACATCATCCCTATGAGTTTTTGTGACGACTTCACCTAGAGTCGGTGGAATTCAAAAAAGAAATATGACTCAAGGGGTATCCTCTTGGGAGATAGGACTTTGGAATGAAACCTATGACTTTTTGTATAAAACCCTAAACTAAAATCTCATGGCGAGACCTTTCACGACCTTAGAGTCGAAAATTTCGGTCTACAAAGAGGTTTCGTTTAAGGGAGACCCTTGTGCCTTTCCCTCTAGCGTAATCTATGATACCCTTAAGGAAGCCACCTTATAAGGAGGGTAGAATATGCGTAGGTCAAAACTATGAGCCTACCAACTAAGGATACCTTTAATAAAACCTTGTTACTATCATCATGCATTCATATATTTTGCATTTCACATATTCATTATTCTTCATCCTTTTTGTCTGTCTTATTTACAGGATTTAAAAAAATAATCAAAGGTTTTTGGTGAAGTGTCTTAAAAATGAATGCCAGAGGAAAACAACTTGTCTGTGTTAATGTCGTCAAGCCAGATATGACGAAGATCAAGACCATCAAAGGGAAACTGTATGAAAAAGCTTTGAAGATGTTTACTCGCCGTTATGGGGATACCCTTGAGTTAACAAAATTGGATGTACAATTGGATGTCATCTCTACCTTGGTTCAGTTCTACGATCCTCCTTTAAGGTGTTTCACCTTTCAAGACTTTTAGCTAGCACCGATTTTGGAAGAATTGGATAGGCTTCTGAATTTCTCTAAAGAAAAAACATATGTTGGAATCAGACAAACTATTGACATTAAGGACTTAGCAAATGGTTTAGGGATCTCTTATCCTGAATTTTCGCTTAATTACAAAAAAGAAGGTGATGTACAAGGGGTTAAAAGACAATATTTAGAAGCTAAATCCCTTTCTTTTTCCAACAACAAATAATGGGAGTCTTGTGTTGATTGTTTAGGGCTACTTGTCTTTGGTGTAATTCTGTTTCCGCGAACTATGGACTATATTGACCCTACAACTATTAGTGTATTTTGAGGCGCAAAAGCTTTGAATACAGGTTCAACTCCTGCTTTGCTTGCTGGTATTTACTATGCACTTCACACTCGTTATGAAAAGGGGAGGGGCACGTTGAACTGTTGTATCCCATTTCTATATTCTTGATTTATGTTTCATCTCTACAAAGAAGACTATATGATTAAAACTCTGACACGATTTGAGTGGCTTCAAAAATAAGGTCTCTTACTGCTGATTCTGTGTTGTGGTATGCAAGAAAGTTAAATATTAGAGATATCATTTACAGTTGCAGAGATTTTCCAAATGTTTCGTTGATTGGATCACGTGGTTGCATCAACTACAATCCTACCTTGACTTTGCGACAACTTGGATACTCTTTGGAGGATAAACCCTCTGATGAACAACTTCAATAATTAATCATTCACGGCATAGGCAAAAATGATCGAGAGTTGCTCAACAAAATCATCCGAGCTTGGAATAGGATTAACAAGAAAAAAGTTGAAAGAAAGAATATTGTGGAAAAAGAACCTTACACTCGATGGGTTTTGGATAGGGTGCACGTTGTTAAGTTATCATTTGACATTGATCTTGAGTACAAGTCAGATATTCCAGATCCTCTGCCTATGTCATTAGAAGAAATAGACCTAGAACCAAATTATATATGTAACAAGTTTGGTGCATTTGATTTATATGCTCAAACTTAAGGGAGAGTGTTGATATTTGTATATAGAATAAGAATATTCTCTAGAATATTCCTAGAATATTTCCTTGTATATTCTAGGATATGATCAATATAAAATATTCCCCAGTATATTCTAGGATATAATCAGTATATATTTAGTATGTAATTAATATTGTTGATTTGAAATTCTCTTTCTATATATCATTTTACGCTGTACTATTTGACACACGGTTTATTCAAATGCCTCTTAATTTCTCATATTTTAACAGTTTCGAATTTGTTTAGATACCCCTCCCACCATTTCTTATGGCTTATCTGTAAATAACTTTGGGTTTTCTATATTCTCCTTTCTTTTGTATACATATAGCCGTACTTGGTGGCACTTTATGGGGACATTTCTGGCGGAGAAGGTAACTTCTGACTTACAGATAGCTTCCATTGCTGATATGCTGTAGTTTCTTAGTTCCAACTTCCTGATTTTTTCCATTTAAAAAATGAACAAGAGTTCATAAATTGAGAATTATAGATACATGCTTTCATAAATTTGACTAATGTAACCTAATGTAAGATTTTAGACCATGTAGTAGAGGTTGAGATGTGATCTACAAAATTATTTTCTTGAATTGGAGCTAATAGGTCATGGAAATTTTCAGCATGGGAATTTCAGTATAAAATATGCGTGGCATCTATGAATAGCCGCAACATGTTTAAGGGGTTATTATGAGCAATTTATCATAACCATATGCATGTTTTAATGCTCTGCTAACCGGTAACCACACTTTACATTCTCTAGATAATACTTGATAGTGCCTTGTGTTTGAAGTATTTTGTGTATCTGTTTGGAATATCATCTCATGGATCTATGAACTATAAGCAGTATTTTCATTTCTTTTGAAGGTTATTGCCTACATTGGATGTGTTCTCTTTCTCGTTTTTGCTGCAGTAACCGTGTTTGAAATTGTACAATAGATGTTTCAAGAAGTGCGGTATAAGTTCTATTCAAAAGCAGCAAGAATGTACCGACTTTGTTAATGGCGGCTGTAGAGAAAAATACTTATAACTATCATTTGTTAGCAATAGTTATCTACCTTTCATTGTAATCATTATAAATTATCACATCGCCGGGAGTCTCACATATTATGAAACCAGCCTTAACTGTATCGTCATTAAACAATCAACCATAGGCATAATATAGACTAACAATTAAAACTGACATTCCATTATAGTGAGGACCGTAGTATGGATCGATGGTCAGATATTTTCTGATATACAAGATCCTCGTGTTGAGGCAAGTGTAGAGCATACTTGCATCTGTATGGGGAATTATGACATAAATATAATAACTAAAGCTTTTAGGGAGAAAGAAAAGAGAGTTAGAACATTTTGTTCTTAAGCACACAAGATGGTTTTTATTCTTATTGCTTATGACTTGAAATATTACAAGAGGTCTCCTTTTATAGCCAAGGAGATTCATAAAAGACAAAACCACACTATTTACAAACATGACATCATTAATGCCTTCTTTCAAAAGTCTGACACCCTTATCCCTTATGGATAAATTATTGTAGTACTATTACACAAAAGGACGAAACTTAACTATTTATAAACATGCTTGTGATTAATAAGAGACACTTGTCCAATTAGTCTTTAAAGATAGGTTCATGACTTGGAGACATATTCTAATCGGATAAGTATTCTTCTGAAAAGCAGTCTTCGTATCGAGATGTCTCTTTTTCCCATACGTCATCCATCATGTAAGCATGGTCTGATATTTTTCTATGAACTTCTTCCACGTGTCCTTCTGAGAATTCAACTTCCATTGGGGAATCTGCTTTTTGTTGTGTGGCTTAAACTGAGCTTTCTCCAACCTCTCGATTTTTATACTGAGCTTGATGACTTATACAAGTGGAGTTAGAATTCATCTTGTCTGGTTCATGGAGGTTGATGAAATCGTATCTAGAAAACTAATCTTTGAGCCTAAGAGTTTGAGGATCAGGAGGCATCTTATTTTTGAATTCGAGGATCTTAGGGAAAGAGGAATTCTCCATCTGAACTTCAAACTGATGACCTCTCAGGTGAAAGTCAAACTTTTGGATACCCATCTTAACTGCAAGAGCTTCCTTATAAGTGGTATGATAATGTTTTTCAGCTTCTTTGAACTGACCACTAGTATGACCACAATAATACTTTATTCCATCAATTTCTTCTATGAAGACGGCTCCCCAGTAATGATCACTGGCATCCGTCTGTAAGACTCTTTTACCGTCTCCCGGGATCTTTAAGGCAGGTGGGGTTTGTGCGATCTTTTTCAAGGCTCTTACTGCTTCAGTTTGCTTTGTTCCCCATGGTGGGGAGTTTTTCTTCAGCATTTGAGATAGAAGACTCGTGTATCTTGCTAGTTTTGGCAAGATATCTCTGATATAATTAATTATACCAAGAAATTGTTGAATCTGCTTAACAGTGAGATTTTCATCGGGAAAGTTTAACAATTCTTGAGCAATATAAGGCTAAGGTTGATACTTCCCTTGGGAAAAATGCATTCCTAGAAAGTCAATTTATGTTTGGCCCAATTGGCTTTTCTTCTCAGAGAGCATCATTCCATGTCGTTGGGATATTTGAAGGAATTGTCCCAATAGTTGTTTATGGGATTTTTCATCTTTTGAGAATAATAACACATCATCAATATAGAAAAGGATACTATTGAAAATGGGCTCAAAAATTCTAGTCATGGCCTTTTGAAAAAGTGATGGAGCTACCTTAAGCCCAAATGATAACACATTCCATTGGTATTGGGCGTTAGGAATGCAGAACACCGTTTTGTAACGGTCCTCGGGGTCGATACCCAATTGCCAAAATCCTGACTTAAGATCGAACTTGGAATAGATCTGGGCATCTTTGATGAAAAAATTTAAGGACGAGGCCTTTGGAATAGGAAATTTATCATCCTTGAGGAAATGGTTTATAGTTTTATAATCAATTACTAGCCTCTTTTTTCCTCTTAACTTTTCAGATCTTTTTTCTACGTAAAATGCTTGGCAAGCCCATTTTGATTTGGTGGGTTCTATCAGATCTTGTTTGAGCAACTGGTTGCATTCTTCTCAGGCCAATGTATAATCTAATGGACTCATTCCTGGATGAGTGGCCTTGGTTGGATTAACATCTTCATTGAGCTTAAAAGGAAGTTGAACAAAAAAGTATTTATTCTTCCATAGAGGTTTTGGATGGCTGAATGTTTCATGGCTGTTTGCACAGAGTTTGAGTAGGTTGGACTTGATTTCTTCATATCCAGCAGGGATTTTAGATAGTGAATATAACTTCAATACCCCAGAATAAGGTTTGAATTCACTTTTGAATTTCAATCCTGTGGGAAGAATCTGGAGTCTATTAGCTGCTGAGTATACATCCATCCCTACTACAATATCTTTATTTGGAAGATTACTTCCCACGACCTTGATCCAAACTATACAGTCGGGGAAGAATTTGATTCCTATCTTTTCCTTGGTCATTAAATCTGTCCTGAAGACTTTCCCATCTGCTGCTACAAAGTATGCAGCATGTGTTACCCATGATTCTGCTGGGAGAATGCTAGGATTCATCATTGTAATCTGGGCCCCAGTGTCCATATAAGCTATAACTTTCTTCGGACGGGAAAACTTTGTCGCGAGTACATGAGCTTCAATACATGGGAGTGGTGGAGTAGGAAGAGAGCTTCCTATCTCTTTGAAGGAGTAAACAGGGAAATATTTGTCATCTTCTGATTCAGAAAATGATGCTTCATCAGACGCAGAGTCTTGAAGGGAAAAAATTGTTTCTTCATTAGCAGAACTTTGTTCAGAATACAAAGATTCTAGGTATCCATCTAGAGGTTGAAGAGAGTTGATCAGTTTTGCGACTTTGTGGGTATTATTAGGATATTCCTTAGAAAAGTTCCCCTTTTCCCACAAATAAAGCATCTCCGATTTTTCCCCTTTCCTCTTAAAGATTTTCTTTTAAAGAACTTCATAGTCTTATTTTTCTTTCCTTTAAAGGTCCTGTGAGATTTGGAGTATTTTTGATGATGATGTTTCTTTTTTGTTTCACAACTTCATCTTTTGTCTTTTACACTTAATCTCCAGATAAGGTTTTTTGCAGGCCTTGGTGAACTTTGACTTTTGCTGTATAACTTCTTGAAATTGATGATGGAAGTTGCAAAGCTTTTCAAGTGCTTCCAATGTCGCCTGATGAATCTGGCCCAGACTCATTGTTGCAATATCCTTTTTAGCTGTTTCTACCATCCTATGGATTTCTTGCTGGAGTTCATGTGGTAGAGACGATACATAGGTATTCTTGAGACTAGGATCGTTGTACCCATTGAGGAGATAAAACCTTTGTGCCATCATGTGATAGTGTTTGTCGAGGTCTTTTGTTTTAAGGGAACAACACTTCATCTCAAAGAATTCCTGTCTATTTTTTATATCGAACATATCCATATCTCCGATAAACTCCTGGTGGAGTACACCAAGGATATTGGCTATGCTTTCTAAACGGTGTAACTCTCTTGTTTGAAAGCCCCGAGATTGTGATACCATTCCTTCATCATGCTTGTCATTCTACAACAAAATTCTTCAATGACCTTATAGCTATCTGCGTTTGTTTTCATCATCTGGGTATCAAGACATGCTCCGAATTCGAGTAGTCTCTTTCTCCAACGACTAGGCGGTATATCATAAAATGTGAACCAAGGACCGCCATTTGGTTTAGTCCTTTCAGGGACTAGAGTTTCTTCAGGAGATTCTTCAAAAAATGAATCTTCCTCTTTTATATTTGTCATGAAGAGTCTTGGGATGTAGTTTACTTCAGATTGTGATTCTGATGAAAAGGATCTTGGTGTTTCATCACTAGATGTTTCTTGACAGGAGTCTTTGTCATCATCCGAGGAGGACTCGTCTTCTTTTTGTGCCGATGATTCAGCAAGAGGGTAACTTTTCTGGGGAAATTCATAATTTCCAGTGATTGGCATGGCTTAGAAACCTTTATGAGGAATTTCTTCTTCCTTTTGGAATTTTGGAGGAGGTGTTTCAGGAAAATCCTGAGATTCTGAGGATGAAGCGCTTAAACAGACAGCCTTTCCTTTTTCTTGGAGGTTTAGGTAATGGTAGTTCTGGTAGATTTTGGTCAGTAAGCTGTAGGTATGTATTTGACTTGATCTGGTGGTGAAGTAACATAGGTAGGGAAGAAGGGAGAAGGTCTTTTCGGTCGTTTGAAATATGTAGGGAAAGTAGGAGGGTCAAGGAAAAGGTTTTCAACAGGCTTGGCCTTTCTTTCATGTGAATCTCTTAAGAAATCATCTATTTCTTTTACTTGGACTTGTAGGTTTCTGATTTCTCATTCCTTTTGGTCAAAAGTTTTGCTAAAAGTTCTTTCTTCTAATATCTGTCGCAAATCACGATCCAACTGAGACACTTGAGCCTTTTAGCTTCTTTAATGCTTCTGCATTTTCTGTGATAGAACCTTGAGATAATCATTTGTCTCGTCTATTCTCTCAACAATCTTGTCCACTTTTTTGTCGAGATTTTGGAGGATGTCATTTTGAGAAATCATATTTTCTGATTGCCAATTTAGAACTTCTTCAGCTTGAGTTAAAGGTTTGAGTTTTCCATCGGGTTGTACTTCATTAGGATGAATGAAGGGTTTGGATGTTCTACCAGTGATTGGATCCATCTTCCTTTCTAGAGCAGGAAATTGTTGGCTATATTCTGGTGCGGTAGTTGAGTACATAAAGCAAGGGATTAACTCAACATTTTTTGGAGGGTCCAAAACTTTGCAGTAATCTGACAGTGACAACGTAACTAGAGTAGGATCATTTGGTGGCAGCAGTTTTTCTTTCCTGAGGATCTTGAGAGCTTCCTCATAAATAGGAAGAGGTTTCTTTTTATCATGAATACCTACCCATGGACCGCTATCGGGATCATATCTTCTTTGTGGAGGAGGAGAAGGTTTGCACGCCCCGTTGTTTTTTATTTTCGGAAGGATAATATCTTTGTCATAATCATTATCATGCATCCAACGTTCACATCCTGGGTCACATTTATTGGGATCTACGTCCCAAATAAAATGACCATTTATCTTGTCAGTATAGATAGGTTCTCCTTTACTAGTTACAGCATGAATTGGGCACCAATCTTCTTTGAGAATCGTTCGGATCATCATGGTCTGGAAAATAGGAGAAATTGAACTTGATCCTTCATCTGGTTTTTTGAAAATTGTTTTGACCGTTTTGTCAACAGATCTTCTAAAGGTGGCCTCTTGAGATTGTATTTGTCTTCTATCTTGATGGATTTTTTCATAGTTTGTTATCCACTCAAGAGGAATTAACTGAGTTAGTTCTTCCCTTGTGATCTTTCTTGGAATCTGAACAATATAGGGTATATCTTATTCTCTATTAGTAACTACTAACATAGAATCAGAAGAACATCCCGTGAGAGGCAAATCTATCGAATGATTTTGTAGGCGATAGATTATTTGGCGATAGAGAGTAGCAGACATGGCCTCTGGAACTTGGTCAGATCTAGTGATTTGAACTTGGACCTTTAGTCTTGTAGATAGGGTGCTGTCGTTGAGGCTTACATTATAATTTGGAAAACCAGTAAGAACAACGCTTCCCGCATGAAGTGAGGTCAGAACAGTCCCTGTGACAGCATTTTCATAATGGAGATAGCTCGAATCTAGGAGAGCTATTTTGCAGAAGACAGGCTGATTTTTCCTTCCCTGGAGAGAGAGGATGAGTCTAACTGTTCCAAAATGTAAAGCTGTGTATCCTTCAGATTTCCAGTGATTTATGAGACTCTGAGGAATCTCTAAATCCCCATATTGCTCTTGTTTTGTTGCTCTCAAACTACATTGGTCTAGTCGAGATGACTGGACGTATTCTTTCATATGAGGGCGATTGGTAGAGATTAGGTTTCTGATGGATCTGGTAATTATTCTTTGTTTTTTGAAGATATTATAAGGGCTTAAAAGGGGAGGTACTATTTCGGAAATTTGAGCATCTTCTGGAACATAAGAATACTCAACAAGGTTTTCTATTTTATGGGTATCAGTCTTTTTACAGAGTTTAGGAAGTGATAGGGAAGAGGTGGTGGTAATAGGATGAGTGTTTTTTTTGTGATAGAGCCATGGTTAAATATTTTTCTCCCTTACTTACTATATTTATTATATTCATGCCATATGCAGCTCTTTTTTCTGTTGAGGCTCTGATACCACACTGGTCGGGAGCCTCACATACTATGAAACCAGCCTTAACTGTATCGTCATTAAACAGCCAACCATATGCATAACATAGACTAACAATTAAAATTGACATTCCATAATAGTGAGGATCGTAGTATGGATCGATGGTCAGATGTTTTTTGATACACAAGATCCTCGTGTTGAGGCAAGTGTAGAGCATACTTGCATCTGTATGGGGGATTATGACATGAATATAATAACTAAAGCTTTTTGGGAGAAAGAAAAGAGAGTTAGAACATTTTGTTCTTAAGCACACAAGATGGTTTTTATTCTTATTTCTTATGACTTGAAATATTACAAGAGGTCTCCTTTTATAGCCAAGGAGATTCGTAAAAGACAAAACCACACTATTTACAAACATGGCATCATTAATGCCTTCTTTCAAAAGTCTGACACCCTTATCCCTTATGGATAAATTATTGTAGTACTATTACACAAAAGGACGAAACTTAACTATTTATAAACATGCTTGTGATTAATAAGAGACACTTGTCCAATTACTCTTTAAAGATAGGTTCATGACTTGGAGACATATTCTAATCGGATAAGTATTCTTCTGAAAAGCAGTCTCCGTATCGAGATGTCTCTTTTTCCCACACGTCATCCATCATGTAAGCATGGTCTGATATTTTTCTATGAACTTCTTCCACGTGTCCTTCTGAGAATTCAACTTCCATTGGGGAATCTGCTTTTTGTTGTGTGGCTTGAACTGAGCTTTCTCCAACCTCTCGATTTTTATACTGAGCTTGATGACTTATACAAGTGGAGTTAGCATTCATCTTGTCTGGTTCATGGAGGTTGATGAAGTTAACATATTCCATTAATTCTCTTGTGACTTTTAGATTTGGAGGATAATCATCAGTGGTTTCCCATATATGAACATAATTCTTACAACCAAGTAACTTAGTGGCAGGATATGTTTGATAGGGCCTGTGCAGGAAGAAAACAGTCTTGAATTTTCTAATAGCCTCTGAGGCTAACCCCCTTTCTTTGACCTCGTCTAGGATTGGTTTTAATTGATCTCTCCACCATGTTAGAGGAGAGTACCATTCAAGAGTAGTCCAAATCAAGGATTTGTGGTTCTTCGGATCCATTATGTGCTCATACATGGCTTCAGTGGGTATGAGGACAGGCATAAAATATAAAGCAGTGGCACACCAAATATACCATAAATGGTTTTTTGTGAATTTAGCATTAGGGTTTATTAAAATTGGTAGGAGAAATGGTGTGTCTGGGAAATAAGGAGTATGGTCAGGGAGTTTATTCCTTATGATTTTTGTCATATAATGAAAAAGATTATTCCTGGCATATTGCTTAAGCTGTGAGGGTGAAGAGGATATAGTTACTCCTGGAGGAAATTCTTTGGTCTTGGAGGCACGGGTTGGCAATGGTTTGACCATGAGAATCAAAGGAAAAGTGTGTTTGGTAGTAATGATCTGGATGGGTTTCATAGGCCTAGAAAGTAGATCAGGAATCACATTTTGAGTTCCTTTGATATGTTTCATAATAAAATCATATCTAAAAAACCAATCTTTGAGCCTAAGAGTTTGAGGATCAGGAGGCATCTTATTTTTGAATTCAAGGATCTTAGGAAAAGAGGAATTATCCATCTGGACTTCAAACTGATGACCTCTCAGGTGAAAGTCAAACTTTTGGATACCCATCTTAACTGCAAGAGCTTCCTTATAAGTGGTATGGTAATGTTTTTCAGCTTCTTTGAACTGATCACTAGCATGACCACAGTAATACTTTATTCCATCAATTTATTCTATGAAGACGGCTCCCCAGTAATGATCACTGGCATCCATCTGTAAGATTCTTTTACCGTCTCCCGAGATCTTTAATGCAGGTGGAGTTTGTGCGATCTTTTTCAAGGCTCTTACTGCTTTAGTTTGCTTTGTTCCCCATGGTGGGGGGGTTTTCTTCAGCATTTGAGATAGAGGACTCGTGTATCTTTCCAGTTTTGGCAAGAAATCTTTGATATAATTAATTATACCAAGAAATTGCTGAATCTTCTTAACAGTGAGATTTTCATCGGGAAAGTTTAACAATTCTTGAGCAATATGAGGCTGAAGTTGATACTTCCCTTGGGAAAAATGCATTCCTAGAAAGTCAATTTCTGTTTGGCCCAATTGGCTTTTCTTCTCAAAGAGCATCATTCCATGTCGTTGGGCTATTTGAAGGAATTGTCCCAATAGTTGTTTATGGGATTTTTCATCTTTTGAGAATAATAGCACATCATCAATATAGATGAGGATACTATTGAGAATGGGCTCAAAAATTCTAGTCATGGACTTTTGAAAAAGTGATGGAGCTACCTTAAGCCCAAATGGTAACACAGTCCATTGGTATTGGGCGTTAGGAATGCAGAACGCTATTTTGTAACGGTCCTCAGGGTCGATACCCAATTGCCAAAATCCTTACTTAAGATCGAACTTGGAATAGATCTGGGCATCTTTGATGAAAACATTTAAGGACGAGGCCTTTGGAATAGGAAATTTATCATCCTTGAGGAAATGGTTTAGAGGTTTATAATCAATTACTAGCCTCTTTTTTCCTCTTAACGTTTCAGATCTTTTTTCTACATAAAATGCTTGGCAAGCCCATTCTGATTTGGTGGGTTCTACCAGACCTTGTTTGAGCAACTGGTTGCATTCTTCTCTGGCCAATGTATAATCTGATGGACTTATTCCTGGATGAGTGGCCTTGGTTGGATTAACGTCTTCATTGAGCTTAAAAGATAGTTGAACAAAAAAGTCTTTATTCTCCCATAGAGGTTTTGGATGGAAGAATGTTTCATGGCTGTTTGCAGAGTTTGAGTAGGTTGGACTTGATTTCTTCATATCCAGCAGGGATTTTAGATAGTGAATATAACTTCAATACCCCAGAATAAGGTTTGAATTCTCTTTTGAATTTTAATCTTGTGGGAAGAATCTAGAGTCTGTTGGCTGCTGAGTATACATCCATCCCTACTACAATATCTTTATTTGGAAGATTACTTCCAATGACCTTGGTCCAAACTATGCAGTCGGGGAAGAATTTGATTCCTATATTTTCCTTGGTCATTAAATTTGTCCTGAAGACTTTCCCATCTGCTGCTACAAAGTATGCAACATGTGTTACCCATGATTCTGCTGGGAGAGTGCTAGGATTCATCATTCTAATTTGGGCCCCAGTGTCCATATAAGCTATAACTTTCTTCGGACAGGAAAACTTTGTCGCGAGTACATGAGCTTCAATACATGGGAGTGGTGGAGTAGGAAGAGAGCTTCCTATCTCTTTGAAGGAGTAAACAGGGAAATATTTTTCATCTTCTGATTCAGAAAATTATGCTTCATCAGACGCAGAGTCTTGAAGGGAAAAAATTGTTTCTTCATCAGCAGAACTTTGTTCAAAATACAAAGATTCTAGGTCTCCATCTAGAGGTTGAAGAGATTTGATCAGTTTTGCGGCTTTGTGGGTATTATTAGGACATTCCTTAGAAAAGTGCCCCTTTTTCCCACAAATAAAGCATCTCCGATTTTTCCCCTTTCCTCTGAAAGATTTTATTTTAAAGAACTTCATAGTATTATTTTTTTTCCTTTAAAGGTCCTATGAGATTTAGAGTATTTTTGATGATGATGTTTCTTTTTTGTTTCACAACTGCATCTTTTGTCTTTACACTTAATCTCCAGATAAGGTTTTTTCCAGGCCTTGGTGAACTTTGACTTTTGTTGTATAACTTCTTGAAATTGATGATGAAAGCTGCAAAGATTTTTAAGTGCTTCCAACGTCGCCTGATGAATCTGGCCCAAACTCATTGTTGCAATATTCTTTTTAGTTGTTGCTACCATCCTATAGATTTCTTGCTGGAGTTCATGTGGTAGAGACGATACATAGGTATTCTTGAGACTAGGATCATTGTACCCATTGAGGAGATAAAATCTTTGTGCCATCCTGTGATAGTGTTTATCGAGGTCTTTTGTTTTAAGGGAACAACACTTCATCTCAAATAATTCCTGTCTATTTTTTCTATCGAACATATCCATATCTCTGATAAACTCCTGGTGGAGTACACCAAGGATATTGGTTGTGCTTTCTAAATGGTGTAACTCATCTTGTTTGAAAGCCCCAAGATTGTGATACCATTCCTTCATCGTGCCTGTCATTCTACAACAAAATTCTTAATGACCTTATAGCTATCTGCATTTGTTTTCATCATCTGGGTATCAAGCCATGCTCCGAATTCAAGTAGTCTCTTTCTCCAACGACTAGGCGGTATATCATCAAATGTGAACCAAGGACCGCCATTTGGTTTAGTCCTTTCATGGACTAGAGTTTCTTCGGGAGATTCTTCAAAAAATGAATCTTCCTCTTTTATATTTGCCATGAAGAGTCTTGGGATGTTGTTTACTTCAGATTCTGATTTTGATGAAAAGGATCTTGGTGTTTCATCACTAGACGTTTCTTGACAAGAGTCTTTGTCATCATCCGAGGAGTACTCGTCTTCTTTTTGTGCCGATGATTCAGCAAGAGAGTAACTTTTCTGGGGAAATTCATAATTTCCAGTGATTTCCATGGCTTGGAAACCTTTATCAGGAATTTCTTCTTCCTTTTGGAATTTTGGAGGAGGTGTTTTAGGAAAATCCTAAAATTCTGAGGATGAAGCGCTTAAACAGGCAGCCTTTCCTTTTTTCTTGGAGGTTGAGGTAATGGTAGTTCTGGTAGATTTTGGTCTGTAAGCTGTAGGTATGTATTTGACCTGATCTGGTGGTGAAGTACCATAGGTAGGGAAGAAGGGAGAAGGTCTTTCCGGTCGTTTTAAATGTGTAGGGAAAGTAGGAGGGTCAAGGAAAAGGTTTTCAACAGGCTTGTGCTTTCTTTCGTGTGAAGCTCTTAAGAAATCATCTATTTCTTTTACTTGGCCTTGTAGGTTTCTGATTTCTCTTTCCTTTTGGTCAAAAGTTTTGCCAAAAGTTCTTTCTTCTAACATCTGTCGCAAATCACGATCCAACTGAGACACTTGAGCCTTTAAGCTTCTGTAATGCTTCTGCATTTTCTGTAATAGAACCTTGAGATAATCATTTGTCAGGTCTATTCTCTCAGCAATCTTGTCCACTTTTTTGTTGAGATTTTGGAGGATGTCATTTTGAGAAATCATGTTTTCTGATTGCCAATTTAGAACTTCTTCAGCTTGAGTTAAAGGTTTGAGTTTTCCATCGGGTGGTACTTCATTAGGATGAATGAAGGGTTTGGATGTTCTACCAGTGATTGAATTTGTGATGCGGTGGGAGAACCGACTTGAGGTTTTGCGTTTGTGTTAGCAAATGTTTCAGTTTAGCAAGAGTCGCCACCGACTTTTTATTTATCCAAAGGAATGGTCAAGAAGCACAGGAAAGACCTTTGAGATGTTTTCTTGGGTTCGGGGGGTAGATTATGAAAAAGGAAGGTGCTAGCACCCTTTTCATCCATGGTTTTCCATGGGCTCTTAGTTACTTGTTTTATATCACTTGCTTTTACTTTTCAATTGTTTGAAATGGTGCTTTTGTGTGTGGTTTTGAAAGTATTTTGAAAAGAGACCATTGTTGTGCCAACCTTTGTAATGATTCTTGCTTGAATGTATACAAAGGTGTTTGTCTTTTGAAAAATGTTTTAATGTTTGAAAGTTGGTTTTGGGAAAATGTTTTGAAATTGTGTTGTGATGTGTTGTTGAAAATAGCAAGGATGTTTGCAAGTTTGATCAAGTAACTAGGAGCATCTACCTACCTACTCAAAAGTCTTTCCTACATATTTTTAACCCTTTGACATTGTTGTTTTACCATTGTATTTGGTAAACAATCTTGTGTTTGGATATTAAACAGGACAGGCGTGGGTCATCGTATGACCATGATAGCAATAGTGCTAAGTATCTTAGCAAGTTTTTGTTTGAGGGACTAGATTATTTTGTATAGGCAACCAAGATAGCGTCATCGAGGGACTATGATCTTTTGTTTTTGTTTTGTTTTGCCAAGACACCTAGCATGCATACCATGGCCATTTTAAGGCAACAAGTGGATGAAACCCTAGGGGTGCTTGTGTGCATTGTGTTGTCAATTTTCATGCATTTGTATCTTGTATTAGTCAAGCTATTTGTTTTTGATTTTGGTCTTGCATACAAACCCTAATCTTTCTATCATGGCATATTTGAAAGCGATAAAATGCGTAAAAGTAAATCTACAACTATTACAACATGATTATGGGAGAGGGATACAAGTTTGAATAGGGGGATATTTGCAAGAAAATAAAACCCTAAGATTATTACAACCATATTGAATTCTTTGTACAAATAAATAAATGGACAAATATTTAAATATGCAATATATTATAAATATGCAAAAAATGTTTTTGTATTATTTTTTATGTATGTAAAAATAAATTATTTGATGTATCAAAAATAAGAAAATAAAAGATTATTTTTATTAAGGGTGGAAACCCTAATTTGTTTTAAGAAAATATATATATTATAATTATTTATTTATGTACAAGAAAATAAAATAAAATATATACAAAATGTTTAAAAAAAATATGTATGACAAAATATTATTTAAGTATATAAATAATAAAAAATAAAAATATAATATTTTTTGTATTAATTATAAGTTTTTATTTAAGAAAATAAATATATTAAACCTAATAAACTAAATATTATGCCAAAAATAAAATAAAGTGTGAAAATTTAAGGAAAGTATTTTTGGTTATTTTTTAATGTTTAAAATAAATAAATAAAAGTCAGAAACTTAAAAAGAAATAAAAAATATGAAGAAAAAAAATGAACAAATGGGCTAAGGGGTGCAAATAACAGAAATGGGGGTGTCAAAAGCAAGGCAAGCAAGCCCAGCCCATTTTCCACTTCATCCCTGTCCTCTGATCAAACAAAAAACGCGCGCCCTGTTCAAACCTGGAAATCTTGCATACGTGCTCAAAAGCAAAAACTTGCAACATGAAAGTTATAGAGCATAATCACACGATTCTAACCATGTAAAAAACTTAATCTAACTCTCAAAGACCAGAGAGAATTTCTCTGTCCCTAATTTCTAACCTAGTTTTTTCAGAAAGTTCATCATTCAAATTCTCCCAGCTCAGTTAACTTAAATGAATTCTATGCATATGTACAACTCAAGGGCAATGAGTACTACATTTTTTATTCACAAAACTAAGCCTAATGATTCCTAAATAGAGAGATAGAAGTTTGAACTTTACCTGTTTCAGTCAAGCTCGAGTATGGCAATGTAGGGGTTGTGAGTGAGGCCTGAGATACTTGTGAGCTTGCTTGAAGTTCTTTTGAGCTTCCCCAATGACTAGCTTGCTTTGAACTTGCCTGAATCTCCCTATAGAACTCAACCTGCAAAGTCAGAATTTGAAAATGGTGAAGTGTGTAAATGGAGTTACAGTGACTTGGGAATGGTTGGGATAGTTTAGGTAGGTTGTATGGAGTGTGTTGAAACTTTTTGCAAGCAAAACGCACGAGTGGATTGTGATTTGGAAATCAAAATGCAGAACCTGCCCTGTTTTGCAAGATTTTGGTGTTTTGGTGTACAAGGGTGTTTGAGAGGTTGCTAGCTCGTGTTTCTGGCTTAGTGTGATATGCAAAACTTGTTTGAAATGTTTACAAGCTTTGGTTTTATCAGATTGCAAAGTTGTGGTGATTTTGCAAGGTTTCTTGTTTTTGAAGTAAAAGTGAGAATTGACAATGCAAAGGCTTGTACAGTCTAGCTTAGGGTCTGCTAAGAGTTGGTACCAATTGCCTAATATTAGTGAACTTTGTTTGCTGCAAAAGATTGGGTCCTTGGCTCAAGATAAGCAATTTGACATAAAGCATGCTTTATGTAAATGGCATTGCCACCTTTATGCCATTTTTGGAATAAATCAATGTGTAATGCTCCATAGATCAGAATAATGCCTCTAACCAATGTGTTTGCATTTAATTTTTGAGTGTGGAAGGGTTTAAGGACCTGTAAACAAGTACAAACATGTAAACTTGCAACTTGTAGCAACATGAAAAATGCCATGGACCAAAGTGATATTTTGCCAAATTCAAACCATCGATTCTCCCTAACCACAAATGATCTTGGAGAGTTCTTGGACATTTTGGAAAGCTTGTAACATGCTCTACAATAAATATTTGAAATGAATTTTGAGATTCCAATTGGAACTATGTGAAAAATTTCCATGAAGATAGGTCAAAATCCTGCCTAAACTAGGGCAAAATTTCACTAAGTTAAAAGTTTCATGGACCCTTGTTCATAAAATCATAACTTGAGATCCAAGCATCTTTTGGTAATACTTTGTGAATCAAAGTTGTAGATTTTGTGGAGGAATACAACTTTAATGTTTGAGGTTTTGTTTGAATCCAATTGCATCATGGTGAAAAAGTTGGGCAAAGTTGGGAAAAAATAAGAAAATTTCATAACTTAGAAAATTTCTAAGTTATGAAAATTTTCCATTTTAAACCCTAATTTGAAAAATTAGGTTTCTTGCTGAACAAGTTTCATGTTTTGACACATCTTGATGAAAAATTACCCTTGGCACTTGATTTTGACCAAAAAGTCAAAGTTTGACTTTTCATGTACAGTTGATTTTTGATCAGTTGACTGGAAAATTCATCTGTCAATCCAATGCATTTGAGATCTTTTGAACCTTGTGATTAGGTCAAGATGATGCCATTGAGTCCTTGAATCCATTATTGAACCCAATTTTCCATTGGCTAGGTTAAAAATCAGAAATTGCCCTTCTGCAGTCAAAACCCTAAAAATGACCATTTTGCCCTTTTGATGATCTGATCAAATTTCTTGAGGAGTTGTGGTCCAAACTTGATCAAATGGTTCATATGAGTTTATAATGTTGATGTGGATAAAATATTATGAGGTTTGACTGTAAATTGGCCACAGTTGACTTTTTCCCCAATACAACTGATTTTTAGGTCAACTGTCCAATTGACTGGGCAAAAATTTGATTCAAAGCTTGAAACTTGGTATGGGAAATCTTATAAGTCCAACATGAAATATGAAAGTCACATTAGGCATTGGAATTCCAAAAATCCTTGTGCAAACTCAAACCCTAATTTCAGGTCAACAGTGCAAGGAGATGTCTTGAGCAGAGCAAACCCTAATCCTGTCTGGAGTCCAAAGAGTCTTGTGAGGGGAAATCTTGATAAAATGAGAGGGAAAATTTTAGGGTACAATAGCTTCCCCTGTTCAATCTTCTTTAACCTGAAGATTTAGATTGGCGAATTTTCCTTTCGTGACTCGAAGGTAAAAGATGATTGGACACTAGAGTGCCCGTAAATTTGCACTCGTCAAAATGTAGTTGAGGAAATGGGCTTAAAGATGCCATTTGGAGATGATTGAATCTTGTTGGAGATGGGCTTAAAGATGCCATCCAAGAAGGTTTGTTGAAAATTAGGAGAATGAACATCAGAATGGTATCCGTATCTGGAACGTATCTGAGTTGTATCTGGAGATTGGATCTGTATGAGCAAATGGAATGGCGTCCGTGTCTGGAGCATATCCGAGCTGTAATTGTATTTGATTCTTGAATGAATAACAGAATGACTGTCGTGTCTGGAGTCTATCTGTATTGTATCTGAATCTGAAATCTGAATAAGCGACAGAATGACATCCGTGTCTGGAGCGTCTCTGGGCTGGTGAAAAAGGTTGAATGAGTGACATAATGGCTTCCGTGTCTGGAGTGTATCTGGACTGTATCTGAAGTTGAGATCTGTATGAGTAGCAGAATGACTTCCGTGCCTGGAGTGTATCCATACTGTAATTGGGATCTTAATAAGTGACAGAATGACTTTCGTATCTGGAGTGTATCTGGACTTGAAATTGATAGTTGAACCTGAAAGAGAAATAGAATGGCTTCCGTGTCTGGAGTGTATCTAATATGTATCTGATTGTTGAAGTCTGAATGAGTGACAGAATGGCATCCATGTCTGGAGCGTATCTGTACTGTATCTTGACTTGAAATTCTGAATGAGTAATAGAATGACCTCCGTGTATGGGGTGTATCCATACTATATCTGAATAAGAGATCTGAGTGAGTAACAGAATGACTTCCATGTCTTGGAGGGTATTTGTACTGTATCTGAAATATTTGAATATTTGTTAAAGATAGCTTTTAACCTTATCCTGAAAAGGGTAAAATGTTAGCTGAAACACAGAGTTATGTTGCATGACATGTATGATGCAATAAATGCGTCTTATCAATGTTTATGATATATGAATGTAATGTATGCGCATGTAAGCTGATTAGCTGTCTTGCGGCGGAAAATAAATCCTTGATAACTGGAGATCATAACGTCTTTGACTGCTGCCGGGGAAAATAAATCCTTGACCGCTGCTAGAAATTCAAAATCTTTGATTGCTGAGGATGAGAAATCCTTGGACCACCGTTGGGGATAGAAAATACTTGGCAACTCGTGGGGATGAATAAGAACTTTGACAACTTCTGTGGAGATGTGAGAATCCTTCCTGACTTTCCTGGGGATAAGGATCTTTTAAGTCTGCTTGAGAAACCTGCTTGGGGAATCCTGAGAACTTTGACGACTATGATTGGGGATTACACCAATGGGAATCTTTACTCGGTTGGGGAATAAGGAAACTCTGACGATCTCTACCGGGGATTAGATGAAAGAAAAACCTTGATCTGCTGGAGAATAAGGAATACTTTGATGGTTTCTGTGGAGGATTAAGAATGAGAAACTTTGATCTCCTGGGGAAATTGAAACCTTGGGGGCTTCACTGGAGAAGTGAGAATGAGAATCTTCGATCTGCAGGGAATTAAAAATTCTGGCAAATTCATGCTGGGAGTAATGAAGGCTCTGGCAACTTCACTGGGGAATCAGGAGTGAGAATATTCAATCTTCTAGGGGAAAATAAATCCCTGGGGACTTCAAGCTGGGGAGTTAAGAATGAGAATCTTCATTTTGTTGGGGAGTAAAAGCTCGGTGGGGAATAGATATACTGCTGGAGAGTAAGCTATCCTGCTGGAAAGTAAGTTCAAGACTCTGGGGGAAGAGGTTTATTCCTGTTTGGAAAAAGTTCAAGAGTTCGGGTTGTATGCCACTCTACTGGGGAATCATCCGGAGGTTGGGGATAAAAGTTAATTGTCATCTGGTTGATTCTCAGATTTTAAGATAACTTGTTGGTGAATCTGGAGAAACTGGATGGTTTCTACTGTGGATTGGTAGTTGGAAGTTTGACTCCGTTGGGGAAGAAGGTTTCATCTTTGCTGGGGATTAATGACCCAAAGTGTTTACTCCGCTGGGGATTGGGAGTTTGAAAACTTAACTCTGATGGAGGATTAAGGGTTTGAAAATATGACTCCGCCGGGGATCGGGAGTTTGAAGTTTAACTCTGACGGGGATTTTGAAATTTAATTCCGCTGGGGATATGTATTTCAAGGTTGTAGCTCCGCTCGGGATCTAGCTGATGTACTGCAGGAGATTTCTCTTGGAATAGCCTAAAGACGTTTTCCCATCCTTTCAACCTGTCAGTAATTATTCTTTCACATTTCGTTTATTTGTAAACAGTGATCAAATTCAAATGCATATGCTCATTTAATAAACCATTGGACGTTTTCAAATAAAACACAAGTGTAAAAAGAAGAAAAGGCAAATAGTTTTCTGCACTTTGAAGTATCTTTGTATTAACTTTGTGTAAGTATTATGTACAAAGGAGACAGACATCCTAGTAAGAGAATGTTGTCATAAAAATTGAGAAAAATTTATACAAAGAAAGATGGCTATGTGTAAAAATTCCATGGGGTTCCCATTATGCTATAGCCTTCGTAACTCTGGATATCTTGTCCATTCGTTGCTTCGTCCGAAGATGACTGGATTGATCAGAAGCCAGGAGCTTGTTTGTGAAGAGATTGTCCCTAAAGTGATCCGACGAGACATAGTCATACGCTTTAATTCCCTAACTTTTGCCTGGACCTCCCTTTCGGGTTTTCAGTCCACCGGGAAACCCTTTTTTGCCCAAGTCTCCCTTTCGGGTTTTCAACTTACCGGGTGTACAGATTTTTTTTATTTATCCCTAATTCTTGCCTGACCGCCCTTTCGGGTTTTCGATTCACCGAGATGCCCATTTTTGCCCAAGTCGCCCTTTCAGGTTTTTAACTTGTCGGGTCGTTTATGCGTAGTATCTTTTGACTATGTCTGCATTCGCAGGGTGCGGCAGGTCGTCGCCATCCATGGTGGTCAAGATCATTGCCCCACCAGAAAAGATGTTTTTGATCATAAATGGTCCTTCGTAAGTAGGAGTCCATTTTCCCATGGGATCACTTTGCGGTAAGATGATCCGCTTGATTACAAGATCCCCGACTTGATATACCTGGCGTCTGACTTTCTTATTAAAAGCCTTGATCATTCGTTTCTGATATGCCTGACCATGGCAAACAGCAGTAAGTCGCTTCTCGTCAATCAAGTTAAGTTGATCAAGCCGGGTCTGAATCCAATCGTCTTCACTCAAACCAGCATCCTTCATGATTCTCAAGGAGGGAATCTGAACCTCGATAGGTAAAACAGCTTCCATGTCGTATACCAAAGAATAGGGTGTTGCCCCAGTTGATGTTTGTGTCGTGGTACGGTACCCGTGCAGAGCAAACAGTAACATCTCATGCCAGTCCTTGTAGGTGACTGTCATCTTTTGAATGATCTTCTTGATATTTTTGTTTACAGCTTCGACAACACCGTTCATCTTTGGCCGATAGGGAGATGAATTGTAATGTTGAATCTGGAACTACTTGCGCAGAGCGGTGATCATAGTGTTGTTCAGGTTTGTACCGTTGTCAGTGATAATCCTGTCAGGGATACCATACCAGAAAATGAGGTTCTGCTTGATGAAGCGGGAAACCACATTCTTTGTAACAGATGCGAAGGACGCTGCTTCGACCCACTTGGTGAAGTAATCAATGGCCAACAGGATGAAACGGTGTCCACTGGATGCTGTAGGCTTGATCTCTCCAATCATGTCGATTCCCCACATAGCGAATGGCCAAGGAGCTATTAAGACATTGAGAGGAACTGGAGGTATATGTACCTTGTCTGCATAGATCTGACATTTGTGACAAGTACGGGAATGTTGATGGCAATCAGCTTCCATGGTAGACCAATAATAGCCTGCCCGTAGAATCTTCTTAGCCATCGTATGTCCGCTAGAGTGAGTGTCGAAGGTACCATTGTACAGTTCAACCATGATCTGCTCAGCTTCAACCTTGTCCAAACATTGGAGCAGAATGCAATCATGATTGCGCTTGTATAGGATACCATTGCTTAGGAAGAACTTAGCCGAGAACCTCCTTAAGAACTTTTTGTCGTTGACTGAAGCTCCTTCAGGGTATTCCTGAGTCTCGAGATACCTTTTGACGTCATGAAACCACGGTCGGTCCACTACTTCTTTGGTATTAATCTCGTGACAGTGTGCAGGTTCGTCCATCCGTTCAATGGTGATTTGGGGAGCCTCATTATCCCAGTTAAGTTTAAACATGGATGACATTGTAGCTAGTGCATCTGCTAGCTGATTTTCTTCTCACGGGAAGTACTCGAAGGTAATCTGCTCGAAATGAGGTAACAATGTCAGGACATGTTCTTTGTATGGGATGAGGTTAGGATGTTTAGTATCCCACTCTCCTTTGATTTGACTGATAACCAAAGCTGAGTCCCCAAATACAATCAAAGATTTGATTCCCAAGTCAATAGCAGCCTTGAGACCAAAGATACAAGCTTCATACTCGACTATGTTGTTGGTACAACTGAAGCAGAGTCTGGCAGTGAAAGGTGTATGGCAACCTTCTGGAGAGATAAGTACCGCGCAGATACCGTTTCCAAGTGCATTGGAGGCACCATCAAAGTACAGGGTCCATCGGGATCCTTGTTCAGGTCTGTCATACGGTCTGTTTTCTTCAATGTTGTCCACAGTCATGACATCCTCGTCGGGGAAGTTGAACTTCATGGATTGGTAATCTTCGACAACTTGATGGGCCAGATGATTGGCTAGCACACTCCCCTTTATAGATTTTTGGGTTGTGTATTGTATATCATACTCTGTGAGGATTATCTGCCATCTAGCGATTCTTCCGGATATAGCAGGCTTTTCAAAGATGTACTTGATCGGATCCATCTTAGAGATCAGCAAAGTGGTATGAGTCAACATATACTGCCTTAGCCGACGAGCATCCCATATTAAAGCGCAACAAGTTTTCTCGAGCAGTGAGTATCGGGTCTCACAGTCGGTAAACTTTTTGCTAAGGTAATAAATGGCATGCTCTTTTCAGCTAGACTCGTCATGTTGGCCCAGTACGCACCCCATTGAATTCTCCAGGACAGTTAGGTACATGATTAGCGGCCTTCCTTCGACGGGTGGCATCAAGATATGAGGTTCCAGCAAATACTCCTTGATTTTATTGAAAGCAACTTGACAGTCATCATTCCATTTAACCACCTGATCTTTCTTCAACAGCTTGAAGATTGGTTCACAGGTAGATGTTAGGTGAGAAATGAACCTTACAATGTAGTTTAGGCGTCCCAAGAAACCTCTGACCTCCTTCTCAGTGCGAGGGGCAGGAATTTCTTGTATAGCTTTGACTTTGGCATGATCAACCTCGATGCCTTTGTTACTGACGATGAATCCCAAGAGTTTACCGGACCCGACTCCGAAAGTGCACTTGTTAGGGTTCAGTCTGAGCTTGTACTCTTTCAACCTGACAAATAACTTTTGCAGATGGTCGAGGTGTTCTTCTTCAGTTTGTGAATGGGCTATCATGTCGTCTACGTAGACCTCTATCTCATGATGTATCATATCATGAAACAAAGCTACCATGGCGTGTTGATAGGTTGCCCCGACATTCTTCAGTCCGAACGGCATCACTTTATAACAGAACGTACCCCACTGTGTAACAAAAGTAGTTTTCTCCATGTCTTCAGGGGCCATTTTGATCTGGTTGTACCCTTAAAATCCATCCATGAAAGAAGATACCTTATGTTGAGCTGTATTGTCAACCAAGATGTCAATGTGCGGTAGTGGAAAGTCATCTTTAGGGATAGCCCTGTTTAAGTCTCTGTAATCCACGCACATTTTGACTTCGCCGTCCTTCTTAGGCACGGGCACAATGTTAGCAACCCATTATGGATAGGATGCAACAGCAAGAAAACCAGCATTGAACTGCTTCATCACTTCAGCTTTGATCTTTTCAGACATGTCGGGCCTCATGCGGCGAACTTTCTGTTTAATTGGTGGATAATCTTCTCTTGTGGGGAGACAGTGAACCACAATATCTGTATCAAGCCCCGACATGTCTTCGTAGGACCAGGCGAAGATCTCAACATATTCATTCAACAGTTGAACTAAGCGCTCCTTGACACTTGGCTCTAGGTTGGCACCCACTCTAACTTATTTTCTGTCTTCCTCTGTTCCCAAGTTGATAGTCTCTAACAACTCCTCGTGAGGTAGAATAGCCATTTCTTCTTGTTGTAGCAGTCTAGCCAACTCTCCAGGCACTTCACAGTCTTCATCACCTTCGCATTCGGCATGGTAGACCAGATCTTCAGAGTCACTGAAGGCCATAGCAGAATTGTTACCCATGGAATCCGGAATGGATGGGTACCTGCATTGGTGAGTGTGGGTGTGTGTAAGGGGTATCCACCTTTAAACAAATAAAATGTAAAAAGAAAGAAAATGAACACAAAAGTTTATATATGAAAACGTCCATGATTCATTAAAATGGCATATGAAGATGAAAAATCAAACCCTTACAAATGGACTTATATGCCTCGGGTAAGGCACAAGGTTGAAAGTGTACGAATTGTTTAGGAATTATTACAAACCAACAGAAATGTTTGAAAGATAAATTACTGATTGATGAAAGTAATGGGAACAAAGTCCTTTGCCTCCCAATTGCATAATCCTCCTTCAACGGTAGGGAAAATCCAGTCTTCTAGGTTGCTCTCCTCTTCACCATCCTCCAAAGCATTGACTCCATGATGGGTGATCTTCACTGGTGGCCCTCCAGCCCGGGAACGACACACAGCCTTCTGACTAGCAGCAGTGAAACCCAAGCCGAATTTATCAGACTTGAAAGGAAAATCGGGAAGTTGCCCCCAGATCGTGCTTCCTCCTTCTTCAATCACAGCCTTTGCATCTTTGAGTGACGACATCCAAGGCAGAGGTCGGGTAATCATGGGTACATAAGGCACTGCCGCAATATCCTGAGCTACCTCCTCAAAATGATGAAAGGGGGTTTCGATGAATTCACCATCCAATTCCACATAGCGGAAAGAATTAAGATGGCTTATCATGTATTCCTCTTCACCGTGAACAGTCACAATTTTCCCTTGAACATGGTACTTGAGCTTCTGATGCAGAGTAGAAGTAACGGCTCTAGCGTGATGAATCCAGGGTCTTCCCAACAAGCAAGAATAGGAGGGACGGATGTCCATGACATAGAATGTGGAATTGAAGGTTTCAGTTCCCACTTTAATCGGGATGTCCACCTCCCCGTGGACCATCCTTTTAGAACCATCAAAGGCTCTGACAATGATGTTGTTAGGCTTCAAAGTTAGACCTTCACAATCTAGCCTGTCCAATGCTTTATTTGGTAAGACGTTCAGCAATGAACCAGTGTCTACCAGAACATGTGCCAGAGTAGTCCCTCTGCATTCTACCGAGACATGCAAAGTGTCATTATGTTTCCTCCCTTTGATTGTTAGATCAGCATCGGAGAATCCTAAACTGTTGTATGCGGTTAGGCTAGCTACACATTCCTGGAACTGGTCCGCGGAGGTTTCCTGGGGCACATGGTCCGTCTTCAAGAATTTGATCAGGGCTTTGGCATGAGCTTCTGAACAAAGTAGCAAGGCCAGCATAGAGATTTTTGAGGGGGTTTTCCCTAGTTGCTCAACAACATTATAATCGCTTTTCTTGATTATTTTCAAAATCTCTTCCATTTATTTTTGGGAGGTCTCAGGGATGATCAACGGCTGAGCCCTTGTCCTGACAGGCTCTTCTTGGACCCCTTTCCCTCTATCATCAGCAACAGCAGAGGGGACAACCACAGGAGTTTCAACTTCTTCAATAACTGGAGTTCTCTCAGATATGTTGACTGGCACAGGGGTGACCTTAGGAGCGGCTGAGGGTCCGAAGATTGCCTTTAGAGGCGCAATCTCCGGAGAGAAAATTCTTCCACTACGGGTGATTTTACTCGTTCCGGAAATGTTTCCAATGTCGGAAGTCTCTTCATCAGAACTCTCTTCAATTGATTCAATTTGCTTAACATCGTGGTAAAAGATCTCTCCCCCATAGTTCCACGGTATTGATTTGTTGGACTTGTACGGGATAGGCCCCGGCATAGTTATCTTTAAAGGTACAATCTTCGGATCGGATGTAATCTTAACAGGTCTTTTGGAGACCTTGGAAAGATTGGCGGATATGGTAATTATCGAAACATCATTAACAGGAGTCGGTGTAACAAGAGTCTTTTCAAAAAGGATCTCTTGGTTATCCATTAGGCATTGGATGCCTAACTTCAACAACGGACAGTCGGTTGGTAAGGATGAACAGATACATCAATCTTCTTCACAACCTGGGAAAATCCCAGCCTTCAGCAAATTCAACTTGATTATCAGTAGCGGAGTCATCGAATCATCAACAGTAGCAATAAAAAGATCTTCTTCAACAGCATGGATATTGTGACCATGTTTTGGCATTGGAGCAGAGATCACATTAGGTTTTTCAGGGGCGTCGAATTCAACTTCTTTAGCATCTATCAAATCCTGAATCTTATTTTTGAGGGCCCAACAAATGTTGGTGTCATTCCCCAGGCTGTCTGAATGATAAGCACACTTAGCATTTGAATGGTAGTAAGGAGAAGTTGTATTCGGATTCTTCGGTGCCTCTTTCAAACTTGCAAGGTTTAACTTCAAAAGATGAGGGAGAACCTGAGTAGGTGTCATATTGATCCGGGTGAATTGCCGTGCAGGCCTTTCCACCCTTGCTTGGTTGGTTCTGGATTGATTAGTTCTAGGCTGATCAGCTACAGTCTTCTGAATCATTACAGCCCCCACCGCTGGCCGACGCTCAACTTTTCCTTGACTTCTTTAGGAGTAGACAGCTGAGACTTCTTTCTTTAGTGGAAAGGTCTTCTTGATAGCAGCGGAAGCAGATGCATCCTTTTGAATTTTTCCGCTCTTGATGCTTGCTTCAACTCTCTCACCAGTCAGAATCAACTCGGTGAACCCCACAGACGAACTTCCAATCAGGTGATTGAAAAAGGGGCCTGACAGTGTACCCAAGAACATATCTACCAGCTCCCTCTCAGATAGAGGTGGTTGAACTCGTCCCGCCGTCTCTCCATTTCTGGGCATACTCTTTGAAACCTTCATTTGATACCATGCCCATACTCTGTAATTGAGCACGGGTTGGTGCTAAATCCGCATTATATTGGTACTGTCTGTAGAAAGCAGCAGCCAAATCCTCCCAATTATGCACATCAGATCTCTCTAGCTGGTAGAACCAATCTAATTGCGTCCCCGAAAGACTGTCCTGGAAGAAATGAACCTATAGATCCTTATCAGAATAATGCGGTTGGATTTTTCTGACGTAAGACCGTAGATGCATCTTTGGACAAGACAATCCATCGTATTTAGCAAAAAGAGGCACCTTAAATTTAGGGGGAATCACAATCCCAGCAACCAAACCTAGCTCTTCAAAGTACAGCCAAGGCACTCTCTGCACCTCCATGGCTGCCAGACGCTCTTCCAGATTCTTATATTTGTCGTCTGCAGGAGGGTACTGCTACTCAAAATAGTCTCCATCCTCTTCATCTTCTTCTTCCTCAGACTCAGATTGCACGGCAGTTCCTTTACCCTTTCCTACCCCTTCATCAGATGTTGAGGGGAAATACAGGACCCTTCTAGCTTGACCTTCAAATCTTCTACCCATGGTAGCCACACCAACCCTCTTCTTTTTCTTTTTCTCCTTTTCCTTTTCCAGTAGAGTTTTGAGCTCCTCCTGACCCTTTGCCAAGGTCATGAGTAGTTGTTGGAACTGTGAATTCTGCGCTTGTAAGTCTTTGACCATCTTCTCTATATCCATCTTGCTGAAATAAACAGCAGAGAGAGATAAGGAAACCTGGTGTGAAGACCTATTTATGCATATGATGAATGATATGTTATTCATGTAATGCATTCAAGGATTCAGAAATTCAAATTTGTTGTAAACAAAAAGGAACACACATCATATTAATAAGAAGAATTTGTTAGTACATAAATGCCCCATGGGCAAAATAATACAAAATTCTAATGTAAAAAGATGTTGCGCATCCTTTTTAGTGCGATGTAGGTGTTGAGAGTCTGCTCTTCATGAAGTTGGCGAGTAAGTTCCAAAACCTTCTTCTCACTGGCGTAGAATTGGGCTTCAAAAGTATCGCGTTCTCCCTTGAGCTGTATCCAACTCCTTTGTAAATCTTCAAGTGATGTTGGCATGTCAGGATGTAGAAGGGTGTATGGAACCTCTCCTTCCATAACAGGCTCTTTGATCACAGGGAGAATGTAGGGGTAAGGCATCATAAGACTTTGGGTGCGGGTTCGTACCCATTTGAGGTAAGGCTCAAGAGGGATGGAATTCGTGTGTCCAAAGGTCTTACTGTCCACCTTGTTGGGCATTCTCCAAGCTCGGATAAACCTTTGTCAAAGTCTTTGATCGTTGTTGTCGAAGTCAAAAACCAAGTCTAGAATCAGCATGTCATGAGGGCCATCCCTTCGGGCATACCCAAACTGTCTCAGAGCCAAGCAGGGGTTGTAGGTAATGCCTCCCCTAATGCCTAGTAGAGGGACATTAGGGAATTCCCCATAATGATCAATCATGATAACATTTTCTCTGGATCAAGAACACCAATGAACATCTGAATGTGTAAGAGTCATCAATCGTTGTGACCACCTTAAACCCTGCTCATTCTTCAAAACTGATTGGGGAAGGTGAGAAATAAACCACCTTGCTAGCAGAGGAGTACAGCACATGAGAACACCTCTTTTCCTCATTGTTCGTGTGTGAAATGAGTGGAGGATATCCCCGAGCAATGTAGGCATCAGGTTGCGAGTCATGAAAATTTTGACAGCACTAACATCTATAACCTGGTCAGGGTTTGGGAACAAGACCAACCCATAGATGAGAAGAGCTACAATCTCCTCAAAAGCTTGTAAGTCCAATGAATTCCAGCAGCTTTGGGCCTTCTCAAACAGAAACTTTGCCAAGAAACCCTTGACACCACTTCTAGTCTCCCAATGGCCTATGATATCAGATGGTTGCAAGTGTAGGGCTTGAGCAACATCTTCAGGCTTTGGATCTCTTTCCGTACTGTTGTAGGGTAGCTGGTGGAGAATAGGAATTCGCAGGAGTTGAGAAAATTCCTCCAAAGTAGGCACAAGCTGGTAATTAGGAAATGTGAAGCAGTGGTGTAATGGGTCAAAGAACTGGAAGAGAACTTTCACCATGTCTTCCTCAGTGTTGGTGTTGACTAAGTTGAGAAGACGACCATGCCTCTCGGTGAATGGAGAATTCTCAGGAGTCCTTGAAGCTAGCTCCTTAAGTTGAGGAGGAATTCTCACAAGGTTGACTTGGATAGTTTTCCTGCGTAGTGAATCCATTACCTACAAAACAGGAACAAAACTGAAAGATCCAAATCCTTGAAATGGTTAGTTGATGCATATGATGCTTCATGATGTTATGATGTTATGCACAAGTATATATGTACAAACAAATCACACAAGTTCCTAGTTTCAGGCTTGCATGGGGTTTCATAGGTAAGTACCCTCTTGAAGTTTAGTTGGCTCAACCTGTCCTATAAATAGTAACCGGGTTCTAAGGAGCTCAATATCACTAGATTATTTTCTGTGTTCATTGTTTCAGTTTAACCACTTAACTGGCGACCGAAATATTCCAAGAAAATAACCCTCAATGAGTGTAGTATCGAGTATCTACCAACTTCGGACTGCACCAAAGCCGATAATCTCACTACCCCTAAAAAGGCCAACATGGTCAAGTAAAGGTTCTAAAAGTCCATTAGTGCTTTATGACATCACTCAGCGGCCCCGTATTCTCTTTGATTAACTCAGAGGCTACCGGTACCCACAAATATGTTGCACTAATATAGCTATTGCTTCAACCATGTCGGTACACCCTGCACAGTTTCCACAATGTATTGCTATTTACCTATGAATGTTTTCCAAATCCGGGTAGAGGATTTCAAACCCAAACAATAGAACCAAAGTGTAAAGCATACAAGTCAAACAAGATAAGCATGTAAAGGTGATCTAAAACCCTAAGGTAACCCCACTTTTAGAATTATCCCCAGCAGAGTTGTCAGTTCTGTGATGCGGTGGGAGAACTGACATGAGGTTTTGTGTTTGTGTTTGCAAATGTTTCGGTTTAGCAAGAGTCGCCACCGACTTTTTATTTATCCAAAGGAAAGGTCAAAAAGCATAGGAAAGACCTTTGAGATGTTTTCTTGGGTTCGGGGGGTAGATTATAAAAAGGGAAGGTGCTAGCACCCTTTTCATCCATGGTTTTCCATGGGCTCTTAGTTACTTGTTTTAGATCACTTGCTTTTGCTCTTCAATTGTTTGAAATGGTGCTTTTGTGTGTGGTTTTGAAAGTATTTTGAAAAGAGGCCATCGTTGTGGCAACCTTTGTAATGATTCTTGCTTGAATGTATACAAAGGTGTTTGTCTTTTGAAAAATGTTTCAATGTTTGAAAGTTGGTTTTGGGAAAATGTTTTGAAATTGTGTTGTGATGTGTTGTTGAAAATAGCAAGGATGTTTGCAAGTTTGATCAAGTAACTAGGAGCATCTACCTACCTACTCAAAAGTCTTTCCTACACATTTTTAACCCTTTGACATTGTTGTTTTACCATTGTATGTGGTAAACAACCTTGTGTTTGGATATTAAACGGGACATGCGTGGGTCATCGTATGACCATGATAGCAATAGTGCTAAGTATCTTAGCAAGTTTTTGTTTGAGGGACTAGATTATTTTGTATAGGCAACCAAGATAGCGTCATCGAGGGAGTATGATCTTTTGTTTTTGTTTTGTTTTGCCAAGACACCTAGCATGCATACCATGGCCATTTTTAAGGCAACAACTGGATGAAACCCTAGGGGTGCTTGTGTGCATTGTGTTGTGAATTTTCATGCATTTTTATCTTGTATTAGTCAAGCTATTTGTTTTTGATTTTGGTCTTGCATACAAACCCTAATCTTTCTATCATGGCATATTTGAAAGCGATAAAATGTGTAAAAGTAAATCTACAACTATTACAACATGATTATGGGAGAGGGATACAAGTTTGAATAGGGGGATATTTGCAAGAAAATAAAACCCTAAGATTATTACAACCATATTGAATTCTTTGTACAAATAAATAAATGGACAAATATTTAAATATGCAATATATTATAAATATGCAAAAAATGTTTTTGTATTATTTTTTATGTATGTAAAAATAAATTATTTGATGTATCAAAAATAAGAAAATAAAAGATTATTTTTATTAAGGGTGGAAACCCTAATTTGTTTTAAGTAAATATATATATTATAATTATTTATTTATGTACAAGAAAATAAAATAAAATATATACAAAATGTTTAAAAAAAATATGTATGACAAAATATTATTTAAGTATATAAATAATAAAAAATAAAAATATAATATTTTTTGTATTAATTATAAGTTTTTATTTAAGAAAATAAATATATTAAACCTAATAAACTAAATATTATGCCAAAAATAAAATAAAATGTGAAAATTTAAGGAAAATATTTTTGGTAATTTTTTAATGTTTAAAATAAATAAATAAAAGTCAGAAACTTAAAAAGAAATAAAAAATATGAAAAAAAAAAATAAACAAATGGGCTAAGGGGTGTAAATAACAGAAATGGGGGTGTCAAAAGCAAAGCAAGCAAGCCCAGCCCATTTTCCACTTCATCCCTGTCCTCTGATCAAACAAAAAACGCGCGCCCTGTTCAAACCTGGAAATCCTGCATACGTGCTCAAAAGCAAAAACTTGCAACATGAAAGTTATAGAGCATAATCACACGATTCTAACCATGTAAAAAACTTAATCTAACTCTCAAATACCAGAGAGAATTTCTCTGGCCCTAATTTCTAACCTAGTTTTTTCAGAAAGTTCATCATTCAAATTCTCCCAGCTCAATTAACTTAAATGAATTCTATGCATATGTACAGCTCAAGGGAAATGAGTACTACATTTTTTATTCACAAACCTAAGCCTAATGATTCCTAAAAAGAGAGATAGAAGTTTGAACTTTACATGTTTCAGTCAAGCTCGAGTATGGAAATGTAGGGTTTGTGAGTGAGGCCTGAGATACTTGTGAGCTTGCTTGAAGTTCCTTTGAGCTTCCCCAATGCCTAGCTTGCTTTGAACTTGCCTGAATCTCCCTATAGAACTCAACCTGCAAAGTCAGAATTTGAAAATGATGAAGTGTGTAAATGGAGTTACAGTCACTTGGGAATGGTTGGGATAGTTTAGGTATGTTGTATGGAGTGTTTTGAAACTTTTTGCAAGCAAAACGCACGAGTGGATTGTGATTTGGAAATCAAAATGCAGAACCTGCCCTGTTTTGTAAGATTTTGGTGTTTTGGTGTTCAAGGGTGTTTGAGAGGTTGCTAGCTCGTGTTTCTGGCTTAGTGTGATATGCAAAACTTGTTTGAAATGTTTACAAGCTTTGGTTTTATCAGATTGCAAAGTTGTGGTGATTTTGCAAGGTTTCTTATTTTTGAAGTAAAAGTGAGAATTGACAATGCAAAGGCTTGTACAATCCAGCTTAGGGTCTTCTAAGAGTTGGTACCAATTTCCTGATATTAGTGAACTTTGTTTGCTGCAAAAGATTGGGTCCTTGGATCAAGATAAGCAATTTGACATAAAGCATGCTTTATGTAAATGGTATTGCCACCTTTATGCCATTTTTGGAATAAATCAATGTGTAATGCTCCATAGATCAGAATAATGCCTCTAACCAATGTGTTTGCATTTAATTTTTGAGTGTGGAAGGGTTTAAGGACCTGTAAACAAGTACAAACATGTTTGGGCAGAATTTGCAACTTGTAGCAACATGAAAAATGCCATGGACGAAAGTGATATTTTGCCAAATTCAAACCTTTGATTCTTCCTAACCACAAATGATCTTGGAGAGTTCTTGGACATTTTGGAAAGCTTGTAACATGCTCTACAATCCATATTTGAAATGCATTTTGAGATTCCAAATGGAACTATGTGAAAAATTTCCATGAAGATAGGTCAAAATCCTTCCTAAACTAGGGCAAAATTTCACTAAGTTAAAAGTTTCATGGACCCTTGTTCATAAAATCATAACTTGAGATCCAAGCATCTTTTGGGAAAACTTTGTGAATCAAAGTTGTAGATTTTGTGGAGGACTACAACTTTCATGTTAGAGGTTTTGTTTGAATCTGTTGTACCCCAAAATTTGCCCTCTCATATTTCTCAAGACATTGCAAGAAAAGTCTCCAAGTGTCTCAAGATTGCTCAAGAGTTGGACAGTCAAGTTATCTCCTAAGGCAGTCAACCTTAAATTAGGGTTTTGTGTTGCATCAAGATCCTTGAGTCCAAATGACCTCAAGTTCTCCCAAATGTCCTAATATGTTCTCAAGGTCATCCATGTCAAATTTCAAGCCTTGCAGAGGAAGTTTGCTCAATCAATTGCTCAAAGGGTCCAAAAATCGACTGTGCTAGGGCAAAAGTCAACTGTGACCTATAAACAGTCAAACTTCAAGATTTTTTGCCAACATTCTCATTTTTAAGGATATTTCATCATTTTATCAAGGGTTGATCATGATTCATCAAGGATTGCTCAAAATTCATCAAGACTCAAAAGTTGCTAAATTAGGGTTTTGCAGGAAAAGTCAACTCAACTTTGACCAAGCATTACTTTCTCATACTTTATGTGAAATGACCCATCCAAAGCTTATTTTGAATAGGACGCAATTTCCTACAATCCATATTCATACCCCAAGATCAAAAAATTCACTCACAAGAAGTTATAAATTTGGACATTATAGGTCATTTTTGAAAGTCAACAAAAACACCTTTTTTTCCAAAGCTTATAACTTGAGCATGGAATATAAAAATGCGATGAGACCAAAAGGGTTGGTTAGAGGATATCTCAAGCTTTCTATAAAGTCAAAGAACACATCCAAAAGTGAAAAATTGAAGAAGTTATGCATTTTTGAAGTTGGGCATTTTTGCAAAATTGCCAAAAGTCAACTATCCCCAAAACTTCAAATTTTGTCAAATGGGCCCATTCTTTTCCACTTGATTTGATCTTGCATCATTTTCCACGTGTCCTAGCTTCAGCCTTGAGATCATATTTCTTTTTTATTATTTTATTTGATTTTTTATTGAATTATTTCATTTTAAATCAAATTAAATCCAAATATTGATTACTTGATATCTTTTTGGCTATTTCAGGACTGAATCATCATCATCAAGGGTATCAAACTCGTATCAAGCAATCCATGTGCAAAAAGATTGAGTTTTTACAATATTGGAAGGTTTAGTAATGGTGAATCAAATCAAATCTCATGGCATTGATGTGGAAGGATTCAATCCATAATTCTTAACCTAATGCATTCTATAATACATAAGGAAGCTAGAGGGCACGAAAACAAGGATAGAGGCTGCAAGAACAGAAAGAACAAAACTTGAAAAATTGGTGAAAAAGTGTGAAACCAAAATCATACTTTGAGGCGTTTTCAGAAGCAAAGTTTGGTACCAATCGATTGTTTGGTGTCTACTCATCCTTCTGGGATCCAAAGCAAGCTCTCATACACACCAAAACGCACTGTAAGTATCACGTCTCTCAGCCCTGTATTCGAAATCATAGCTCTTTATTTTTGCATCATTCTGGCAAATCATGGACATATTTGTGATTCTTGTGAGATTTCTAAACATTTGGCAATATTTAATTTGATTTATGTGGACTGTAATCTCATAACAGTATGGCTAGGGTTTCGTGTTGGATTTTAGGGATTTGCATTTCAGGTGAAATTGAATCTCGTGATAGACATGGTTGCACTCAGGAGAGGGAGACGAACCTAACCATGCCTTTGGAGGTCGTTTTCATGGCTTGGAATTAATTTTGGGATCGACCTGCGCATTTAGATGCGGATCTAAATCCGCAGGTAAAGTTACAGGGGCTGGAGGTAGGGGACGATGGCGTGTCATCTTCCCAATGGCTGGTTCAAATAATTCGCGCGTTTTTGTTTGTTTCTGATCCATGAGAATTGTTTTGTTTTATTATATATTATTCTTATTATATTAACAGATGAAGCATAATGGCCTAGTGGCAAAGCAAGCATTGCAAATACCAACAGGACCTGGGTTTGAATCCCAGGTCCTTCACTTCTTTGTTATCATTATTTTCCAGGTAATCTTGTGTATCTCCAAGCATGATGCCTATCATATGTCCTCAAGTATCAAAGCGCCAGATGGCCAAAGGCCAGATCTGGTGATCCATATTGATGGTCTACCATGGATCAAGTCAACCGGCGCGTATGAAATCCAAAAAGTCAGCCAGGCCAGCGCCTAATGGGCCTTGGAATTGCAATTCTGACCCCCTTTTTCAGGCCCATACATCTATAACCCTCTTTTATTTATTTTTGTTTAATTGCTTTATAATATTTTGTTTAATTAATTAACCAATCAAATCTTTTTCCTTATAAAATTAAAACCACAAAAATAATTATTTTCTTTATTAAATTAAATTTTAGCTTTTTTTAACAAATCAATTAATTAATTTAGGCCATTAATTAGAAATAACTTTAATATATTTTTTCAATAATTAAAATTAACTTAGACATAATTAGGTTTTTATTAACATTGACCAATTTTATTTTCTTTCTTTAAATAACCAAAAAAATCCAAAAATATTTATTTTTATTAATTAATTTATTTATTTATTAATTTAATAATTAACTTAGATAATTTCTTTCTCAATTCAAAAACAACAACAAAAAATCTTTTCTTTTAATAACAAAGGGTCATACCCCTAGAACTTGCACTCGATTTAATTTTCCCGCACGCGATCTATTTATTCGATATTGTATTTGTTCCCGGAATGTAATAGATAATTAGGACCATTTATTTATCGCTTTATTTATTTTTCCGCATTTAAATTTCAAAGGGTTGCTTTTGGCGATGTAAATACCTGACACCTTGTAATTTAATTTCCGCAATTTATTTTTCGCAAAATATAACTGTTAGATGTTTGATAATAGGAATGCATGACAAGAATGAATGCTTTAACCTAAAATCAACTTAGATCACCATGAACATGTACAAAGATAAAATAAATTGAAAATGACACACTTGCACATGCGCACTCTTAGGGTACACCCCACTTGGTTGCCTTCGTACACGGTCATTGAGTATAGGTCACTTTAGAGGTCGCCCTCTTGTCCAAAGATCATAGTTGCCTCGAAACGGTTACCTCGGATATTGTTGCCTCAAAACAAATGATCTAAGACATTAGGGTTACCGCTAAAGCGTCCTAACATTGCTTTGGTGACCGTAAGTCCCTAATTCGAATTGGCCCTCAAACTCCAACGACGGTGCTACCTACTCATCAATAGTAGGATAGCATTGTCTAAAGGAAGATAGCATAGAACGATTCCTTTTTCGAGTAGGTAGATGGTTCTTAGATACTTGCTCTTTTAAAAAACAAAAACTCTTCACACTTACACTTTTTCGAACAAAGTTTTCAAAAACACTTCATACGCTCTTGAGGACAGAAGCAAGAGTTAAATCGAAGTTTTCAAACAAAAACTTTTTCAAACCCACAAGCACAAAGAAAGCAAATTTTGAAAACAATATGAGCAAGTATCTAAGAGCCCGTGGATAACCACATATAGAAAGGGTGCTAATACCTTCCCTTTCTATAATCTACCCCTCGAACCCGAGAAATATCTCAAAAAAGGAACTTTTCTGTGCTTTTTTCCTTTCCTTGTTGGATAAAATAAAAGCCAGTGGCGACTCTTGCTTACCGCGACATTTTGCGAATAAAAAACGCAAAACGCAAACCAGCATTCCAAAAAATAGTCAGTTCTTTCCCACCGTATCACAGAACTGGTGACTCTGCTGGGGATCGTTTATAAGTGGGGTGTACCTTAAGAATAGTTCATAATGTTTTCAATTGCTTGACTTGTATTCTTTATCGTTGTGGGTTGAATCGGAGTTACTATAGATCCTAACCCGGATCTGGGGGACACCCTTTAGGTAAGTAGCAATAAACTGTGAGGGAACTGTACGGCATAGACCGATATAGTTGAAGCAGTAGCTACGTTGGTGCGGCACTTTAGTATGTACCGATATCCCTTGTGGCGCAACGAGGAGAATATGGGTCTGCTAAGGGGTCATTAAGCACCAACTGACCTTAGAACCTTTAAATTGACCAACTTGGCCATAGAACAGTAGCAGTATGCTACACTCATTGAGACTAAACTCTCGCGATAATTCCGGCTGCAAGAAAAGGTTGCTAAACTGGAATTATGACCGATCGAGGGTAGTCAGTGATATTGAGATCCTCTAGAATCCGGTTACTATTTTTAGGATAGGTTTGAACCAACTGAACTGAAAGAGGGTAGTACCTAGACTCCTTGCCAGCCTGAAATCTAAGGGCTCTCTGTGTGACTTGTGTGCCTTTACCATATTTGCTATTTGTGGATACTTGTGGTATGCTTTCTATCATGACATCATGACATCATAACATTGCATACATCTTGCATTGGACTAACCTATTTCAAAGACAGAAGGGATTCATCTTTGTTCTGTTTTGTAGGTCATGGCACCTATGCGTAGGAACACCATCCGGATCAACTTTTTCCAGGTTCTCACTATGCTTAAAGAGTTGGTTTCAAAGATGTCAGATACTACTTCCTTTATCAGAAGACATGGGCATCTTCTTGGTTTGGTCACCTCCAAATTGGACGAGCAGATGATGAGTGTCCTAGTCCAGTTCTTTGATCCACTTTACCATTGCTTTACTTTTCAGGACTACCAGTTGGTCCCCACCTTGGAAGAGTTCTCTGATCTGCTCGGTATCTCTATTCTGGAGCAGACCCCGTTTACAGGTTGGGAGAAGATCCTTAGGCCAGAAGATATTGCTTCATCCCTTCATATGACAAAGGATGAGGTAATGGCTAACTGGGAAACTAGAAGTGGAGCAAAGGGCTTTCTGACTAAGTTCTTGGTTGGTAAGGTTAATCATTTCTGGGATAGTCTAGAATTCCAGGCATTCGAAGACATTCTAGCTCTTCTGATATATGGCTTGGTATTGTTTCCTAACTCTGACTCCTTTGTTGATGTGAATGAGGTAAAAATATTCATCTCTGGTAATCCTGTACCCACTCTCTTGGGTGACATCCTTCATCAGCTTTATGCCCGTACTGCTCGGAAGCGGGGAACCTTGATGTGTTGTACTCCATTATTGGCGAGGTGGTTTATTTCTCACCTCCCCAAATTAGTTTTAAAGAACAAGGAAGGCATGGGCTGGGCTTATAGGGTTATGTCTCTCTCTCACAATGACATCATTTGGACCATTAAGGGTATGGACGAGGTGGCCGTTATTGATCGCTGTGGGGAATACCCCAATGTTCCACTGATAGGAACCAATGGAGGAATTACTTACAATCCATGCTTGGCCTTACATCAGTTTGGGAAAGCCAGAAGGGAAGGACCTCATGAGCTGCTAATGCCTAGTATAATCTTTGATTTCCAAGGGGATAATGACGAGCAACGCCGCAGATTCATAAGAGCTTGGGATAGAGTACACAGATCTGATCCACACGAGCTGGGTGCGAAGACTTCTCTACCAATGGAGCCATATCTCTGATGGGTTCGTATCCGTGCCCAAAAGCTGGGAATGCCCTATGAAGCCGTCTTGCCTATTATTGTTGAAGTTGCTGATGAGGAAGGGGTTCCTCCTACTATCTTACACTCTTACATGCCTACTGACATTGGGGCATTGAAGAGGTCCTGGATGCAGCTAAGAGAAGAACAGGATACTTACCGAGAAAAGTATCACGAGCAAGAGCAGAAGATTCAGAAGTTGACTAAGCAGATGGAGAGGGAGCAGATCATCAACGACTATGTCAGCACCAAAGGCAAACGACCATGGAAGCGCTGATGTCTTTTGATTATTTCCAGTTTTTATTTACTTTTCAGTATTTCCTTTCTTGTAACGCCTTAAGGGCATTTATTGAACAATTAATTTCAAAAGTTTATCTAATAAAAGTGTGTTTCATTTCTTGTTTACGAATTTGAATCTCTCGACTTCTTTGAAATCATATCATACGCACTTCATTCCATGCACCTCATAACAGGTACCCTTACAGGTTTTCTTATCTTCTTCGCTGTTTATTTCAGCATCATGTCTTCTGAACCATCAACTGAACAAGCAATCAAGGCTCTGCAGTCTCAAAACGCCCAATTCCAAGAGTTGTTCATGAATTTGGCTAAGGGTCAGCAAGATCTGAAGGCCCTTATCCTGAAAGAGAAGAAGAAGAAGAAGAAGAAGAAGAAGAAGAAGACGGTCCTGTTTAACATGGGCCACAGGTTTGGAAACAGGCTATGAGATGAAGTTGATTTGACCACCTCATATGGAGGGAAAGATAGTCAGGAAGAAAGGAGTTCTCCTAGCCCTGTGGTTTCAGACAGCGAGACGGACTTCGACGAAGACCAGTATCCTCCGGCTGAGGATAGATACAAGCAGCTGGAAGATCGCTTGAGTGCGATGGAAGTACAGAAAGTGCCTGGTCTCGACTTTGGTGATTTAGGTCTGTCATCTGGGGTGGTGATTCCCCACAAGTTCAAAGCACCAGCTTTTGCTAAGTACGACGGGGTTTCTTGTCCAAAATTGCACCTCTGGTCGTATGTTAGGAAGATTCAGCCATACACAGCTAACAAGAACCTATGGATCCACTTCTTTCAAGACAGTCTCTCAGGTACTCAGCTTGAATGGTTTTACCAGCTAGAAGGAGTCAGTATCCGTAATTGGGAAGATTTGGTTGTTGCTTTCTACAAGCAGTACCAATACAATGCCGACCTTGCTCCTACGCGTACCCAACTCCAGGGTATGTCTATGGGTGCGGGCGAAGGTTTCAAAGATTATGCTCAGAAGTGGGGGACCTCGCTGGAAGAGTGCAACCACCCTTGGCTGATAGGGAGCTTATGGATATGTTTCTGGGGACCTTGTCTGGTCCGTATTTCAACCATCTGATTGGAAGTTCATCATCCGGATTTACAGAACTGATTATGACCGAGGAAAGGATTGAAGCTGGTATTAAGTCTGGTAAAATATAGAAGGGTGCTTCATCAGGCACTGAGAAGAAGCCTTTTAAGAGGGAGTCCAGTGCTGTTTACAGTTCGAAAAGCCAGAATAGACCTGAACGCCGCCAAGCTGTTAATGCGGTTGTTATTTTAAGACCTGCTAGTGCTCCTCAACACAACAATCAGCCAAAGGCCGAGAGACCGCGAAGGCAATTCAATCAGCTCAACATGACTTTATCTCATATCCTGCCACATTTATTGAAAACCAATCTAGTGATTCCAAGGGAGGCCCCGAAGAATCCCAACACTACATCACCAAAGTACAACCCTAATGTTCGCTGTGCTTTTCACTCTGATAGCCCAAGGCATGACACAGATGATTGTTGGGTTTTGAAGAACAAAATACATGACTTAATTGATGCTAAGGAGATTGAGTTCGAAGCACCTGAAAGACCTAATGTTGTGACAGCTCCCATGCCCAGGCATGGAGTAAATGTTGTAGATGAAGACTCGTTTGTGGTTTCTGTGAACGACATTGTTACCCCTTTAATAACTGTAAAGAAGAACCTTTTGTTAGCCGGTTTATTTCCGGGCTGTGACGAAGGTTGCCGTATGTGTTCTGTCCTACCTACCGGTTGCCATCTTTTGAAGTCAGGTGTCCAACGCCTGATGGACAATAAAGAAATTCTGTTTGAGAAGACTGTTGTTCCTTTAGTTCATACTGAAGAAGTTGCCATTATCACCATTTTCGACAATTCTTCCAAGGCTTCCTCGAGGAAGCCTGTTAGAATTACATTTGTTCCAAGAATCGCACCGTTGATCATCACTATTCCAGGGCCTATCCCCTATACATCTGATAAAGTTGTCCCTTGGCACTACGGGGCTGATGTTTATTATCACAGAGTTAAACAAGATTTGGATGCTGATACTGATGTCAGCAACATTGTTGGACCTGCCAAAGTCACCCGCAACGGAAGACTTTTCTCCTCTGATATCTCTCCACCAACTGCCCGGAAACCTGTTGTTATTACACCTGCCTGTGTACCTGCTACTATTCTTGTTCAAGTTCCCATTCTCACCCCTGTTGCCGAGTCATCTAATACTCGGGGCAAAGGGACCACTGATGAGCCTGCCCGGACGGAGGCACCGAAGGCGATTACTGTTGAAGCCTTTAGACAAGAGATGGAGGAGATTTTGAATATTATCAAAAAGAGTGACTACAATGTAGTCGAGCAGCTAGGGCAAACCCCATCCAAGATCTCTATGTTGTCACTGTTGTTATGCTCAGAGGCCCATTCCAAGGCTCTGATTACATCCCTAAAGACTGCACACGTACCTCAAGAAACATCAGCTGATCAATTTAAAGATTGCATGGCTAGTTTGACTGCTGATAATGGGTTGGGTTTCTCTGACGCCGACTTGACTGTTAAGGGGAAGAATCACAATGATGCCCTGCATGTCTCCATTGAATGCAGGGGCACTACTCTTGCTCGTGTATTGGTGGATACTGGTTCCTCATTGAACGTTTTACCTAAGAAATCTCTAGACCGGTTGGACTGTGAAGGTTTAGAATTGAAGCCAAGTAACATTGTTGTTAGGGCCTTTGATGGGTCAAAGAGAATGGTACATGGAGAAGTTGATATCCCGATTAAGGTTGGTTCTCAGGTTTTCGCATCTACATTCTATGTGATGGACATTCGGCCATCTTATTCATGTTTGTTAGGTCGTCCGTGGATCCACAAAGCAGGGGAAGTGGCGTCTACGCTCCACCAGAAGCTAAAGTACCCGGTGAAAGGTAAAATTGTGACAGTGCAAGGAGAGTAGGAGTACATGGTGAGCCACCTCAACTCTTTCTGATATGTAGAGATGGATGGGGAGTTCATTGAGACCCCGTTCCAACATTTTGAAGAGGTTCCCCAGACGCTGGCATCAACTGAGACTGTTGTTGAAGATCCTCCAATGAAGATGGCTTCCTTCAAGGATGCCCGGGCTGTTATTGAGAAAGAAGCTCAAAAAGCTGTTCGGAATGCACGGATCGGAAGACTTCCCCTGTTCATCAGCAATTCAGGAGTGAATGCTATCAAAGACGATGTTGAAGAGTCTGAGTTTGACAGTTGGATCTACCCAACGACCGACGGTGGACTAAGCAATTGGACAGCCAAGGACGTTATCCCAATTTCTTTTGTTACCCAGTAATGAGACTTTTTGTTTTGAATTTGTAACAGATAATGTTTTAAACTCTACGGCCCGGTGTCTTACCCGGGGCACCGTGGCTTCATTTGTGAGGGCTTTATGTGTGTCATCTACATATATCATTAATAAAAGCATTGGACGTTTTTTGCATTTCAAATTTTGCGCTCCTTGTTTTTCTTTTATTATATATTGCAAAACAGCTATTTTACACACACTCACATGTACAGGTCTACATCCACTCTGGATCTCACTGGTAACGACTCTGCTACTGCCAGTTATGACTTCAAAAGTCCGATCAACTTAGCCGAAGACGAAGGTGAAGATGATTGCGAAGTACCTGGTGAGCTTGCTAGACTGTTACTTCAAGAAGAGAGGGTTATACAACCGCATGAAGAGCCAGTGGAAACGGTAAATCTGGGTACAGAAGAGGACAAGAAAGAGGTCAAGATCGGGGCAAATCTGGAGCTTAGTGTGAAGCAACGGTTGATTCAGATGTTGCATGACTATGTTGAGATCTTTGTCTGGTCTTATGAAGATATGCCTGGGTTGGATACCGATATTGTGGTTCACCGATTGCCTACCAAGGAAGACTGTCCTCCAGTGAAACAGAAAGTCCATCGAATGCGCCCGGATATGTCTGAGAAAATCAAGGCTGAAGTTATGAAAAAGTTTGACGCCGGTTTTCTAGCAGTTACTTCTTACCCGCAGTGGGTTGCCAATGTGGTTCCTGTGCCGAAGAAGGACGGTAAGGTTCGGATGTGTGTTGACTATAGGGATCTGAATAGGGCAAGCCCCAAGGATGATTTCCCTCTACCTCATATCGACGTTCTGGTTGACAACACTACTCAGCATAAGGTCTTCTCCTTTATGGATGGTTTCTCCGATTATAATCAGATTAAAATGGCTCCCGAAGATATGGAGAAGACAACCTTCGTTACTCAATGGGGTACCTTTTGTTACAAGGTCATTCCTTTTGGATTGAAAAATGCTGGGGCAACATATCAGTGTGCCATGGTCGGTTTGTTCCATGACATGATTCATCATGAAATTGAGGTATACGTTGACGATATGATTGCAAGGTTCCAAACTGAGGAAGAACATCTGGACCACCTTTAGAAGCTATTTGACAGGTTGAAGTTGTACAAATTAAGGTTAAACCCGAACAAGTGCACCTTCGGGGTGAGATCTGGTAAGCTACTGGGTTTCTTCGTAAGTGACAAAGGAATTCAAGTGGATCCTGCAAAGGTGAAAGCTATACAGGAGATGCCAGCTCCCCGAACAGAGTAAGAAGTCAGAGGCTTTCTGGGACGTCTGAACTACATTGCCCGATTCATCTCGCACCTGACTGCTACTTGTGAGACAATCTTCAAGTTACTGAAGAAAGATCAAGTAGTACGTTGGAACAATGAATGTCAGGCCGCTTTCGAAAGGATCAAAGAGTATCTCCAAGAGCCACCTATTCTGATGCCTCCAGTTGAAGGGAGACCTTTGATCTTATACTTGACAGTACTCGACAACTCAATGAGGTGTGTGCTGGGGCAGTATGACGAGTCTGGCCAAAAAGAGCATGTTATTTATTACCTTAGCAAAAAGTTTACCGACTGCGAGACCCGATACTCGTTGCTTGAGAAAACTTGCTGCGCTTTGGCATGGGCTGCTCGCCGGCTGAGACAGTATATGCTGACTCACACTACTCTATTGATATCAAAGATGGATCCAATCAAGTATATCTTTGAGAAGCCTGCCTTGTCCAGAAGAATAGCAAGATGGCAGATGATCTTGACTGAGTATGACATACAGTAGACGACCCAAAAGGCAATCAAGGGAAGTGTGTTGGCAGATCATTTGGCACATCAGGCAGTGGATGATTACCAGTCTATGAACTTTGAATTCCCGGATGAGAGTATCATGATAGTGACTGATTGTGAGACACCTGGACCGGATGAAGGACCTGAGGAAGGATCCCGATGGTCTATGTACTTTGATGGAGCTTCAAACGCTTTGGGTAATGGCATTGGCGCCGTGATCATATCTCCTAAAGGCTCTCATACTCCGTTCACCGCCCGACTATGTTTCAACTGCACCAACAACATGGCGGAGTATAAAGCATGCATCATGGGTCTTCGAGCAGCAATTGACCTAAGGATTAAGTTTCTAAGTGTTTTCGGAGATTCTGCTCTTGTGATCAGTCAGATCAAAGGTGAGTGGGATACGAAACACCCAAATCTTATTCCTTACAAGGAGTATGTGTTGACTTTACTTCCGCACCTTGACGAGATAACCTTTAAACACTTCCCGAGAGAGGAGAATCTGTTATTGGACGCGCTGGCTATGATGTCTTCTATGTTCAAAGTCAATTAGGATAACAAAGCTCCCCGGATTATCATTGAAAGACTGGACGAACCTGCACATTGCTGCGACATTGAGACTGAAGAAGTAGCAAAGAAGCCCTGGTTTCATGAAGTGAAGAGGTATCTTGAGGCTCAGGAATACCCCGAGGGTGCATCTGTTAATGATAAGAAGTTTCTGAGGAGGTTCGCGGCGAAGTTCTTCATCAGCAATGGCATCCTTTACAAGCGTAACCATGATTCGACCCTACTACGATGTGTGGATAAGAACGAAGCAGAAAGGATCATGACAGAGTTACATGAAGGTACTTTCGGAACTCATTCCAGTGGACACACCATGGCAAAGAAAATCCTTCGGGCAGGATATTATTGGTCCACTATGGAAGTCATCTGTTATCAGCATTCTCGGACATGTCACAAGTGCCAAGTCTATGCTGATAAGGTGCACATACCTCCAGTACCTCTGAATGTCTTGACGGAACCTTGGCCTTTTGCAATGTGGGGCATCGATATGATCGGCGAGATCATACCTACGGCATCCAACGGGCATCGTTTCATCCTGGTAGCAATTGATTACTTCACGAAGTGGGTTGAAGCAGCTTCCTTTGCTACTGTAACCAAGAACATCGTGGCACGGTTCATTCGGCATAATCTGATATGTCGATATGGTGTACCAGAGAGGATCATTACAGACAATGGTACTAATCTCAACAATAAGATGATCATTGAGCTCTGTAAGCAGTTCAAGATACAGCGTCACAACTCTTCTCCTTACCGGCCGAAGATGAATGGGGCTGTAGAAGCGGCTAATAAGAACATCAAGAAGATCGTGCAGAAGATGACGGTGACATACAAAGATTGGCACGAGATGTTACCATTTGCTCTTCATGGGTACCGTACCTCAGCACGGACGTCGACAGGGGCAACCCCTTATTCCTTGGTATACGGCATGGAGGCCGTCTTGCCCATAGAAGTTCAGATACCCTCTTTTCAGATTATGAAGGATGCAGGTTTGAGCGAAGATGACTGGATTCAGAACCGACTCGATCAGCTGAATTTAATAGACGAAAAGAGACTTACTGCTATTTGTCATGGTCAGACGTATCAAAAACGGATGATCAAGGCATTTAACAAGAAAGTCAGACGACAAGAGTATCAAGTCGGGGACCTGGTTATCAAGCGCATCATCCTACCACAAGGTGATCCCAGGGGCAAATGGACTCCTACTTACGAAGGGCCATTTGTGGTTAAGAACATTTTCTCAGGAGGAGCTATGATTCTAACCACCATGGATGGTGACGACCTTCCTCACCCCGTCAATGCAGACATAGTGAAAAAATACTACGCATAATCAAAGACCCGCTAGGTTGACTGGCCTAGGCAAAAATAAGGGCTTCCCGGTGAACCAAAAGGGTTCGGGCAAAAATAAGGGATGAAAATAAAAAATCTGTACACCCGGCAAGTCGAAAACCTGAAAAGGCGGCTTGGGCAAAAAAGGGTATCCCGGTGGGCTGAAAACCTGAAAGGGCGGTTCAGGCAAAAATTAGGGATCAAAGCGTAACACTGTGTCTCATTGGATCATCTTGCAACCAGACTTTGGTATCGACTATCAAGCTCGGACGGCACTAATCAATCTGATCTACCTTCAACCAAGTAGCAAAGTGATGAGATGCTCGAGAACATAAAGGCAATAGCAGAGGTGGAACCCAGTGGGATTACTCACATAGCTGTTTTGTTTAGTTTTTCACGAATTGTATAAATTTTATTTGTTCGGCGGCGTTCTCTTACTAAGACGTTAGCCTCCTGCACAAAAACGCCTATTTACAGGCCAGACTTCAAAATCAATACAATTCATTTTCAAAGAAATTTCAAACTGTTTTTCCTTTATCTGTTTTGTTTTGCAAAGAACGTCCAATGTTCATTTTTTATATATGCACTTGACATTAATTGTTGCTCATAAATATTTGCACGCGAAACAAAAAGATGATTACTAGTAATATCAGAAACAGGGGAAAATGAGAATTGTCCAAGCTGTATAGTTGCTCTGTCCACCAGGTACAAGGTAAATTCAGCTGAAGAACATGGTTAAGGTATTTTCACTCCCCGCAGAGTAAGAAAGGACAGTAATGATAGTTCTCCCCAGCTGAGACTCGCAACTGTAAATGAATCGGTAATATCCTCCCCAAGCAGAGTTTATGTACCATCAGCACTGAAAAAGCTTAATATCCCCGGTAGTCTTAATATTCCCCAACGGAGTATAAGAATATTCCCCGGCAGAGTACAAGATATCCCCAGTGGAGTTAAAATTTTCCCAGCACAGTCGGAAAAAGATTCCCCAACGGAGTTACAGAATCATCCCCTGTAGACTCTGGAAGTTCACCCCCGGCGGAGTATAAAAATAAATATCCCCAGCCGAGCTCGAAGGAAGATTGTCCTCAGCAAAGCTCAAAGGATTATCCTCATTAGAGCCTAAAGGGTTATCCCCAGTGAAGCCACAACTGAAAGATCATCCCCAGCGGAGTTCTTTCCTTTCACAAACAGGAATTCTAAACCCCAACACGATTCAGTATCACCAGCAACAGTAACTCATCCCTAGTGGAATTTATCAGTGGAATCCTCCGTAGAACATCTCTTCCCCACAGAGTAATCTCCTCCTCAGTTTATTCCCCAACGGAGTTATCTTCTCCTGCAGGTTTATTCTCGCAATCATCTTCGTTCACCATCCCCAGCGGAAACGAAGAATCCAACTCTATTCTCCAGCAACTATCCGGGATTTATTTTCCCCAGCTAAAACGTTACATTTCCATACATCATGATACATGCATATACGCATCATACAAAACAATCTCATTTATTTTGAGAACATCATTGCTTGATATATATCATGCATTGCATATGACTAACCTTTACCTTTCAGAAAAGATGCAGTTAAGTTCTTAGCTTAGTCGAAGACCTGACCGGTTCTTAAATCTCAACTGAATTATCCTCGGTTGAATTTCAGATAAGGTTCTCAATCTCGACAATTTTCCTCCATCAAAGTGTGGACGAGTTCTGCAATCTCAACGGTATACTACGTTGAAGACCAGACAGTTCCTAAATCTTGATGTTTTCCTCCGTCATAGTGTGGACGAGTTCTATAATCTCAACAGTATACTATGTTGAAGACCAGACAGTTCCTAGATCTTGATGAAGATGTTTCCCTCTGTCATAGTGTGGACGAGTTCTACAATCTCAACGGTATACTACGTTGAAGACTATACAGTTCCTAGATCTTGATGAAGATGTTTCCCTCCGTCATAGTGTGGACGAGTTCTACAATCTCAACGGTATACTACGTTGAAGACCAGACAGTTCCTAGATCTTGATGTTTTCCTCTGTCATAGTATGGACGAGTTCTACAATCTCAATGGTATACTACGTTGAAGACCAGACAGTTCCTAGATCTTGATGAAGATGTTTCCCTCTGTCAAAGTGTGGACGAGTTCTACAATCTCAACGGTATACTATGTTGAAGACCAGACAGTTCCTAGATCTTGATGTTTTCCTCCGTCATAGTGTGGACAAGTTCTACAATCTCAACGGTATACTATGTTGAAGACCAGACAGTTCCTAGATCTTGATGAAGATGTTTCCCTCCGTCAAAGTGTGGACGAGTTCTACAATCTCAACGGCATACTACGTTGAAGACCATACAGTTCCTAGATCTTGATGTTTTCCTCCGTCATAGTGTGGACGAGTTCTACAATCTCAATGGTATACTACATTGAAGACCAGACAGTTCCTAGATCTTGATGAAGTTGTTTCCCCCTAGTTGAATTTCGGACGAGTTCTACAATCTCAACGGTATACTACGTTGAAGACCAGACAGTTCCCAAATCTCAATAAAAGATAGACTTCCCCAGCGGAATCTTCTACAAACAACAGGTATGCAAATTCTCGCTAAGAAATCTCTTATGCGATCGACGCTCCTGCAGATGGCATCTGTAAGCCCATTCTCCTACCAACAATCTCCAAATGGAATCTGTAAGTCTATTCCCGACATTACAAGGCTGATACCACTTCATGCGAGTGCAAATTTCTGGGCACTCTAGTGTTCAATCATCTTCAACCTTCGGATCACGAAAGGCACGAAAGCCAATCTACATCCTCAGGTTTAAGAAGATTGAACAGGGGCAGATGTTGTACCCCAAAATTTGTCATCTCATATTTCTCAAGACATTGCAAGAAAAGTCTCCAAGTGTCTCAAGATTGCTCAAGAGTTGGACAGTCAAGTTATCTCTTAAGGCAGACAACCTTAAATTAGGGTTTTGTGTTGCATCAAGATACTTGAGTCCAAATGACCTCAAGTGCTCCACAATTTCCTAATATGTTCTCAAGGTCATCCATGTAAAATTTCAAGCCTTGCAGAGGAAGTTTGCTCAGTCAATTTCTCAAAGGGTCCAAAAATCGATTATGTTAGGGCAAAAGTCAACTGTGACCTATAAACAGTCAAACTTCAAGATTTTTTGCAAACATTCTCATTTTTAAGGATATTTCATCATTTTATCAAGGGTTGATCATGATTCATCAAGGATTGCTCAAAATTCATCAAGACTCAAAAGTTGCTAAATTAGGGTTTTGTAGGAAAAGTCAACTCAACTTTGACCAAGCATAACTTTCTCATACTTTATTAGAAATGACCCATCTAAAGCTCATTTTTAAGAGGATGCAATTTCCTACAATCCATCTTCATATCCCAAGATCAAAAAATGCACTCACAAGAAGTTATAAATTTGGACATTATAGGTCATTTTTGAAAGTCAACAAAAACACCTTTTTTTCCAAAAGCTTATAACTTGAGCATGGAATATCAAAATGATAATAGAAAAAAAGGGTTGGTTAGATGACATCTCAAGCTTTCTAGAAAGTCAAAGAACACCTCCAAAAGTGCAAAATTGAAGAAGTTATGCATTGTTGAAGTTAGGCATTTTTGCAAAATTGCCAAAAGTCAACTATCCCCAAAACATCAAATTTTGTCAAATGGGCCCATTCTTTTCCACTTGATTTGAGCTTGCATCATTGTCCACGTGTCCTAGCTTCAGCCTTGAGATCATATTTCTTTTTTATTATTTTATTTGATTTTTTATTGAATTATTTCATTTTAAATCAAATTAAATCAAATTAAATCCAAATATTGATTACTTGATATCTTTTTGGCTTTTTCAGGACTGAATCATCATCATCAAGGGTATCAAACTCGTATCAAGCAATCCATGTGCAAATAGATTGAGTTTTGACAATTTTGGAAGGTTTAGTAATGGTGAATCAAATCAAATCTCATGGCATTGATGTGGAAGGATTCAATCCATAATTCTTAACCTAATGCATTCTATAATACATAAGGAAGCTAGAGGGCACGAAAACAAGGCTAGAGGCTGCAAGAACAGAAAGAACAAAACTTGAAAAAGTGGTGAAAAGTGTGAAACCAAAATCATACTTTGAGGCGTTTTCAGAAGCAAAGCTTGATACCAATCGATTGTTGGGTGTCTACTCAACCTTCTGGGATCCAAAGCAAGCTCTCATACACACCAAAACGCGTTGTAAGTATCACGTCTCTCAGCCATGTATTTGAAATCATACCTCTCTATTTTTGCATCATTCTGGAAAATCATGGACATATTTGTGATTCTTGTGAGATTTATAAACCTTTGGCAATATTTAATTTGATTTATGTGGACTGTAATCTCATAACAGTATGGCTAGGGTTTCGTGTTGGATTTTAGGGATTTGCATTTCAGGTGAAATTGAATCTCGTGATAGACATGGTTGCACTCAGGAGAGGGAGACGAACCTAACCATTCCTTTGGAGGTCGTTTTCATGGCTTGGAATTAATTTTGGGATCGACCTGCGCATTTAGCTACGGATCTAAATCCGCAGGTAAGGTTACAGGGGCTGGAGGTAGGGGATGATGCCGTGTCATCTTCCCAATGGCTGGTTCAAATGATTCGCGCGTTTTTGTTTGTTTCTGATCCATGAGAATTGTTTTGTTTTATTATATATTATTCTTATTATATTAACAGATGAAGCATAATGGCCTAGTGGCGAAGCAAGCATTGCAAATACCAACAGGACCTGGGTTCAAATCCCAGGTCCTTCACTTCTTTGTTATCATTATTTTCCAGGTAATCTTGTGTATCTCCAAGCATGATGCCTATCATACGTCCTCAAGTATCAAAGCGTCAGATGGCCAAAGGCCAGATCTGGTGATCCAGATTGATGGTCTACCATGGATCCAGTCAATCGGCGCGTATGGAATCCAAAAAGTCAGCCAGGCCAGTGCCTAATGGGCCTTGGAATTGCAATTCTGACCCCCTTTTTCAGGCCCATACATCTATAACCCTCTTTTATTTATTTTTGTTTAATTACTTTATAATATTTTGTTTAATTAATTAACCAATCAAATCTTTTTCCTTATAAAATTAAAACCACAAAAATAATTATTTTCTTTATTAAATTAAATTTTAGCTTTTTTTAACAAATCAATTAATTAATTTAGGCCATTAATTAGAAATAACTTTAATATATTTTTTCAATAATTAAAATTAACTTAGACATAATTAGGTTTTTATTAACATTGACCAATTTTATTTTCTTTCTTTAAATAACTAAAAAAATCCAAAAATATTTTTTTTTATTAATTAATTAATTTATTTATTAATTTAATAATTAACTTAGATAATTTCTTTCTCAATTCAAAAACAAAAAAAAAATCTTTTCTTTTAATAACAAAGGGTCATACCCCTAGAACTTGCGCTCGATTTAATTTTCCCGCACGCGATCTATTTATTCGATATTGTATTTGTTCCCGGAATGTAATAGATAATTAGGACCATTTATTTATCGCTTTATTTATTTTTCCGCATTTAAATTTCAAAGGGTTGCTTTTGGCGATGTAAATACCCGATGCCTTGTAATTTAATTTCCGCAATTTATTTTTTGCAAAATATAACTGTTAGATGTTTGATAATAGGAATGCATGATAAGAATGAATGTTTTAACCTAAAATCAACTTAGATCACCATTAACATGTACAAAGATAAAATAAATTGAAAACGACACACTTGCACATGCGCACACTTAGGGTACACCCCACTTGGTTGCCTTCGTACACGGTCATTGAGTATAGGTCACTTTAGAGGTCGCCCTCTTGTCCAAAGATCATAGTTGCCTCGAAACGGTTACCTCGGATATTGTTGCCTCAAAACAAATTATCTAAGACATTAGGGTTACCGCTAAAGCGTCCTAACATTGCTTTGGTGACCGTAAGTCCCTAATTCTAATTGACCCTCAAACTCCAACGACGGTGCTACCTACTCATCAATAGTAGGATAGCATTGTCTAAAGGAAGATAGCCTAGAACGATTCCTTTTTCGAGTAGGTAGATGGTTCTTAGATACTTGCTCTTTTAAAAAACAAAAACTCTTCACACTTACACTTTTTCGAACAAAGTTTTCAAAAACACTTCATACGCTCTTGAGGACAGAAGCAAGAGTTAAATCGAAGTTTTCAAACAAAAACTTTTTCAAACCCACAAGCACAAAGAAAGCAAATTTTGAAAACAATATGAGCAAGTATCTAAGAGCCCGTGGATAACCATGGATAGAAAGGGTGCTAATACCTTCCCTTTCTATAATCTACCCCCCGAACCCGAGAAATATCTCAAAAAAGGAACTTTTCTGTGCTTTTTTCCTTTCCTTGTTGGATAAAATAAAAGTCGGTGGCGACTCTTGCTTACCGCGACATTTTGCGAATAAAAAACGCAAAATGCAAACCAGCATTCCAAAAAAAAGTCAGTTCTTTCCCACCGTATCACAGAATCCAATTGCATCATGGTGAAAAAGTTGGGCAAAGTTGGGAAAAAATAAGAAAATTTCATAACTTAGAAAATTTCTAAGTTATGAAAATTTTCCATTTTAAACCCTAATTTGCAAAATTAGGTTTCTTGATGAACAAGTTTCATGTTTTGACACATCTTGATGAAAAATGACACTTGGTACTTGATTTTGACCAAAAAGTCAAAGTTTGACTTTTCAGTGTACAGTTGATTTTTAATCAGTTGACTGGAAAATTCATCTGTCAATCTAATGCATTTGAGATCTTTTGAACCTTGTGATTAGGTCAAGATGATGCCATTGAGTCCTTGAATCCATGCTTGAACCCAATTTTCCATTGGCTAGGTTAAAAATCATAAATTTCCCTTCTGCAGTCGAAACCCTAAAAATGACCATTTTGCCCTTTTGATGATCTGATCAAATTTCTTGAGGAGTTGTGGTCCAAACTTGATCAAATGGTTCATATGAGTTTATAATGTTGATGTGGATAAAAAATTATAAGGTTTGACTGTAAATTGGCCATAGTTGACTTTTTCCCCAATACAGTTGATTTCTATTGACTGGGCAAAAATTTGATTCAAAGATTGAAACTTGGTATGGGAAATATTATAAGTCCAACATGAAATATGAAAGTCACATTAGTCAATGGAAGTCCAAAAATCATTGTGCAAACTAAAACCCTAATTTCAGGTCAACAGTGCAAGGAGATGTCTTGAGCAGAGCAAACCCTAATCCTGTCTGGAGTCCAAAGAGTCTTGTGAGGGGAAATATTGATAAAATGAGAGGGAAAATTTTGGGGTACAACAGGATCCATCTTCCTTTCTAGAGCAGGAAATTGTTGGCTATATTCTGGTCCGGTAGTTGAGTACATAAAGCAAGGGATTAACTCAACATTTTTTGGAGGCTCCAAAACTTTGCAGTAGTCTGACGGTGACCACGTAACTAGAGTAGGATCATTTGGTGGCAGCAGTTTTTCTTTCCTGAGGATCTTGAGAGCTTCCTCATAAATAGGAAGAGGTTTCTTTTTATCATGGATACCTACCCATGGACCGCTATCGGGATCATATCTTCTTTATGGAGGAGGAGATGGTTTGTACGTCCCGTTGTTTTTCTTTTCGGAAGGATAATATCTCTGTCATAATCATTATCGTGCATCCAACATTCACATCCTGGGTCACATTTATTGGGATCTACGCCCCAAATAAAATGACCATTTATCTTATCAGTATAGGTAGGTTCTCCTTTACTAGTTACAGCATGAATTGGGCACGAATCTTCTTTGAGAATCGGTCGGATCATCATTGTCTGGAAAATAGGAGAAATTAAACTCGATCCTTCATCTGGTTTTTTGAAAATTGTTTTGACCATTTTGTCAACAAATCTTCTAAAGGTGGCCTCTTGAGATTGTATTTGTCTTCTATCTTGATGGATTTTTTCATAGTTTGTTATCCACTCAAGAGGAATTAACTGAGTTAGTTCTTCCCTTGTGATCTTTCTTGGAATCTGAACAATAAAGGGTATATCTTCTTCTCTATTAGTAACTACTAACAGAGAATCAGAAGAACATCCCGTAAGAGGCAAATCTATCGAATGATTTTGTAGGCGATAGATTATTTGGTGATGGAGAGTAGCAGACATGGCCTCTGGAACTTGGTCAGATCCAGTGATTTGAACTTGGACCTTTAGTCTTGTAGATAGGGTGCTGTCATTGAGGCTTACATTATAATTTGGAAAAACAGTAAGAACAACGCTTCCCGCATGAAGTGAGGTCAGAACAGTCCCTATGACAACATTTTCATAATGGAGATAGCTCGAATCTAGGAGAGCTATTTTGCATAAGACAGGCTAATTTTTCCTTCCATGGAGAGAGAGGATGAGTCTAACTGCTCCAAAATGTAAAGTTGTGTATCCTTCAGATTTCCAGTGATTTATGAGACTCTGAGGAATCTCTAAATCCACATATTTCTCTTGGTTTATTGCTCTCAAACTACATTGGTCTAATCGAGATGACTGGACGTATTCTTTCATATGAGGGCGATTGGTAAAGATTAGGTTTCTGATAGATTTGGTAATTGTTCTTTGTTTTTTGAAGATATTATAAGGGCTTAAAAGGGGAGGTACTATTTCGGAAATTTGAGCATCTTCTGGAACATAAGAATACTCAACAAGGTTTTCTATTTTATGGGTATCAGTCTTTTTACAGAGTTTAGGAAGTGATAGGGAAGATGTGGTGGTAATAGGATGAGTGTTTTGTTGTGATAGCGCCATGGTTAAATATTTTTCTCCCTTACTTACTATATTTATTATATTCATGCTATATGCACCCTTTTTTTCTGTTCAGGCTCTGATACTACACTGGCCGGGAGCCTCACATACTATGAAACCAGCCTTAACTGTATCGTCATTCAACAGCCAACCATAGGCATAGCATAGACTAACAATTAAAACTGACATTCCATAATAGTGAGGACCGTAGTATGAATCGATGGTCAGATGTTTTCTGATATACAAGATCCTTGTGTTGAGGCAAGTGTAGAGCATACTTGCATCTGTATGGGGAATTATGACATGAATATAATAACTAAAGCTTTTAGGGAGAAAGAAAAGAGAGTTAGAACATTTTGTTCTTAAGCACACAAGATGGTTTTTATTCTTATTGCTTATGACTTGAAATATTGCAAGAGGTCTCCTTTTATAGAAAAGAAGATTCATAAAAGACAAAACCACACTATTTACAAACATGGCATCATTAATGCCTTCTTTCAAAAGTCTGACACCCTTATCCCTTATGGATAAATTATTGTAGTACTATTACACAAAAGGACGAAACTTAACTATTTATAAACATGATTGTGATTAATAAGAGACACTTGTCCAATTAGTCTTTAAAGATAGTTTCATGACTTGGATACATATTCTAATCGGATAAGTATTCTTCTGAAAAGCAGTCTCCGTATCGAGATGTCTCTTTTTCCCACACGTCATCCATCATGTAAGCATGGTCTGATATTTTTCTATGAACTTCTTCCACGTGTCCTTCTGAGAATTTAACTTCCATTGGGGAATCTGCTTTTTGTTGTGTGGCTTGAACTGAGCTTTCTCCAACCTCTCGATTTTTATACTGAGCTTGATGACTTATACAAGTGGAGTTAGAATTCATCTTGTCTGGTTCATGGAGGTTGATGAAGTTAACATATTCCATTAATTCTCTTGTGACTTTTAGATTTGGAGGATAATCATCAATGGTTTCCCATATATGAACATAATTCTTACAACCAAGTAACTTAGTGGCAGGATCTGTTTGATAGGGCCGGTGCGTGAAGAAAACAGTCTTGAATTTGCTAATAGCCTCTGAGGCTAACCCCCTTTCTTTGACCTCGTCTAGGATTGGTTTTAATTGATCTCTCCACCATGTTAGCAGAGAGTACCATTTAAGAGTAGTCCAAATCAAGGATTTGTGGTTCTTCGGATCCATTATGTATTCATACATGGCTTCAGTGGGTATGAGGACGGGCATAAAATATAAAGCAGTGGCACGCCAAATATACCATAAATGGTTTTTTGTGAATTTAGAATTAGGGTTTATTAAAATTGGTAGGAGAAATGGTGTGTCTGGGAAATAAAGAGTATGGTCAGGGAGTTTATTCCTTATGATTTTTGTCTTATAATAAAAAAATTTATTCCTGGCATATTGCTTAAGCTGTGAGGGTGAAGAGGATACAGTTACTCCTGGGGGAAAGTATTTGGTCTTGGAGGCACGGGTTGGCAATGGTTTGACCATGAGAATCAAAGGAAAAGTGTGCTTGGTAGTAATGATCTGGATGGGTTTCATAGGCCTAGAAAGTAGATCAGGAATCACATTTTGAGTTCCTTTGATATGTTTCACAATAAAATCATATCTAGAAAACCAATCTTTGAGCCTAAGAGTTTGAGGATCAGGAGGCATCTTATTTTTGAATTCGAGGATCTTAGGGAAAGAGGAATTATCCATCTGGACTTCAAACTGATGACCTCTCAGCTGAAAGTCAAACTTTTGGATACCCATCCTAACTGCAAGAGCTTCCTTATAAGTGGTATGGTAATGTTTTTCAGCTTCTTTGAACTGACCACTAGCATGACCATAGTAATACTTTATTCCATTAATTTCTTCTATGAAGACGGCTCCCCAACAATGATCATTGGCATCCGTATGTAAGATTCTTTTACCGTCTCCCGGGATCTTTAAGGCAGGTGGAGTTTGTGCGATCTTTTTCAAGGCTCTTACTGCTTCAGTTTGCTTTGTTCCCCATGGTGGGGGGTTTTTCTTCAGTATTTGAGATAGAGGACTCGTGTATCTTGCCAGTTTTGGCAAGAAATCTCTGATATAATTAATTATACCAAGAAATTGCTGAATCTGCTTAACAGTGAGATTTTCATCGGGAAAGTTTAACAATTCTTGAGCAATATGAGGCTGAGGTTGATACTTCCCTTGGGAAAAATGCATTCCTAGAAAGTCAATTTATGTTTGGCCCAATTGGCTTTTCTTCTCAGAGAGCATCATTCCATGTTGTTGGGCTATTTGAAGGAATTGTCCCAATAGTTGTTTATGGGATTTTTCATCTTTTGAGAAAAATAGCACATCATCAATATAGATGAGGATACTATTGAGAATGGGCTTAAAATTTCTAGTCATGGCCTTTTGAAAAAGTGATGGAGCTACCTTAAGCCCAAATGGTAACACAGTCCATTGGTATTGGGCGTTAGGAATGCAGAACACCGTTTTGTAACGGTCCTCGGGGTCGATACCCAATTGCCAAAATCCTGACTTAAGATCGAACTTGGAATAGATCTGGGCATCTTTGATGAAAACATTTAAGGACGAGGCCTTTGGAATAGGAAATTTATCATCCTTGAGGAAATGGTTTAGAGGTTTGTAATCAATTACTAGCCTCTTTTTTCCTCTTAACTTTTCAGATCTTTTTTCTACATAAAATGCTTGGCAAGCCCATCCTGATTTGGTGGGTTCTATCAGACCTTGTTTGAGCAACTGGTTACATTCTTTTCTGGCCAATGTATAATCTAATGGACTCATTCATGGATGAGTGGCCTTGGTTGGATTAACATATTCATTGAGCTTAAAAGGAAGTTGAACAAAAAAGTCTTTATTCTTCCATAGAGGTTTTGGATGGCAGAATGTTTCATGGCTGTTTGCACAGATTTTAGTAGGTTGGACTTGATTTCTTCATATCCAGCAGAGATTTTAGATAGTGAATATAACTTCAATACCCCAGAATAAGGTTTGAATTCTCTTTTGAATTTTAATCCTGTGGGAAGAATCTGGAGTCTATTGGATGTTGAGTATGCATCCATCCCTACTACAATATCTTTATTTGGAATATTACTTCCAATGACCTTTGTCCAAACTATGCAGTCGGGGAAGAATTTGATTCCTATCTTTTCCTTGGTCATTAAATTTGTCCTGAAGACTTTCCCATCTGCTGCTACAAAGTATGCAACATGTGTTACCCATGATTCTGCTGGGAGAATGCTAGGATTCATCATTGTAATCTGGGCCCCAGTGTCCATATAAGTTATAACTTTCTTCGGACGGGAAAACTTTTTCGCGAGTACATGAGCTTCAATACATGGTAGTGGTGAAGTAGGAAGAGAGCTTCTTATCTCTTTGAAGGAGTAAACAGGGAAATATTTGTCATCTTCTGATTCAGAAAATGATGCTTCATCAGACGCAGAGTCTTGAAGGGCAAAAATTGTTTCTTCATCAGCAGAAATTTTTTCAGAATACAAAGATTCTAGGTCTCCATCTAGAGGTTGAAGAGAGTTGATCAGTTTTGCGGCTTTGTGGGTATTATTAGGACATTCCTTAGAAATGTGCCCCTTTTTCCCACAAATAAAGCATCTCCGATTTTTCCCCCTTTCCTCTGAAAGATTTTCTTTTAAAGAACTTCATAGTCTTATTTTTCTTTCCTTTAAAGATCCTATGATATTTGGAGTATTTTTTATGATGATGTTTCTTTTTTGTTTCACAACTGCACCTTTTGTCTTTACACTTAATCTCCATATAAGGTTTTTTGCAGGCCTTGGTAAACTTTGACTTTTGATGTATAACTTCTTGAGATTGATGATGAAAGTTGCAAAGCTTTTCAAGTGCTTCCAACGTCTCCTGATGAATCTGGCCCAGACTCATTGTTGCAATATCCTTTTTAGTTGTTGCTATCATCCTATGGATTTCTTGCTGGAGTTCATGTGGTAGAGACGATACATAGGTATTCTTGAGACTAGGATCATTGTACCCATTGAGGAGATAAAACCTTTGTGCCATCCTGTGATAGTGTTTGTCGAGGTCTTTTGTTTTGAGGGAACAACACTTCATCTCAAAGAATTCTTGTCTGTTTTTTCTATCGAACATATCCATATCTCCGATAAACTCCTGGTGGAGTACACCAAGGATATTGGTTGTGCTTTCTAAACGGTGTAACTCATCTTGTTTGAAATCCCCAAGATTGTGATACCATTCCTTCATCGTGCCTGTCATTCTACAACAAAATTCTTCAATGACCTTATAGCTATCTGCATTTGTTTTCATCATCTGGATATCAAGCCATGCTCCGAATTCGAGTAATCTCTTTCTCTAACGACTAGGCGGTATATCATCAAATGTGAACCAAGGACCGCCATTTAGTTTAGTCCTTTCAAGGACTAGAGTTTCTTCAGGAGATTCTTCAAAAAATGAATCTTCCTCTTTTATATTTTCCATGAAGAGTCTTGGGATGTAGTTTACTTCAGATTGTGATTCTGATGAAAAGGATCTTGGTGTTTCATCACTAGACGTTTCTTGACAGGAGTCTTTGTCATTATCTGAGGAGGACTCGTCTTCTTTTTGTACCGATGATTCAGCAAGAGAGTAACTTTTCTGGGGAAATTCATAATTTCCAGTGATTTCCATGGCTTAGAAACCTTTATCAGGAATTTCTTCTTCCTTTTGGAATTTTGGAGGAGGTGTTTCAGGAAAATCCTGAGATTCTGAGGATGAAGCGCTTAAACAAGCAGCCTTTCCTTTTTCTTGGAGGTTGGGGTAATGGTAGTTCTGGTAGATTTTGGTCTGTAAGTTGTAGGTATGTATTTGACCTGATCTGGTGGTGAAGTAACATAGGTAGGGAAGAAGGGAGAAGGTCTTTCTGGTCGTTTGAAATATGTAGGGAAAGTAGGAGGGTCAAGGAAAAGGTTTTCAACAGGCTTGGGCTTTCTTTCGTGTGAAGCTCTTAAGAAATCATCTATTTCTTTTACTTGGCCTTGTAGGTTTCTGATTTCTCTTTCCTTTTGGTCAAAAGTTTTGCCAAAAGTTCTTTCTTCTAACATCTGTCGCAAACCACGGTCCAATTGAGACACTCGAGCCTTTAAGCTTCTGTAATGCTTCTGCATTTTCTGTGGTAGAACCTTGAGATAATCATCTGTCTCGTCTATTCTCTCGGCAATCTTGTCCACTTTTTTGTCTAGATTTTAGAGGATGTCATTTTGAGAAATCATGTTTTCTGATTGCCAATTTAGAACTTCTTCAGCTTGAGTTAAAGGTTTGAGTTTTTCATCGGGTTGTACTTCATTAGGATGAATGGAGGGTTTGGATGTTCTACCAGTGATTGGATCCATCTTCCTTTCTAGAGCAGGAAATTGTTGGCTATATTCTGGTGGGGTAGTTGAGTACATAAAGCAAGGGATTAACTCAACATTTTTTGGAGGGTCCAAAACATTGCAGTAGTCTGACGGTGACCACGTAACTAGAGTAGGATCATTTGGTGGCAGCAGTTTTTCTTTCCTGAGGATCTTGAGAGCTTCCTCATAAATAGGAAGAGGTTTCTTTTTATCATGGATACCTACCCATGGACCGCTATCGGGATCATATCTTCTTTGTGGAGGAGGAGATGGTTTGTACGTCCCGTTGTTTTTCTTTTCAGAAGGATAATATCTCTGTCATAATCATTATCGTGCATCCAACATTCACATCCTGGGTCACATTTATTGGGATCTACGCCCCAAATAAAATGACCATTTATCTTATCAGTATAGGTAGGTTCTCCTTTACTAGTTACAGCATGAATTGGGCACGAATCTTCTTTGAGAATCGGTCGGATCATCATTGTCTGGAAAATAGGAGAAATTAAACTCGATCCTTCATCTGGTTTTTTGAAAATTGTTTTGACCATTTTGTCAACAAATCTTCTAAAGGTGGCCTCTTGAGATTGTATTTGTCTTCTATCTTGATGGATTTTTTCATAGTTTGTTATCCACTCAAGAGGAATTAACTGAGTTAGTTCTTCCCTTGTGATCTTTCTTGGAATCTGAACAATAAAGGGTATATCTTCTTCTCTATTAGTAACTACTAACAGAGAATCAGAAGAACATCCCGTAAGAGGCAAATCTATCGAATGATTTTGTAGGCGATAGATTATTTGGTGATGGAGAGTAGCAGACATGGCCTCTGGAACTTGGTCAGATCCAGTGATTTGAACTTGGACCTTTAGTCTTGTAGATAGGGTGCTGTCATTGAGGCTTACATTATAATTTGGAAAAACAGTAAGAACAACGCTTCCCGCATGAAGTGAGGTCAGAACAGTCCCTATGACAACATTTTCATAATGGAGATAGCTCGAATCTAGGAGAGCTATTTTGCATAAGACAGGCTAATTTTTCCTTCCATGGAGAGAGAGGATGAGTCTAACTGCTCCAAAATGTAAAGTTGTGTATCCTTCAGATTTCCAGTGATTTATGAGACTCTGAGGAATCTCTAAATCCACATATTTCTCTTGGTTTGTTGCTCTCAAACTACATTGGTCTAATCGAGATGACTGGACGTATTCTTTCATATGAGGGCGATTGGTAGAGATTAGGTTTCTGATGGATTTGGTAATTGTTCTTTGTTTTTTGAAGATATTATAAGGGCTTAAAAGGGGAGGTACTATTTCGGAAATTTGAGCATCTTCTGGAACATAAGAATACTCAACAAGGTTTTCTATTTTATGGGTATCAGTCTTTTTACAGAGTTTAGGAAGTGATAGGGAATATGTGGTGGTAATAGGATGAGTGTTTTGTTGTGATAGCGCCATGGTTAAATATTTTTCTCCCTTACTTACTATATTTATTATATTCATGCCATATACACTCCTTTTTTCTGTTGAGACTCTCATACCACACTGGCCGGGAGCCTCACGTACTATGAAATCAACCTTAACTGTATCGTCATTAAACAGTCAACTATAACAAATTTTAGAGAAAATTTTAACTGTGACATTTTCAATTTTAGCTAGATGATCATTCACATTACACTACTAACACTTAAATAATGTTAAACAGCTCAATAATGTTAAACAGCTCAATAATGTTAGGTTAGATATCTAATAGAACTTACTGTATATTGGAAATTTCTATTATTTAAATCCTGAATTTTAGTATATTTATATATTACACATTAATTTTGCCATCTCTTTGACATGAAATATGTAATGATATTATTTAAACAATTGCAAGTCTATTAGAATATAAAGGGAAATATGTCATCCCATCCCCATTGACATTTAAGAACGCCATGAGCTTTTTCTTTTCCAAGAGACATCGAAATTCGAACACTTTAATTTAAATAATTATGTCTTATATTTTCTTCTTTTGCCTTTCCATTTAAATTATATAAAAAAAAATTAATATAGAATAAGACTTTCACGAGAAATTAACATGTCACTTTCTAATTTAAACATGTCACTCCCCTCCTCTATTTTATTTATTTCAATTTTTCTCTTGATGAGATACAAACAATTTTCGAACAAATTTTTTGATAGAAGGGATGGAATTTTCGGTACAGAACAAATTTTCAGTGCATTCCTATCAAATTTTCGATAAGAATAAATTTTCGATGGTGCATTTGAAATTTTCGATAAACTGAAAATTTCAAATTTATGTGGCAGTACCAGAAATTTGAATTATACTGAAATTTCTGGTAGGTTATGTATTCAAGTTTTTTCAACGGTCGAGATTTTGTCGACATATTTGAAGGGTTCTGATTTCACCGACACATTTGTGCGATCTATAATGCATCACCATTTGTATAAATAAAGGTTTCAGATTATAGGGTAGACATCTCAAAAAATATCTCTTCCTGAGTGTAATATGGTAGGAGAACTGACTTTGGTATTTTGCGTTTTATCGCAAATATTGCGGATAGCAAGAGTCGCCACCGACTTTTCTTTTATCTAATAAAGGAAAGGGTGAAAAGAACAGGAAAAACCTTTTGAGATATTTTCTTGAGTTTAGAGGGTAGGTTATGAAAAGGGAAGGTGTTAGCACCTTTTTCATCCGTAGTTATCTACGGGCTCTTAATCGCTTGATCACTTAAAAATGTTATGTTTGTGTATGTTGAAAAATGTTTTGGAGATGTTTTGAAAATGGTAATTTTGTAATGATTCTCGTATCTTTGAAAATGTATACAAAATGTTTGTTTTGGAAATATTTTAAAAACGCCTTAGTGCGGCAATTTTGCAATGATTCTCGTATCGTTTGAGAATGTATAGAAAATGTTTGTTTTGAAAATATTTGTTTGAAAAGATGTTTGTTTTTGAAAGTGTGAGGTGTGGAAAATGGTTTTAGTTTGTGAGCAAGCAATTATGAGCAATCTACCTACTCAAAAAGTCTTTTTTATCTTTTCTTTCTCCTTTAGATAATGCTTGCCTATCATTAGTTAGTAGGAAGCCTTATCATTGGATGTGAGGGACATGCGTGAGTCGTCGTACAGTCATAGAAGATAACTTGTAAGATGTTTTAGCAATTGTCGTAAGGGACTAAGATCGTTTATTGAAGGCAGCATTGAAGGGTCATCGAGGGACTACAATCTTTTAATCGAGGGTCTTTACTAAAACATCCCACATTCGAGGGACATGATTGTTTATATCTGAGGCAACAAGTGTGAATTAACCTAGAGGTGCATGTGTGTAAAGTGTGTTTTATTCAATTATTTTATCTTGAATTAGGATTGTCTAGGTTTGATTTTAAGTCTTGTCTATCAAACCCTAATTACTAACAATAATAAGGAAAGCCATAAATTGCGGAATTTAAATGTCCTACGCTATTACAATACTTTAGGAATGGGGAGAAGAAAGCAATAAATCCCTAATTATCTATTACAAATCATTGAGTATGAATAATAACAAAATGCACAAAATGTAAAGATGAAGAAGAAGGAAAAGAAATTATTTTTTGTGGTTTTTGATGGAGAAAAAGGTTTAATGTTAACCTAATTAAATTAGTTAATATTAATTTACAAGAGAAGTTAATTAATTATTTTAAACAAAACCTAAAATCTAAGTTAATTAATTAAAATAAAACCTAAGTCTAATTTAATTGTCCAAGATATAATTTTTGGGATTTTATTTGTTTAAAAAAATGAAGTAAATAAATAAAATAACAAGAATTGAATTAAAATTTTTAAATCTAATTATTCAAGAAAAATATATTTTTTGTATTTTTGATTTAAATAAAATAAATAGATAAATAAAACTAATGAAAATATAAAAAAGAAATAAAAATAAATGGGCTGGGTGTTAAAAAGTGAAAAAGATGTAAAAAAGCAATTTTAGGCAGGCCCAACATAAGCCTTTTTTTTTAATCAGAAAAAAAGAAAAACGTTTGTAATAAAAAATGTATTGGGTCTGCGCAGTATATAAGCAAAAAGGGGAGTGTATGCAAGAAAATCAGTCAAGGCCCAGAACAACAAGTCTAGCGCCTGTTGATCATGTGTGGATGAATTCTAGGAGTGTATCATGGGCATGCGTCTTGGTGCATTGGATTTGATGGCTTGGCTGATCTGATGGTGTCAATGGGAAGCTCATGGTAGACGGGTGTGACTTGTATGCACTGAATCTGTAATAACAAAATAAGTGAAAAATAAAAGGGTACCACTGGGGCTCGAACCCAGGTCCCTATAGAGTAATGCCTTAGCGCACGCTTTTCTGCCACTAGGGTGGCTGTTTCATCTGTGCATAATACAACTTCAACTAAATATAAAATAAACGCATTTCTGAATTTTTGAACTTCATCTTCTTCCTCCTTCGCGTGCGCAGAACAACAACACCATTGCTATGAATTCTGAACTTGCTCATTTCTCAACCATTTTCAAAAATGTAAACATGAAAGTTATTCTATTTTTTAACACGAATCCAACCATATAAATTTCATAAACTATAAATCAAAGATGAATGAGAATTTTGATGGTACCAAATTAAAACCTAATTTTTTCAGAAAGTTCATCTTCAAAATTCACATCACTCAGGCAATATAAATGAAAACTAAAGGCATGGTTAGCTTCAGGACAATGATGTCTACATTTTATCTTCACAATGCAACCATTAATGATATTTGTATAAGGAGTTAAAAGTTGAGAAAACTTACCTCAAAACTGGAAATTGTGTTTGGAGTTTGAGCACTCCTGGAGGTGTTGTGATGATTTGGATAGCTTCACTGAACTCCTAGGAAGCTAATGCAACTCTTACTTTATGCTGAAAGTGGTTGGATTCTTCTGGAGAAATCAAGTTGCAGGTGGCTGTTTTTGAGTTTGGAAGATAATGAAGATGAAGTTACAGTTATGAAATAGGAGTGGGGATGAGTTGTATATGATGTGTAGATGATGTTTGAATGAATTAGAAAGGGAATGCACGAGGAGATTAGGTGTTTGAAGTTTTTTGGCCAGAAGTTGCAACAATGGAGGTTTTGTGTATAATTCTGAGTTTCAGAGAGTTTGTGAATGTTTCAAGGCTTGTGAATTCGTGTGTTAGCTTTCCAAATAGTGTCTCTATTTATAATGAAAGGTTGGAGGGAAGGAGAACATCAGGTTTGTAAGTTACAAAGTTATGGCTAAGTGACTTAGTTTTGAAGCAACATTGAGATAACCTTGTTCCAATGCATAGTACAAGCATGATCTGAAATGGCTAGAGGCTCTAGACAAGTTGCTTCTGGCCTTGAGATTGTGTGTGTTCAGAAAGAACAAGTGCAAAGCTCAAGGAGAGTGGACTTTGTGATTAAAGCCACTTTTCCAAAATGGCAATGTTACCTTTGTGCCAAAAATGGATTAATCACTTGGACAATGGCTCAAGCACTTGGATCATAGCTTAATAATTTGTGTAAACATTTAATTTTTGAGTGATTTGCAAGTTTGAAGGCCTGCAAAGCAAGATTATGCAGCATGCTTGAAGATTGGATCATAAGGTTCATCACAAAATGACCTAAAATTCAAGTTTGTGATGCCAACTTCTTCTCTTCGATTCTCCTAGCTAAAGCATGATATCTACAAGTTTTTGGACATTTTAGAAAGCTTGAAACATTTTCTACAACCTTCATGTTGACCACTTTGGCTAAATCAACTTGGAACTTGATGAAAATTAGCCAAGACGTTAGGACAAAAATCTGCCTAAACTTGTTGAAATTTTCACTAAGTGTTTTGTAAAAATGCCATGACTTCATGAGCCTATATCTTCAAATCTAAGCATTTTTTGGACATCAACCCTTAAGGACAAAGTTGTAGAATTCATCAAGATCTACAAATTTCATGTTGAAAGTTTTCCTTGAATCATTTTGCATCTTGGTGAAAAATTGTCATGAAGTAGTGAAATTATCAAGGTTAAAAAAAACACTTAGAATTTTTCTAAGTCTTGAAAATCTTGACTTTTGTTGACTTTCTTGATTCTTGATTATCAAGTTTGATATTTTTGAACGTCTTGATGAATTTTGATTTTGAAATTCAATGTTGACCAAAAAGTCAAAGTTTGACTTTTTGTGTATCAGTTGACTTTTCATCAGTTGATCCAAATTTCAACTATCAATCCTTTGATCTTGAGAAATGATTTGAGCCATGAAATTAGGTCAATACATTGGGTTTGAATACTTAAGATCATGCTTCAAGTAATTAGGTCATGTACTAGGTCAAAAGTCAATGATCAGTCATTCTCAGTCAAAACCCTAATTTTGACAATTTTGCCCTTTTGATGATTTGAGTGATTTTCTTGAGGAATTGTGATAAACCCTTGATCAATTGATGAATATGACTTCAAAATATTGATGTTGACCAAAAATCATGAATTTTGACTGTATGTTGACCATAATTGACTTTTTATCCAATACAGTTGATTTTTAGTCATCTGAGCAATTGATTGAGCAAATTAGTGGTGCAAGACTTGAAACTTGGTATGAGCATTATTGAAGACCTATAATGAACCATGAAAGTCACTTGAGATATTAAAAGACCAATTATCCTTGAGTAAACCAAAACCCTAATTTGGACCCAGTGCTTAGGAGGTGAGCTTGTCTGATAAACTCTTGAGGATCCTTGAGCATTTTGAGAACTTTTGTGAGAACTATCTTGAAGAAAAAGAGGGAAAATTTTGGGGTACAAAATTGAGTATCTGATTAATGCCGAAGTGTATTACAACGGATGCAATCCTGCTATTGAATTCAAGATTCCAGATGGCTCTGAATCTCTTGCCACCTTGAAAGAAACGTTGAATGGTTTTCTGTCTGATTTCGATAACAGAAGGGTGACAAAGGTCGAGTTTCAGGAGGATTGGATTGATACAAATAGGGTGAAATACAACCTAATCAAGTTGAAGAATTATGTATATGTGAAGACCGTGTGGAAATTATTTCGCTGTAAGATAACTAAAGGTCCGATCGAGTTGGATGCAGAGATCCAAAGATTCGTCGACGATATAATGAAGATGCTGAAATTTCCATAGTCATCTGGTAGTGCCTAGGTTTTCATGTTTAGTTGTTTTAAGGTTATGTTTGTTGTACTATGTTATGTTATGTTCATCATCAAAACGAAACATGTAATCGCCAAAAAATTATACAATAAATAAGATCTTTGTGTGTCACAAAATATACATATAATACAACCATAATAAAACAAATCTACATAGGCTCTCCATGGGCTACGTCAACTAACCTAGCTAAACCTGTATAGACCTCACCATCAGGGTTTACCAAACCCATGAGGCTATCTAAATAAACGATAATGAACTATATGCGGTTGTCCTGATCATATGCGGGAGGTGGAGGTGGTGGTGGTGGCTTGGCAGAAACCCTGGCACATAAAGGCCCTGGAAAATCAGATGCTACAGTCGGTGGTATGACCCAAAGGTGTGACACATTGTGAAACCCCTCCAGGTATTTATCCTTGCACTACCCAGGACGCTGAACCTCAACGACTGTACCCATGATCTCGCGGGGGAGTTGAGGATATGGACTCTATCAATGCCACCGGCTGGAGTCTTTGGAACTGGACAAGGGATTCCCTACACATAACCATACTCACGTAGACACCACTCAGTCAAGTGTCTAGCCACATGGTTCTCCCATCTAATATCTCCTGAATACAAAGTACACACCTCAAATGGACGATGAGGGCGATGAGATATATATAGTGTCCAAATGACATCCTCTAACGTCAGAGCATCTAACCTCCTCATGTACTCCATCAAACCTTATGGATGGGCTTGCTTGCCCTTTCATCTCCTCGCACATAGAACGGTAGTTGGTACACGCTGGATCTTCTGCTCACAGATGTGAGGGAAGTGCTCATATATCCAACACTGCATAAATAAAAACCATCAAATAAATACATCCAAATAACTAATTAAAACCATAAAATAAAATCTAGTATAGTTGTAACAGGCTAAGGTAATCAAGAAGCTCCCTGATCTCAGCATGAGAAGCAATGTTAAGTGTCGTGTACAGCATGGTCAAAGCCACCACTCCTCAAGTCCAACATGGAGTGTAAAATATGCTGAACAGAGACAGGTATCGAACATCAATGTAAACTCTAGACTTATCTGCAAAAAGAGTACATGTCACCAGATGTATCATGTACGCCCTAGCGGCATCCTGGTACCTACGTGTCTCCACAAGATCTCCATACAACTTCCTCAGCCAAGACATTTGAAGGTGAAATCCCTGGGTTTCACCAAACTCTTTTAGCACATCCGCCTCAGACACCTCCAAATCATTCACAACCATGCACACCGCCGTGACATGGTTAATAACTACTGGTGTGAAGAATGTACCAACAATCGAAATGTGAAACACCTGGTCGACATCATCTAATGTGAAATTCATCTCCCCAAATGGAAGATGAAAAAATAATGTCTCTGGGTGCTACCTCTCAACAAAAGTAGATGAAAGGGAGGCGTCCAACATTGTCAAGGAACACTCAACAAACTCCAATAGATGAAAATGTTAAACAATAGTCCTGGCCTCCTCAGGCATCAGACTCTTAGAGAAGTTCTTCAACTTTGAACCATGAGAAACGACCTTGAGAACCGGACGCTCCTGTAAGAAGCAAAAATAAAATATTATACATCAAATCTTGTAAGCATCTTGTAAGCAAAAATAAAAATTATGCAATTAAAAAAAACAAATATATACCTCGCTATGCCATATCTTGTAGGCGACATGGTCAACAAATCCTGTTAGCACGAACCTGTCTGAAAGTCCTCCAGGAAACGCTTCATCTATGTGTATTGATGGCTCCGTAGACGCACTAGTCATAGTGTCCGTATCAGTGGAGTACACCTCGTCAACACGCTTAGCCACAACCTCCTGCTCTACAACCTGCTCAACCTCCGGTTCCACAACAAGAACAAGAACATGTACCTCCTCAATAACCTCCGTAGTTGTCGACTCTACAACAGAAACATGAACATGTACCTCCGCAGCATCTGAATCCACAACAGGAAGAGAAACACGTACCTTCACAACAGCTGGCTCTATAATATGCTCCGCAGCTCACTCCTCAGCACTGGAAACTCTCAATCCCCGACGACGGAGTGCGCGGAATTGAGGTTGCTGCTCAGCCATCTATTTCTGATGAGAACCAATCAGAGGACGTCGACCAGCCCGTAGCTCGGAAGCTTATGCCTCATCATCCCAAGCCCGAGCTTCCGCTCTATCAGTTTATCTGTCTGCAACGGTACCGTCTTTGCCCCTGGTCCTCACTTCAAAGTATGAAAGAATTAAAAAAATATATCAAAAATTTTTAAATTTTCAGAATTTCTCAAAAAAAAAAATTGAACTACTGAAAATTTCAAAATTTTCGGTATCCTGTAATGTCCCTGGAATTTTGAAATTTCTGGTACAAAAGGAAAATATTTACACAGGAAATTTCAAAATTTCAGATATGAAAATACCAGAATTTTTGAAAATATCAGATATTTTGCAAATATACCGCAAATTCCTTATTGTCTCACCAAATTTTCGATGTCGCCTTGAAATATCCGGCATCGCCACAGAGACTTAAAAATTTGGTTGATCACACAAATTTTGAATTTCTAGAAAAATATTTAGGTCCGAATAATTTTATTTTCATACCATTTAAGAGGTTTTATGTATAAGAGAGAAGTGACATGTTAATTCCTCGACTTTCACCAATGTCTACTCATGTTCAAACATTGTTCTAATATTTCTCGTAAGTTCGACTCTTATTCCTTCAAAGCCATAATCTTCATTAATTTCTATTCCTCTTCATTCAAGCTAAGCACATTCATCTCTCACATTTAGTAAACTTTTCATATCCTTATTTTTTTATTTGTAATGCATGCAATTCTTTAATAGATTATAGTTATGTTATATTAAGATACACCTAATAGAAATGTATGGTTTGTTTGATTCTAGTAAGGTTTGATATGAATTTGAGACATTTGAGGGTTAAAGTTCTTCAACGTGTTATGTATGGTGCATTTAGTCTGAATTTTGAAATTTGAATCTTTTTGTACGGATAACTAAATTTAGATTTTTCTATTTTTCATTCAATTTTTTAATTTTATTTGCTAATACATTATTTTCGATTCTTTGATTATGATATTGTTTTTTCTTGTTTGATTATAGAAAAAAATAACTGACGAATAATATAGACACAAACATGATCGAGTAGCCTAACATACTTCAATCCACAAGGAGAAAGATAAACTCTCACGATCCACAATTGAAGAATCGATGTGTGTTATTGAGAGAACGTCTTCCTGGGGTCATGCATCTCCGGATCATAATGAAGCACATATTAATATTGTTCATGTTGTTGTACATGTGCATGTTCCACATCCTACAATCATACTTTAAGCTATCACATCAGATAGTTTTTTAAGAGGCTCTGAAGATACTTTATTACTTCCTCTATATGCACATCATATTGCAATTTACGTGTGAGAGAAATAGGTAGTATAAATGTTTAATTAATCTTTTAAATTTTTATTTGATACTAATTGACCTGTTTGATGTTGATGTATTTGATTTCGCACTACCGCGAGACATTGAAATATATAAACGATGATAGAAAAATATCAAACATGACGCATCTTGATGAACCATGATTTCAAGAAGTCTTGGAGCTATCATGACTGAAAGACTTCAGTAGATTGGATATGATATTGACCATGATCGATTGAGAGATGGGACACAAAGACGTCGTCATTTCATCTTTTGATCAGTGAGATGACTATAATCCTTTATGATGTATCAATATTTTCTACATCTTTGGATCACAGGAAAGTTGTTGGATCAATATAGAATTAATAGTCCTTAAGCATTTGACTTGATGGTGACACAATTAGGGATTGATCTAGGTAAAGCTCAAGGGGAGACAGAAGACACCAAGGGTCTTCATGCTAAATTTTTATTCTTATCGAAAAATCATATTAACCACCTGAATGCGATTGTGGATGTTGCAGGTGATGAGACATAAATTGCCTATAATAGAGTGTGTATTAAAGACATACTTCTTAATCTTGGTTGGCACGAGCAATTTTGTGGACAAAAATATGACCTATGTCGATGTTGTCTACCTCTTCATCTGCGAGTTCGATATACAATGACATTCAATGATTTTATAAAGGATCACATTCTTACATGACAAGAAAATATTGATTTTATAAGAAATATATGATAAGAAAATGGACTATTTATAAAACAAACTTTCCCTGTGGGTCTTAAAAATGCATATAGCATTAACCAAATGTGGCTCCATTATTTAGTTTATCATCATTCTTAGTTCGGATATGGAAGGAAAGCCTAGTGTAACCTGTTTACGGGATTTATGGTTGCACCACTTTGAATACCACCAGCATCAATTGTTTGTGTGATGTATGGCCGCATCAGTTCGAACACCACCTCCATCACTAATTGTTACACCAGTTTTACCAAATATATCATATTATGTCCTATATAAACTCGAACTGCAATTCTCAAAGGCCAAACATTGTTTTTCTGAACTAGAAACTCGTTTAAAGGCATATCACAGTCACAAAGATGCCTCTAAATGTTACATAAACCAACAAAACTTAGCATATAAGTTGAAAAAACAAAATTTCAAGACATTTGACTATCATTACAGCAAAAGCATAGATTATTTATATTCACTTCAGTAGAACAACATGTTGGACAACTAACATAGTCAAATAAACATTCTTATTCATGTAGAATTGGGTCCAAAGCGACAATATTAGAACTAAACAGCTACGAAGATTCTGTGCCTACATCAGGTGAATGTTCTTCCATTTCTGGGCCAAAACTTGTTGGCACCCCATTGTGAAACTGTTGCATCACCAGAACTGATGCTGTTGTGGGGAAATCTTGTGATGCCAACAAGCCCCCAACAGGACCTAGTTCCGGGCACTCACTTCTTTCTAGAGCACAGGCCAATTCACCGGCTGGCCTTACACCAACAAGAAATAGGTTGCAGCAATTAACCTCACGGATAGTAGCAACTGTTTCTGCAGCATCTTTTACTGTTTTTTCTTCAAATGTAATGGAGTTATCACTAGCTGTTTTCAGCTTAAACTCCTCAAGGAACTCCACGTCAACTGAGTTTGAATTAGTGCTCGAAGATTCTCCAACATCAACTCTCGTAATCTCTCCTACAATATTAGGTTCGACTAAGAAGCGAATAACCACTAATCTTATGCCAGGGTGCTCAGCCATACGGGCTCCATAAGCAAGAGCTTCACGGTCATCGCCCCCACCAAAGAAAAGCACAGTAATGCAATACGAAACATTACTTGCAGAAACATGACATGAACCACCAAGCCCGCGATCAACAAAGATTCCAACTGAGCACGGTGCATGCTCGAGTACCCTTTTGTTAACAGATCGAAAATCGTTTCTTATAGTGTCAAGGGAACCGTCTAATCTTTGTTGCTTGTGAAATGGAAGAATGATGACTGCTGCTTTCTTTCTATCAGCAGTAGCACATATGTCTTCATGAATGTTTGCCATTGATGAAATTGCTACCATTGGCCGGACACGCACTTGGCTTAGTTTATGGTAAGACTCGAACGCCACAGTTACATGGACAGAATCTCCATGGTGACTGTCATTACAAAACGGCAACCCGTTTTCTCTTGCCTTTTGTACCATCAGTATCGATGAGGACCTCTCGGAAAATTCTTTAAGGTGCATTGCATAGACGCGAAGCGCGTCGTGCTTCTTGGTTCCTCTTGAAGTCTCGATCAAATTTATCACAGATGGAATATTCCTTGAACCATGGAAACAGGCAAGAATCCTCAGTTGGCTTTCTGCATTTTTCCTTTCAATTGTTCTGTATTTGTAATCAGATTTTCTTGCCTTCCTCTTATATGCAGCCATCACAAGAGGAGTGGTCATGAAGGTAGTGATGAGAGCCATGAGAACCATAATAGCAAAGGTCTGATCATTCAAAACCTGCAAATTCATACATCAAATCAAATATCCATCACGATGATCGGTAGGACGTGAGTATGCACCATATTAAACTTATTATAGGAATAGTGAGTGCAAGAAAATAAATTCAAATACCTTTCTATCTTTACCAATGTTGAGTACAATTAATTCAACCAAGCCTTTACTGTTCATCAAGAATCCAAGAACTAAAGCCTCGTTAAAAGGTACTTTACATAAAAGGGAAGCAATAATAGTCCCGACAATCTTCCCAAAACAAGCTGTAAATGTAACGAAAACTAAAAGACCCCAAGATTGCATCCCCTGAATGGTGGCTATGTTAGTCTTCAATCCACTTGACACAAAATAGAGTGGGAGTAATAGACCGGACACAAGATCCTCTATTTTCTCCACAAGAGCACCGGCAAATGGTCCATCTTTTGGAACCAAAATTCCAAAAACAAACGCTCCAAACATGGCATGAATTCCAATAGCATCTGTAACAAACCCAGCAGCCAGAACAGCAGCTAATGTAGCACATATGTATAACTCGTCAACCGGCTCACCTTCATGGCATTGTTGGGCCATCCATTTGAAAATTGGAAGGGCAATGAGGACAGAACAAACAACAAAAACACACCCACATAAGAAGACCCACAACGGCACAAATGGAGATTGGGTATCGCCTGATAAGGCCACAGCCAGAGCAAGAAGAATCCAGGCTGCTACGTCATTAATTGCTGCAGCCGACATAGCCATTCTGCCGACACTAGTGGTTAGAAGTTTTAACTCTGCCAAAATACGAGCTAGTACAGGAAATGCAGTTATAGAGAGAGCAACACCCATAAATATGAGAAATGCGGAAGTATTTACACCTTTGGCAATTGTTGCTTGCAGAACAAATGATGAACCAACTCCTAGTGCAAAGGGTAAGCTTATTCCGGCCACAGCAATTGCAAGGACTCGACCTCCAGTTTTCCGGAGAGATTTAGGATCTAACTCTATACCTGCTAAAAATAAAAAGAATATAAGGCCAAGGTTTGCTAGAGTATCTAATACTGGAAGACTCTTTGGTGGGAAAACCGCATGCAGATAGCTTTTATTCCGTCCAAGTGCCGATGGCCCGAGTAATACTCCTCCCTGTCATCAATAAGCAATCTTAACACACATAAATATATGCAGTAAATAACTAATAACACATCCTTTTCCTATTGAAGCTTGGATCTAATATATGCAGTAAATTTTGCCAAAAGAACTTACAATAATCTCTGCAATAACTCGCGGTTGTCTTAAAGGCTTAAGAAGATAAGCGAGTCCCCTTGTAACCAAAAGAACAATGCATATCTGTAAAATAGCCAAGGGAAGTGCATAATCAAGAGGATTATCTCCCTGAAACACGCCATTAGATGTGGATTTCATCGTTGCCGGGCAAACATTTCCAGATGTAGTATTGGAAACCATTTCACCTAATTTCTGTTAGTTGTTACGGTTAAATGAGTATATGGTGAAAGAAGAGGAATTGTATTCAGTTTATAGTAGTGCAGGAAGGAGAGAAATGTTTCCTACCACTGAATGGAAAGATAGGTAGTTATACTACTTGTTTAAGTCGGTTTCGAGGGGCCACTCACCGGAAAGAAAGCCTTATAAAGGACAAAACTAATTTTTATTGAAAACACCCTACTACAATAATCTCAACTAGTAAGAGTTAGGTACCCTAGGTATTTATAACACTGAGGATCATGAGGTGGCATCAACTCACTCTTGGAAAATGTGATTTTCAAATTATGTCATCACCCAATTAAATTAAAGGAGATTCTATTATAAATTCCACAAGTTAACTCTTTAAATAAAAGGTGACTACTGGTACTAACTTACTTGTATATCCTCTTAATAAAAGTTCAGTGGGAAAAAAATTATCTATATTAAAAGAGTCAACGCATATTTCACGGGCGTTTTGTTTCGTGGATCGGAAACTTATAAAAAATATAAGTTGGAATTTTCGCATTCTAATATTTGTTTTAAGTTTAATTATATTATATTTAAGAATTTTTTATTTTTAAGAATTTATTTTACTCAGAATTTTGTCATTTTCATTCTCATATTATAGGATAGAAATCTTATATTTTTATAGGAATAAGAAATAATTATTCATAACTTCTCACTCTTATATATTTTAATTTTTTTATTTTATTTTTTATTTTTTAAATTAAATATATCTTATAAATATTCTAAAAAAATTAATTATTTTCATCAAATATATAAATAAGAATAAAAATTTTAAGAATAATATTTTCGAAAATATTATTCTTAAAATTATATTTTTAATCCATGAAACACACCTTCATAAAAAATAGTATGTTGACTTTAAAATTTAGAGTGATAGGAGTGATAATTTCATTTGTTTCTATAGTAGTAATGTTTAAGAATTTTAAATAAAATATATTTTAAAGTAAATTAATTATATTTAATTTATAATACTTTGCATTTTTTTTAAAACTTAAATTTTTTAATTCCTTAAAAAGTTTTTCGGAACACTTGTTAACATTTTCTTTAAATAAAATGATTCTAACAATAAATTTATGAAAAATAAATAAAAAAATTAAATTTTTTTAGAATATTATGAAATGATTGAACTCATATTTAAATAAAATTAATTTTATTGAGATCAGAAATAGATATGTGGCAGATCCAATTGTGCATTGATCCAAGATGCTTTTCGGAGGGGGTTATTTACAAGGCACTCTATGCTAAAGTCAGAGAGAGTGAGATGTAAGTGAGTATGAGAGTTGTGAATAAGATATATGACTCTCCTACATAGGAGAGTATTTATAGAGTCTCGACATTGGGCCAATGGCCTCCATTATGAGCTGAGTATCCAAGTCCATAATAGATGGCTGCCAGAATTCTCACGTGGTAGTGAGGATGAACAACATGTTCCCATCATCCTGGATCAAGTGCTCCATAGACATTGCAGGTAGTGGACTAACCGCGTTCGTTACGAGGAGCGTAACGACTCTGAAGAGTGTGGTGCACGTTGAAGATGTGTCCTCGAGTGAGGAGCACGTGGATGACACATCTTCAGCTTAGACCCCACGGGATTGGGCCATCATCTGGGGCGTTGTGGATACAATGGGCAAGTTGGGTCGTGCCCGATATTGGACCGGACACGGGCCCAGTCCAGAACATGAGCTCCAAGTCGTTGCTTCTAGGCGAAGGACTAATGACTTAGAGTTAGCCCATGTGTCGAGGAAGACCAAAAGGACTTGCACGAGGTGGACCCTTGTTTGTGCTCGTGCTCATATGCCCGTGATAGCGGTGTTCGCCTCGGGAGATTTTCATTTGTAGGCTAGCGCGCATGAGGAAGGTATTTTGCTTGCGGGCGGTATTGTCTCGTCCGCGTGGGCGAGATAACACGTAGGTGTAGGGGTGTTCGTGGTGCGGTTTTGAAGCAAAAAATCACCCAAACCGCAAGAGAAAAATGTGTTGTTCGGTTTGGTCCGATTCGCTTTTAAAAATAAAACTGAACCACACCAAACCAAACTAATGCGGTTTGGATTGGTTCGGTTGATTCGGTTTTTTATAAAAAAAATCATTGAGCCATATATACACATATAGAGAAAAATATAATTTTGTATTTAATCGTTCATACATTACCATAAAAAAATTTATAATTATTAATATAAGTTTATAATTTGATACATAAAATTGCATAATATAATAATTTTATCTAAATCTAAAGAATGATATACATAAGATTGCATTCTTAAATAAGTATTATACAAAGAATACGATAAAATATATTTTGTGAAAATAGTATTTATAAATGAATAATATTTTATTTTTTATGATTTATAAATTAAAATAAATATCATACAAGGAATATGATAAAATATACATATAATACATGTTGATTTCTCTAAAGAATTAAAGAAATATATATTGATTAGTAAGAATTTAAAGCATAACGCGGTTTGGTTTGGTTTGGTTTGATTCGGTTTACAAAATACAAACCGCAAATCAAACCGAACCGCGCGGTTCCGTTAGAAAATAACCCAAACACATCTGAACCAAATGCGATTTTTTGAGGTTTCAGTTTGGTTCAGTTCAGTTTTTCGGTTTTCTATTGAGCCGGTTTGGTTTTGAACACCCCTACATAGATGTCATGGTCGATAATTTCATTTGCTCGTGCCCCATTTTGTAAGCTCGACCCATCTCGTGAATTGTCAAGATGTCTGTAATATCTCTTCGTTGTTCCCCCGAGGATGTGCCCAAGGAAGTCTGAGGTTCTTGGGAAGACAAAAGATATGTTCCTTGAGCCATGTGTCATAAAACTTAATTCACATTGATGGCCTAGGCGTAGAGTTATGACGACCTAGGAGTAGGGATAATGATACGCCGTTTTGACGACATGCCTTCTCATGTGTTGTCATGTTTCTCGTGCAAGGGGATTTGGTTATAAATACATGCGAATGAGTTCCATTCACAACTTTTCTCCTTCTGCCAACTTTATCTCCTCTCCCCTACTCCTCTATGGTCCTCCAATTCTCATAGCGTTCTTCCGCCTTTTCCACTGCCGGAACTTCACAAGTCTATATTTTCTTCTTAACCCAATAATTTTTCTTTCCTCTCAGATTCCTTTGTATATCGTTTTTAGACTTTTAGGTTGTTTGTTCTTGGCGTTGTGCATTTTAGATTAAGAAAACTTAGGATATGTTTAATTTCTGGTGAAGTTCATGTGACATAGAGGCTTTTCCCCGCGAAACTCATGTATTTATGATGAAGTTCATGTGATAGGGAAGTTTTTCCCCATGAAACTCATGAATTCACGATGAAGTTCATGTGACGAGGAGCCTTTTCCCTGCGAAACTCATGAATTCATGATGAAGTTTATGTGACGGGGAGGCTTTTCCCCATAAACATGAATTCATGATGAAATTCAAGTGACTGGGAGGCTTTTCCCTGTGAAACACATGAATTCATAATGAAGTTCATGTGACAGGGAGACTTTCCCCGCGACACTCACGAGCTTGCGAGCATCGAGGGGGTCCTCACCGTATTTTTGTTGGCAGGCAGGCTCATTGAACCCTGAGTCGAGGAAGGTTTGTCGTGACTTCCTTTTTTCCGTTGAGTAAGGGCTTTGGTCGGGGAATTCTTCCTCGTGCCTCCATACACCCTTTCACTTGATTTGCGGTGAAAGGATGGATTTAATTTGATCATTGAATTCACTGTTTTCCTCTACTTTTCAGGTGTGATGGCTCGTAGTGTCAAGGGCATTCAACTGGTCGTCACAATTAATGATACCAACTTGGCTTGGGTCATATTGAAACCTCGGGGGTATTGCTTCGCGCTTTATCGCTTCCTCGAATGACGCCTTCACGATCGTCGAGCCAGGTGTGGGAGAGTTCGGTTTTGAGAATAGATGGAAGCTTTAATGTCCTATCAAGAATGGAAGGATCTGCTCGTACTACACGGGAAAATGCTTTCCAATGTATGACTTTGTTTTCAAGGAGCAGGTACTTCACCCATCCTTTGGCAATTTTCAGATCAGGATTTTTTCTCATATGGAGTTGGCACCCTCCCAATTGCACCCAAATGTGATTGCCTTTATTCAGGAATTCGAGATTATGTGTCAATATCTTGGGCTCTGCACCATGATCCCAATATTCTTTTGATGCTTCCATCTTCAACAACAGACTTTGAACGGTAAATATAGTTGGGTCTCCCTGAAGCAGCCGAGGAGGTTGTTTATGAAGAAGTGAAAAACACAAGAAGGGGGGTTGAATTGTAAAACTGAAAATCAATGCAATGAACACGATATTTTTATCCTGGTTCGTTTGATCTCAAACTACTCCAGTCCACCCGTCAAGGTGATTTCGCCTCTCTCCAACGAGGTCTTAATCCACTATATTCAACTGAATATTACAATCTGCTTTAACAACTGCTAAAGCCTTCTTGATGCAAACCACAAACCGGTTTCTCAAGGAATCACTTTCTTACAAAGAATTGAAATCTAGGTGTGTGAATGTTTTCTACAAAACTGTTTATCACAACTGTGATACTACACAAATTAAGCTTATGGAAACTAGATTACTAAAATAATTGAGTAAGGAATTTTGGAGCTTTTGGCAAACTGAGAGTAAGGAAGATGACGATTAGCTTTTAGGCGTGTATATTGATGTAGAGCATTAGCCAATTCAATCTTCATTGACTTGTTTATATAGCATTGGAATTAGTGAACGTTGGAGCAATAATTCTGATTCAATGCTAATAACAATCTTTCCTTATTAAGCAGATCTTGTCTGGAATGATGTCGTTGGTAATAACTCATCTTGAATGCACAGTACCGTTGCCACTTACGCGTGTTCTGGCTTTGGCTCATTCTGACGCTGCTTAAGTGCTGATGAACTGTTGTTGTCTTTATCAGAGTTCAGAGTGTTTAGCGCAGATCTGTTCATCAAGCTTCAGCATAAGCGTGAGTTGTTCTTTTGATTCTGATATCTGATATAGCATCTTCTGATGCTGATGTTGATATCTTAATTTTCTGATGCTGATTATGATGTACTCTTGCTGATACCCATCAGAGTTTCTGTAAAACAGAAAGTAATTTTTAGGTAGCAAATAGTTCTTACATGAATCACATAATTAATATATCTTTTCATTTTTTTATCATCAAAACTTAAACTTAGGGTAGTAGATTCAAACTTTGTTCTAACAATCTCTCCCTTTTTGATGATGACAAAAACTAGATATTTTTAATTGAAAATTAGCGTGAAAAGTATCAGAGATAACTAAATGATAAGTTGCATCAGAATTAAATAAGGAGTTATCAAAGGTAAGGGATAAAGAGATATCAGAGTTGGGATCGGAGATACTCCCCCTGAATTTATTACTTCCCTTTTTAATTCCGAGAGTCTTCAGGATCAGATCTTCTTAATTTTTTGAACATCAGAATATCAGAGCTTTGACTATCAGAACTTCAGATCAGAATAATAGAGCTTCAGAGCTTCAGTGTATCAGAGGTGATTACCTTCTTGTACCTGTAGACTTATGCAAAAACAGAAAACATTCAAGTATGTCAGAGTGTTAGAATGTTTGAGACTTTTTGTCTCAGCAATCCGTTATTGAAAAATATCATTCTTGTTCTCCCCCTTTTTGTCAGCAATCAAAAAGTGTAAGTGATGTGCTAAAACGATCAGAGCAGAAAAACTTGTTATATTAAAATATTCAGAGCCAGACAAAACAGTACAGATGATATGCAAAGAAAACATTGAAAATTATCATGAATGAAAAAACTAAGGTTGGGGTGGGAAGCGTGTGAACAGAGTCTCCAGCATTGCCTTGATCTGATCAGCAGTTTCAGTCTGCTTGTGCACCATGCTGACTACTGTATCTATCTTGATGTCTTGCACATCCATCCTTTCCTTCATCTTCTGATCATTTTCATCCATTCTTTGCTGCAGACGAATATCATTCAGCTTCAGCTATTCCAGAGTCTGCCTGTCCAAGGCAGCTTGAGAAACATCAGAAGCAGGAAGCTTCTGAGAGCTTTCTGCAACATCTTCAGCTTGTCTAACCTCTTCAGCTTGAATTGTCTGATCTTCTTCTGGCTGCACTTTTGAAGCTGGGCGCTTCTCAGACCATGGCTCACTATCCAGAAGGAGCAATTCGTCCTGTGGCAGCTGACTTTCAACTTCCTTCAGCAGCTTGCTGAAGTTCTGTTGTGCCTTCTCATAATTGATGTCTTGCAATTTGAGGGCTTCAGCACGTACCCATATTCTGAAGCGTGTCCAGAGCTGGTCTGAGGCAGCAGGATCAATCATTCCAGGGCAAACTTGCTTCAGAGAAGCAATCCATTGCTGCAAACCTGTTTCAAAATTCACAATGCCAGAGCCAACATCTGGCTGTTTTGGTTTGGGAATGGCTATTTTGTGTTTGAGATCAGCAAGACGGTCAAGGATTGTTAAAACGATGAAGGTCCTGCTGGGGTCTTCTGTAGTTTGTTTGGGAGATGCAGTGGGAGAATCAGAAATAATAATTGGACTGTTTGGGGTTTTTGGAGTATTTAGAGGGGTAGTTTCTGGCGAGGATGGCAGTTGGGCCATGGTTACAGTTGTTCCACATGGCAGCTGAATTGCCAAGGGTTGTGGCTCAAAGGATTGAGGAGAATGAGGTTCAGGTGATGGAGTTTCAGAGTGGTGAAACTCAGGTTGAGGTGATGATAGTGGAGGTGATGGTTGAGGTGATGGAGGATGAATTTCTGGTTGAGGAGAGGGAGGAGGAATTGCTGATTGTGGAGAAGGAGGTGGAATTTCTGGTTGAATGTCTGGTTGTTGTGGAATTTGTGGTTCTTCTGGTATGGGTGAGAGAGGTTGTTCTGGTTGAGGAGAGTGGGCAATTTCTGGTTCAGTGTTTGGATTATTTGAGAGGTGATCAGAAACACGTTGATCAATGTCAGACAGAACTTTGTCAAGTTCTGATGCTGTTGAAGTTGTGGGTTTTGGATGTTTGGTGCGGGGTCTCCTGAGAGTCAGTGACTCAGAAGGGTCATCTTCTGGTTCGGTTTCATCAATAGTTGGTATGGGGATTGGAATTTCATGTGAAGCTGGGGTTGGGATTGATGTTGGAATATCAGAAGAATTTAAAACAGAAGCAACAGACAAATTACCTCTTTTCTTGGGAGTCTGCTGGGGTGGTCCTTCTGAGGTGGCCTTCCTTTTCTTCGTCTTCTTCAGTGAAACTTCTGGTTGTGGTTGGTGCAGATCTTTGATATTCAGCTTGGGATCTGTACCATCAGCCTTGCAAGCGTCCAAGTATCTGAGAACCACCACTGGTTTAGATTCTATCTCAGAAAATAATGGAAAGTCGTCCAGAGGGACTCTTCTTCTGGTGATGTCAGCAAGAGGAGTAACGTTGGGCTCCTTTCTGATATTCTCTATCAGTTTCATTTTCTTCAGATTCTTGGCGTTCAGAGGCTTGCCAACAGTTGGTTCAATAGAACTTAATTCTTGAGCTTCTGTGAGGTGCTCTATCAGCCTATTCTCTGTCAGAATATCTGATATTAACCTGCCAAAGGGTATCCAATCCCTTTTTGTTCTTTCTTCTTCCCTTGTCTCCTTGACGCTGGTTCTGAGGTGATTAAACAGAAGATGAGCCAAGTTGATTTTTACCTTCTGATTAATAAAATAGATCAGAAACTGCTGATCTATATTTATATAATCAGGGGAACTTGTTGGCTTCCTGTGATTAAAACACCCCAGAATAATCTTCGCCCATACTCTGTGGTGATCCTTTAAGTCTCTGATCTTGCTGCTGGGAACCCCATGGGTGAAAATCTGCTCTGCAATGACACCAACGTCAGAGCATCTTTCAGCCATATCGATACAGCGGACACCACCGCCACTGTAACCAATCAATCTTGCTATGTGATCCTCAGTGATCACAATCTTCTTTCCCATTATGTAGGAGGTGACTTGATGCGTTGATGAGGACGCATGAATCCAGAACTCATTGACCAAGACTGGGAACGTTGGTCCAACCAACCTATCAAAATATCTCTCCCATCCCTGTGCCCTAACTTCTTCTGTCAAGTCAAAACCATTTTCTTTCAGACTGGAGAAGTCAATAATCAGTTCAGACAGCACTTCCAAATTCTTCACTGGTGTAAGGAGTGTTCTGAAGGGAACTTGGTACTGTTCAGAAGAAGCCTTCTTCTGAGAACCTGCAGAAACATTGCTGGAGGTTGCCATGTTCACACTTAGGGTTTTTCTGAGAAAAGTTTTAAAACATGATTACTTTCATTTAATGCTTGCTGATTTTGGGGGATTTGAGAAAGATACTTGAAACGGTTACCAGACATGTGTCTCAATGCACCCAATCAGCGTTTTCCCTTCTCAGAAGCGTGCACACATTCTGCTTCAGAGATTTGCTGATGATTGGATGACACTTGTTTGATTTAGTGAGCAGCACGTCTATCCTTTAGCTGAAACGCTCAGATCTTTAAGACTAGCATCTGATACAATCTGCATGTTCTATCTTTCTGAAAAGAGATTGATCAGAAGTTCACAGTAAAACAAATACATTCTGAAGGATAATATATAGAATTAAAGCATTTTCACTCTGGGCAGATTTTCATGCTGAGATGTTTCAGAATGAAATTGAACCTATCTTCAGAAAGGGGTTTAGTGAAGATATCAGCCCATTGATGGTCTGTATCTATAAATTTTAAATTCAAAATTCCTTTCTGAATGTAGTCCCTAATGAAGTGATGTTTTATTTCTATATGCTTAGCTCTAGAATGTAAAATGGGATTCTTACTTAAGCAAATAGCAGAAGTATTGTCACAGAGTATAGGGATGTTACTCTCAAAAATCTGGAAGTCTTCAAGCTGACTTTTCATCCAGAGCATTTGTGTGCTACATCCTGCTGCTGCTATGTACTCAGCTTCTGCTTTTGATAGCGCAATTGTGGATTGCCTTTTGCTGGACCAAGAGATCAGATTTTCTCCCAGAAACTGGAAGCTTCCAGAAGTACTTTTACGCTCTACTCTGTCTCCAGCAAAGTCAGCATCGCAGTAGCCTACTAAGCTGTAATCACTAGATTTTCTATAAAATAAACCTAGATTAGTAGTACCTTTCAGATACTTGAAAATTCGCTTAACAGCTGTTAAGTGAGATTCTCTAGGATCTGATTGGAATCTAGCACAAATACATACGCTGAATAAGATATCAGGTCTTGAAGCTGTCAGATAAAGGAGAGAACCAATCATATCTCTGTAGACCTTCTGTTCTACCTTTTTGCTTACCTCTTCTCTTTCCAGAATGCACGTGGGATGCATTGGAATCTTTGATGGCTTACATTCTGAGAGGTCAAATTTCTTCAGAAGATCTCTGACATATTTGCTCTGATGAATGTAAGTTCCCTCTGGAGTTTGATTGATCTGAATTCCTAGAAAGAATTTCAGTTCCCCCATGAGGCTCATCTCAAATTCTTCCTGCATACACTTAGCAAATTTTCTTCCAAGAGAAGGATTAGTAGATCCAAAAATAATATCATCAACATAAATTTGACAGACTAAGATGTCATTCTTAACTGACTTACAGAATAAGGTAGTGTCCACCTTCCCTCTGGTGAATTCATTTTCTAACAGAAAGTTACTTAGTCTTTCATACCAAGCTCTGGGAGCTTGTTTCAGACCATATAGTGACTTCTTTAGTTTGAAAACATGTTCTGGATGTTTTGTATTTTCAAAACCAGGGGGTTGGTGCACATAAACCTCTTCTTCTATATAACCATTTAAGAATTCACTCTTGACATCCATCTGATACAGAGTGATGCCTCTATTAACAGCAAATGAAATTAAAAGTCTGATAGATTCTAACCTGGCGACTGGAGCAAAGGTTTCTGTATAGTCTATCCCCTCTTGCTGACTATAACCTTGTGCTACCAGTCGTGCCTTGTTTCTGATGACTTCACCTTGTTCATTTAGCTTGTTTCTGAACACCCATCTTGTTCCAATGACGTTGAATCCTTTTGGTCTGGGAACCAGATCCCATACGTCATTTCTGGTGAATTGATTCAGCTCTTCTTGCATTGCTAGAATCCAGTCGTTGTCCAGAAGTGCTTCATCAATAGAAGAAGGTTCAATCAGAGACACAAGTCCCATGAGGGTTTCTTCAGAGTTTCTGAAGCTTGCTCTTGTTCTGATTGGATCTTCTTTTCTTCCTAAGATAGTTTCTTCTGGATGATCCAAACTGCTTCTGGGTAATCTCTTCTGAGGTTGATCAGCAGCTGTTGTAGGATTGCTAGAAGTGCTCCTTTCAGATGTTGAAGGAGTGTCTTTGTTGAGAGCTTCTGATGACTTGTCTTCAGAACCTGTAAATTCAATTTCCATACCTGCAAAAACTTCATTCTGCTTTGACTTTTCAGAGTCAAGCTTATCATCAAAACGAACACTGATTGATTCTTCCACAATCTGTGTTTCTGTATTGTATACTCTGTACCCTCTTGAGCGTTCAGAGTATCCTAACATAATACACTTCTGTGCTTTAGAGTCAAACTTGTTCAAATAATTTTTTGTATTTAACATAAAGCAAGTACATCCAAAAGGATGAAAATATGAAATGTTGGGCTTTCTGTTCTTCCACAATTCATATGGAGTCTTTTCCAGAATAGGTCTTATTGAGATTCTATTCTGAATGTAGCACGCTGTGTTTATTGCCTCTGCCCAGAAGATCTTAGCAACGTTTGTCTCATTGATCATGGTTCTAGCCATTTCTTGCAATGTTCTGTTCTTTCGTTCTACAACTCCATTTTGTTGGGGAGTTCTAGGACAAGAGAAATCATGCAGAATGCCTCTGTCATTAAAGAATGACTCAAAATCTTTGTTTTCAAACTCTCCACCATGATCACTTCTGACTTTAACGATTCTAAGATCCTTTTCATTCTGAACTTGGTTACAGAAGGTAACAAACATAGAGTGTGACTCGTCCTTGTGTCTTAAGAACTTTACCCATGTCCATCTGCTATAGTCATCTACGATTACTAACCCATACTTCTTGCCACTGACTGAAGCAGTTTTAACTGGTCCAAATAAGTCAATATGCAAAAGTTCTAATGGCTTAGAGGTAGAAATAACATTTTTAGATTTGAAAGAAGGTTTTGCAAACTTGCCTTTCTGACATGCTTCACACAGAGCATCTGAATTGAACTTCAAATTAGGAAGTCCTCTGACCAGATTGAGTTTGTTAATCTGAGATATTCTTCTCATACTAACATGCCCCAATCTTCTGTGCCAGATCCACTGCTCGTTGTTAACAGACAGAAGGCACTTTACATTCTGACTTTTCAGTTCATAAAGTTTGATTTTGTAAATGTTGTTTTTCCTCTTTCCATTAAATAGGATAGTCCCATCTTTCTGACTAACAGCTTTACATGATTTTTGATTAAAGATTATATCATAACCGTTATCACTTAATTGACTTATGGATAACAGATTATGCATTAATCCATCTACTAGCAGAACATTATTTATAGAGGGAAGATTTCCATTACCTACAGTTCCAGAGCCAATGATCTTTCCCCTCTGATTGCCTCCAAAGCCAACGTGGCCTCCGGGCTTAAGTTCCAGGCTTTGGAACATATGCCTTCTTCCCGTCATGTGTCGCGAGCAGCCAGAGTCCAGGTACCATGACTGGTGTTTCTGATTTGCTGCTAAAGATATCTGCAACATGTATTATTTTATCCTTAGGTACCCAGATTTTCTTGGGTCCTGATTTGTTAGATTTACCAAAACTCTGGTTGAATTTTGGTTTCACAGAATACTTACTGCTAGTGTATTTAATATCATGTGTGTGACCATACACAAAATGTGAGTTCAGAGGAGTGTGTTTAATGGTTAAATCCATGACATTCTTAGGTGTAGGAACCTTACCTTGGTATCCTATTCCCTTCCTGCCGTTTCTGCTAACTCCATAGATCATTGAAGCCATTTTGCTTCTATCTATGCTTTTAGCAAGGAACTTCCGGAAACTGTGATCATACTCCTTGATGATCTCATCAGCGCTGCTGGGAGTTTCAGAAATTGGTTCCTTCTGAGAGTTTTGTAAAGTATTTTCTAATTTTGAAATTTTATTTCTCAGCTCAGAATTTTCCAATTTAAGACTCTCAGTCTTATCAGAGTCAGATTCAAGATTCCTTTTTAGGTTTCTGAATTTAACTCTAATCTGCTGGTACCTTTCCAGAATTCCGTTAAGGCTTTCAGCAAGTTCAGCCTTGGTAAAATTAACGGCAAAGTCAGGAAATACCTCTTCAGTATCTGATTCTGAGTCTGATTCAGAAGCTTCACTATCTTCAGAAATGTTGGCCATGAGAGCTATGTTTGCTCTCTCATCATCTGATTCTGAGTCAACTTCAGACGAGTCAGAGTCATCCCATGTAGCCATGAGACTTTTCTTCTTTTCTCTTACAAACTTCTTTTTGGGCTTTTCCCTCTAAAGCTTTGGGCAGTCACTCTTGTAGTGTCCTTGCTCATTGCACTCATAGCAGATGATGTCCTTGGTATTTGGCTTTCTGCTTCCTGAGGAGCCTTCAGATCTTCTGTATCCAGAGGAAGAATCTGTCCTTCTGTATCTGGAAGAAGACTCGTTCTGATCAGATCTTCTGGGATTCCTGAACTTCCTTTGCCTCTGCTTCCACAGTTGATTCACTCTTCTGGAGAGGAGAGAAAGTTCGTCTTCTTCTAATGAGGATCCATCAGATGTTTCTTCAACTGCCTGCAAAACTTTAGACTCTGATTTTTTATTAGATTTTAATGCTAAAGGCTTACCTTGCTTCTGGGGTTCATCAGCTTCTAGCTCTATCTCATGACTTCTGAGGGAGCTGATAAGTTCCTCCAGAGAAATTTTGTTGAGATCTTTTGCTAGCTTTAGAGCTGTAACCATTGGCCTCCACTGCTTAGGTAAGCTTCTGATGATCTTCTTGACATGATCAGCAGTAGAGTATCCTTTGTCCAGAACCTTGAGACCAGCTACCAGAATTTGGAATCTTGAGAACATTGTTTCAATGGATTCACTTTCTTCCATTTTGAATGCCTCATACTTCTGAATGAGCGTAAGAGCTTTAGTTTCCTTGACCTGAACGTTGCCCTCATGCGTCATTCTGAGTGAGTCAAACATGTTCTTTGATGTGTCTCTGTTAGAGATCTTTTCATATTCAGCATAAGAGATGGCACTGAGAAGGATGGTTCTGGCCTTGTGGTGATTTTTGAAGTCACGCTTTTGTTGGTCAGTCATTGCTTTCCTATCAATCTTCTGACCGCTTGCATTCACAGGGTGCGTGTATCCATCTGTCACCATGTCCCACAGATCAACATCATGTGCCAGAAAGAAGCTTTCAATTCTGTCTTTCCAGTAATCAAAATTTTCTCCATCAAAGACTGGAGGTTTGCCGCTGAATCTGTCTCTGTCTTCATTGTTGTCATTGCTGGTGTGATGATAAGTTCCTGCCATTGTGTTTTTCTAACGCTGGATCTTGTACTGACACGGTTAAGTGTTTTAGCTCAGAACCAGGCGCTCTGATGCCAATTGAAGAAGTGAAAAACACAAGAAGGGGGGTTGAATTGTAAAACTGAAAATCAATGCAATGAACACGATATTTTTATCCTGGTTCGTTTGATCTCAAACTACTCCAGTCCACCCGTCAAGGTGATTTCGCCTCTCTCCAACGAGGTCTTAATCCACTATATTCAACTGAATATTACAATCTGCTTTAACAACTGCTAAAGCCTTCTTGATGCAAACCACAAACCGGTTTCTCAAGGAATCACTTTCTTACAAAGAATTGAAATCTAGGTGTGTGAATGTTTTCTACAAAACTGTTTATCACAACTGTGATACTACACAAATTAAGCTTATGGAAACTAGATTACTAAAATAATTGAGTAAGGAATTTTGGAGCTTTTGGAAAACTGAGAGTAAGGAAGATGATGATTAGCTTTTAGGCGTGTATATTGATGTAGAGCATTAGCCAATTCAATCTTCATTGACTTGTTTATATAGCATTGGAATTAGTGAACGTTGGAGCAATAATTTTGATTCAATGCTAATAACAATCTTTCCTTATTAAGCAGATCTTGTCTGGAATGATGTCGTTGGTAATAACTCATCTTGAATGCACAGTACCGTTGCCACTTACGCGTGTTCTGGCTTTGGCTCATTCTGACGCTGCTTAAGTGCTGATGAACTGTTGTTGTCTTTATCAGAGTTCATAGTGTTTAGCGCAGATCTGTTCATCAAGCTTCAACATAAGCGTGAGTTGTTCTTCTGATTCTGATATCTGATATAGCATCTTCTGATGCTGATGTTGATATCTTAATTTTCTGATGCTGATTATGATGTACTCTTGCTGATACCCATCAGAGTTTCTGTAAAACAGAAAGTAATTTTTAGGTAGCAAATAGTTCTTACATGAATCACATAATTAATATATCTTTTCATTTTGTTATCATCAAAACTTAAACTTAGGGTAGTAGATTCAAACTTTGTTCTAACAGTTTAAGATGCTCATGAACTTTGTCTGTGGATACCTTATTAAACCCATGTCACGGGAGGCCTTTAATTTAGTGTTCGAGTAGGAGATTGTAGTTGATGAGGAAGGGAAAGTGTGTTATGATGATGACAGGAACGAGGAGTCTGAATTGGTCTTGAAGTTTCCACTCCATTGGTGTGATAGGTATTTCCAGAAGGGGCGGATTATTACCTCATTGTGCCTGGTGATTTAGACTTTGAGGACAATGAGTCCTATGGAAAACTTGCTAAGTTTGTTGACGGTTCCTTTCCTGCCAAGTAGGATACGGGAAATGGGGAGGAGTTCCTCAACGATGAGGGTCAGCCTGTATATGAAATCTCAACACATCGATATTAAGAAGCTCCTTGAGTGTAAAACTTTCGAGGAAGCGGTAATGCTTCTAGGTAGCCACACTTTATTTTCTTTTAGCATGCTCATATGTCTTTCTCCTTGATGTACTAACTTGTGTTTGTTATTTGTCGCAGATAAGATTTCAAGTCTCCAGGAGCACATGTTCAAGATGGCGCAGAACAGAGGAAAGGCCTAGAAGGTTCAAAAGAAAATAACCAAGATTCGCTTCGTCCCAGCCCAAGGACGGTTTTGATACTTCTTCTTCATCTTCGATCATTGACCAACCTACTTCTGTGCAGGAAAAATCGGGTAGGAAGAGGGGTCGCCTCGAGAAGGATGATGTTCTAGATCTTACGGGGGATGCTCCCAAAGCCAAATTTACGTTGCCTCTTACTTCCTCGAGAAGGGATTTTTTGAAGGGTTTCCTCTGGACGTGCCTATGACAGAGTCTTGATCATCCAAGGCTTCGATTCGGCGGGCAAGAGAAAGAAACTAGCCTAAGATTCCGCTGCCATGATGAGGATTTTGGATATGGATGTGGTCTTCATTGGCGAGGAGACTTATTCTGCTGCAGTGTTGGAAAAACTGTAGACAACAAAATCGACCCTCGAGGTGAAGCCTAACAATCTGGAATTTGACCTTGGTACTTACAAAGACAAGTGTCAGCTTCGGGCTACCGATTTAATGAATAAAGAGGAGGAATTGAATAAGCTGATTGCGAAAAAGGGTGTCTATCTGCTCGAGAAGAAGGCTCTCGAGGATGAAATTTTTCATTTGAAAGTTGTCGCGGCACCTGCCGAGGAAGAAGCTGATGAGGTGAAAGCCTTGAAAACTCGATCCGAGCTGGTTTCTCAGATTCAAGAACTCGAGCAGGATTGCCTGGGAGTTACCGAGATGGGTTTTAACGGTGCATTGGCTCAGCTCAAGATCGTGAATCCGGGGGTTGAGCTTGTCACCAAAAGGATTGGTTTCTTTCACCAGGTGGTTGACGGTAAGATAATACCTCATCCTAGCCCCCTGTAGAGGTCGAGGAAGATGGAGAGCCTCATGTTGAAGGGTGATCGGTCACCAATTCTACTAGTTTTCATTCATTTATTCAGCAAGAATCTACGAAATCGGTAACACTTTGGTTCTTTTATCTATTGTTTTTTGAAGTTATTTGAATTTTTTAATTTTTCATTCTTGCACAGTTTTTAGTATAAGTTTATGTTTTTTTTGTTGCATTTTATGTGTTTTCTTGGTAGTGTTCTATGTTGTCAGATTCAGGAAAAAAAGCCCCAATGGACTTGCATGATGAAAACGAGAGTTCTGGTGTTGATAAAAAGAATATTGGAGGCTACAGGGGTCCCAACATGACCACTCGTGTCACCTGACACGGGTCATGTCAGGAGAGGATGCACAACTGTAGCATGGGAGACGAGGCAGGGGCTAACACAGGTGCCCGTTTCAGTTGACACGGCCCGTGTCAGAAGGTCTGGGCGAGAGGATTTATTGGAGTGATGGATAGAGGCTGACACGGGTGCCCGTGTCAGGTGACACGGCCCGTGTTGGCCAGGGCGCTGAAAATATGATTTTTGGGCAACTTGGTTGTTTAGCCACCTGAAGGGTATTTTGGATATTTCTGACAGCTATGGTGTTTTAGGGACTATTTAAGCTTGTTTTTTTAGAATAGAGAACAACTTTTGGATCGTATGAAAGAATTGCAGAAGAAAGAATAAAGCTCTCTTGGGTTTTGGAGAACAGATATTTCAAGAGCAATTGCGATTGAAGATCAAAGAAATCCTATTTTCTTGTAATGTTTAATCTTTTTATTGAATTTTCTTTGAGTATTATGAGAGGCTAGACCCCCCAAGGCTAGGAGTGTCCCTGATTTTTCATTGTAACCATATTGATCTCTTTGTTTTATTAATAAAATAGTTCTTTTCCATCAATTTAATTGTTCAGAATAATCTATTATTTTTCCTATCAGATCAATAGGGTTTCACTTTTCTTAACACAATAGAGTTAGACAGTCGTGTTAAGGTTTTCTAGACAATTATATTATAGAAGATTTCACATAGGACTAGGGTAATCCTATAATAACCGGAAATTCTTGATAACCAAATGCTTGGCTTTATCACTATTTTTAAATGGACATTGAAATTAGGATAAAAGTAAAAGGTTTTTCACTAAGGACTTAAGAAAAGACAATCTTAAGAACAAGTAGTTGATGTTGATTATAATATGGTGGGAGAACTGACTTTACTGGTTTTGTGTTTTATCATAATGTTGCGGTTAGCAAGAGTCGCCACCGACTTTTCTTTTATCCAACAAAGGAAAGGGTGAAAAGAACATGAAATAACTCTCGAGAATTTTCTGAGTAAGGGGGGTAGGTTATGGAAAGGGAAGGTGTTAGCACCCTTTCCATCTGTAGTTATCTACGGGCTCTTAGTTGCTAGCTCACTTTTGAAAATGCTTTGTGTTGTGTGTTTTGAAAATGTTTTTGAAAAGACGCCTTAGTGCGGCGAACTTTGTAATGTTTCTCGTTTCGGTGAGAATGTATACAAAGTGATTTTTGTCTTTGAAAATATTTAGAAAAGAGTTTGTGTATATGTGAAAAAATTGTTTTTGATTGTTTTTATGAGCAAGCAACTAGGAGCTATCTACCTATTCGAAAGGTATGTTCTTTTTATCTTTTCCTTTAGACAGTGCTATCCTACTATTAGTGAGTAGGTAGCCCTATCGTTGGATTTTTGAGGGATGGGCGAGGGTCATCGTACAATCACGAAAGCAACTAGTAAGATACTTTAGTAATTACCATAAGATTTTAAGATCATATACCGAGGAAACATTGAAAGGATCATCGAGGGACTTATGATCTTTAAACCAAAGGGTTACCACTAAAATCTCTTACGTTTGAGAGTCGTGACTATTTATTTATCCGAAGAAAACAAGTGGAGGTACCTTAGAGGTGTGCATGTGCGAGTGTGTTGTGTTTCAATTATTTATCTTGAGTGTTAGGTTTGCTAACATTTGCTTTTATCTTGCCATACACGACCTAATTACTAACAGTAATATACATGTATATACAGAGGTGCGGAAAGTAAAAGTGCGGGAAAGTAAATCCTAAACTGTTACATCCCATGAGCATTTACAATATTTAGAAATAAAATACGAAAAAGATAAACTAACTATTACAAAATCATATGTGCGACCTATACATTTATTTCTAAAATGGTAAATAAATAGAAAATAATAGGAAAGATTATCTAGAAAGAAAATTAAATATCCTAAAAAGAAAAGCCTAAATATTTTTGGTATTTTTGTGATTTGATCTTAATATTTAAAAAAAAAAAAGTCTAAATTAATTATAAATTAATTATGAAATAAACATTAAAATGGGATTAAAATAAATTTGTCAAAAAATAATTTTAATCTAAAAAAAAACTAAACTTATTTTTTTTGTGATCTCAATTTTATGATTTTTTGTTTATTATTATTTTTAATTGATTTAAGAAAATTAAGTTAATGATAATAAAAAAAATCTAATGACTAATTGATTTTAATTAAAAAAAGGAAGTGATTATTAATTAAAAATAAATCTTTTTTTTGGGTTTTTGATTTTATGAGATTTTAATGATTGAGTTAATTATCTAAAAAAAAGTTAAAAGACAACATAAATATTAAAAAAAAAGAAAATGTCTTAATTCCGAATCTGAGCTTATTTTTGTCTGGATCGTCCCATATCCTGAGATCCAAAACCAAATGTTCTTGATGCCCTAATGATGGCATCACGTTATTTCTGCCTTCATGCTTGCATGTAAAACGTTAGACTTGCTCAAAACATCAATAATAATAAGAATATACGCATAAAAATGATTTAAATTAAGAAATCAAAGAGATTCGAAATCAAAATTTTACCAAATTGAAGGGATGGTATGAAGGGATTCTGAGACGCGTGGGGGTTGGATACTGATGTGGATCGCCTCCTAGAGGTCTCAGAAGGATGATGGAGTCACTGGTTTTGAGTGAGAGAAGCTGGAACTTGGGTTATGAGTTTTACAACTTGGAATTTTTTTGTGAATTTCGAGCTCTCTCTTAGGCAATGATTTTTTCGTCCCTTTGTAGCTTGCATAGTATGGTATATATAGAGGAGTGAGAGGAGAGCAAACAAGTAAGGTAAGAATCAAGGCATTAAGGCCCTTTTCAAAACAAGATAAAACACATTAAAATGTTTCCAAGCTTGTGAAACCTTTCCATTCTTGACATGCATTGAACCTAGACTTCCTTGCTGGCATTTGCACGAAATTTGGGCTTCAATCTTGACCCATAAGTCCAATGATACGCCTAAGCTCGTTTGCTTTACACTTTGTTCTTGATTTAATTTGTTTTAAATGAAAAAAATTTAAATAAAATAAATAAAAATCATGAAAAATAAGGGAATGGTTTTAGGGGTCCTATTACATATCATGAACATGTATGAGTCTTAGAAATTAGGTCCATTGGTCTAAATGTTCAAAATTTCCCAACTTGAAATTCATGAATTCCTTCAAAATTCCCCAACTTGTGCAACTCATAACTTGCTCAATTTTCACCTTTTGGAGATGATCTTGGACTTCTTGGAAATCACAAGATGTCCTATATACTTTATCTTTTAATCATTTTTGTATATGGAGACATTATATGGATGTAAGTTGCTTTGACATAAAGTGTCTTTTGTTAACTTTCTGAAAATGACTTATAATGTATGAGATCATATCTTCCAAATGAAGCATCTTTTGGACTTTAGAATAAAAGAAAATTTGTAGAGAATTGAATCTTATTCAAAATGGGATTTGGTTGGGGGAAAGTTGATGAATCATGTGAAAGTTATGCCTGGTCAAAGTTCAGTTGACTTCTTCTAAGGAAAACCCTATTTGGCAAATTCTTGACTTTTGGTGATCTGGGGACTTTCCTTGGGTAATCATGATCAACCCTTTATCAAATGATGAATATCACTTCAAAATATTGATGTTGACCAAAAATCTTGAAGTTTGAATGTATGTTGACCATAGTTGACTTTTTGATCAATATAGTTAATTTTCAAGCATTTGAGCCATTGACTGAGTAAACTTGTGATGTAGGGTTTGAAACTTCACATGAGGCTTGTTGAGGACCTATGAAGAAACATGGGAGCCACTTGAGACTTTTGCAGACCAAATTTCCTTGAGAAACTCCAAACCCTAGTTGTAGGCTTTTGGTCTAGGAGGTGCATCTTGACTATTCAACCCTTGGGTGCCTTGACCATTTGAAGAGACTTACAAGAATGCTTTCAATAAAATGGGAGGGAAAATTTTGGGGTACAATAGATGCCCCTGTTCAATCTTCTTAAACCTGAAGAGATAGATTGGAATGTCTGCCATTCGTGACTTGAAGGTAGAAGATGATTGAACACTTAAGTGCCTAGAAATTTGCACTCACCTGTGCAAGAAGTAATAATGTTGGTTGAGTATACCGGGAATGGGCTTATAGATTCCATTTGGAGAAGTGACAGAGAGTTGTCGGAGATGGGCTTATAGATGCCATCCTAAATAACTGTTGACTTCGACTTGAAGAAATATTAGAATAAATCTTTGGGCGACTTTAACTAAACCAGAGGAAGCGTCTACCAAAAACGAATCAGGATAAATAATTGGTCAATTTAAACTGAACCAGCGGAGGAAGTCTACCGGAAAACAAATCAGGATAAATCATTGATCAATCTAAACTGAACCAGCAGGGGTCTCAAATTATCTTTAACTGGAAACAAATCAGCAAAACCTTAGGGTCGATTTAGCTGAACCAGAGAAAGAAGTATACTGGAAAACAAATCAGGATAAATCATTGATTGATATAAACTGAACCAACAGAGGTCTCAAATTATCTGTAACTGGAAACTAAATCAGCAAAACCTTAGGGTCGATTTAGATGAACCAGAGAAAGAAGTCTACCAGAAAACAAATCAGGATAAATTGTTGATCGATTTAAATTGAACCAGCAAAGGTCTTGAATTATCTTTATCTGGAAAACAAATCAGTAAAATCTTCGAGTCAATTTAGCTGAACCAAAGAAAGAAGTCTACCTGAAAACAAATCATGAAAAATCATTGACCGATTTAAACTGAACCAGCAGAGGTCTTGAATTCTCTTTATTTAGAAAACAAATTAGTAAAATCTTCGAGTCGATTTAGCTGAACCAGAGAAAGAAGTCTACCAGAAAACAAATTAGGATAAATCATTGATCGATTTAAACTGAACCAGCTGAGGTCTTGAATTATCTATATCTAGAAAATAAATCAGTAAAATCTTCGAGTCGATTTAGCTGAACTAGAGAAAGAAGTCTACCGGAAAACAAATCAGGATAAATCGTTGATCGATTTAAACTGAAACAGCAGAGGTCTTGAATTATCTTTATTTGGAAAACAAATCAGAAAAATCTTTGAATCGATTTAGCTGAACCAGAGAAAGAAGTCTACTAGAAAACAAATCAGGATAAATCGTTAATCGATTTAAACTAAACTAGCAAAGGTCTTGAATTATCTTTAACTGGAAGACAAATCAGTAAAATCTTCGAGTCGATTTAGCTAAACCAGAGAAAGAAGTCCACCAGAAAACAAATCAAGATAAATTGTTGATTGATTTAAACTGAACCAACAGAGGTCTTGAATTATCTTTATCTGGAAAACAAATCAGTAAAATCTTCGAGTCGATTTAGCTGAACCAGAGAAAGAAGTCTACCAGAAAACAAATCAGGAAAAATTGTTGATTGATTTAAACTGAACCAGCAGAGGTCTTGAATCATCTTTATCTGGAAAACAAATCATAAAAATCTTCGAGTCGATTTAGCTGAACTAGAGAAAGAAGTCTACCAGAAAAAAAATCAGGATAAATCGTTGATCGATTTAAACTGAACCAGCAGAGGTCTTGAATTATCTTTAACTGGAAGAAAAATCAGTAAAATCTTCGAGTCGATTTAGCTAAACTAGAGAAAGAAGTCCACCGGAAAAAAAATTAGGATAAATCGTTGATCGATTTAAACTGAACCAGCAGAGGTCTTGAATTATCTTTATCTGGAAAACAAATCAGTAAAATATTCGAGTCGATTTAGCTGAACCAGAGAAAGAAGTCTACTGGAAAACAAATCAGGAAAAATCGTTGATCGCTTTAAACTGAACCAGCAGAGGTCTTGAATCATCTTTATCTGGAAAAAAAATCAGTAAAATCTTCGAGTCAATTTAGCTGAACCAGAGAAAAAAGTCTACCGGAAAACAAATCAGGATAAATTGTTGATCGATTTAAACTGAACCAGCAGAGGTCTTGGATTATCTTTATCTGGAAAACAAATCAGTAAAATATTCGCGTTGATTAAGCTGAACCAGAGAAAGAAGTCTACCAGAAAACAAATCAGGATAAATTGTTGATTGATTTAAACTGAACCAGCAGATGTTTTGGATTATCTTTATCTGGAAAACAAATCAGTAAAATCTTCGAATCGATTTAGCTAAACCAGAGAAAGAAGTCTACCACAAAACAAATCAGGATAAATCGTTGATCTATTTAAACTGAACCAGTAGAGGTCTCAAATTATCTTTAATTGGAAAACAAATCAGTAAAATCTTCGAGTCAATTTAGCTGAACTAAAGAAAGAAGTCTATCGGAAAACAAATCAGGATAAATCGTTGATCGATTTAAACTGAACCAGCAAAGGTCTATTTGAGAATGTCCTTCTGAGGAAAATGCTGAAATGGTTCTTCGTCAGATATAATCTTTAAGAAGATTGTCAGGTTGCATAAGTAGTTAATGGTATTTATTGATTGATCTTTTCTTGAAAAGGTAAAGAATTAGTTGTATGAAACGTCATGGTGTATGAGATGCATTGCGTAATGATGATCTCAAAATAAATGAGATTATGCCATATGCGTTTCGTATGCATATGCTATGATATTTTATAAATGATGTATGAATGTGCAATGTTTTTTTTTTTTGAATTTTAAGCAAAATCTTAGTCTCGGAAAATAAATCCTTGACTGTCGCTGGGGACAAAGAGTATGTGTAATCTTAAATCTTTTGGGGATTGTTTCTGTTGGGGACTCCTGTTTGATGTTTGAGGATAACTCCGCTGGTAAACATTGATTTCTGCTTTCTGAGGAAACTTTGTTGGAGAGTGTTAATTCCTTCTTGGGAGAGTAGAGTTCAAAACTTTGGTCGTTCTTTGCTCTATTGGGGAGTTATAATTCTTCGTAGACCCTGACTGAGGATAACATTGATGGATAACTTACTGGCTTGTTTGAGAAGGATAAAGTTTGACTAACATCTGGTCTGGTTCCATGTTTTGCAGCAACTCTATGGGGATAGTGATGACTTCACTGGGGAAGGGAATTTTTTCAATGACTCATCATCACCTGAGTAATAGACTCAAGCTGGGAGATTAGACCTCATTGGGAGATAAATCTTGTTGGGGAAATAAACCTTGCTGATGGAGGAATATCCTGTTGAGGGAAACTCTTTGTCGATGAGAATGTGCTCTACTTGGCAAGAAGTAATCTGCAGGGGCTCTTACAGTTTTGAAAACTCAACTGGGGAGAAGAATTCCCATAAACTGAAAAGATTGGGATCATGTATGTTGGTGACATTGTCGGGGAGAAGATCATACTCCTTTATCAGCCAGAGTGATCTACCAGAGAAATTGCGGGGTATGTATGAACTTGTGAATATTACCTTGTGGGGATAATCTCATGGCAGTGGCTCTGTGGGTATTCGTGGAGAGTTAAACATATCTTAACTTCTAAAGCCTTAGGTGAATGTTTATCAGGGTGATAAGTCTTCTACTGATAGACAAGTAACGAGATGATAGGATATAGTCATACGCTTTAATCCTTAACTTTTTCCTGGACCATCCTTTCAGATTTTCAGTCCACCGGGATACCCTGTTTTGCCCAAGTCTCCTTTTCAGGTTTTCGACTTGTCGGGTGTACAGTTTTATTTATATATCCCTAATTTTTGCCCAAACTTTTTTGGTTCGCCAGGATTCCCTTATTTTTGCCTAGGTCAGACAACCTAGCGGGTCTTTTTTTCTTCTCATGCGTAGTATTTTTTGACTATGTCTACGTTCATAGGATGCGGAGAATTGTCACTGTCCATAGTAGTAAGTATTGTAGAACTTCCAGAAAGATGTTTGCTTGATCACACGTGGCCCTTTGCTGGAACTCATGTTCAATGCCCCAAGTGATTAAGACGGAGGTCTACCCCTGGCTATTTGGCACATTTGAGAGATTCCTAGAATCTTGACTCGACTTCCCCTAGATCAGTTAGACACCATGTCATGCCCCTTGATTATGAAAGTCCTGTTACTAGAAATGTCTTTCCATCTGAGGTGATTCTGTCCATTGAGAGGACTTTCGTTCATTGAATTTCCGTCGTACAAATTTATCTACTATTGAACGATTAGTCATATGCAAACAATGGCATTTAAAGAATGCAAAGCTTATGTCTGTCTTGAAGTTAAAAATGCATTTTTAGTAAACAAACAGAATTTTGTAAGAATGTGAATTCAACTAAGGATTTATAGTAAACCTTACAGGAGTCAGGATACCTTTTATAACAGTATGATTTTGAACTAGCCCATGCTTCATCTAGGACTTTTAAGGGTTGTAGCGTGGCCTGGTCCACGGTTTAAGAAACAAAGGATAAAGGCTCGAAATTTATTTGTACCCTACCCGTTCTTCAGTCCTATACTCAGTTAATTATGCGTTTAAATCCCAATTGAGTCTGGAATCTTTGCCCTGATATTTCGGTGATGGTTCGGATACTGAAATTTTATTTTGAGGAGGCAGTCATTTTTTGTAATATTTTATTTTTGTTAAGGATTTGTAACAACCTATTTTTTTTATAATTTTATTATCCCTACCTTTTTTCTGAACTGTTTCTTTTGTGATTACAGTCAGTGGGATGCCCCTGTTTTTTCCCCTTAAGTCTCCTTCATAGGTTTTGACTTAGCGGGCTTTTCTTTTGAGAGATGATGACTGTCTGTTTTAGTGATTATGGGGAACCATCACTATCTTTTGATTTAGAAGAGTATCTTCGACACTACTCGTCGTGTACGAGGGTAAAGCTTGCGTTTGAATGCACCATTGAATTAAATGAGGTACTACCCTGCCTCAGGTTATGGTTAAAGGTTTCAATTTGTGTGAAAAAGAAAACTCCTACTTCTTAGGCTCAAAGGGGTTGACTAGGGATTATCTTCCTTATAACTCCACTATTTAGGATTTGAAAGAACGCCTGTACATCGTCAGCAGGGTCTGTTTAAAAGCATATTGTATGAGATTATGGTATTGTTTTCGTCATCCTCCCTCTAAAGGTTTAAGCTTTTAATCGAGAGTTGAATATCATAAAAAGGAAGTAAAAGCATAGTTTCAGTATAGTGACAACCAATAGATTAATTCAAGATAAACATATGCAATGCATTAATGGAATAACAAAGTTTGACATGAAATAAGTTTTCGAAAAATCAAAAGAAAATTACAATTTGAAAATTCTAATGAACAAAAAGCCTCTTTGTCTGAACTTGTCATTTCAGATGGTGTGCCTTTGAGGGATGGCAGATAAATTCAGTCTGACCATCTTATGTGAACTCCAGCACCCCTTCATCGATCAAGTCATGAATCTTATTTTTTAATGCCCAACAACTATTAGTGTCATGCCCCAGACTATTGGAATGATAAGTGCATCTCACATTAGGGTTGTACTGAGGACAGGCGGTGTTGGGATTATGAGGAGGATCCTTCAATGTTATAAACTCCATCTTTATCATGGGTTGCAATACTTGAGCCGAGGACATAGTGATTTTGGTGAATTGCCTTTTGGGTGTGTCCTGCTTACGCTGATTGCCTTGCCGTTGTTGTTGCACCAATGTTGGATTAGAGATCCGCACTGCCCCCATAGATTTGTTGAGATCACTCTTATTACGACCCTTCTGGTTGTACACGGTACTGGACTCCTTCTTTCCGTTGTATGATCTCTTTTGAGTACTTGAAGATGCAGTCCCCTGAATTTCACTGCTCCTGGTTTTATTTTCAACATGTTCCCGTATGAACATGTCACCCAACTCCCTGTCTTCTAAGAGAGGTTGATCACTGATTAGGCCCCAAATTATAGCAGTTTCCCCCAGACGGTCGTATTTGTCTTGTTGAAGCTTGTTGATGAGAATCCTTAACTCTTCTTGTCCTCGAGCTAAATTTTGGATAAGAGCCATCTGACTGCTCATCTGGATTCTCATCCTTTCCATATCAACTTGTAGTTGTTCCAACTGGTCATCCTTGTTATCTTCGGGTTTTTTTTGCCATGTTTCCAGCGAGGAGTGTTTTCAATTCTTCTTGCCCCTTGGATAGATTTAGGAACATTTCCTTGAACTGAGCATCTTGGCTTGGAGATCTTTGTCATTCTGTTCAAGAGCCATTTTCATTGCTGAAATAAACAGCGAGAAAATGAGAAACCTGTCTTGAGAATACCTGTTATGTAATGATATACATGTAATGTTTTTAAGGATCTCGCGGGGGAAACACAAGAAAATGTTAGCAACTGAATCTGTCTGCAGCCTCGATTAAAGAACTTCGTATCATTGAATGTCCTTCTACGAGAATCAAGCTCACTATGTCGAGTGGGTCATAGCCTCTGACTCAAATTATCGTGCTTTGACGATGTTGGCTAGAGGAAAATAAATCCCCTTGCCCCTTGCTAGACGTCTGGTTCATCATAACCTGCGTAACAAACCTTTGAGATCCTTGAAATGGTTAAGGAAATGCTATGGTATGATGTTATGATGTGTATGCTATGCACCAAACAAAAGTGTAAGGGGATGAAGACAAATATGTCTTCCAGGAAATCCAAGTTATTGGATAATGACTACAAACAAGTCCTGAAAGGAGTACAAACAAAGCCCTGCAATGAGTTAAGTTATTCGATAATGAAAGCAGACAAGTCACACAAGTAGCCTTAGGTTTAGGCTTGCATGGAGTTTGTAGGTAAGTACACTCTTGAAGTTTTAGTTGGATTAACCTATCCTAGCAATAGTAATCGGGTTCTAGGGATCTCATATCATTGATTTTTCTCTCAGGCATTATTTCAGCTCAAGCATCTGAATTGCGGCCGAAATATCCCGAAATTCCAATCTCAACGAGTGTAGCATTAAGTATCAACCAACTTCAGTCTGCTCCAAAGCTGACCATCTCACTACTTTCTAATGGCTAAGATGAGCCAATTTAAGGTTCTAAAGGTCAGTTAGTGCTTAATGACACTATGTGGAAGCCTAATGTTATCTGTGACTGACTCAAGGAACATTAGTACAAGCCAGAGTATCACACTAACGTAGCTATCATATCATCCATATCAGTCTACACCGTACAACCTCCATGATTTATTGCTACTTACCTAAAAGGTGCCCCAGATCCGAGTATAGGATCTTTAATAATAACCCAAACATAAACCCGAAAGGTAAAGCACGCTAATCAAACAAGTAAAGAATTTTAAATATGTTCTAGCTCTAAGGTAATCCCACTTTTTAAGAGTAATATTCCCCAGCAGAGTCGCCAGTTCTATAAAAAGGGGGGAGAACTGACTTTACTGGTTTTGCATTTTATCGCAATGTTGCGGTTAGCAAGAGTCACCACTGACTTTTCTTTTATCCAACAAAGGAAAGGGTGAAAAGAACAGGAAATACCTCTCGAGAATTTTCTGAGTAAGGGGGGTAGGTTATGGAAAGGGAAGGTGTTAGCACCCTTTCCATTTGTAGTTATCTACGGGCTCTTAGTTGCTAGATCACTTTTGAAAATGCTTTGTGTTGTTTGTTTTGAAAATGTTTTTGAAAAGACACCTTAGTGCGGCGAACTTTGTAATGTTTCTCGTTTTGGCGAGAACGTATACAAAGTGTTTTTTGTCTTTGAAAATATTTAGAAAAGAGTTTGTGTATGTGTGAAATATTAGTTTTAATTGTTTTTATGAGTAAGCAACTAGGAGCTATCTACCTACTCGAAAGGTTTGTTATTTTTCTCTTTTCCTTTAGACAGTGCTATCCTACTATTAGTGAGTAGGTAGCCCTATCGTTGGATTTTTGAGTGACGGGCGAGGGTCATTGTACAGTCACAAAAGCAACTAGTAAGATACTTTAGTAATTACCCTAAGATTTTAAGATCTTATACCGATGCAATATTGAAAGAGTCATCGAGGGACTTATGATCTTTAAACCAAAGGGTTATCACTAAAATCTCTTACGTTCGAGAGTCATGACTATTTATTTATCCGAAGGCAACAAGTGGAGGTACCTTAGAGGTGCGCGTGTGCAAATGTGTTGTGTTTCAGTTATTTATCTTGAGTGTTAGGTTTGCTAACATTTGCTTTTATCTTTCCATACACAACCTAATTACTAACAGTAATATACATGTATATACAGAGGTGCGGAAAGTAAAAGTGCGGGAAAGTAAATCCTAAACCATTATATCTCATGAGTAGTTACAATATTTAGAAAGAAAATGCAAAAAATATAAACTAACTATTACAAAATCATATGTGCGACCTATACATTTATTTCTAAAATGGTAAATAAATAGAAAATAATAGAAAAGATTATTTAGAAAGAAAATTAAATATCCTAAAAAGAAAAGCCTAAATATTTTTGGTATTTTTGTGATTTGATCTTGATATTTTAAAAAAAGTCTAAATTAATTACAAATTAATTATGAAATAAACTATAAAATGGGATTAAAATAAATTTGTCAAAAATTAATTTTAATCTAAAAAAAAACCTAAGTCAATTTTTTTGTGATTTCAATTTTATGATTTTTTGTTTATTATTATTTTTTAATTGATTTAAGAAAATTAAGTTAATGATAATAAAAAAAATCTAATGTCTAATTGATCTTAATTAAAAAAAGGAAGTGATTATTAATTAAAAATAAATCTATTTTTTTTTGGGTTTTTGATTTTATGAGATTTTTATGATTGAGTTAATTATCTAAAAAAAAGTTAATAAGACAACATAAATATTAAAAAAAAGAAAATGTCCTGATTTCGAATCTGAGCTTATTTTTGTCTGGATCGTCCCATATCCTGAGATTCGAAACCAAACATTCTTGATACCCTAACGATGGAATCATGTTATTTCTTCCTTCATGCTTGCATGTAAAACGTTATACTTGCTCAAAACATCAATAGTAATAAGAATATACGCATAAAAATGATTTAAATTATGAAATCAAAGAGATTCGAAATCAAAATTTTACCAAATCAGAGGGATGGTATGAAGGGATTCTGAGACGCGTGGGGGCTGGATAATGATGTGGATCGCCTCCTAGGGGTCTCAGAAGGATGAGGGAGTCACTGGTTTCGAGTGAGAGAAGCTCGAACTTGGGTTATGAGTTTTACAACTTCTTGGAATATTTTGTGAATTTTGAGCTCTCTCTTAGGCAATGATTTTTTCGTGCTCTTAGAAAATGATTGTTTTTCGTCCCTTTGTAGCTTGCATAGTATGGTATATATAGAGGAGTGAGAGGAGAGCAAAAAAGTAAGGTAAGAATCAAGGCATTAAGGCCCTTTTCAAAACAAGATAAAACATATTAAAATGTTTCCAAACTTGTGAAATCCTTGCCATTCTTGACATGCATTGAACCTGGACTTCCTTGCTGGCCTTTGCATGAAATTTGGGCATCAATCTTGACCCATAAGTCCAATCATATGCCTAAGCTCATTTGCTTTACACTTTGTTCTTGATTTGATTTGTTTTAAATGAAAAAAAATTCAAATAAAATGAAAAAATCAAATAAAATAAATAAAAATCATGAAAAATAAGGGAATGGTTTTAGGGGTCCTATAACATATCATGAACATGTATGAGTCTAAAAAATTAGGTCCATTGGTCTAAAATTTCAAAATTTCCCAACTTGAAATTCATGAATTCCTTCAAAATTCCCCAACTTGTGAAACTCATAACTTGCTTAACTTTAACCTTTTGGAGATGATCTTTGACTTTTTGGAAAGTACAAGATGTCCTATATACTTTCTCTTTTAATCATTTTTGCATTTGGAGACATTATGTTGATGTAAGTTGCCTTTACAAAAAGTGTCTTTTGTTGACTTTTTGAAAATGACCTATAATGTATGAGATCATATCTTCCAAATGAAGCATCTTTTGGACTTGAGAATAAAAGCAAAGTTGAAGAGAATTGAATTTTCTTAAAAATGGGATTTGGTTAGGGAAAAGTTGATGAAGCATGTGAAAGTTATGCCTGGTCATAGTTTAGTTGACTTCTCCTAAGGAAAACCCTAATTTGGAAAATTCTTGACTTTTGCTGATCCGAGGACTTTCCTTGGGGAATCATGATCAAACCTTTATCAAATGATGAATATCACTTCAAAGTGTTGATGTTGACCAAAAATCTTGAAGTTTGATTGTATGTTGACCATAGTTGACTTTTTGATCCATACAATTGATTTTCAAGCATTTGAGCCATTGATTGAGCAAACTTGTGATGTATGGCTTGAAACTTGACATGAGCCTTTTTGAGGACCTATGAAGAAACATGGGAGCCACTTGATACTTTCACAGACCAATTTTCCTTGAGAAACTCCAAACCCTAGTTGTAGGCTTTTGGTCTAGGAGGTGCATCTTGACTAGTCAACCCTTGGGTGCCTTGACCATTTGAAGAGAATTGAAAGAATGCTTTGATGAAAATGGGAGGGAAAATTTTGGGGTACAATATTGATGAAGTTGTTGAAAAGATCAAGAGTCAAAGTTATCGTATGGAAAATCAAACACTTATCCCTAGCATGTTTGATCATACTAGTAAAAGTCATAATTTACATTCTTTTCATCCTTATAATTGTTGAAGTTATATCATAAACCAAACCAAACACAATTTTTTGTTTAATTGAACCACAAGTTAAACCCGGTGATATACGCAGTCCTCGAGATCGATATCCGGGGAGAATTCCATATCATTACTACTTAGGAAAAAATAGTACACTTGTTATTTTCCCTATTAAGATTTTGGCGCCGTTGTCGGGGACTGCCAAAATACAGAGTTAATTGTAGTTCAATTGAAATTTTATTGCTCTGCAATTAAAATTTTATTTTTCTGTAATATATATATATATATATATATATATATATATATATATATATATATATATATATATATATATATATATATATATATTATTACGAATTCCCGTCTAATCTTTTTTGCAAGGTAAGGACTCAGCTGATTTGCCTTTTGACGCAGAGATCGAAAGAACTTTTCACTCAAGGAGAAGATAAACGAGATTAGTTAAATTGTCCTCCGAGGAAGAACTTATTTCAGTTCATTCAGATTCTGAGTCAGAACACTATTCAGAGCATAAAGAGATAGATTCATAATCAAAACCCGAAACTATGGGTGAAAAAATCCACCACCACCTGAGACTTCTTGATGACTATGGCAGAATAAATTCACCAGCTGGTCGACTAACTATTGTGAACCCACCGGTAAATGTACCAAATTTTCAGCTGCATCCTAGCATTATCACTCAGCTTGAGAGGAGATCCTTCTCTGGAAGGGTTAATGAGGATGCCAACAAGCATTTACAAAGATTTCTAACAATGAGCACCACTTTGAAGATAGATGGGCATACTGAGGAACATAAAAAGTTACAAATGTTCCTGTTCACTTTAGCTGATGAGGCTGAAGAGTAGTTTTATTCCCTTCTATCTGGTAGCATTACTTCTTGGGAAGAGATGGAAAAGCGTTCCTGAATGAGTATTTTCCAGCGTCATTATTCATGAGAAAATGATGTGAGATCCTCAATTTCAAGCAGAAAGAGAGTGATTCACTAGGGGATTCCTATAAAAGATTCAAAAGACTCCTAGTGGCATATCCTACTCATAATTTGGATCAGACCGAGCTCAACAAATTGAAGATATCAAGTTCCTAAAGCAGAATAATCCTTATTCTAACACCTACAATCCTGGGTGGAAGAATCATCCAAATTTTTCCTAGAGGGATCAAAAAGGATATGCTCAGCAGTAGGGGCAAGGCCAATACCATAGTCAGTATCAGCAACAAGCTCCGAAGAAAGCATATTGAGAGTTAGCCATTGAAAAGATAGCAGCTCATAATATTTAGTTTCAAGAGGAGACAAGAAATAATCAGAAGAACACTTCTGCTTTAATTAAAAATCTAGAAGTTCAGATGGGACAAATAGCACAATAACTAGCGAATGCTCAAGCACCTGGAACTCTTCCTGATGGAACTGTTACACATCCAAGAGAAAATCACATTGTGAATACAATTGTGACCAGAAGAGGTAAGTTAGCTGGAAATGTCAAAAAAGAGGAAATAGAAGGGGAAGGTTTATTAGAAGTGGATCTAGAAATCAGAGATGATTTGAAGCAAGCTGAGGAAGTAGTCATACAACCAGTTATTGAGAAGGAAAAGCAGAAAGATCTTAAGCAAAAAATCATTCTCCCTTATCCTACAAGAACAAGAAAGAAAGATCTTAATGAGAAAAATTTTGAGAAAAATTGGAATTGTTCAAGAAACTTGAGATTAACATTCCTTTTGCTGAAGCTCTGAAACAGATTCCTATCTATGCCAAATTCATGAAAGACATCATATCCAAGAAACGTTCAATCGACACTAAGACGGTAATGCTAACTGAGACATGTAGTGCTATTTTTAGGGTCTTAAAATTCCTGTGAAGAAGAAAGACCGAGGTGTGGTTACTATTCCTCGCACCATTGGGGATAGATCATTAAAGAAGGCACTTATTGATTTGGGGAATAGTGTAAGCCTGATGCCACTTTCAATTTATAAAAAGCTTGAACTTGGTGAGTTGCAAGACACTCGTATGACACTTCAGTTTGTAGATCATTCAGTGAAAAGACCATATGGTATTGCAACTGATGTTCCTGTGAATATTGATAAGTTTGTGTTCCCTATTGATTTTGTGGTTCTTGAAATGCCAGAAGATGAGGAAATACCGCTAATTTTGGGAAGATCTTTTTTAGAGACGGGAAGATGCATGGCAGGTATTGAGGAAGGTACGATGACCCTCAAGTTCTATGATGTGAAGCTAAAAATTAATGTGAGAGACACCACGAAATTAAAAGATGAGGAAGATACAAGTAAAAACATTGAAGTGTTGGACACAGTGTTCATTCACTCAGTTCAAAGAAAAGTTCCTGAATTACCTTTGGAAAGAGTTCTTAGCTGGTCAATTTCTGAAAGTAATGGGAAATAGATGAGAAAGAGTCTGAAGTGCTATCCATGTTTGAAGCACAACCTCCATGGAATAAATTAAAACCATAACAGTGGGAATATTTAAGACCACCATAGTCTTCTGAAGAAAAACAAGAGGTGAAAAAGGGAACAAAGTTGAAACAACTGCCTGAAAATCTCAAGTGTATCTTTTTTGACACTGATGAAAAATGTTAAACTATTATCAACTCTAGCTTAAAATAAGTTCAAGAAGACCAAATCATCAAAGTGCTCAAGAAATAAAAGGGTGTTATCGGATGGGCCATTGAAGATTTGAAAGGTATTAGTCCCACAGTTTGCATGCACAATATATTGATGGAAGAGAATCAGAAGTCGGTTGTCCAGCCTCAAAGAAGACTCAACCCTACTATGAAAGAAGTTGTCCGAAAAGAGGTTGTGAAGCTGTTGGATGAGGGTCTTATTTACCCTATATCTGACAGTGCATGGGTGAGTCCTGCCATGTGGTACCTAAGGGAGGAACAACTGTCATAAAAATGAGAAGAATGGGTTGATTCCTACCAGAACTATTACAGGTTGGAGAATGTGCATAGATTATCGAAGATTGAATACTGATACAAGAAAATACCACTTTCCTTTACCATTCATTGATCAAATGTTGGAAAGGTTAGCAGGTCATGATTACTACTGTTTTCTTGATGGGTATTCGGGATACAATCAGATTGCGGCAACTCCAGAAGATCAAGAGAAGACTTCATTCTCAGGCCCTTATGGTATTTTTACCTACATGAGAATTCCATTTGGGTTGTGCAATGCACCTACTACTTTTCAGAGATGTATGGCATCCATATTCACTGACATGCTTGAAAAGCACATGGAAGTGTTTATGGATGATTTTTTGGTTTTCGGATCTTCTTTTGATAATTTCTTGAATAACTTATCCCTCGTGCTAGAAAGATACCAGCAGACCAATTTGATTCTCAATTGGGAGAAGTGTCATTTCATGGTACGTGAAGGTATAATGTTGGGTCACAAAATTTCCCATAAGGGAATTGAAGTTTACAAAGCCAAAGTGGAGGTGATAGAAAATTTACCCCCACCAGTGAATGAGAAAGGAATAAGAAGTTTCTTAGACATATGGGATTTTTCCGTAGGTTCATAAGAGATTTCTCCAAGATTGCGAAGCCTCTGACTAGTCTGCTGGTGAAAGACACACTGTTTATTTTTGATAAAAAGTGCAGTGAGGATTTTGAAACTTTAAAGAATAAGCTAGTATTTACCCATATAGTAATTTCTTCTGATTGTTCTCTACCATTTGAGATCATGTATGATGCAAGTGATATAGCAGTAGGGGCAACACTAGGACAGAGAAGAGAAAAGCTCTTGCATGTGATCTATTATGCAAGCCATGTGTTGAATCCAACACAGATGAACTATGCAACCACTGAAAAGGAATTGTTAAAGTGGTGTATGCTTTTGACAAATTAAGTCCTACCTTTTGGGTTCAAAGGTAATTTTTTATACTAACCATGCTGCTTTGAAATATATTTTTTCTAAGCAGGAATCAAAACCAAGGCTGCTGAGGTGGATCTTACTCCTACAAGAGTTTGATATAGAGATCCAAGATAAAAGGGATATGAAAACACTATTACTGATCACTTATCCCGGATGTCTCCGATAGAAGAAACAGAGGAGAAGCACCCAACCAAGGATGAATTTGTTGACAAACGAATCCTAGTTGTGATTGGTGCTCCATGGTTCGCAGACTATGTGGACTATTTGGTAGGTGGAATAATATCTGATGATTTTGACTCTAACAAATAGAAGAAGTTTTTGCATGATTGCAGATTTTATTTGTGGGACGAACCATTCCTGTATAAAAAGGGAATAGACAGATTGGTTCGAAGGTGTGTCCCAGAGGAAGAACAAAGAGATGTACTAAGAGCTTGTCATGACTCAGAATATGGAGGACATTTTAGTGGAGATAGAACAACTGATGTGTCCGCAAGTGCACGGGAATATCGAAGTAATATAAAATATTGTCGAACCACAGAGACCAATGTCAATCTACTGAAATCTATCGCTACTTTGTAAAGCTAAGGCTAATGAATAATTGGATTTTTGGGGGAAATTAAGAACTAAAACTAAAAATGACTTTAGAAAATATAATAATAAAGAGAGACTGGAATATGGTTTCCGCGTTCCTGAAGGACTTATAGAAAACGGGTACTAATTACAACTATAACTTAGCTCCGTAGAATATACTAACTTAAAGACTCCGCCTCACGCTCTCGCGGTATTAACTAAAGCCATACTTCCTAATCCCAAGTTTTTTCTCTCGCTCTCCCGGTAACTAACAAAAATATTTTGAAAGCCAATAATATCCTAAACGCATCTAAAACGCTCTTGCTGTATTTAGATTTATTGCCTAATTTCCACTATCTGGTTTGATCCCTACGTTCTCGTAGTGCCGGATCTAACCTTAATTGATTTCTCACTCTCGTGACAAAATCGTGTTAAATAATCTTTCACTCTCGTGACAAGGCTATTTAAATTTGACTTGGAAATTAAAACCAAAACATAATTCTAATCATAAATTTGCACCTATTATTTTCTACCGAGTCCGTCGACAACAACAGTCCTCATACACTAGACTCAAGACTATTTAGCCTGACATGTTACTAATTAAAAACGCATGAATAATTATAGTTACGATGAAAAATGACATAGCAATTAATTTAACAAACAAAATAGTAATAATCAATAATGCGATAAAAAAAGAATAGCAATGATAATAATAATAAACCGGTAAAATGAAGAACCTGTAAATGCAGAAAATGGAAACAAAGAAAAATTGAATTGAAATAGCCGAAAAACTTAGATCCGATACATAAATTAAACGGTAGAAATAAATCCTAAAACTAATTTGGTAATAGTCCCCCGATGTGGAGAACTATTACTTTTACATTCTAAGAAAAAGCTATGAACGAAAAATGGTGGAAAGATGGACGAGAGAGAGAGAGAGAGAGAGAGAGAGAGAGAGAGAGAGAGAGAGAGAGAGAGAGAGAGAGAGAGAGAGAGAGAGAGAGAGAGAGAGAGAGAGAGAGAGAGAGAGAGAGAGAGAGAGAGAGAGAGAGAGAGAGAGAGAGATCCTTGTTGCAAACTGCCTTGCTTTTATATCCTTTGATGTGTCGCATCCGCAGAGAGAAAATAGGGGTAGTGGCATCATGAAGAGAGTATTAAGGAAGACTTGGTTGGAGAAAAAATAGGATGAAGTGGTTAGTTGGTTTCAGTCTTAGAGGACTTAGTGTGTGGAAAAAAAGTAGGAGCAGTTGGTTTGATATTTGACTATGAGAGGACTTCACAGAAAGATAGTTATGTGGCGCTGGAAAAGGTCTCGTGACGAGGGGAAAGGCTGCATGGGGCACATCATGCCGACCGTCAAGGGTGGGTGACGACCGTCACCCTTTCCTTTTTTGCTTTTGCCAATCGTTACGGTGGGTGTGATGAGCGTCACACCTTGAACACGTGGGCCACACACCTTTTTTCTTTGTGGGCCTTGGGTTCTTCGTGGGTCTTTTTCTTTTCTTTTATATTTTATGCATTTTTACTTCATTTGTACCCCATTTTTCTTCCTTTTCTCAAACAAGCCTTGTAAACATTAAATTCCTGAAACACATTAAAATATCAGCATAATACCAACATAAAGCAACATAATTAAAATAAAATAGAGACATAAATCATGTTAATCAAGCCAAATATACTATATATTTTCGTGTTATCAACAACTGCAAAAGTCCTCCAATCTGGGTTCTACTGACCAACTCTTTTTAAAGATGCTCAGAGCATTGTGAAAGAATGTGACCGATGTTAGAGGACGAATAACATTTCAAAAAGGAACTAGATGCCTCAGAATGCCATGTTGGAGGTATAACTGTTTGATATGTGGGGAATAGACTTCATGGGACCGTTTCCACCCTATTTTGGAAATAATTACATTCTGGTCATGGTCGACGATGTGTCAAAGTGGATGAAAGCTATCACATTACCCACAAATGATTATAAAGTGGTGGTCAATTTCCTCAGAAACAATATTTTCTCTAGGTTTGGGATACCGAGGGATCTAATCAATGATGAGGGTATCCACTTATTAAACAAGCTTATGGAGAATCTGTTGAAGAAGTACGATGTGAAGCACAAGATTTCCACCCTGTATCACCCTCAGAGAAGTGGACATGTGGAAGTGTCTAACATATAGATACAGTAGATACTTGAAAAATTGTTAGCACTTCTCAGAAAGATTGGGCTATAAAGCTGGAGGATGCACTTCAGGCATACATAACTGCATTTAAAACCCCTATAGGTATGCCTCCCTGTCAATTGGTTTATGGTAAAGCATGTCATTTATCGCTTGAACTTGAGCATAAAGCCTTTTGGGCTACCATGTTCCTGAATTATGATCTTTTGAAAGCTGGTGAATCCTGAACTCTTCAACTTCATGAGTTAGAAGAGTTTAGAAATCGAGCTTATGAGAATGCCAAGATGTATAAATTACAAATAAAAAAGTTGGCATGATCAGAAAATCCTAAGGAAGGAATTTTGTAAAGGACAGTTGGTTTTGTTCTTCAATTCCACATTGAAGCTATTTCCTGGAAAGTTAAAATCCAGATGGTCCGGACCGTTTGTGGTTCACAAAGTGTTTCCCCATGGAGCAATATAATTGAAAAATCAAGCCAACGGGGATACATTTAAAGTAAGTGGATAGATATTAAAGCCTTATTACTCTAGGCAAGCAGGTGGGCTGATTGATAATGTTTGTCTTATAGGGTAAGATGGACGACCATCGAGCCATGTGACGTTAAACAAAGCACTTCGTGGGAGGCAACTCATAGGTTTTATTTCTAATTATTTCTTTTGTTTTGTTTTCATGATGTACTTCAGGTTTTCTTTTACGGAAAAGAGTGAGTTATTTGAGTGTCGATTGACATAAAAAAGGTGACAAAGAAAAAGGAGGACTTTGACAAAAAAAACAGTGTCTGACACGGTCAATCGTATCATGGGACACAACCTGTGTCAGCCTAACTGGTACGCATGGATAGAATAGGGAAGAACCTGACACACCCGGCCGCGTCATAGGACACGGCCCGTGTCAGGAAAGATGGGAATTATTAACAAGAGGCAGAACCCGACACAGTCGGTCGTGTCACGGGACACGGCCCGTGTCAGGCCAACTGGACAAAACAAAATTTTTTATTCAGTGGGCCCCACTCAGAATTTGTGTTTTTAAAACCCTATTTCCCTTATTTCTTTTCTTTTTCTCTCACTTGTGACTTAATCCCTCATTTTCTTTCTCCTTTCTCTACAAACTCCATAACCTCCTTCACCCAAAGCTCTTCTCTTTCACCATTATATCACCTTCATCATAAAAACCCCTTTATAAAACATGTCCTAAATTCCTACCTCTACCACATTCCGATAGCTTTTTCCACTAATTCTCTCTTGCATTTTCGTGATTTTTTCAGGTACCCCAAAATGCCCCTAAGCAAACTGTCCAAGGGAAGCAGCCAGCAGCTGAACCGTCAAGGTTTCAAAAGAGGTGTAATCTCAAACCTAATGCCCATGAAATCATCTTCGACAACCCGGAGCATGAGGAACAATATTTGTGCCATGTTAAGCGTAAGATTATGCCAACGGGGTATATGTGTTCTAAGACTTTATCAGATATAGGCTTGTTGGATGAAGTAAATAAAATGTTTCATGTGATAGGGATTTTAGAATTCATGCATTTCGAGGCGCCAGCTTTTGAGAGCATAACCCTCGAATATTTTAGTTCTATGGATTTTAGGTTGAAAACAACTTGGATAGGTACCATCAGACACCACATTGGCACCATGACATTCAAGTTGTATAATACTGACCATCAGTTGACAGTCGAGGAATTAAGAGGCATCCTCTGTCTCCCTATTTATGGACTCAGGGCCATCTCGGACACATTTAGGGCGAAATCTTTCTGGTTGTGTATTATAGATTTATTCCAGTTGTTGTACCCCAAAATTTGCCCTCTCTTTTCATCAACATTTTCTCATCACAAGACTCTTGGAGCTATAGATCAAGTTAGGGTTTGCTCTGCTCAAGACCCCTCCTTGCACTGTTGACCCAAATTAGGGTTTGAGTTTGCACAAATATGTTTTGACCTAAAATGCCCAAAGTGACTTTCATGCTTCATGTTGGACTCACAAGTTTATCCATACCAAGTTTCAAGCCTTGATTCCAATCTTTGCCCAATCAATTGGACAGTTGACCTAGAAATCAACTATATTGAGGAAAACGTCAACTGTGGCCAATTGACAGTCAAACCTCATGAAATTTGACCCACATCAACATAATTAACTCATATGAACCATTTGGTAAAGTTTGGATCACAATCCCACAAGAAATTTGATCAGATCACCAAAAGGGCAAAATGGTCATTTTTAGGGTTTTGACTGCACAAAGGCAATTTTTGACTGTTTGACCTAACCAATGGCAAACCAAGCTCACATATGGACTCAAGGACTCAATGGCATTGTCTTGACACATTCAACAAGTTCAAAAAATCCCAAATGCACAGGATTGACAGATGAATTTTCCAGTCAACTGATCAAAATTTTACTGTATACTGAAAAGTCAAACTTTGACTTTTTGGTCAAAATCAAGTGCCAAGATTCATTTTTCATCAAGACATGTCAAATTATGAAACTTGTTCATCAAGAAACCCAAAATTGCAAATTAGGGTTTAAAATGAAGAAATTTCATAACTTAGAAATTTTCTAAGTTATGAAATTCCCTTATTTTTCCCTAACTTTGTCCCATTTTTTCATCAAGATAAAAATGGATTCAAACAAAACTCAAAACATGAAAGTTGTAGTTCATTGCAAAATATACAACTTTTATTCACAAAGTTTTCTCAAAGGAAGCTTGTAGCTAAAGTTATGAGTTTTGGAACAAGGGTGCAAAACATTTTTAACTTAGAAAATTTTTGACCTATTCTAGGCAGGATTTTTGTCCAACTTCTTTGCCATTTTTCACATGCTTCCACTTGGAGTTTCAATTTTCATTACAAAGATGGATTGTAGTACACATTCCAAGCTTTCCAAATTGTCCAAGAACTCCTCAAACACCCTTGTGGTTAGGGAGAATCGAATTTGCAAAGTTGGGCAAAATTCATTTTTGTTCATAACCAAATGCATGTTCATACAAGTCTCATTTTCAAATCAGCATGCTTGGAACTTGCTAGCAGGCCTCTAAACCAAGTTTGCACTCCATAATTAAATGCCTAACCATTGTGTTCAAGCATTGTCTTATGCATTTATTCATTACACAAAGAATTATCCCTTAAGTAGAAAAAGCAACTTTGCCATTTTTGAAAAGTAATGCTTTATGTCAAGTTCATGATCTTTGAAGTACAAGCCAAATCTTTGAGGCAAGAGTTTGTAGGCAAATCACACTGATCAAGAGCAAAGTGTGCAGCATGCTTGAGAGCATTGGACAGGCCTATATCACACTTACACTATCCTTGCTTACATTGGAAGAAAGCTTGAAAACTGAAGCCAATCTCTCATTCCTGTAAACACCAACCAAAACAAACTTTGCAAACATCTTTCATACATCCAAGCAAGCCTAAAGCACGACCAAACCACCCCTCATCCCTCCTAATACAGAAAATCACAGTTTTTCTGCAAAACAGGGCATCTGTTGCAGTTTGACTTCCACAATCCATTCCACTCGTGCACTTTGGCTAAAACCAGTTCAAATACATTCTATATCATCCATTGGAACTATCCCAAACCCTAGATACAAACTGTAACACCTCTAACATCACTTGCCATTTTCACTTTTCAGTTTTGCAGGTGAACTTTCATAGCACGATTCAGAGAGTATCAAAGCAAGCTAGGTGTTGGAGAAGCATCCTTGGACTTCAGGCAAGCTGTACAAAAGCTCAAACTCTATTGAAGTTGGCCACATTGCTGTACACGACTCAAGCTGAAACAGGTAAAATCATGAACTTCTATCTCTCAATCTAGGAAGAGTTAGGCTTAGGTTTGTGAATGAAACATGCTCTACTCATAGCCCTGAAGCCATACATATGATTACTTTTCATTTATTTTATGCGTGCTGTGAGAATTTTGGCCATGAACATTGAAGAAAAATTAGGTCAGAAATTGGGGATGAAGAAATTCTCCCACGTTTCTTAGAGTTAGGTCAAGTGTTTTATATGTCTGAATTCGTCTCTTGATGCTCTATAATATTGGTGTTATGAGTTTTGCATGAAAGTCAAGGAATCATGAGTTAGCTTTGGTACAAGAAACGCGTGTTTTTGATGTTCAAATATTGCTGAAGGTTGAAGATGACTGGCTTGGGCTGGGCCTGAGTCAGTCCTACTCTTTGCACCCCCTTTTCCAATTTACACCCCCTTGGCCCATTGTGTGATATATTTATCATTTTTGTTTTTTTCTTTTTGATTCTGACTTATTATTTTTTGCCCAAATATAAAAAATACCAAAAATATTTTTCTATACATTTTTGCATTTATTTGGCATTTATTTGTTTTATTTAGCATATACATGTAAATAAATATATTTTCTTTTTATTCAAAACACTAGAAAATAATACAAAAATAAATATTTTTCAGTTATTATTTTTTGTTTACATTTTGAAAACATTTTCTAAAATATACTTTTTTTGTAAATAATTAATATTTTATTCTTGTATATATTTAGTATATTTAATATAATATATAAATACTTGTATATTTTATTAGATATTTAGGACAAAAATATAGAAATAATACATTTTTATTTTTTATTAATATATGACACTAAAAAATACTTTTTTTTTACAATATACTTCTTTTTTTATTTTTTGTATAAATTAATATATAAATATTGTATATAATTAATAAATAAATACTATTTATTTAAAAAACTAGGGTTTTGCCCTAAGCCATAAAAATATGCAAAAATTGACCTTTTTTTTATTTTTTGTTTATATTTCATATTGAAAAACACTTTCATATACATAAAAAATCATTTTGCATATTTATTGTATTTACTTTATATTGTACGATTAAATAATTTGTATATTCGATATGGATCTAATAGTTTAGATTTAATTTCTTGTCAAATATCCCCCCATTCAAACATTTGTACCCCCATCCCCATAATCATGTTGTAATAATTTAGGACTTTAAATTTCCGCATTTAAAAGCTTTCAAATTATGCCATGATAGACCTAGGGTTTGTATGCAAATAAAATAACAAATAGCTTGACTAATACAAAGACAAAAAAGCATGAAAATGGACAACACAATGCACACTTGCACCCTTAGGGTTACTCCACCTGTTGCCTTCAAAAATGGGCCATGTTGCATGTTGAGTGTCTTTGGCAAAACAAAAACAAATCAAATGATCATAGTTCCTCGATGACGCTTTCTCAAGTTGCCTAAAAAATGATCAAGTCCCTTGAAGGAAAAATTGCCAAAGACACTTGGCACTATTGCATTCATGGTCTAAACGATGACCCACACCCGTCCCGTTAACATCCTAACACAAGATTGTCCACCAAATATAATGGTGGAACAATACTGTTAAAAGGGTTAAAACATAGGAATGATCTTTGAGAAATTTAGGGTAGATAGCTCTTGGTTACTTGACCAAATCTTGCAAAACAATCCTTGCCATTTTTCAAAACACACATCACAACACAACTTCAAAATAACTTTCAAAAAACATTGAAAAACTTTTCAAAAGACAATACACCTTTGTATACATTCAAACATGGATCATTACAAAGGTTGCCACAACAATGGCCTTTTTTTTAAAACATTTTCAAAACCACACACACAAAGCACCATTTCAAACAATTGAAAATGCAAGGCAAGTGATCTAAGCAATTAACTAAGAGCCCATGGATAACCATGGATAGAAAGGGTGTTAATACCTTCCCTTTCTATAATCTACTCCCCGAACCCAAGAAAATATCTCAAAGGTTTTTTCCTGTGCTTTTTAACCTTTCCTTAGGATAAAATAAAAAGTCGGTGGCGACTCTTGCTAAACCGAAACATTTGCGAAAACAAACGCAAAACCTCAAGTCAGTTCTCCCACCGTATCACAGAACTGGCGACTCTGCTGGGGAGTATTGATTAAAAGTGGAGTAACCTTAGGGCTTAGATCACCCTTTTGCATGACTAATTGTTTGCTTTGATTGCTTTACATTTTGGTTCTCTTGTTTGGGCTTGAAATCCTACACACGGATTTGGGAAACATTCATAGATAGCAATACGTTATGGAAACTGTGCGGGGTATACCGACACGGTTAAAGCAATAGCTATATTAGTGCGACATATTTGTGAGTACCGGTAACCCTTGAGTTCAATCAAGGAGAGTACGGGGCTGCTGAGTGATGTCACTAAGCACTAATGACCTAGAACCTTACTTGACCATCTTGGCCTTTTATTAGGGGTAGTGAGATGACCGGCTTTGGTGCAGTCTGAAGTTGGTAGATACTCGATACTACACTCATTGAGGGTTGTTTTCTTGGAATATTTTGGTCGCTAGTTAAGTGGCTAAACCAAAACAATGAACATGGAAAACAATCCAATGATATTGAGCTCCTTAGAACCCGGTTACTATTTATAGGACAGGTTTTTAAGCCAACTACACTCAAGAGGGTACTTACCTATGAAACCCCATGCAAGCCTGAAACTAGGGTTTTGTGTGACTTGCTTGTACATATGTTTGTGCATACATCATGAACATCATGAAGCATTATATGCATCCATTAACCATTTCAAGGGTTTGGATCTTCATCTTTGTTCTTGTTTTGTAGGTCATGGAAATTCTTCGCAGGAAAACTATCCAAGTCAACTTTGTGAGAATCCCTCCTCAACTTAAGGAGCTTACATCCAGAATTCCAGAAAGCTCTCTCTTTAGTGAAAGACATGGTAGACTGCTCAGCCTAGTCAACACCAACATTGAAGAGGACATGGTGAAAGTGTTGTTCCAGTTCTTTGACCCCCTCCACCACTGTTTCACATTCCCCGACTACCAATTGGTGCCTACTTTGGAGGAATTTTCTCAACTCCTGAGAATTCCTATTCTTAATCAACTACCTTTCAACGGTACGGAAAAAGAACCAAAGCCTGAAGATGTTGCTCAAGCACTACACTTGCAACCATCTGACATCAAGGGGCATTGGGAAACTAGAAGTGGTGTCAAAGGATTCTTGGAAAAATTCTTGTTTGAGAAGGCACAAGAGTGTTGGAATTCCCTGGATCTGCAAGCCTTTGAAGAGATTGTGGCACTCCTTATTTATGGGTTGGTCTTGTTCCCAAATCCTGACCAACTTATAGATGTGAATGCTGTCAAGATTTTCATATCCAGGAATCCCATACCTACATTGCTTGGGGACATCCTCCACTCATTTTACACACGAACAATGAGGAAGAGAGGTGTCCTCATGTGCCGTACTCCTCTCCTTGCAAGGTGGTTTATTTCTCACCTTCCACAATCTGTTTTGAAGAATGAACAAGACTTAAGGTGGTCACAACGGTTGATGACCCTCACACACTCTGATGTACATTGGTGTTCTCGGTCCAGAGAAAATGTCATCATCGTCGATCGTTGTGGTGAGTTCCATAATGTTCCATTACTTGGCATTAGAGGAGGCATTACCTATAACCCTTGTCTAGCTTTGAGACAATTTGGATATGCACGGAGGGATGGCCCTCATGACATGATGATTCCTGACCTAGTTTTTGACTTCGACAACGATGTGCAAGGACTTCGTCAAAGATTCATCAGAGCTTGGAGGATGCCTAACAAGGTAGATAGCAAGACACTGGGGCACAAAAACTCCATCCCTCTTGAGCCTTACCTCAAGTGGGTATGAACCAGAGCCCAGAGTCTTATGATGCCTTACTCTCTTATTACCCCTTTGATTAAAGAGCCTGTTAAGGAAGGAGAGGTTCCCTACACCATCTTACATCTTGACATGCCAACATCATGGGAGGAAATGCAGAAGAGTTGGATCCAACTCAAGGAAGAACGAAATACTTTTGAAGCCAGCTTTTACGCCAGCGAGAAGAAGGTTTTGGAGCTTACCCGCCGACTTCACGAGGAGGAGACCCTCAACACTTACATCGCACCAAAGAGGATGCGCAACTTCTTTTTACCTTAATAAGTTTTTGTAATATTTGGCCCATGGGGCATTTATGTACTGACAAAATTTCTTCTTATTTAATATGACGTGTGTTCTTTTTGTCTGCAACAATTTTGAATTTCTAAATCCTTGAATGCATTGCATGAATAAACATATCATTCATCATATGCATAAGCAGGTCTTCACACCAGGTTTCCTTATCTTTCTGCTGTTTATTTCAGTAAGATGGATCTTGAACAGACGGTCAAAGATCTGCAGGCACAAAACTCGCAGTTTCAACAGCTCCTTATGACCTTGGCAAAGGGTCAGGAGGATCTTAAAGCACTGTTAGGGAACAAAGAGCAAGAAAAAGGAAAAAAGAAGAAGAAAAGGGTTGGGGTAGCTACACTGGGAAGAAGATTTGAGAATGAAGCTAGGAGAGTTCTTGAATTTCCCTCCACATCTGATGAGGGAACCGGTAAAGGAAAAGGAGCTGCATTACCTTCTGAGTCTGAGGCTGAAGAGGAAGAGGTAGAGGAAGATGAAGACTACTCAGAGCAGCAATACCCACCAGCGGACGACAAATACAAAAACTTGGAGGATAGACTGGCAGCTATGGAGCTGCAAAGGGTTCCTGGGTTAGATTTTGAAGAATTGGGATTGATTGCTGGGATTGTGATCCCTCCAAAGTTTAAGGTGCCAACTTTTGCAAAATACGACGGTCTGTCTTGCCCGAAGATGCACCTGAGGTCGTATGTCAGAAAAATTCAACCTCATTCACCCGATAGAAATCTTTGGGTATACTTCTTCCAGGATAGCCTGTCTGGTACACAGCTAGATTGGTTTTACCAGCTTGAGAGGTCAGAGGTGCATAATTGGGAAGACTTGGCAGCTGCCTTTTATCGCCAGTATCAATATAACGCTGACTTGGCGCCAACCCGTACTCAGCTACAGAGTATGGGGATGGCCTCAAATGAGGGATTCAAAGAATACGCCCAGAAATGGCGCGACTTGGCCGGAAGAGTGCAGCCACCTCTTTCAGATAAGGAACTAGTTGATATGTTCTTGGGGACCCTATCTGGCCCGTTCTTCAACCATTTGATCGGGAGCTCTTCCGCAGGGTTTACTGAATTGATTCTGACTGGCGAGCGGGTGGAAGATGGTATTAAGAGTGGGAAGATTCAAAGGGATGCCTCTGCATCTACAACTGTTAAAAAGCCATTTCCAGCCAAGAAGGAGGCAACTGTTGTGTACTCTCAGAAGGGACCGGGAAGAACTGAGCGCCGGCCGACTGTAGGGGCCATGATGATTCAAAATTCGTCAAATGATCAGCCTCGTACCAATCCGTCTAGACCTAACCAGCAACGGGTAGAACGGCCACCATGGCAGTTCACCCGCATCAATATGACGCCTGCACAAGTTCTTCCCCATTTGTTGAAGTTGAATCTGACTGGTTTAAAGGAGGCACCGAAAAACCCTAACACCACATCTCCATACTATCATGCCAATGCCAAATGTGCCTATCATTCTGACAGCGCCGGACATGACACCAACAATTGTTGGGCGCTAAAGAATAAAATTCAAGACTTGATAGATGCAAAAGAGGTTGAGTTCGACGCCCCTGAGAAGCCGAACGTAATATCCGCTCCGATGCCAAAGCATGGCCATCATGTTCATGCTGTTGAAGAAGATCTGTATATTTCTGCTATTGATGATCTGGTAACTCCATTACTGACAATCAAGTCGAATCTGTTGAAGGCTGGGATTTTCCAAGGTTGTAAAGAAGATTGCTACTTTTGTTCCTCCCTACCAACTGACTGTCCATTGCTGAAGATAGGCATCCAAGGCCTGATGGATAACCAACAAATTCTTTTCGAAAAGATTCCTGCTACTCCAACTCCTATCAATGAAGTTTCAATAATCACCATTTCCACCAATCTTTCCAAGGTCCCCAAAAGGCCTGTTAAGATTACATCCGCTACGAAGATTGCACCTCTGAAAATAACCATGCCTGGGCCTGTCCCCTAAAAATCTGACAAATCGATACCGTGGAATTATGGTGGAGAAATCTACTACCACGGTGTTAAACAAATTGAGATAACTGAAGAGAGCTATGACAAAGAAGATGCCGACATTGGAAACATTGCCGGTACAAGTAAGATTACCCGAAGTGGGAGAATTTTCTCTCCAGAGATTGCCCCTCCAAAGGCAATCTTTGGACCCTCAGCTACTGCCAAGGTTACTCCTGCACCGATAAAACTTTCTACGAGAACTCCGTTGATTGAAGAAGCTGTTATTCCTGTGGTTGTCCCTCCTACTTCTGCTGATAAGGGGAAAGGGATCCAAGAAGAGCTCGTCAGGACGAGGGCTCAACCCTTAGTCATCCTCGAAACCTCTAAGAAAGAAATGGAGGAGATTCTGAAAATAATTAAGAAGAGTGATTATGACGTGGTGGAGCAACTGGGGCAAACCCCCTCGAAGATCTCCATGTTAGCTTTGCTGCTTTGTTCGGAGGCTCATGCCAAGGCCTTGATAAGGTTTTTGAATACAACCCATGTGCCCCAGGAAACCTCAGCCGATCAATTCCAAGATTGTGTAGCCAGCTTTACCGCCAACAACGGCCTAGGTTTCTCTGATGTTGACCTAACTCCGAAGGGAAGAAAGCACAATGACGCATTGCATTTGTCAGTTGAATGCCGAGGAACTACTCTCGCCCATGTCTTTGTCGATACTGGTTCTTCTCTAAATGTACTACCTAAAAAGGCTCTCGACCGGTTGGATTGCAAAGGCTTGGAGCTGAAACCAAGTAATATCATTGTCAGGGCCTTTGACGGGTCTAAAAGAATGGTGCATAGGGAGGTCGACATTCCCATCAAGGTGGGCACTGAAGTATTCCACTCAACTTTCTATGTGATGGACATCCGTCCGTCATACTCTTGCTTGCTAGGGAGACCATGGATACATAATGCTGGCGCAGTCACTTCCTCCCTACATCAGATGCTGAAATACCCTATCAAGGGAAAAATCATAACTGTACACGGTGAAGAGGAGTACATGATCAGTCATCTGAACTCCTTTAGGTATGTGGAAGTGGAGGGCGAATTCATTGAAACACCGTTCCAACACTTCGAGGAAATTGCTCCCGAGGTTGCAGTAGAAAAGGCAGTAGCTGAGGTACCCAAGCAGGTGGCCAGGATGGCATCTCTGAAAGACGCAAAGGCTGCACTGAAGGAGGGGAAGAGCATAGTATGGGGTCAGTTGCCTGACTTTCCTCACAAGACAGACAAGTTTGGGTTGGGATTTACCGCTGCGGGGCAAAAGGCTATGCGTCGCTCCAAAATTGAAAGGACACCCATCAAGATTTCTCCTCATGGAATCAATGCTTTAGAAGACGAAGACAAAGAGGGTAACATTGAAGACTGGATCTTCCCAACCATTGAAGGGGGACTGCACAACTGGGAGGCGAAAGACTTCATCCCCATTACTTTCATTAATCAGTAACTTATCTTTCGAACATTTCTTGTTGGTCTGTAATAATTACTTTTAAACAATCTACATACTATTTTTCACCTCATGCCTTGCTCGGGGCATGTAGGTCCATTTTTTAAGGGTTTTGATTCTCTTCATATTCATATGCCATGTTTAATGAATCATTGGACATTTTTTCATTTATAAACTGCTGTGTTCATTTTCTTTCCTTTTGCATTTTTGTTTGTTTAAGGATGGCTATCCCTTACACACACCCACACTCACAAATGCAGGTACCCATCCACTCTGAATTCTATGGGTGACTATTCTGCTGTATCCTTCAATAACTCTGAAGATTTGGTCAACCAGGCTGAATACGAAGATGACGAAGATTGTGAAGTACCAGGAGAGCTAGCCAGACTTCTACAACAAGAGGAGAGGGCCATCTTGCCTCATGAAGAGTTGTTGGAAACAGTCAACTTAGGAACAGAGGAAGACAGGAAAGAAATACAAGTGGGTGCCAATCTGGAACCAAATGTCAAGGAGCGCTTAATACAACTGTTGAATGAATACGTTGAAATCTTCGCCTGGTCTTATGAAGACATGCCAGGGTTAGACACAGATGTCGTGGTTCACCGTCTCCCTACAAGAGAAGACTGTCCACCGATCAAGCAAAAAGTCCGCCGAATGAGGCCCGACATGTCTGAGAAGATTAAAGCTGAAGTAATGAAGCAATTCAATGCTGGCTTTCTGGCTGTTACATCCTATCCACAATGGGTTGCTAACATCGTGCCAGTACCTAAAAAAGATGGCAAGGTCAGAATGTGTGTGGACTACCGGGATTTGAACAGGGCTAGCCCTAAAGATGATTTTCCTCTACCGCATATCGACATTTTGATTGACAACACAGCTCAGCACAAGGTATTTTCCTTCATGGACGGATTCTCGGGCTACAACCAGATTAAAATGGCCCCCGAGGACATGGAGAAAACAACCTTTGTTACACAGTGGGGTACCTTCTGCTACAAGGTGATGCCGTTCATACTGAAGAACACAGGGGCAACTTATCAGCGCGCCATGGTAGCTTTGTTTCATGATATGATACATCATGAGATCGAAGTTTACATAGACGTCATGATAGCTCGATCACAAACAGAGGAGGAACACCTTGAACATCTGCAAAAGCTGTTTGCCAGGTTGAAGGAGTACAAACTCAGGCTGAATCCAAGTAAGTGCACCTTTGGAGTTAGGTCTGGTAAACTTCTAGGATTTATTGTCAGCAACAAAGGCATCAAGGTCGATCCAGCAAAAGTGAAGGCTATACAAGAAATGCCTGCCCCCCGTACTGAAAAGGAGGTTAGAGGGTTCTTGGGGCGCTTGAACTATATTTCCAGATTCATCTCTCATCTGACGTCTACCTGTGAGCCAATTTTCAAACTATTGAAGAAAGATCAGGTAGTCGAATGGAACGAAGATTGCGAAGCTTCTTTTGATAAGATCAAGGAGTATTTGCTAGAACCTCCTATTTTGATGTCACCCGTCGAAGGAAGGCCGCTGATCATGTATCTAACCGTTTTGGATAACTCAATGGGGTGCGTACTGGGCCAGCATGACGAGTCTGGTCGAAAAGAGCATGCCATTTATTACCTTAGCAAAAAGTTTACCGACTGTGAGACTCGCTACTCACCGCTCGAGAAAACTTGCTGCGCTTTGGTATGGGCTGCTCGCCGACTAAGACAGTATATGTTGACTCATACCACTTTGTTGATTTCCAAAATGGATCCCATCAAGTATATCTTCGAGAAGCCTGCTTTATCTGGAAGAATCGCTAGATGGCAAATGATCCTGACTGAGTATAACATCCAGTATACTACCCAAAAAGTTATAAAGGGGAGTGTACTAGCTGACCATCTAGCTCATCAAGCTATCGAAGATTATCAATCCATGAGATTCGACTTCCCGGACGAGGACATCATGAATTTAGACAACATTGAAGGTAACGGACCGTATGACGGACCTGAAAATGGATCCCGATGGACCCTGTACTTTGATGGTGCTTCAAATGCACTTGGAAACAGTATCGGTGCGGTACTCATTTCCCCGGAAGGTTGCCATACACCTTTCACGGCCCGACTTTGTTTCAGCTGTACCAACAACATGGCCGAATATGAAGCTTGCATCTTTGGTCTCAAGGCTGCTATAGACTCGGGGATCAAATCTTTGATCGTATTTGGGGACTCGGCTTTGGTTATCAGTCAAATCAAAGGAGAGTGGGACACCAAACATCCTAATCTTATCCCATACAAAGAACATGTTTTGACATTACTGCCTCATTTCGAGCAGATCACCTTCGAGCATTTCCCGCGAGAAGAGAATTAGCTAGCAGATGCTCCGGCTACAATGTCTTCCATGTTTAAACTCAACTGGGATAATGAGGCTCCCCAAATCACCATCGAGCGAATGGATGAACCTGCGCATTGTCATGAGATTAATACCGAAGAAGTAGTGGAACAACCCTGGTTTCACGAAATCAAAAGGTATCTCCAGACTAGAGAATATCCCGAAGGAGCTTCCGTAAATGAAAAAAAGTTCCTAAGGAAATTTGCTGCCAAGTTCTTCCTGAGCAACGACATCCTCTATAAGCGCAACCATGATTGTGTTTTACTCCGATGTGTAGACAAAGCTGAAGCAGAGTTGATCATGACTGAGATACACAGTGGCACATTTGGCACCCACTTAAGCGGGCATACGATGGCTAAGAAGATTCTAAGGGCAGGCTATTACTGGTCTACCATGGAAGCTGATTGCCATCAACATTCCCGTACTTGCCACAAATGTCAAGTCTATGCTGACAAGATTCATATTCCTCCTGTTCCTCTCAACGTTCTGACAGCTCCTTGGCCATTCTCAATGTGGGGCATTGACATGATTGGAGAGATCAAGCCCACATCATCCAATGGACATCGCTTCATCCTGGTCGCTATTGACTATTTCACCAAGTGGGTCGAAGCAGCTTCTTTTGCCACCGTCACAAAAAATGTGGTTGCCCGCTTCATCAAGCAAAACCTCATATGCCGGTATGGTGTCCCCGACAGGATCATCACAGACAACGGAACCAATCTGAACAATACTGTGATCACCGCTCTATGCGAACAGTTCAAGATTTATCATCACAATTCATCTCCCTATCGGCCAAAGATGAACAGTGCTGTTGAAGCTGCGAACAAAAACATCAAGAAGATCATTCAGAAAATGATAGTTTCCTATAAGGACTGGCATGAGATGCTACCGTTTGCTCTGCATGGATACCGTACCACGACACGTACTTCAACAGGGGCAACCCCATTTTCTTTGGTATATGGCATGGAAGCTGTCCTACCCATGGAAGTTTAGATTCCTTCTTTAAGGATTATGAAGGACTCTGGTTTGAATGAAGACGATTGGATTCAGACCCGACTTGATCAACTCAATTTGATCGACGAGAAGCGACTCACTGCTGTTTGCCATGGTCAGACGTGCCAAAAACGGATGATCAAGGCTTTCAACAAGAAAGTCAGACGTCAAGTATATCAAGTCGGAGATCTCGTAATCAAGCGGATTATCTTGCCGCAAAGTGATCCCAGGGGCAAATGGACTCCTACTTACGAAGGAAAATTTGTAATCAAGAGCATCTTTTCTGGTGGTGCAATGATTTTGACCACCATGGACGGCGACGATTTGCCGCGCCCTGCGAACGCAGACATAGTCAAAAGATACTACGCATAAAACAACCCGACAAGTCGAAAACCCGAAAGGGCGACTTGGGCAAAAATGGGCATCCCGGTGGACCGAAACATGGCGTTTGTCTCTCAAATTGAACCTTCCAAAGTTGATGAAGCCTTAAGCGATGACCAATGGATTATAGCTATGCAAGAATAATTGAATCAATTTGAAAGGAATCAAGTTTGGGAACTCGTCCCTAGGCCAAGCAACAAACACATTATTGGAACAAGATGGGTGTTCAAAAACAAACTTGACGAGAATGGAATAATTGTTTGCAACAAAGCAAGATTGGTAGAACAAGGCTATAATCAAGAAGAAGGAATAGAATTTGAAGAAACTTTTGCTCCAGTTGCAAGGTTAGAAGTTATTCGTCTCTTACTTGCCTATGCTTGTTCATTAAATTTTTAGCTTTTCCAAATGGATGTCAAAAGCGCATTCTTGAATGGATATATCATTGAAGAAGTCTATGTTAAGCAACCCCCGGGGTTCGAAGACTTCAAGAATCCATCTCATGTATTTAAATTAAGAAAAGCTCTCTATGGACTGAAACAAGCACCAAGGGCATGGTATGATCGTTTAAGCAACTTCTTATGTGAAAAAGGTTTCGAAAAAGGCAAAGTTGACAAGACTCTATTTATCAAGAAAATCAAAGACGACACTTTGCTAGCACAAGTCTATGTTGATGACATCATCTTCGATTCTTCAAATCAAGAAACGTGTGAAGAATTCTCATCAATGATGCAAGGAGAATTTGAAATGTCCATGATGGGTAAAATGAACTATTTTCTTGGACTTCAAATCAAACAACTAAAAGATGGCATCTTAATCAACCAATCCAAATATTGCAAGGAACTCTTAAAAAGGTTTGACATGGATAACTGTAAGGCAATGTCTACACCAATGGGTTTTGGTTCTTATGTTGATCAAGATGAATTAGGTGTTTCCATCGACATCACTAAATATCAAGGTATGATTGGCTCCTTATTGTATTTGACGGCAAGCCGTCCTGACATAATGTTTAGTGTTTGTCTCTGTGCCCGCTTTCAAGCTAACCCAAAGGAATCTCATCTCACGGCGGTAAAGAGGATCATGAAGTATCTCAAAGGGACAACAAATGTCGGATTGTGGTATCCTAAAGGTAGTGTCTGCAACTTAATTGGTTATTCTGACGCAGATTATGCAGGATGTAAAACGGATAGAAAGAGCACAAGTGGTACTTGTCACATTCTTGGTAATGCATTAGTATCATGGGCCTGCAAGAAACAAGCATGTGTTGCTCTAAGCACGGCCGGAGCTGAATATATAGCAGCGGGTAGTAGTTGCGCTCAAATTTTGTGGCTAAAACAACAACTTCGTGACTACGAACTCGATCTAGGGTGTATTCCTCTAAGATGCGACAACACCAGTGCAATTAACATTACAAAGAATTCCTTCATGCATTCAAGAGCTAAACACATAGACATTCGACATCATTTCCTCTGTGATCATGTTCTTCAAGGAGATGTCGAGGTAACCTTTGTAGATACTCATAATCAGCTTGCCGATATCTTCACCAAACCTTTCTACAAAATTCGTTGAGAGCTTGGCATACTTGACGAACACGACTTATAAGGTGCATTCTACCCTTGATATAACTATTATATATGTTTTATACATGCTATATGATAATCTATGCTATATGGTATTTAATTCTTTTTAAGAAAAATTTGGTTTTGGACTTTTTTTGTTGATGCAAATCGATTGCACAAAGAGTGTCAATCGATTTCTTACTGAGTATTTTCAATTCTATCCATTCTGTGTATGTGCAAATCGATTTCACCTTTAATGCCAATCGATTGCACTCTATGCGTTTATGTTTTATTTTGATTCTGTTTGTATGCAAATCGATTGCACCTGGTATGCCAATCGATTGCACGTACTGCAACTTGCTTTTATGACAGAAAAATTTATGTTGGTCAGAATTCCTCTCTCATATTCCCAAGCCAAATACACTTTATTTCAAATCACTCATTCCCTACCTATCCAAATCATTTCCAAATTCAGCTCACAAACACCTTTCTCTCTCACAAAACCTAAAAACCCTAAAACCCTAAAAAATTCCATATCCATGGCTTCAAGACAAAAGAGAAAGGCTTCAGTTTCAGAAAAAGGGAAGAAGAAGGTTGATTCAACATCCAATCCATTGCTTTCAACTCTCACCAAAGAGCAAGAAGCCAGATTTATCCAAGACTTTCAAAGGAAAATAGTATCCAACCCCAAATATGGTATACTATCCTCCTTTCCTCAAGAATGTTTTTCCTTTCAAAATGATTTAGCTGCTTATGGTCTAGAACCCTTAATTTCTTCGTTCGGTCCATATTACCCGGATTTGGTAAGAATGTTTTTCAACAATCTAACACCCCAAAAAGGAAAATTGGTCACATATGTGTTGGGCACTCGTATCTCTCTAACTCCTCAGGTTGTTGGTGAGATCCTTCATATTCCTTTCACTGGAAGTTACCTATATGATCCTGAAAACGAGATATGGGATGACTACCGGAAAAAGGAGTTCTTTTACAACATTGGGCGGTTAAGTGAAGCTGAATTTCGCGCCAAATAGATTCGTGGTCTTGGCAGAGTAATTTCATCCAGAGACTCCTGGAGTGCAGGTAACCTCCATATAGACGATCGCTTATATCATTATTTTCTGGTCTATATTATGTTTCCAAGAGATGGAAACCACTGCACTGTTACCGACTTGGAAATGCAGCTAATTTATGCAAGAAAGAAAGGGGTAAGTGTAAACTGGGCAAGGCTAATCATGGTGCATATGATGAGAGTGGATGCAAAATCTAAATTTATTCCATATGCTTATTTTGTCACTTTGATTATGGAGGAATTTGGTGTAGATTTTGCTGGGTTTGAAAAGGTGAATATGGATCCTAATCTAAACAAAATTTACATTAAGAATGTTGACTCCAGAATGGGCGTGCATTACAATCCGGAGACAAAGACCATCACCTACATTGGTGAAGATGTTGTTGGCGATGAAGGAAATGACCAAGAAGTCGAAGGCGGTGAAGCCGTGCCTCCTCCTCCTCCTGCTCCCTATGGTCCAAGCAATCAAGAGCTTATGGATTACATGACTCAACAATTTGCTTCCATGAACACCAACATCAACAATCAATGGAGTGAGATCAATGATTCCACTACAACCCGACTTAATGACTTCCGAACGGATGTGAATCAACAATTCTCTTACCTATAATATCATCTTCATATTCCACCATACGATCCAAATAATCCAGCTGCACCTCCTTAACACTATACAGAACCCCCACTTGAACAATAATTTCTGAATCAAGGCTCAAGATCTTATAACCATCCAAACATGCACCACCCTTAATGTTCTGACTAACTGTTTTTCTGTTATGTTCTTGTCTTGATATTCAATGTCTTGTTTGTTCAAATTTCTGTATAATCCTTAAACAATTTGTGTTACTGTTTTAAATTCTAAATTTCTCAATATATTGCTCTATTATTATTTGCTTTAGGCATCTTTCCCTTCTTTTTGATAATGCCAAAGGGGGAGAAAGATGTGTTGTACTTTATGCTTGTATTTTTCTGTGTCTTAGAGTTTTTAAGGCACTCTCCAATCAAGATAAAGAAACGCATAGGATTCCAACCCTCTCCTACATAGGGGGAGTTTTGCATCTTAGGGGGAGAAACTCTTTCGGAAAGTACATCGTATAAAGCAAGATTGTTTGTCATCATCAAAAAGGGGGAGAATGTAAAATCAAGCTTCACAAATGAGCTTTTGTTTTGATGAAGACAAACCATGGCTAAAAAAGAAGGCAAAGACTTTTGATCAAGCTCAAAGCATCAAAGGATAATATCTTCATTCAAAGATCTCAACAACTTTAAAGGTATAATAATATTATCTACTTTGATCTTAAGATATAGATGCTCAAAAATGAAAAAGAAATGTTTAAAAAATCATTCTCAAGTTTTTCAAAGTTAAAATTTCATTTTTCTCTTGCATGCAATCGATTTACATTTTAGTGCAATCGATTGCACTCTTCAAACTTTCAGATCTTTTGCTTCTGTTTCTCTGTGTAATCGATTTACATTGCTTATGCAATCGATTGCATACTTAAACTTTCAGATCTTATGCTTCTGTTTCTCTGTGCAATTAATTTACATTACTTGTGCAATCGATTGCATACTTAATTTTCAAAATGTTTGCTTCTGTTTCTCAGTGCAATCAATTTACATTGCTAGTGCAATCGATTGCACTCACTTACTTTTTGCTACTGACTTTGCATGCAATCAATTTGCATTGATAGTGCAATCGATTGCACTCTTAAATTTTTTGAAAAAATAGCTGTTGAAACCTTGTGCAATCGATTTACACAAAGGGTGCAATCGATTGCATACTGCACGATTTTGAAAAACAACAACTTTGTACATGCCTGTTCATCATGCCTTTTCATTGAAACTTTTCACTCAAACCTGGCATTTGTTCATGATACATTTTCAGAACTTCATGTTGTTTCAAAAGGGTGTTATGAACATATAAATATTCAATTTCAAAATCTATTTCAACACCTCTTCCATAAATATTTTCTGAAATTTCAAAATACAAACTCAAGTATTCCTTCACTTTCATGCATAAGTTTTCTGCATATTTTCATACATTAACAAACAGAAAACTTTGAGCAAATATATCTTGAGTCATTGTACAATAATATTATTGGAAGATAAGATCATACATTGTTAAATCACTCTAAGTGATCAATATTACTCTACTCACTCAAACTCAAAAATTGATATTTACTTACTTATTTTTCCAGGATTATTGGAAATAAGTTTAAGTGTTTTTTGAAATCTTGTCTTTCCAAAGTTGTTGGATACAAGTGTAGTTACATTGAGAGGATTGTTCTCATATATAACTTAGTTAAAATCCAAGAGGATTGTTCTTGGTTGTTTGGTAGTTCTTGTTTAAGTTTGCCACAATAAGGAAATCTCTTTCATGTTGAAAGGGGACTGGAGTACTCTCGAACTGTGAGGGGAACCAGGATATATCGCTCGTGTCTCTTTATTTTTTCTACATTTTTAAGCTTTCCTAAACTCACTTTTAACCAGAAAAATAAGAACCATCATCACTAAAAACCAGAATTTTTAAAGTACCTAATTCACCCCCCTCTTAGGCGTACTTCGTACTTACAGGAGGTCAGTGCTTCTTATGGCCAGAGAAATCAAAGCAAAACTAAATGTCGTCCGACGGTAGGGGTTGTTATGATTTCTAATCCTGCATCAAACCAACAACAAAACAATCAGTGCAAGCCGGATGCGCCCAGAAGACAGTTCACTCGAATCAACATAACCTTATCCCAGGTTTTGCCACATCTGTTGAAATCCAATCTGGTGACTCTAAAGGAAGCTCCTAAGAATCCCAATATCGCATCTTCCCGCTACAACCCAAATGCTCGATGTGCCTACCATTCCGAAACTCCGGTGCATGATACAAACGATTATTGGGCTCTAAAAAACAAGGTGCAAGACCTTATTGATGCAAAACAGGTTAAATTTGATCCTGTCGAGACTCCCAACATCATAACTGCACCAATGCCCAAGCATGATCCAGGAGTCAGTGCTATTGATGTTATCTCTGCCACAGAAGATGCTGACAGTAGCTATGACATGGACAAGTAGATCTTCCCAACTATCAACGGTGAACTCAATAATTGGGAGGCCAAAGATTTTGTTACTATTACTTTTATTCAAGAGTAATGGTCTTTTTGTTTTTTGAGGATATGTAACATTTGAACAATTGAAACTCTAAAGCCTTGTGTCTTACCCGAGGCACAATGGTCTCTTTGTGAGGGTTATTAATTCATCTTCATATGTCATTAATAAATCATTGATGTTTTGCATGCAAATTTTACGCTCTCTATTTTTCTTTTCTACTTTTTACTTTATCAAAAAATAGTTATGCTCTCTTACACACACCCACATATCAAATTGCATATCCACATGCACTCTGGATCCCATTGATAACGGTTCTTCTATTGCTAATTATGACTTTGAAAATCCGATCTACCAAGCCAAGGACGAAGGTGAGGAAGATTGTGAAGTACTAGGAGAACTTGCCAGACTATTGCAATAGGAGGAAAGGGCAATACAACCTCATGAAGAGTCGGTTGAGACAGTAAACTTGGGTACTAAAAAGGATAAGAAGGAAGTCAAGATAGGCGCCGACATGGAGCGTAGTTTCAAAGAGAGGTTAACACAGATGTTACATGACTATGTGTAGATCTTTTCCTGGTTATACGAAGACATGCCGGGACTTGATACTGATATTATGGTTCATCACCTACAAACAAAAGAAGACTGCCCTCCAGTGAAACAGAAGGTCCGTCGTATGCGTCCTGAGATGTTAGAAAAAATCAAAGCTGAAGTCATGAAACAATTCAACACCAGTTTCTTAGCTGTTACTTCTTATCCATAATGGGTTTCTAATGTTGTTCCGGTACCTAAGAAGAACGATAAGGTATGTATGTGTATGGATTACAGAGACCTGAATAGGGTAAGCCCCAAGGATGACTTTCCGCTTCCCCATATTGATGTTCTGGTTGACAACACCGTACAACATAAGGTATTCTCCTTCATGGATGGCTTCTCTGGGTATAATCAAATCAAAATGGTACCTGAGGATATGGAGAAAACAACCTTCGACACCCAGTGGGGCACTTTCTGCTACAAAGTTATGCCATTTGGGTTAAAGAACGCCGGGGAAACCTATCAGCGCACCATGGTAGATTTTTTTCATGATATGATCCATCATGAGATAGAGGTTTATGTTGATGATATGATAGCCAGGTATCAGACTGAAGAGGAGCACCTTGATCACCTGCAGAAGCTGTTTGAAAGACTGAAGAAGTATAAGCTGAGACTGAACCCGAATAAGTGCACCTTTGGAGTAAGATCTGGTAAGCTCTTAGGCTTTATTGTCAGCGGAAAAGGCATTGAAGTAGACCCCACAAAGGTTAAAGCCATACAAGAAATGCCAACTCCTTGCACTGAGAAGGAGGTTAGGGGATTCTTGGGATGTCTAAATTACATTGCCAGATTCATTTCCCATCTAACCGCTACTTGTGAGCCAATCTTCAAATTACTAAAGAAAGATCAAGAAGTGAAATGGAATGATGATTTCCAGACCGCCTTTAACAAAATCAAGGAATATCTTTAAGAGCCTCCAATTTTGATGCCTCCAGTTAAAGGAAGACCTCTGGTCATATACTTAACAGTGTTAGAGAACTCAATGGGGTGTGTGCTGGGACATCATGACGAGTCTGGTCGAAAAGAGCATGCAATATACTACCTTAGCAAAAAGTTTACCGATTGTGAAACAAGATACTCACTGCTCAAGAAAACTTGTTGCGCTTTGGCATGGGCTTCTCGCCGACTAAGACATTATATGTTGACTCACACTACCTTATTGATATCTAAAATTGATCCTATCAAGTATATCTTTGAGAAGCCAACTCTCTCCAGTAGAATAGCAAGATGGCAGATGATCCTGACCGAATACGACATTCAGTATACAACCCAGAAAGAAATTAAGGGAAATGTGTTAGCTAATTATTTAGCTCATCAGGTTGTGGATGACTACCAATCCATGAATTTTGAGTTCCCGGATGAGAACATCATGTTAGTAACTGATTGTGAAGAACCTGGACCGGATGAAGGACCTGAAAAAGGATCCTGATGGACTATGGTTTTTGATGGAGCTTCCGACGCACTTGGCAATGGCATCGGTGCTGTGATCATATCTCCCGAAGGCTGTCATACTCCTTTCACTGCCAGATTATGTTTCAATTGTACCAACAATATGGATGAATATGAAGCATGCATTATGGGTCTCAAAGTTTCTATCGACTTGAGGATCAAATTCTTGAGTGTATTCGGAGACTCGACTTTAGTAATCAGTCAGATCAAAGGAGAATGGGACATGAAGCATCCTAATCTCATCCCTTACAGAGAGCATGTGTTGACACTGATTCCACACTTTGAAGAAGTTACCTTTGAGCATTTTCCGCGAGAGGAAAATCAACTAGCGAACGCGCTAGCTACTATGTCATCCATGTTCAAGGTCAAGTGGGATAATGAAGCTCCTCAGATCACTATTGAGAGAATGGACGAACCATCATACTATCATGAGATTGATATTGAAGAAGTAGTGGACAAACCTTGGTTCTATGAAGTCAAAAGATATCTTGAAGCCTAAGAGTATCACGAAGGATCTTCAGTGAATGATAATAAGTTCTTAAGAAGGTTCTCTGCCAAGTTCTTCCTCAGTAACGGGATCCTCTACAAGCGCAACCATGATTATATTTTGCTCTAGTGTGTGGATAAAAGTGAAGTAGAAAAGATTATGACAGATTTACACGAAGGTACCTTTGGCACCGATTCTAGTGGGTACACAATGGCTAAAAAGATCCTATAGGCAGGATACTACTGGTCCAATACGGAAGCAGATTGTTATCAACATTCACGAACTTGTCACAAGTGCCAGATCTATGCTGATAAAGTACATGTGCCTTCGGTCCTCTTGAACGTCTTGACTGCTCCTTGGCCATTTGCAATGTGGGGCATCGATATGATTAGAGAGATTAGACCTACAACTTCTAATGGGCACCGCTTCATCCTCGTCGCCATTGATTACTTCACAAAATGGGTCGAGGCGACTTCATTTGCTTATGTTACCAAGAACGTTGTGGCCCGATTCATCAGACATAACCTTATTTGTCAGTATGGTATTCTAGAGAGAATCATTATGGATAATGGTACCAATCTCAATAATACTATGATCACCGAGCTCTGCATGCAATTCAAGATTCAACATCATAACTCATCTCCTTATCGGCTGAAGATGAATGGCGCTGTAGAAGATGCTAATAAAAAGATCAAGAAGATCATCCAGAAGATGACGGTGACATATAAAGACTGGCATGAAATGTTACCATTTTCTCTCCATGGTTACTGTACCACAGTGTGCACATCAACAGGGGCAACTCCTTTCTCTTTGGTATACGGTATGGAAGCTGTCCTACCCATTGAGGCCCAGATCCTATCCTTGAGAATCATGAAAGATGCAGGTTTGAATGAAGACAAATGGGTTCAGACTCGACTTGACCAATTAAACCTGATTGACGAGAAGAGGCTCGCGACTGTCTGCCATGGCCAAATGAACCAAAAACGTATGATTAAATCTTTTAACAAGAAGGTCAGACGTTAAGTATATCAGGCTAGTGACTTAGTAATCAAGTGCATTATCCTACCGCAAGGTGATCCCAGGGGCAAATGGAATCCCACATACAAAGGGCCATTTGTGATCAAGAACATATTTTCTGGTGGAGCCATGATCTTAACCACTATGGACGGTGACGACGTTCCGCACCCTGTAAATGCGGACATAGTTAAAAGATACTACGCATGAACAAAGACCCGCTAGGTCGACTGACCTAGGCAAAAATAAAGGCATCCCGGAAAACCAAAAGGGTTTGGGAAAAAATTAGGGATATACATATGAAAAAAATCTGTACACTCGGCAAGCCGAAAACCTGAAAAGGCAGCTTGAGCAAAAAAGGGTATCCCGGTGGACTGAAAACCCAAAAGGGTGGTCTAGGCAAAAGTTAGGGATTTAAAGCGTATAACTATGTCCCGTTGGATCACCTTGCAGCCAATTTTTAGTATCAACTATCAAGCTCAAATGGTACTAATCAATCCAGTCAGCTTCGGACAAGCAGCAAAAAGATGAGATGCTCAAAGACATAAAAGCAATAGCAGAATGGGAACCCAATGGGATTATTTCACATAGCTGTTTTTCTTTGTATACCATTTTGTATAGTTTTCATTCTTACGACGAAATTCTCTTACTAGGATATCCGTCTCCTTGTACAAAAAGCGCTTATTCAAATTAATACAAAGCTATCTCTTTGAAAGTGCAAAACCATTTTTTGTTCATATGCAAAGAATGTTTATTCTAAGAATGGTAATTGTAATGCAAAGCTTATGTTTGTCTTGAAGTTTAAAAACTTGTATAAAAAATATGTTGAAACATCAAATTTTTTTGTACAAAAGATAGTAAAAAGATGGAGTGATACCAACTAAAAAAAAATAGCAAGCCTCCTAGGAGTCAGATTACCGTATTCTCGTTACAGTGTGCTTTCAAATTAACCCATGCTTCAGTTAGGACTTTTAAGGGTTGTAACGTGGCCTGATTCACAGTTTTAGAAAAAAAGATTTAAGGCTCAAAATATTTGGTGCCCACCCATTCTCCATGACGTTCTCTAGTCCTAAATTCAGTTAAACTAATACGAGCACTCATCCCTCAAAAGGAGTTTACCATGGTTGAGGAGGATATGGCAGTCACACACCTCTTTCATTTTTAGTGTCTGATCACACGACTTTATTCTTTGTGGAGGATCCTTATTTGGTAATCCCCTTTTCTCTTTTCGCGCTTTTTGCTTTCTTTTTGTATTCCCTAACTTTTGCCTGGACAAATTCCTTTTGAATTTGACTTTGAAGTCCAGTGGGATGCCCTGACTTTTGCCTAAGCGAATCGTTTTCAAGTTTCGACTTAGAGGGGATTTTTGTCTCTTTCTTTTATTATTTCTTTTAGTTTGAACCAGTCATGTGACTTTGAGTCGTTCTTTGACTTGTTGAAAAGGTGTAACTGCCTTGCTGTTTGGTTGACGAGGAATAACCGTTGTGGTATCGTCATCTTTTGACCTCTTGATGTGCGAGAGATATCTATTGGGATATTATCCTCATTGATACGCGCTGCTGATAGATGAGAGTTAACCATTGCGGTTTTTACTTTCTCAACCTTCTGAAGGATAACCATTGTTGTATCCTTTGATGCGCACTCCTAATGAGTTTTGAACGCTCAATCAGATTAATTGAAATCTACCCTGCCCCGGGTTAAATGTGAAGGTTTTTTCTTTGAACAACACAAAAAAGAAACTCCTACTTCAAGACTCAAACGGGTTGACGAGGGTTTCACTCCCTTATATCTCCGGTGTTTGGGAATTTTAAACAAGGCCTGCACATCGTCAGCATGGTTCTTATTCAAAAGCACGTCGTTTGAAATTTTTGGCACGTTACTCATCATCCTTCATCCATAGGTTTTTTTATTTTATTTTTTATTTAACAAGAGCTAAATACCAAAAAGCCAAGAAAAACATTAATGAGTGAATACAAAAGGGTTAATTCAAGACAAACATATTTGATGCATTACGATTAATATTAAAAAATAAGCAAGTTTCGCATACAAGAAAGTACTGAACCAAAACAAAGAAAGATTACAAATGAGGATGCAAATGCAATTTGAAATGCCATGTTGAGGAGACTAGCTTCCGTTCGGACTTGTTTCTTCAGAAAGTACGCTTGGTAACCTCACTTCTTATCTATGGATGCTTTATACTCTTGAGTTGAGAACGAATATCCACCATATCTTTAGTAAGAATATCCTTAGGTCGTGAGATCCTGTTCTGCGGAGGTGAGCCTTATAACAACATGTCTTGAGCATGGACTGGTTTCCATACCTGTCATTTTTTAGTGATCTGATGCCACGTGCTGTAAAGCTTTAATGTTTTATTGAAAACATTGAACGTCTTTTGTTTATCAAAATAACAACAATGAAAACAACTTGGCGCAATTCGAAAAAACACTTTTATTGAATGATTGGCCTGTAAATAGGCATTTACAATGAAAAGCAATCCTCGAAGAGGAATAATTTCATGCAAAATACATGGAGAGGAAAAAGGAAAAAAAGTGAATGCAGACTTTGTCAAGTACGATTCTGCTACAACTCTCATGACCCCTGAATTCTTAAATACTTGCCCTCTGAATGACTGGTTGGACCAAACCTTCGTCCTGTTCCGATCAAACCAATGACCTCTTACGCGAAATATTTTTTTACCGCATCTGCATTGACAGGGTGAGGGAAATCCTCTCCATCCATGATTATGAGCATCATAGACCCTCCCGAGAACACTTTCTTTACAACAAAAGGTCCTTCATAATTGGGAGCCCATTTACCTCTAGCGTCCGTGTTGTTAGGAGGCAAGATCTTTATTAGCACCAGATCACCAGCTTGAAAATTCCACGGACGTACCCTCTTGTCGAAGGCTTTCTTCATCCTCTTTTGGTATAAATGTCCGTGGCAAATTGACGTTAATCTTTTCTCATCAATGAGATTCAGCTGATCGAATCTATTATGGACCCATTCAGTCTCGTCCAATTGTGCATCCGTCATTATCCTCAAAGAAGGGATTTCCACCTCCATGGGTATGACTGCTTCCATGCCATAAACAAGCGAAAAGGGGTTGCCCCAGTTGAGGTACGCAGGGTGGTACGATAACCATGTAAAGCGAATGGTAGCATCTCATGCCAATCTTTATAAGTGATGACCATTTTCTACACAATCTTCTTAATATTTTTGTTTGCTGCTTCAACTGCGCCATTCATCTTAGGACGGTAAGGAGAGGAATTGTGATGTTTTATATTAAAGTTTTCACATAACTCTTTCATCATCTTATTATTGAGGTTCGACCCATTATCAGTAATAATCTTTTCGGGGATCCCGTATCGCAGATTATGTTATGTTTGATGAAACGTGCTACCACCTGTTTAGTGACATTGGCATAAGATGCTGCTTCAACCCACTTAGTAAAGTAGTCGATAGCCACCAAGATAAAACGGTGTCTATTGGAAGCGGTTGGCTCAATCTGGCCTATCATATCAATTCCCCACATCGCGAAAGGCCAAGGTGAAGTTAGGATATTCAGGGGATTGGGCGGCACATGAATCTTGTCAGCGTAGATCTGACACTTGTAGCAGATCCTGGAATGCTCGTAGCAATCATTTTCCATTGTTAACCAGTAGTAATCTGCCCTCAATATTTTCTTGGCCATAGTATGCCCTCTAGAATGTGTCCCAAAAGACCCTTTGTGCACTTCTTCTATGATCCTACTTGCTTCGTGTCTATCCACGCATCTGAGCAGAATGGAATCATAATTCCTTTTATACAGAATATCGCCGTTGAGGAAAATTTTGGCGGCAAACCTCCGTAAAGTCTTCTTATCTATTACAGAAGCATCTTCTGGATATTCTCGGGTCTTAAGATACTTTTTGATGTCATAGAACCATGGCTTCTCGTCAACATCATCTTCTCCTACTCAATAACAAAACACCGGTTCATCCAACCTTAGGATGGTTATAGAAGGAGCTTCATTTGCCCATTTAACCTTAAACATGGATGATAGAATAGCCAAAGCGTCTGCCAAGCTATTCTCCTCCCTTGGAATATGATTGAAAGTAATCTCATCAAAATAAGGGGTTAGCTTTAACACATGATCGCGATACGGAATCAAATTTGGGTGACGAGTTTCCCAATCTCTGTTGATTTGTCTAATTACCAGAGCAAAATCTCCATATACTTCTAAATTTTTGATTCGTAAATCAATGGCAGCTTCTAACCCAAAAATACAAGCTTCACACTAAGCCATATTGTTCGTACAATCAAAGCAAATCCTGGCGGTAAGAGGAGTATGAAAACCCTCAGGAGAAGTAATCACTACACCGACACCATTACCTAACGCATTGGAGGCACCATCGAACACCATCGTCCATCGCGATCCTGGTTCAGGTCCTTCTTCTGGGCCTGGGGTGTTACAATCCCGTATGTAAATGATGTCCTCATCAGGAAACTCAAACTTCATTGGCTGATAGTCATCTTTCATAGATTGGTGGGAAAGATGATATGCCAATATACTACCCTTGATATCCTTTTGAGTGGTATATTGGATGTCATATTCGGTCAAAATCATTTGCCAACGAGCTATCCTTCCCATGAGGGCTGGTTTCTCGAAGATGTATTTGATTGGGTCTATCTTAGAGATCAGTAAGGTGGTATGAGTCAACATGTACTGTCTTAGTCGGCGAGCAGCCCATACCAAAGCGCAACAAGTTTTCTTGAGCAGTGAGTATCTTACCTCACAGTCGGTAAACTTTTTGCTAAGGTAATATATTGCGTGCTCTTTTCGACCAGTCGCGTCATGCTGCCCTAATACACACCCCATTGAGTTCTCTAATACCGTTAGGTACATTATCAAGGGCTTACCTTCCACAGGGGGTGAGAGAATTGGAGGTTCCATCAAATACTTTTTAATTTTATCAAATGCTGCTTGGCAATCGTTATTCCACTTGTCCATCTGGCTTTTCTTTAACAATCTAAAGATTGGTTCACACGTGGCTGTAAGGTGGGAGATAAATCTAGAAATATAGTTCAATCTCCCGAGAAAGCCGTGGACCTCTTTTTCTGTTTCTGGTACTGGCATTTCTTGTATAGCCTTTATCTTACTAGGGTCGACTTCAATTCCTTACTCGCTTACGATGAACCCTAATAATTTCCCTGATCTTACTCCGAAGGTGCACTTATTTGGATTTAGCCTTAGTCTGAACTTCCTTAATCTTTCAAACAATTTCAACAAATGAACCAGATGTTACTCTTCTATCTGGGATTTGGCAATCATATCATCGACATATACTTCAATCTCTTTATGCATCATGTCATGAAAGAGAGTGACCATCGTACATTGATAAGTTGCCCCTGCATTTTTCAGACCAAATGGAATCACCTTATAACAAAATGTTCCCCAAGGAGTAATAAAAGTAGTCTTCTCCATGTCTTCTGGTGCCATCTTAATCTGATTATAGCCAGAAAAACCATCCATTAAGGAGAACACTTTAGCTTGAGCTGTATTATCAACTAGCACATCAATATGTGGTAATGGGAAATCATCTTTAGGACTTGCTCTGTTCAAGTCCCTATAGTCCACACACATCCTGACCTTTCCATCCTTCTTAGGTACTGGCACAATATTCACGATCCATGGCGGGTAAGATGTCACTTTTAAAAACCCAACATCAAACTGTTTCTGAACTTCTTCTTTGATCTTCTTAGACATCTCGGGATGAGTCCTTCGAAGCTTTGTTTAGCAGGAAGACACTCTTCTCTGAGAGGTAGCTTGTGCATGACGATGTCTGTGTCTAACCCAGGCATGTCTTCATAGGACCAAGCGAAGATATCCGCATACTCATGGAGCATTGTGATTAATTTGTGCTTGATACTGTCTTCTAGAGCAGCCCCAATCTTAACTTCTTTTCGGAACTCTTCGGTTTATAAGTTGATCAACTAGTGGTTTCTTGGTGCGGCTGAATGGCCTTTTCTTCTTGCCTTAGTAATCTAGCCAACTCTTCAGGAAGTTCGCAGTGTTCCTCAGTTTCTTCTTCAGCTTGATATATTGGTTTTTCAAAGTCATAGAGGGTCATAACGGAATCATTCCTGACACTTTCTGGGATTAATGAAGGACATGATCTGCATGGTTATTTTTTTATTTTTATTTTAGTTTTATATGTAAAAGAAAACAAAGTCTCGAATCTCGTAAAAAATTTCGGAAAGACAAAGAGCGAAACATTTGAAAACAAAAGACGTTCTTTATTGACGAGTAAACTTGTAAATGAAAAACATTGTGGCCTTACAACACGTCCGCTATGTCTTAGGCCGGACATAGGGATTATTGCATGATAAAAAAATTAAAATAAAGTTACTCTTCAAAACTGGTGACTTCGATGATGTCCTCGACAAACCAGTTGGTAAGCTTTTCATTCGGCATGGTTGAATGAACCCAACTATCCATCTCACAATCGCTGCCATCTTCTTCACTTACTGCATGAGCCTCTTCCTGGATGATTCCGCCGCTGACGAATCAAATTGGTGGAGGAATACCTTGACCTTCAGGAGTAGCGACTGACCTTCCCTGATTAGCGACGAAGCCTAAACCTTTCTTGTCCTTCTGAGTAGGGAGATCCAACATTCTTCCCCAGCCTTGTAGATGACCAGACTGAACGATCGTTTGTGCCTGGCGATAGGATGACATGGGGACTTCTGGCCTTTTGTCTTCTTGATGAGGAGCCGTAACAACCTGTACAATTTCGAAATCTTGAAACGGCGTCTCATTGATTTCTCCTTCTACTTCAACATAGCAGAAAGAACTCAGGTGACTGACAATGTAATCTTCTTCGCCGCAGACAGTGACCACTTTTCCATTCAGTAAAAACTTCAGCTTCTGGTGTAAAGTGGAGGTAACAACGCCAACCCCATGGATCCATTGGCGGCCCAATAAATAGCAATAGGAAGGGTTTATATCCATGATAAAGAGGGTAGCTTCAAACACTTGGGGTCCTATTTTGATCGACAAGTCGACTTCCTCGAACACAGTCCTTCTTGATCCATCAAAAGCCTTAACAACCAAATTACTTGGCCTTAATGAAAGCCCCTCATAATCCAGCTTCAAAAGAGCAGACTTAGGTAATACATTGATACAGGAACCTGTATTAACCAGCACATGAGATAAGGTAGTTTTTGCAGTTTCCATAGAGATGTGTAATGCTTTGTTATGCTTCCTCCCCTCAGGGGGTAGGTCGAAGTCCGTGAAACCCATCCCATTACTTGCAGAAATACTATTCACAATTCCTTCAAATTGATTCACCGATATTTCCTGGGGGACAAAAGAGGTTCCTAACAGCTTCAATAGTGCATTTCTATGGGACTCCGAATCTCTGAGCAAGGCGAGGATGGATATCTTTGAGGGTGTTTGACTTAAATGGTCAATGATTTTGTAGTCACTCTTCTTGATGTGCCGCATTAACTCGGCTACATCCTTAGACATTTCATCATCAAAAACAGGAATAAGGGGACTCTGCCCCGGCTTATCCCTATTGCCCATGACCTGTTTGCCTTTAGCCTTATCTACAACATCTGTACTACTTTCAGGTTGCTCTGGCGGGGAGAAAATTCGACCGCTGCGAGTAATTCTACTTTCACTGGCAATATCGAGCACTACAGGTTTCTCTTCTTCAGACTTGTCTTTCTCAAACCTCTGAGTAGTAACCTTCTTCCCTTGATAGTAAAGTTCACCACCATAATTCCAAGGTACCACTTTGTCGCTAACGTACGGTACTGGACCAGGCATAGTGATAAGTAGTGGAGACTTCTTAGCATGTACCAAGATTGTTACAGGTACTCGGGTAGCTTTTTGTTTGACCGGAATGGTTATCACATTGAATTCATTCTTATCAATCTCAGGTTTCACAATCTTGCGATTAAACTAAAGAAACCCCTTTGTAATTAAATCTTGAACTGCATTTCTCAACAAATGACAACCCCTTGGATGTTTTAAAAAAGCGGCACAGTCCATTCCGCAGCCCAACAATACACCTTTGCTCGTGAACTACTCACGAATAACAGAGGGGTAGTTAACTAATCAACATCCATAATCAGATCTAGGCTTTCGTTTTCAATGATTGCACTGACAGTGGAACCTCCGTGAGTCGGTAGTGGTTGATTTGTAATATTAGGCGCTGGCCGAAAATTAATAGCTTGAGAGTCCAATAGGTCTGGGACCTTATGCTTGAAAGCATAAAAAATCTCGATAGTATGCCCTTGCCCTCCAGAGTGGAAATCACACCGAGCATTAGAGTCAAAGTTAATTAGTAACCTTTTGGGGTCAACTTTCAATGTACGTAACTCAATCAATTTTAGCTCGAGTAACTGGGGAAACAATTCAGGATATGTCATCGGGAGTACATCAAACTTCCTAAGGGGGAGTCTTGTTTTTTGTTGATTACTCTGCCGAGGTGTATATGCTGGACGTTGAGGGGGAGCTATTGGAATTGTTATAGCAACAACCTGATGGTCGTAATCTTGATATCTGCCCTTCCCCTTCTGAGGATAGATCGCACCAGATTCTCCTTCCTTTTTCTTTGAGTGGCCCCCGAAAGACTTCTTAGTATTGCCATCACTATTCCAAACCAGGACATCTTGGATTTTCCCCAATTTAATTCTAATCTCAATCCTCTCCCCATGTGTTACCATCTCAGCAAAGGTACCTGATATGCTACAGGTTGTATAATACCGGCCTTGCAGCGTACTACTAAACATCTCTACCATATCTCGTTCTAGCATGGAAGGTTGCACTTTTGCATCCATCTCTCGCCACCTCTGGGCGTACTCTTTGAAAGATTCATTTCGTTTCTGGGATAAGTTCTGCAGTTGGGTTCTTGTGGGCGCCATGTCAGTGTTATACTGATAGTGCAAAAAAAATGCTTCAATCAATTCTCTCCACGTGCAGATACGAATACTTTCCAGCTGCATGTAATATTCGAGTGGACCACCTGTCAAACTATCTTGAAAGAAGTGCATCAACAGTTTCTCGTCATTGGAATATGCAAACATCTTCCGATAGAAAGACTTAACATGGGTTTTTGGACAGGAAGTGCCTTTGTACTTTACAAAATCAGGAACCTTGAATTTTGGGGGAATCTTTACTCCGGGCACCAAGCCTAAGTCAGACATGTCAAAGCATACTGCACCTTGACTTTCAAGCTTGCGCATCCGTTCTTCAAGCACATGCAACTTCTTGCTAGCTTCAGTTGGTTCTTCCATATTAGTCATCCAGTCTTCCCAATTATCTTCTTCCACCGGCCTAACAGGAATGTGAACATGCCTTGGTAGTATAACAGGTTGTTCAGTGTTCTGATGAACAGGAGTGAGTGGGGGAGGGTTTCCCACAACTTGATTCCCAAGGATGCCCTGGTTACCCGTAGGGTTGCTAAAATTTGCATGCTGACCATTTTGGGTATTCAAACCGATATTCACATTTCGAGTTCCTCCCGGATTCTCCACTGTGTTCTGAGCCCCTGGAATACCATTAGGTATATTGATGATGACCCCTGGTGGACCAACGTTCGGATTTTCACCCCCATTATTCAAAGCTCCAGCAGGCCTCACAACCATGGCCCTCATTTCCTCTTGTTGATGAGCCATGTTCTGAATAATCTCCATCAATTGATCGACTCGAGTATCCATCCTGGTTCCCATAGCTACAACGTCAGCTTGAATCTGGTCCATCTATCTTTTGGCAGTACTTCGAGTATTATAACAATGAGAATTCGTAGTGGCTATCTTCTGCAAAGGGGAGGCCAAATCAAGGAATAATAAGACCTGCCATAATTATTTCTCATATTATGATATGCATGAATGCATGATTGTGCATGCGATGCTATATCATTTCTAGGACATCTAAAGTTTTATTACCCCTAGGAATTTTAAACAACATCATAAGAGAGACAAACGGTGGGAAGAAATTTTGATTAACAATTGATCTCATTAAAAACATCATTCATATGATTCAATGGTAACTTCTTACAAGCAAGATTCTGAAACTGCAATGAAATCTAAATGACCCCATCCAACAAGACTGGTGGTGATCAAAAGACAAAAACAAAATAAAAGGGGAGAACAAGATAATCAATGGGGTGGATCTCTAATCTCTGTGTAGTACAATGGTCCTCCTTGCCGGAAGTACTCCTCACTCCATTCCTTAGTTTCTTCAAATAATTTCTTTGTCTTTTCACGATCCTGTCCACAAGCGAAGCTATCGATCACCACATCTTTCCGATATAGTTGTCCCTCCAAGTACACACATTGCTCTAGGAAGCGATCACATTCTTTACATTCTGGTAAAGGTATAGGCACGGGCGCTTCTTCCATTTCCTTGATCTTGTCTCAGAGTCTTGCATTCTCTTTCAGCACTTCGGTCATTTGATCTTCTTTTGCTTCCAACTCCATCCTAGCAATTTTGAATTTGTTTCCCAACTCCTTGACTTTGGCTTTGTTCCTATTGTTGGCCATCTGAAATTTAAAAGTTTCTTGACGATTCCTTTCTGCATCGGAGAGGGCTATCTGATATTCTTCCGTAGACACAAAAGAGTTTTCAGCTCTGGGTCGTTTCTTGGAACTACTTTCCCCTTCATACTCTTTTAACTGACAGGCCAAGTCCCTTTTCTTTTCTGTTAAGAAATATATTTCCATTTTTTTGTCTTCCAAATTCTGGCGAAGGTCCCTATTCTCCAATTGTACTTGATAGAAGCGTTCCTTAGGAACATCGTGTTGTAACTCACTGGGTTGAAGATACAAGGAGATTTCCCTTTCAAAAGGAAACATAAGAGTTTTGACTCTTTCCTTCAACCAATCCATGTAAGGATCGAAAGCTAATACCTCTTTTAGCCCGAAGAATTCTTTTCCCTTCCGTCCAACATGTGCCCAAGCAATTTCCACCTTCTTTAGTAATTCTGGATCTTCTCCTTTTTTGCAATACATAGGTTCTACCTCCTTGGTCGTGGGTGGACGCCTCATGGCATAACCTAATTGGCAAAGAGAGAGTACTGGATTGTAGTTGATAACCCCTTTTGCTCCCATGAGCGGAACATTAGAGAAACCTGCACAGTGAGAGATGACTTCAGTGCTATCAACCTTAAGTTTGTACCATTGGATATCGAAAGAGGTGAGTGTCATTACTTTGGATGCCCATGAACGAGGATCTTCTTTGAATGGCCCTTTGGTGGGTAACTGTGCCATGAACCATTTGTAAAGCATAGGTGTACAACATACCACTACTCCTTTCTTTCCATGCCTGGAGTGAATGGCGTGGTAAGTATCTTCTAATAGCGTAGGTATATGATTCTTATTCATGAAGACGTAAAGAGAAGCCAAGTCTACGATTTCTTTAATCTTAGGGAATAAGACAACTCCATAAATGATAGCAGCCAACAGAGCATAATAAACATCCCAATTTCCTGCGTTTGCCATTTCCTTAGCCTTACTTACTAAGAAATCTACAGGAAGACCACAAGTGAATTTGTTACGTCTCCATTTCCCTTTTACATCGTTAAGGCTCAAATAAAGAACCTTAGCAATAGCCTCATAGTCAGGCTCAATAGGGACTCAAACAAATGGAACATGACTAGTGAGCTTAATATGGAGAAGATGAGCATACTCCTCAAGAGTAGGTGCTAACTGGTAGTCTTGAAATGTGAAACAACACAACTCAGGATCATAAAATTGTAACAAAGTCTGTACAGCCTTATCGTCAACCCGAGAATCCAATAAAGATAGAAGAATCCCATATCTTTCACCAAAAATGCCCATTTGTTGACAATTCATGAGGTCTCTGAGCTCTTCAAGAGAGGGCCAAATACTAGGACGAAACTGATAGCTGAAGTTATCCCTCTTTGTCTTTAAGATGATATCAATGTTGTTTGCCATTATGTAGAGGAAAAGGAAACCCTATAGAGATCCTGGAAATGACAATGCACATGCGAATTAATTGTCGACATATATATATTTTTTGAAAAGTAAATATGCTATGATGTATGTGCAAATGATCATGGGGTTACTACTTCCATGATACTGATTCCTGTTGTACTGCCTCTCCATATTCTGTTAATACCATGATTACAGGTCTAAAACGTAACCGGAAGAAATCCATGAAGATCATAGTTGGAACCTCAAAAAATAAATATGAGAACCTCACAACTGTCGACAGAAATCTAGGGCATAATCAAAAGTAACCGTCTGAATACAGTCACCAACTGTACCTGTGATAAGAATTCCCTCCCCACTCACGTGTGAAGACTAGGCCAGGGTAAGATAATGGTAACTCGAAAATCACGGGTTCGCTTGAAAGTAAAATCATCGCAACACAGATGTGCATGATGAAAGTGTTAGAACAAAGTTTGAATCTACTACCCTATGTTTAAGTTTTGATGATAACAAAGTGAAAAGAAATATTATTTATATGATTCATGTATGAACTATTTGCTGCCTAAATTATTACGTTCTGATTTGCAGATACTCTGATTGGTATAAGCAAGATCACACCTAATCAGCATCAGAAATTTGGTTCCTGACATCAGCATCAGAAGTTGCCATATCAGGATATCAGAATCAGAAGATTAACTCTCGTATATGCTGAAGCTTGATGAACAGAACTGCGCTCAACACTCTGATACAGAAACACACAGTTCATCAGCAGTTAAGCAGAGTCATAATGAGCCAAGCCAGAACTTGCATTAAGTAAGCAACGGTACTGTGCATTGAAAGCAAATTAATACCAACGGCCTCATTCCAGACAAGATCTGCTCGATAAGGAAAGTTTGTTATTAGCATTGAATCAAGAATATTGCTCCAACGTTCATAATCTCAGTGCTATATAAACAAGACTATGAAGATTGAATTGGCTAATGCTCTCCAACATCTTACACGCCTAAAAGCTGATCATAATCTTCCTTCTCTCAGTTTGCTAAACACCTCATATCTCCTTACTCAATCATTGTTTAGCAATCTAGTTTTTAAGCTCAAAGTTGTGTATACATCACAGTTGTGATACAGTTTTGTAGAAAACATTCACACACTTAGATTTATCTTCTTTGTAAGAAAGTGTTTCCTTGACAAACCGGGTTGTGGTTTGCATCAAGAAGGCTTTAGCAGTTTTTAAAGCAGTCTGTAATATTCAGTTGAATATAGTGGATTAAGACCTCGTTGGAGAGAGGTGAAATCACCTTGACGGGTGGACTGGAGTAGTTTGAGATCAAACGAACCAGGATAAAAATATCTTGTTCATTGCATTGATTTTCAGTTTTACAATTCAACCCCCCCTTCTTGTGTTTTTCACTTCTTCAATTGGCATCAAAGCGCCTGGTTCTGAGCTAAAACACTTAACCGTGTCAGTACAAGATCCAGCGTCAGAAAAACACAATGGCAGGAAACTATTCTCACACCAGCAATGACAACAATGAGGACAGAGACAGATTCAGCGGCAAACCTCCAGTCTTTGATGGAGAAAACTTTGATTACTGGAAAGACAGAATTGAAAGCTTCTTTCTGGCACATGATGCTGATCTGTGGGATATGGTGACAGATGGATATACGCACCCTGTGAATGCAAGCGGTCAGAAGATTGATAGAAAAACAATGTCTGACCAACAAAAGCGTGACTTCAAGAATCACCACAAGGCCAGAACCATCCTCCTCAGAGCCATCTCCTATACTGAATATGAAAAGATCTCCAACAGAGACACAACAAAGAACATTTTTGACTCACTCAGAATGACGCATGAGGGCAACGTTCAGGTCAAAGAAACTAAAGCTCTAGCGCTCATTCAGAAGTATGAGGCGTTCAAAATGGAAGAATCTGAATCCATTGAAACAATGTTCTCAAGATTCCAGATTCTGGTAGCTGGTCTCAAGGTTCTGGACAAAGGATACTCTACTGCTGACCATGTCAAGAAAATCATCAGAAGTTTACCCAAGCAGTGGAGACCAATGGTTACAGCTCTGAAGCTAGCTAAAGATCTCAACAAAATCACTCTGGAGGAACTTATCAGCTCCCTCAGAAGTCATGAGATAGAGCTAGAAGCTGACGAGCCTCAAAAGCAAGGTAAGCCTTTAGCATTAAAATCTAACAAAAAATCTGAGTCTAAAGTTTTGCAGGCAGTTGAAGAAACATCTGATAGATCCTCATCAGAAGAAGACGAACTCTCCCTCCTCTCCAGAAGAGTAAATCAACTGTGGAAGCAAAGACAAAGGAAGTTCAGGAATCCCAGAAGATCTGATCAGAACGAGTCTTCTTCCAGATACAGAAGGACAGATTCTTCCTCTGGATACAGAAGATCTGACGGCTCCTCTAGTAGCAAAAAGCCAAACACCAAGGACATCATCTACTATGAGTGCAATGAGCAAGGACACTACAAGAGTGACTACCCAAAGCTTCAGAGGGAAAAGCCCAAAAAGAAGTTTGGAAGAGAGAAGAAGAAAAGTCTCATGGCTACATGGGATGACTCTGACTCGTCTGAAGCTGACTCAGAATCAGATGATGAGAGGGCAAACATAGCTCTCATGGCTAACATCTCAGAAGATAGTGAAGCTTCTGAATCAGACTCAGAATCAGATACTGAAGAGGTATTTCCTAACTTTGCTGTTAATTTTACCAAGGCTGAACTTGCTGAAAGCCTTAATGAGATTCTGGAACGGTATCAGCAAATTAGAGTTAAATTCAGAGACCTGAAAAGGAATCTTGAATCTGACTCTAATAAGACTGAGAGTCTCAAATTGGAGAATTCTGAGCTGAGAAATAAGATTTCAAAATTAGAAAATACTTTACAAAACTCTCAGAAGGAACCAATTTCTGAAACTCCCAGCAACGCTGATGAGATTATCAAGGAGTATGATCACAGTTTCCAGAAGTTCCTTGCTAAAAGCATAGATAGAAGCAAAATGGCTTCAATGATCTATGGAGTTAGCAGAAACGGCAGGAAAGGAATAGGATACCAAGGTAAGGTTCCTACACCAAAGAATGTCATGGACTTAACCATTAAACACACTCCTCTGAATTCACATTTTGTGTATGGTCACACACATGATATTAAATACACTAGCAGTAAGCACTATGTGAAACCAAAATTCAACCAGAGTTTTGGTAAAACTAACAAATCAGGACCCAAGAAAATCTGGGTACCTAAGGATAAAATAATACATGTTGCAGATATCTTTAGCAGCAAGTCAGAAACACCAGTCATGGTACCTGGACTCTGGCTGCTCGCGACACATGACGGGAAGAAGGCATATGTTCCAAAGCCTGGAACTTAAGCCTGGAGGCCACGTTGGTTTTGGAGGCAATCAGAGGGGAAAGATAATTGGCTCTGGAACTGTAGGTAATGGAAATCTTCCCTCTATTAATAATGTTCTGCTAGTAGATGGATTGATGCATAATCTGTTATCCATAAGTCAATTAAGTGATAACGGTTATGATATAATCTTTAATCAAAAATCATGTAAAGCTGTTAGTCAGAAAGATGGGACTATCCTGTTTAATGGTAAGAGGAAAAACAACATTTATAAAATCAAACTTTCTGAACTAAAGAGTCAGAATGTAAAATGCCTTCTGTCTGTTAACAACGAGCAGTGGATCTGGCACAGAAGATTGGGGCATGTTAGTATGAGAAGAATATCTCAGATTAACAAACTCAATCTAGTCAGAGGACTTCCTAATTTAAAGTTCAATTCAGATGCTCTGTGTGAAGCATGTCAGAAAGGCAAGTTTGCAAAACCTTCTTTTAAATCTAAAAATGTTGTTTCTACCTCTAAGCCATTAGAACTTCTGCACATTGACTTATTTGGACCAGTTAGAACTGCTTCAGTCAGTGGCAAGAAGTATGGGTTAGTAATCGTAGATGACTATAGCAGATGGACATGGGTAAAGTTCTTAAGACACAAGGACGAGTCACACTCTGTGTTTGTTACCTTCTGTAACCAAGTTCATAATGAAAAGGATCTTAGAATCGTTAAAGTCAGAAGTGATCATGGTGGAGAATTTGAAAACAAAGATTTTGAGTCATTCTTTAATGATAGGGGCATTCTGCATGATTTCTCTTGTCCTAGAACTCCCCAACAAAATGGAGTTGTAGAACGAAAGAACAGAACATTGAAAGAAATGGCCAGAACCATGGTCAATGAGACAAATGTTGCTAAGACCTTCTGGGCAGAGGCAATAAACACAACGTGCTACATTCAGAATAGAATCTCAATAAGACCTATTCTGAAAAAGACTCCATATGAATTGTGGAAGAACAGAAAGCCCAACATTTCATATTTTCATCCATTTGGATGTACCTATTTTATGTTAAATACAAAGAATTATTTGAACAAGTTTGACTCTAAAGCACATAAGTGTATTATGTTAGGATACTCTGAACGCTCAAGAGGGTACAGAGTATACAATACAGAAACACAGATTGTGGAAGAATCAATCAGTGTTCGTTTTGATGATAAGCTTGACTCTGAAAAGTCAAAGCAGAATGAAGTTTTTGCAGGCATGGAAATTGAATTTACAGGTTCTGAAGACAAGTCATCAGAAGCTCTCAACACAGACACTCCTTCAACATCTGAAAGGAGCACTGCTAGCAATCCTACAACAGCTGCTGATCAACCTAAGAAGAGATTACCCAGAAGCAGCTTGGATCACCCAGAAGAGACTATCTTAGGAAGAAAGGAAGATCCAATCAGAACAAGAGCAAGCTTCAGAAACTCTGAAGAAACTCTCATGGGACTTGTGTCTCTGATTGAACCTTCTTCTATTGATGAAGCACTTCTGGATAATGACTGGATTCTGGCAATGCAAGAAGAGCTGAATCAATTCACCAGAAATGACGTATGGGATCTCGTTCCCAGACCCAAAGGATTGAACGTCATTGGAACAAGATGGGTGTTCAGAAACAAGCTAAATGAACAAGGTGAAGTCATCAGAAACAAGGCACGACTGGTTGCACAAGGCTATAGTCAGCAAGAGGGGATAGACTATACAGAAACCTTTGCCCCAATCGCCAGGTTAGAATCTATCAGACTTTTAATTTCATTTGCTGTTAATAGAGGCATCACTCTGTATCAGATGGATGTCAAAAGTGCATTCTTAAATGGTTATATAGAAGAAGAGGTTTATGTGCACCAACCCCCTGGTTTTGAAAATACAAAACATCCCAAACCAACAATCTCAACATCATCAGCAATTGACAAAGTGTTGTCTGACATTGATCAACACACTTCTGATCACTCCGCCAATCCAAACTCTGAACCACAAATTGTCCCTCCTCCACAACCAGAACAACAGCAATCTGCTGAAGAACCAGAACAACAACAACCTCTCTTATCCATTCCAGAAGAACCCCTTATCCCTGAACAACCAGAAATTCCAACAACTTCTCCTCAACCAGCAATTCCGTCTCCCTCTCCTCAACCAGAAATTCATCCACCATCACCTCAACCTGAGTTTCATCACTCTGAAACTCAAACTCCTCCACCTTCTGAACCTCATTCACCTCAATCATCTGAACCACAACCTCTGGCAATCCAGCTGCCATGTGGAACAACAGTCACCATGGCCCAGCTGCCATCCTCGCCAGAATCTACACCACCAAATACTCCCAAAACACCAAACAGTCCAATCATAATTTCTGATTCTCCCACTCCATCTCCAAAACAAACAGCTGCCAAGCAAACCACCGAAAACCCCAGCAGGACCTTCATAGACTTAACCAGCCTTGACCGTCTTGCTGATCTGAAACACAAAATAGCCATCCCAAAACCAAAACAACCAGATGTTGGCTCTGGTATTATGAATTTTGAAACAGGTTTGCAGCAATGGATTGCATTCTTTGAAGCAAGTCTGTCCTGGAATGATTGACCCAGCTGCCTCTGACCAGCTCTGGTCACAATTCAGACTTTGGGTACGTGCTGAAGCCCTCAAGTTGCAGGATATCAACTATGAGCAGGCACAACAGAACTTCAGCAAGCTGCTGAAGGAAGTTGAAAGTCAGCTGCCTCAGGAAGCTGTGCTCCCTCTGGATAGTGAACCTTGGTCTGAGAAACAGCTAGCTTCAAAGGTGCAACCAGAAGAAGACAAGACCATTCAAGCTGAAGCAAGTCAAGCAGAAGATGTTGCAGAAAGCTCTCAGAAGCTTCCTGCTTCTGATGTTTCTCAAGCTGCCTTGGACAGGCAGACTCTGGAAGAGCTGAAGCTGAATGACATGCATCTGCAGCAGAGGATGGATGAAAACGACCAGAAGATGAAAGAAAGAATGGATGTGCAGGATAGCAAGATTGACACTGTTGTCAGCATGGTGCACAAGCAAAATGAGACTGCTGATCAGATCAAAGCCATGCTGGAGAACCTGTTCACACGCTTTCCTCCCCAACCTTAGTTTTTTCATTCATGTCATTTTCATGTTTTCTTTGATTTTCTGATGTACTGTTTGAATATGCTTTGTTTGATTCTGAACCTTTTAATATGACAAGTTTTTCTGATCTTAATTGTTTTAGCACATCACCTACACTTTTTGATTGCTGACAAAAAGGGGGAGAACAAGAATGATATTTTAAACAATAACGGATTACTAAGACAGAAATTCTCGAACATTCTAACTCTATTATACTTGAAAATGTTTTCTGTTTTGCTTAAGTCTACAGGTACAAGGAAGCTCCTGGACACTCTGAAGACTAAAAGCTCTGAAGCTCTGATCCAAAGCAAAGCTTTGACAAGAAAAGCTCTGATATGCTGATCTGAAGCTCTGCTCTGATATGCTGATCTAAAGCTTCTGATAGTCAAAGACTCTGATACTCTGATGTTCAAAGAAAGGCAAAAAGATCTGATCCTGAAGAACAGTTGTAATCAAAAAGGGAAGTAATAAATTCAGGGGGAGTATCTCTCAACTCTGATATCTCTTTATCCCTTATCCTTGATAACCTCTTACTCTGATACATATCTATGATACCTTTTCACGTTATTTTCAATTAAAAATATCTAGTTTTTGTCATCATCAAAAAGGGGGAGATTGTTAGAACAAAGTTTGAATCTACTACCCTATGTTTAAGTTTTGATGATAACAAAGTGAAAAGATATATTATTTATATGATTCATGTATGAACTATTTGCTGCCTAAATTATTACGTTCTGATTTGCAGATACTCTGATTGGTATAAGCAAGATCACACCTAATCAGCATCAGAAATTTGGTTCCTGACATCAGCATCAGAAGTTGCCATATCAGGATATCAGAATCAGAAGATTAACTCTCGTATATGCTGAAGCTTGATGAAAAGAACTGCGCTCAACACTCTGATACAGAAACACACAGTTCATCAGCAGTTAAGCAGAGTCAGAATGAGCCAAGCCAGAACTTGCATTAAGTAAGCAACGGTACTGTGCATTGAAAGCAAATTAATACCAACAGCCTCATTCCAGACAAGATCTGCTCGATAAGGAAAGTTTGTTATTAGCATTGAATCAAGAATATTGCTCCAACGTTCATAATCTCAGTGCTATATAAACAAGACTATGAAGATTGAATTGGCTAATGCTCTCCAACATCTTACACGCCTAAAAGCTGATCATAATCTTCCTTCTCTCAGTTTGCTAAACACCTCATATCTCCTTACTCAATCATTGTTTAGAAATCTAGTTTTTAAGCTCAAAGTTGTGTATACATCACAGTTGTGATACAGTTTTGTAGAAAACATTCACACACTTAGATTTATCTTCTTTGTAAGAAAGTGTTTCCTTGACAAACTGGGTTGTGGTTTGCATCAAGAAGGCTTTAGCAGTTGTTAAAGCAGTCTGTAATATTCAGTTGAATATAGTGGATTAAGACCTCGTTGGAGAGAGGCGAAATCACCTTGACGGGTGGACTGGAGTAGTTTGAGATCAAACGAACCAGGATAAAAATATCTTGTTCATTGCATTGATTTTCAGTTTTACAATTCAACCCCCCCTTCTTGTGTTTTTCACTTCTTCAGAAAGTACCTCCAATTGAACCTCATCCGAGCGTGGTATATGACATGACTGCACTAATCGGACCACGTCCTATAGCCGTCATGCCCCCACTTTATTCCTAGGTGTCCTAGTGCACTCTGGCCTGGGTACTGGGCCTTTTACCTCAATAGTAACATCCCCACCCAAACAAGAAGCAGATCCAATACAACAACAGTATATGGAAGACAGTAAAGTGTAATGCATACATATGCTCAAGTATATACCAAATGAACGAATAAACTGAAAGCGTAAAAAAAAACACCCAAAGAAAGAGAAAGCAAGAGCTAGGAGCGAATCTGGGATGGACCAGCATTTGGTCGACCTACATCCCTAGTGAAGTCGCCAGCTGAAACAACCGGCTGAAAATCATCAAACAATGAAGTCGCCATCGAACGTCTTTTATCCCACATGAAGGGAAAGGTAAACATCGAGAAAACCTGAGAAGGAAGAAGTCACGGTCTTGCGACCGAGAGATAAGGGTAAGGGAGTCTGTTACGCGAGGGGAAGGTGTTAGCACCCCACACACCCGTAATGCTCTACACTATCCACTCTTGTTATCTATCTTATGGGTGTGTTTAATCTATGTCTAAGATGTACAAGGAATGCATGCAAAAGAAAAGAGAAAATAATGTAGGGAAAATAAAAGTTGTGCTTGTTCGGGCCCTACCCCAATGCCTACGCATCCCTTTTAAGGAATCAGAGCAGCCGTAGTTTGGATCACATGTTTTTGTTGGTTTGTATTCTTTAATGAACAATATTAATTTCGCCTTCTGCCGCAACTCGACCTTTGGAGACTTACGTGTCAGCACATAAGTGAATTAACATGCTCTTTCGAAAAAGTTTGGAGAAAAGGTGCTTGGGCGCACGAAAAGGTCTGAATTGGTTTGTGTGTTTTTTAACGAAAAATATTAATTTCGCCTTCTGCCGCAACTCGACCTTTGGAGACTTACGCGTCAACACAAAAGTGAATTAACACGCTCTTTTGAAAATATTTTGAAATAAAAGCCCGTAGGCAAAAGATTTTGTGTTTGTTGGTGTTTTTGCTTGTAGATAACAACTAGTTGATCTCAAGAGAGAGATATTAGCCATTTTTCTACTTATTCATGAAATGAGTCTTTGAGACTTGAACCATGCCAAGTCTTAGAATGGAAAAATGATAAGATCGAAAAGAGACCCGCTTATCATCTCCCATATTCAACAAAGGCACGATTCTCATCAGTAATTTTTAAGTATTTTTGAAGTTTGTAAGAAAAAGAAGTTTTTATTTTATTTTAAATGCATATGCGAAAAGAAAAAGAAAAGTCAAAGGGGAGACTAGCCTATTTATATCCCTAATGTTATCATACTTCACACAATCTCTAGGAAGCGATAAATGCAGGGTGAAAGTAGAAAGAAAATATACCAAACGAGTACTAGCCCGTAGAGCAAAGCAAAAAGCAAAGAAACTCGATGATCTCGCGAGCTGCTAGCATCAATAAAGAAAAGAGTTAGAAATCAAATGCCCAGAATAAGTGTCGACGCATCATCGATTATGAAAATGAATCACAGTCAAAGTCTCAAGCGCATCCGCATAATAAACCTGCATAAGGCTCCAATCTCACTAAGCAACGGCGGATCATGAAGTATCATAAGCAAGATGATTATCTAAACATAAACCATAATAGATAATTCTAACAAAATTCTAAAAAAAAAATCTAGGGGAATTATATTATATTCCTAAAAAAAAATTAGCAAATTTTTTATTGTTTTTATTATTAGTTTTGATTATCAAAAATTATAGAAAGGAACCTAATGAGAAAAAGAAACCAGAATTCCAGTCAGAAGGGGGTACAAACTTAAATCCAGGGGTGTAGTAATAATCTGGGCACTAAGCCCATAAGGTTGAATCCATTACCCCATTTTTGTTTATTGTCATGATGACTCCAAAAAGACTATCATGGGCTCAGTGTAAAGGAAGGCCCGGTCCAATTATATTCCCGTACAAAAACAAAACCTTCAGCATTATTATTTTTCCCTTTTTTAAGAAATTCAAAAAAATTAAAATAATAAATAAATAAAAAATGAAAGAGGAATTAGGTTTGAGATGAAGCGACGATTGGCTTCTCGATCTCCTTCTTCTCTGTGAACGGCGGCGACTACTCCTCTCAAGCGCGAACGGAGATCGCCTCCTCTCCATCACCGACACTTAATCTCTTCAACATATTCCCCAACATCTCTCTGCCTTTGCATCTGTCTCTATCTCCAGCCGTCACTCTTGATCTCTCAGTCTCTCTCAAAGACGTAGTCTGCGGTAACTATCTCTCTTTAACAACAACAATTTCAACCAGGATCTACCGCAATTGTTCCGATACAAGTAATTTAGACCTCAAATAAAAACAAGAAAATATAGGAGGGAATGCGACTTACCAGGCGGAGCTCGTCTGACGCCGCTTCAAGATTTGATGAACACGACAAGAAAGCTAAAGAACAGTGGTTCAGGTATGCAATTCTTCCTATTCTTCTCTCCTACTGGTTAGAATCGCGAAGAACCATTGCTTCTGTGATGTTATTCTGTACGGTTTAACGCTACTGTGCATTGTGTAAGTTCTGATGTTGTCGCGTTTCAATGCAGAAGTAGATGTTAACGTTTATGTAATGAAGACGACGATGAAGAATTGCAGAAAGTAGCGATATTATGGTGATGATTTGTGGATGATGGAATAGGAATTGCAGAGATGGAGAAGAAATGAATCGATATTGAAGGTGATTGAGGGAGATGAAGATTGAAGATCGAATTCCAAGCGTGGAAGAGAGAATATCAGAGGTCAGTCTTTATGATTTTGTGAATCGTGGAAAAAATGAATCCCCCTCTGATTTTGGTTAGAATTCTGTTATATAGTTTGTTGAATCTGTGAGAGAATTCTGTTAGAGGTTAGTTATAATAGTTGGGAAATTCTGTTTGAGTTTGTTAGGGGTTAGAGGATTGGTTAGATTTTCTGTTATGACAGTTGGTGATATTGAGGTTAGTTAACTCTGTTAATAATTAGTTTGTTCTAAAATATTTTTGTCTCAATGAGTTTGTGATCAATTTAAGCCTTGGGTTTCAGTTTAAAAACAACTAACAGAATTGGGTGAAAGCTAGTTAGTTGAAAATTCTGCTTAGTTAGTTATAGGTTAGTTATAGTTAGAAATTTGTTAGAGTTAGTTAGAGAGTTATGTTAGAATTTTGTTATGGAACTGTTATAATTTGTTGGAAACAGTTAGAGGTAGTTAGTTGGTTGTTTTTTTGTTAAAAAATGCTAGGAGATTTATAGAGTTCTGTTAGTGGTCTTTAATTATAAAATTCTGTTCTGATTTTTTAGGCCAGTTGGTTATCTAGAATGGTTAGATCAGTTGGTTAAACTGTTATGATATGATTAACTGGTACCTAGAGTTCAAGGCAGGCTTTTAACTGAGTTACATGTTTTTTTACTTGCAGACTTGAAAACATCGAAACAGGACTGGGCTTGGACTTTCTTTGGAATGTTGATGCAATCGCTCAAAGTTCATGTATCTTTGTTTTACAAACCATGTTTTTTCTTGCCCGTCGGTCACTGCAATTGAATATACAGCAAAAGAAGTGGCTCCAAGTTTCTCAAAATAGGCTCCCATCACCGACACTGAAGCTTTGGAACACCTTGTCCCTCTTTTATGTGAATGGGTTCCCAAGACAAAAGTACTTTTGGTTCTCCTGAGATGAAGTTTATGTTTACTAGAACCAAGATCCTTGATATCACTCACTTCGTCAACATGTTGATGATCTCCTCCAAAAGATAAATTCTTGCTATTGTATGCTGAAGACTCCAATGCAGTTGCAATTACATTATATAGTGTGGGATTTGAACCCACATTATGCAATGTTCCACCAGGTTTAGTCACTGATGTTTTATGAGCGAATTGTTTGTCAAAAGGTGAATGATCTGCAGAAGAATGTTTTGCATAAGATCCAGATTTTGCATTTTTACGACTTTTCTTTATGTAATTCCTTCTTATTACCAGACTTTGGATAACAGGTGCAAGTTTCTAACTAATGGAACAAAAGATATTGTGTCAGCAGCTGGTTTTGTACGGGTTTGATCAACTCGATTCATACTTTTAACTTTTAAACCGGTTCTGTTCTGTTTCTCTTTTTTTTTCGTGATGAAATATTGGAGCTTATGATTGTTATTTAACACCGTTTTGTTAGGAATTGGCCCTGGATTGAATATAGATTTGGTTATGTCTGAAACAAGTCTGCATGACGGTTTGAAGATGGCTCAAAATTAGGGTCGCAAAAGTTTGATAAGACGACATGAGAAGTTAACCAAAGCAAATTAGTCTGTATTCTGTGCTAAATGAGAGGAAATTCGGAGACAGGTGCTTGACATGAACATGGAATGAAGATATTAGGGTATTTAGAATTTTAGGTTGAAAACAAAAATTTGTGTAGTATATTTTTTTGGTATGATATTTAGACATGCTAATCATGGTTTCTGTAAATTAGATGTATGGTTTGTAAATGATAAACATTTGTAGAACTTGAGTGGTGAATGATAAACTTGATATTTGAAATTGAATGAGCTTGTGCTATTCGAAGACTAAATGAATGGATACGTTGAATTCCTTGAATCTTGAATCATGATGAACTTTGCTTTTGTAACTCCAAGCACTCCATACTCGTAGGTTCTGAACTCATGGCACTAAGTAGTCATTGTGATGGAGAATTCATAATAGCGAATTCGACTCAAATTCAAATCTTAAATCCAAACTTAAATCTTGAATCCAAATCAACTTGTATGATAAGTAATTTGAATAGACAATAAGATCTTGATCCTAAAGAATTCATAACCCCGCCTTTTGTATTATGACTCATATTTCACGATTCAATCCATAGTTCTTGACAAAGTCCTTCCCTGATTAAGGACCTTGAATTACCAAAGATGAACATAGAAAATAGTGAAAAAGTATGATCAAGATTAACATGAAACTTTATTCCCAGGATCTTCAATTACTGAACCTTTATTAACGAATAGAAACCCTGATTCTTTGGCCTGACATAGGGAAATAAACCCTATCCTCTAGAACTGATGAAACTGGATGGAGAAGATGCCCGATCATGAGCATGCTCCAAAACCCTAACTCCAAAGTCTTGTACACCAGGAAGACCCTGAATAATCATACTTATTCAACCCACACACCTCAAATCAGTTGTAACCCTAGCTCCCTAATTGCTGATCTTTTGAACCTCAGGTGAGCCATTTTTCTTTTGAAAATGTGTGCTATACACATGACCTATTGGAATGATGCAGATGAATGAAAAGTCTAAGCCAGAATAAGAGAAATTTAGGGGTGCAACAACACCATCGTCTCCTTCATTGATCTGTTGTTTTTGACATAATACTTTTACCTACAGTCATATTCGTCACTATATGCTATAGTGACGGCATTTGCCTGTAGCTACAAACCTGCAAATCTTTAAAACGTAATTCAAGAAAAAAAATTCCATTCAAGGGCATAAATCAATTGTATTTCCTCCCCTGGACATGAAGAGGCCATTAATTTGGCCCAATTTCGCCTCTAGCTAGGGTTCCCCAGTTTGGAGCTTATGAACCCTAACTATGGCAAGTGACCATTCCTGGATCATGACCTAAAAAGTATGATCAAGATTAACATGAAACTTTATTCCCAGGATCTTCAATTACTGAACCTTTATTAACGAATAGAAACCCAGATTCTTTGACCTGACATAGGGAAATAAACCCTATCCTCTAGAACTGATGAAACTGGATGGAGAAGATGCCCGATCATGAGCATGCTCCAAAACCCTAACTCCAAAGTCTTGTACACCAGGAAGACCCTGAATAATCATACTTATTCAACCCACACACCTCAAATTAGTTGTAACCCTAGCTCCCTAATTGCTGATCTTTTGAACCTCAGGTGAGCCATTTTTCTTTTGAAAATCTGTGCTATACACATGACCTTTGGAATGATGCAGATGAATGAAAAGTCTAAGCCAGAATAAGAGAAATTTAGGAGGGCAAATTTTAGGGTGCAACAACACCATCGTCTCCTTCATTGATATGTTGTTTTTGACATAATACTTTTACCTACAGTCATATTCGTCACTATATGCTATAGTGACGGCATTTGCCTGTAGCTACAAACCTGCAAATCTTTAAAACGTAATTCAAGCAAAAAAAACCATTCAAGGGCATAAATCAATTGTATTTCCTACCCTGGACATGAAGAGGCCATTAATTTGGCCCAATTTCACCTCTAGCTAGGGTTCCCCAGTTTGGAGCTTACGAACCCTAACTATGGCAAGTGACCATTCCTGCATCAAAACTCAAATCCAGGCTATCAAGAAGATTCTAAGAATGATCATGAACATGTCTATGCAAGGGAATTAGATTTAAAACATGTAAAACCAAATAAACAAGTTTGAGTTCTGAGGGTGCAAACCGTGAGGTGTAACTGATGATTCTGGAGGTTTTATGACTTGAGAGAGATTAGAATAGCTTCAATACACGCCCAGGAATAGATTGCTGGCTTTAAATTTCCTTGAAAAAAACTCGTCCTCTGAATCAGAATTCGAACCACACTTTTTTGTAAAAAACTCACTTTTGTTTGATTTCTTTCACAACCTCCAAAACTCTTCCTTTTGCCTTGGCTGCATTATGTATATGTACTTGAGTGTATTAGGTCAACAAAAAACAACTTGTATCTTGAAATTTATGGAGATTTGATTTGGTTTTCATGTGGTATGATATCCTTCCAAATTTGGCCTAATCATGCCATTCTTGTGCCAATTAGCTTTTATTCTATTTGATTCTACTATGCCAGCATAATGAGCTTGTGATTCTATCCAAAAATCCAATCAAAACAAATCTTTGCTATTATTTACCATTTATTTGATTTAATTCAATTTTCAATTAATAAAAAATCAAAATGAAATAAATAACATGTGAGTGAATATTTGGGTCGTGGACCATGTTATGAGTGAGGTGCAAGCATAAAAAGTTAGGCCCATTTGGCAAAAAATGCAATTTTTAGCACATTTGACTTTTGGCAATTTTGCAAGAATGGTCAACTTTGACAAGGCATATCTCTTCCAATTTTAACCCTAGAGAGGTGTTCTTGGACTTTTTAGAAATTTTAGGATGTCCTATAAACAACCCTTTTAGTCTTATCTCAATTGGATATTCCATGTTCATGTAAGAGGCTTTGACCCAAAAAGTGTTTTTGTTGACTTTTCAAAAGGATCTATAATGTGGAAATTCATATCTTTTTGTGAGTGCATATTTTGAACTTGAGGGCTGAATATGAGTTGTAGGGAATTGCATCTTCTTCAAAATGAGCCTTGTATGGAAAATCTCTGATAAAGTATGAAGAAGTTATGCTTGGTCAAAGTTTGGTTGATTTTTCTTGAGAAACCCTAATTTAGCAACTTTTGGGTTTTGAAGAATTTGGGGCATTCCTTGAGGAATTATGATCAACCCTTGATCAAATGATGGATATAACTTCAAAATGTTGATGTTGACCAAACATCTTGGAGTTTGATTGTATGTGGGTCACAATTGACTTTTGACCTAATACAGTCGATTCTCAAGCATCTGAGCAGTTGATTGAGCAAACTTCTTGTGCAAGTCTTGAAATTTGACATGGAGGGTCTTGAGAATATATTAGGACCATGAAAATCATTTTATGCCTTTGGAGTACACACATCCTGATGAAAATGGAAACCCTAATTTGAGGTACATTGCCTTAGGAGAGAGTTTGTCTGGTCAACTCTTGGGAAACCTTGAGCAAATTGAGGATATCTAGGAGTATGTTTTGAGTAAAATGAGAGGGAAAATTTTGGGGTACAACAGCTGCCCCTATTCAATCTTCTTAACCCTGAGGATGTAGATTGGCTGTCTGCCTTTCGTAATCTGAAGGTGAAAGATGATTGCACACTAGAGTGCCCAGAAATTTGCACTCGTATGAAGTGACACTTGATTTGATGATGTCGGGAATGGGCTTACAGATGCCATTTGGAGAAGATGACAGAAGATTGTTAGGGATGGGCTTAAAGATGCCATCTAGTATGTGACGAAGAATCGTAGAATCGTCGGAGATGGGCTTAAAGATGCCATCTAGAGGATGTTGATTTCCTGAGATATTCCTTTTTTGAGAATTCATGTTCCTGTTTTTAAGGAGAAATCTGTTGAGGAATGTTGGTATCTGTCTTGGGCGAAGTAGAATTTTAGGAGCTTCAGTTGTCCATTACTCTACTGGGGAATTAACTCCTGCTTGAGGAACCGAAAGTGAACTGCATATCTGGTCAGGGTACAGGCTGCGTAACGGCTTACTGGGGAAAGGTGAAATCGATCGAATTTGGTCGGGTCTAGGTTTTACCGTGTTGTAAACTGCCGTCTGGAGATAAGAGAGAAGAAACCTGGATGGTAAGGTTGCTTCGAAATGAAAGCCTGGATAGTAGGGCTATGAGAAGGAACCTGGATAGCATGGTTACTTCAAAACGAAAGCCTGGATAGTAGGTCTGTAAGAAGGAACCTGGATAGTAGGGTTACTTCGAAATGAAATTCTGGACAGTAGGGCTATGAGAAGGAACCTGGGTCGTAGGGTTACTTCGAGATGAAAGCCTGGATAGTAGGGCTGTAAGAAGGAACCTGGATAGTAGGGTTACTTCGAAATGAAATCCTGGATAGTAGGGCTATAAGAAGGAACTTGGGTCGTAAGGTTACTTTGAAATGAAAGCCTGGATAGTAGGGCAGTGAGAAGGAACATGGGTCGTAGGGTTACTTCGAAATGAAATCCTGGATAGTAGGGCTGTGAGAAGGAACCTGGGTCGTAAGGTTACTTCGAAATGAAATCCTGGATAGTAGGGCTGTGAGAAGGAACCTGGATAGTAGGGTTACTTCGAAATGAAAGCCTGGATAGTAGGGCTGTGAGAAGGAACCTGGGCCGTAGGGTTACTTCGAGATGAAAGCCTGGATAGTAGGGTTGTGAGAAGGAACCTGGATAGTAGGGTTACTTCGAAATGAAAGCCTGGGTAGTAGAGCTGTGAGAAGGAACCTGGATAGTAGGGTTACTTCGAAATGAAAGCCTGGATAGTAGGGCTATAAGAATGAACCTGGGTCGTAGGGTTACTTTGAAATGAAAGCCTCGATAGTAGGGTTGTGAGAAGGAACCTGGATAGTAGGGTTACTTCGAAATGAAAGCCTGGATAGTAGGGCTGTGAGAAGGAACATGGATAGTAGGGTTACTTCGAAGTGATAGTGTAGATTAGTTGACACGTTTGGTTTTGGGAACTGAGTTTCCATTAGTCGTCTGCAGACATGATCTGTATAACTGCTGGATTTGTTGAAGCTAATCATCTTTTCCTGAAAAGATATCAGGGTTAATTATATGCGATACATGAAATGCAGGGTGAGATGTTGTTCTCAAAATAAATGAGATTATGCTGTATATGATATGTATGCGTACATCATGATGTATGTTCATGAAATGCTATTGTGGTATGCCTGCGTCTGGGAAAATAAATCCCTGACGGTTGCTGGAGATTTGTAAATATTCTGTCGGGAAGAGATGCTGCTTGAGAATAAACTCTGCGGGGAATGAACTTAGAAAATTTATTTTTGTAGCTGAAGCGATAAACTCTGTCGGGGATTGAGCCTGTGTCCAGAGAAATAAACTCTGCTTGGGGGATGAATTTTTCTGACTCGCCCACGATTATGAATTTCAGCTGGGGTGGTTACGTCCTGTTTCGGGAAAGCTGACATCAATGCTTTTGAATACTTTTACTCTGTGGGGAGTGTATGTACCCGTGATTGTGTTCCAAAGCCGACTCTATCCCGATACCTGCTAGGAAGAGTAACCGTCGGGTTTGGCACTTCTTGTCTTTTTTCCTGTTTCTAGAATTACGAGTAATTGTCTATTGTTTCTTATGTAAATATTTATGAGCAACAATTATTTTCAAACGCATATATAAAAAATAAGTCATTGGACGTTCTTGCAAAACAAAACAGAAAAAGAAAAACGGATCGAAGTTTCTTGGAAAATGATTTGTATAAAATTTTGAAGTTGGCCTATAATAGGCGTTTTTGTACAAAGAGGCTGACGCTCTAGTAATAGAACACCGCTGAAAAATAGAAACTATACAATTTGTGTAAAAGAAATAAAAACAACTATGTGAAATAACCCCATTGGGTTCCAACTCTGCTATTGCCTTTATATCTTCAAGCGTCTCATCACTTTGCTTCTTGGCCGAAGGTTGATCAGATTGGTTGGCGCCGTCCGGGCTTGATAGTCGATACCGAAGTCTAGTCACAAGATGATCCAATGAGACATAGTGATACACTTTATATCCCTAACTTTTTCCTGGACCACCCTTTCGGGTTTTCAGTCCACCGGGATACCCTTTTTTGCCCAAGTCGCCCTTTCAGGTTTTCAACTTGCCGGGTGTACAGATTTTTCGTTTTAATCCCTTACTTTTGCCCGAACCCTTTTGGTTCGCCGAGAAGCCCTTATTTTTGCCTAGGCCAGTCAACCTAGTAGGTCCTTTAATTAGGCGTAGTATCTTTTCACCATGTCTGCATTGAAAGGGTGAGGAAGGTCGTCACCGTACATGGTGGTTAGAATCATAGCTCCACCTGAGAAAATGTTCTTAACCACAAATGGTCCCTCGTACGTGGGGGTCCATTTTCCCCTGGGATCACCTTGCGGCAGTATGATGCGTTTTATCACTAGATCCCCGACTTGATATTCTTGACGTCTGACTTTCTTGTTAAAAGCCTTGATCATTCGCTTTTGATACGTCTGACCATGGCAGATAGCAGTAAGTCTCTTTTCATCGATTAGATTTAACTGATCGAGTCGGGTTCGGATCCAGTCGTCTTTGTTCAACCCTGCATCCTTCATAATCTTGAGAGAAGGTATATGGACTTCGATGGGTAGGACTGCCTCCATGCCATATACCAGAGAATAGGGTGTTACCCCTGTCGACGTCCGTGCTGAGGTACGGTACCCATGAAGAGCAAATGGTAACATCTCATACCAGTCTTTGTATGTCACCGTCATCTTCTGTACAATCTTCTTGATGTTCTTGTTAGCCGCTTCAATAGCGCCATTCATCTTTGGCTAGTATGGAGAAGAATTATGGTGTTGCATCTTGAACTATTTACAGAGCTCGGTGATCATTGTGTTGTTGAGATTCATACCATTGTCAGTAATAATTCTCTCTGGCACACCATATCGACATATCAGATTATGTCGGATAAATCGTGCCACGACGTTCTTGGTTAATGTAGAAAAAGAGGCTGCCTCAACCCACTTCGTGAAGTAATCAATGGCTACTAGGATGAAGCAATGTCCATTGGAAGCAATGGGCCTAATTTCTCTGATCATGTCAATGCCCCACATTGCAAAGGGCCACAGAGCTGTCAAGACGTTTAAGGGGACCAGAGGCACATGCACCTTATCAGCGTATATTTGGCACTTATGACAAGTTCGATAGTGCTGATAACAATCGGCTTCCATAGTGGACCAGTAATATCCTGCCCGTAGGATCTTCTTAGCCATGGTATGTCCACTAGAATGGGTTCCTAAGGTGCCTTCATGTAGATCTGTCATGATCCTCTCTGCTTCGCTCTTGTCTATACACCATAGTAGTGTGGAGTCATGGTTGCGTTTATAGAGGATTCCATTACTGAGGAAGAACTTTGCAGCAAAACTTCTCAGAAACTTCTTATCATTGACAGATGCCCCTTCGGGATACTCTTGAGCTTCGAGATTCCTTTTCACCTCATGAAACCAAGGTTTGTCTGCCACTTCTTCGATATCAATTTCACAGCAGTGTGCTGGTTCATCCAACCTCTCAATGGTGATTTAGGGAGCTTCATTGTCCCACCTAACCTTGAACATAGAAGACATGGTAGCTAGCGCGTTCGCTAATTGGTTCTCCTCTCGTGGGAAATGTTCAAAGGTTACCTCCTCAAAGTATGGGAAAAATGTCAGTACGTACTCTTTGTACGGGATAAGATTCAGGTTCTTCGTATCCCACTCGCCTTTGATCTAACTTATCACCAAAGCGGAATCCCCGAATACACTCAAGAACTTGATCCTTAAGTCAATAGCAGCTCGAAGACCCATGATACATGCTTCATACTCCGCCATGTTGTTGGTACAATTGAAACATAATTGGGCAGTGAACGGAGTATGACAACCCTCAGGAGATATGATTATGGCGCCAATGCCATTGCCCAGTGCATTTGAGGCTCCATCAAAATACATAGACCATCGGAATCCTTCCTCAGGTCCTTCATCCATTCCAGGTTCTTCGTAGTCAGTTACCAACATGATATTCTCATCCGGGAACTCAAAATTCATGGATTGGTAGTCATCCACGGCCTGATGAGCCAAATGATTAGCCAATACACTCCCCTTTATTTCTTTTTGGGTTGTATATTGTATGTCGTACTCAGTCAGTTAAGATCATCTGCCATCTTGCTATCCTTCCGGAGAGAGCGGGCTTCTCAAAAATGTACTTGATTGGACCCATCTTCGATATTAATAAGGTAGTGTGAGTCAGCATATACTGTTTCAGTCGGCGAGCCACCCATGCCAAAGCGCAACAAGTTTTCTCGAGCAGTGAGTATCATGTCTCACAGTCGGTAAACTTTTTGCTAAGGTAGTATATTGTGTGCTCTTTTCGACCAGACTCGTCATGCTGCCCCAACACACACCCCATTGAATTGTCTAGCACTGTCAAGTACAATATCAAAGGTCTTCCTTCAACCGGAGGCATCAGAATTGGTGGTTCTTGAAGGTATTCCTTGATTCTTTCGAAAGCGGTATGGCATTCATCATTCCACTTTACCACTTGATCTTTCTTCAGAAGCTTGAAGATTGGCTCACAAGTAGCAGTCATATGTGAAATGAACCAGGCGATATAATTCATGCGTCCCAAGAAACCTCTAACTTACTTCTCTGTACGAGGAGCTGTCATTTCTTGTATAGCTTTTACCTTTGCAGGATCTACTTGGATGCCTTTGTCATTGACAATGAAACCCAGAAGTTTACCAGACCTTACCCCGAAGGTTCACTTGTTCGGATTCAACCTCAACTTATATATCTTCAACCTGTCGAACAAATTTTGGAGATGATCAAGGTGCTCTTCCTCAGTTTGAGACCTGGCTATCATGTCATCAACATAGACTTCGATCTCGTGGTGAATCATATCGTGGAACAAAGCGACCATGGCGCGCTGATAAGTTTCCCCAGCATTCTTCAACCCAAAAGGCATCACCTTGTAGCAGAAGGTGCCCCACTGTGTAATGAAGGTTGTCTTCTCCATGTCTTTAGGAGCCATCTTGATCTGGTTGTAGCCAGAGAAACCATCCATGGAGGAGAATATTTCATGTTGCACGGTGTTGTCGACCAGAACATCAATGTGAGGAAGTGGGGAGTCATCCTTGGGGCTTTCCCTTTTTAGATCTCTGTAATCTATACACATCCGTACCTTACCATCCTTCTTAGGTATTGGAACAATGTTGGCAACCCAATGTGGATAATAAGTGACAGTTAAGAATCCTGTGTCAAACTGTTTCATGACCTCTGCCTTGATCTTCTCTGACATTTCGGAATGCATACGGCGGACCTTCTGTTTAATCAAAGGACAATCTTCTTTAGTCGGCAGGCGATGTACCACAACATCAGTGTCCAAACCAGGCATATCTTCATAGGACCAAGCGAAGATCTCAACAAAGTCGTGCAACATCTGTATCAACCTTTGTTTGACGCTAAGCTCCAGATTTGCACCTATTTTAACCTCTTTTCTGTCTTCCTCAGTACCCAAGTTCACTATCTCAACCGGCTCTTCATGAGGCTGTATGGCCCTTTCTTCCTGCTATAATAGTCTAGCAAGTCCTCCAGGCACCTCACAATCATCCTCACCTTCGTCTTCGGCTTGGTTGATCGAATTTTTGAAGCCATAACTAGAAATAGCAAAGCTGTTATCAATGGGATCCAGAGTGGATATAGATCTGCATTATGATATGTGAGTGTGTGTAAGAGAATAGCTGTTTTGATAAAGTGAAAACAGAAAAGGAAAAACAGAGAGCGCAAAATTTGTATGCAAGAAACGTCCAATGATTTATTAATGATATATGAAATGACAAATAATAGCCCTCACAAGCAAAGCCAATGTGCCTCGGGCAAGGCACAGGGCCGTAAAGTTTTAAATTGTTTATTACAAATCTCAAAACAAGTAAGACAATTACTGTGGAATAAAAGAAACTGGTATAAAGTCCCTAGCCGTCCAGTTACTCGGTCCACCGTTGGTAGTTGGGTAGATCCAGCTGTTGATGTCTGAGTCTTCCTCGCTGTCTTCAATGGCATTAACCCCACGATTGCTGATGCGTAGGGGAGGTCCTCCATCCCAAGCACGTCGAACAGCCCTTTGAGCCTCTGTAGTAAAGCCCAAACCAAATTTGTCAATTTTGTGAGTGAAATCGGGGAGATGACACCAATTTGCACACCCACCTTCTTCAACCACGGCCCTGGCGTCCTTAAGAGAAGCCATATTCAGAGGAGGTTTGCGACTAGTAGTAGTTTCAGTCAATGCCAAGATCTGAGGGACCTCTTCGAAGTTATGACAAGGAGTTTCTATGAATTCCCCATTCATCTCTATGTAGCGGAAGGAGTTGAGGTGGCTCACCATATACTCCTCTTCACCCCGCACAGTGACAATCTTCCCTTTTACCGGATACTTCAGCATTTGGTGTAGTGTGGAAGTAACTTCCCCAACCTCATGGATCCAGGGACGACCCAACAAACAAGAATACAACAGCCTGATGTCCATCACATAGAATATGGATCCAAAGGTCTGAGAACCCACTTTGACAGGGATGACCACCTCCCTGTGCACCATTCTCTTAGACCCATTAAAAGCCCTTACCACAATGTTACTAGGCTTTAACGTCAAACACTCGCAATCCAACCAGTCCAACGCCTTCTCCGGCAGAACATTCAGCAAAGACCCAGTATGTACCAACACACGAGCCATAGTGGTGCCCCGATATTCAATCGAGACATGCAGAGCATCATTATGCTTCCTTCCATTCGGTGTCAAGTTTGCATCTGAAAAACCCAGCCCATTGTCAACAGTCAGGCTGGCCATGCAATCTTTAAATTGATCAGCTGGAGTCTTTTACGGCATATGTGCAGTTTTGAGGAATGCAATCAAAGCCTTCGCATGGGCCTCGGAGCATAACAACAGGGATAACATGGATATCTTTGAGGGGGTCTGCCCCAGCTGCTCGACTACTTTGTAGTCGCTCTTCTTAATTATTTCAATATTTCCTCTATCTTTTGCTTAGAGGCCTCCACAACAATTTTTCTAGGCGCCCCCGTCCGGGCAGGTTCACCTATAACTTCTTTGCCGCGGGTATCAGACGATTCACCGACAGGGGTAATAGCTGGAGTAAGAACAGGAGCAGTAGTTAATGTACTAGCAGGAACAATAGATGGAATGACAATAGGCTTGTTGATAGTCTTAGGGGAAATCTCGGGAGAGAAGACCCTTCCACTTCGGGTAACTTTGGTGGTTCCGACAATGTTACCAATATCAGGATCAACCTCTTCATTTTTCAAATCTTGTTTGATGCCATGATAGTACATATCGACACCATAATGCCAGGGGACAGCTTTGTCTGAGACATATGGGACAGGACTAGGAATAGTGATTATCAGCAGAGCGATTCTTGGAGCAGATGTAATCCTAACAGGTCTTCTCGAGAAGACCTTAGAAGGATTGGCGGAAATGGTTATAATGGCAATGTCTTCAGATGGAACAACGGGAACTGAAGTTTTCTCGAACAAAATTTCTTTGCTGTCCATCAGGCGTTGAACACCTAACTTCAGCAACTGACAACCAAAAGGAAGAAATGAACACATATGGAAACCTTCACCACAACCCAGAAATAAACTGGCCAACAACAAATTCTTCTTCACAATCATGAGAGGAGTAGAAACTTCATCCACCAAGGTCACAAACAAGTTGGTATCAACAACATTAATTCCACGACCGTGCTTAGGCATGGGAGCAGTTATGACATTGGGCTTCTCCGGAGCATCGAACACAATTTCCTTGGCTTCAATCAGATCTTGTACCTTATTTCTTAGAGCCCAGTAGTCATTGGTATCATGGCCAGGACTCTCAGAATGATAGGAACGCCGAGCATTTGGATTATATCGGGGGGATGTGGTATTTGGATTCTTGGGAGCCTCTTTCAAGGTTACCAAGTTGGATCTCAGCAGATGAGGTAGCACTTAAGCCAATGTCATATTGATTCGGGTAAACTGCCGTTGTGGTCTTTCCACCCTTTGTTGATTATTGCGTTGTGAAGCAACTGCAGGCCTAGGTATCATTACGACACTTACTGTCTAACGATGTTCATCCCTGTTTTGGCCCCCTCGGGCTATAGATGGCACTGGCTTCCTTCTTACCAGAAAAAGGCTTCTTTACCGAACTCGAAGAGGCATCCTTCTATATCTTGCCGCTCCGAATCCCAGCTTCTACTCTCTCTGCAGTCAGAATCAGCTCGGTGAACCCAACTGACGAGTTGCCGATCAAATGATTAAAGAATGGACCAGATAGCGTCCCCAAAAACATATCAACCAACTCCCTATCAGACAATGGGGATTGAACTCTTCCAGCCAAGTCTCTCCATTTATGTGCATAGTCTTTAAAGCCTTCACTTGCACTCATGGACATACTCTGGAGTTGAGTACGAGTAGGAGCAAGGTCGGTGTTGTATTGATACTGCTTGTAGAAAGCAACAACCAAATCTTCCCAATTTCGGACATTGGATCCCTCTAGCTGGTAGAACCATTCAAGCCGAGTCCCTGACAGACTATCTTGAAAGAAATGAACCCACAAATTTCTATCAGCGGTGTGGGGCTGGATCTTTCTGACATAAGAGCGGAGATGGAGTTTTGGGCAGGACACCCCATCATACTTAGAAAAAATTGGAGCTTTGAACTTCTGCGGGATGACCACTCCCGATACCAATCCCAATTCTTTGAAATCCAGCCCAGGTATTCTCTGAACTTTCATGGCACTCAAACGATCTTCCAATTGCTTGTATCTATCCTCAGCAGGAGGATACTGTTCATCATTGTAGTCGGTATCATTGTCAGAAACTGCAGGACTGGGATCCTTCTCCCTTGTCTATTCTTCTTGATTCTCCCCTTCTTTGGATGAAGAGGTCAGATCGACTTGTCGCTTCAACCGCTCTCCAAACCTTCTGCTCATATTCAGAATACCAGCAACCTTTTTCTTTTTCTTTTTCTCTTTCAGGATGAGGGCTTTCAGATCCTCCTGCCCTTTTGCCAGACTTATGAACATTTGCTGGAACTGGGTGTTCTGTGCCTGAAGGTCCTTGATGCTTTGTTTGGAAGACATTTCTGTTGAAATAAACAGCGAAGAAGATGAGAAACCTGTAATGGTACCTGTACATGCAATGCTATGAATGGGACATGCATGCAATGATTTCAAAGACTTTGGGAAATTTAAATTTGCGAACCAAAATAAAACAAAGATTTTATTAGCTTAATTCAAGGTTCAAATGCCTTTTATACGTTACGATTAAAAACAAATCTAAAACAAGAAAAAGTCAAAATTCCCATGGATGCTTCCTCTTCGTGCCGAGATAGACATTGAGTCCTTTTTCCTCATGGAGCTACTTTGTGAGCTCTAAAACCTTCCACTCTTGAGCATAGAACTGATCCATGTAAGTATCCCGCTCCTTCTTCAACTAAATCAAAGACCTCTGTAATTCTCCAAGATCAGTGGGCATATAAGGATAGAGAACCGTGTAAGGAATACCCCTTTCAGTAGTGGGTTCCACAATCACTGGTAAAACGGCCATATAGGGCATCATAAGCTTCTGGGTGCGAGCTCATACCCATTGGAGGTAAGGTTCCATAGGAATGGAAGCTTTGGCCCCAAAGCCCTGGCGCCAGATCTTTTTACCATGCCCCAAGCTCGTATGAACCTCCAACGATACTTTTGAACATCATCCTCATGATTGAATACAATTCCCTCGATAAGTAACTCATGGGGACCATCTCTTCGAGCGTAACCAAATTGTTGCAGAGCTAAACAAGGATTGTAGGTTATACCCCCTCTGATGCCAAGTAACGGTAAATTAGGGTATTCCCCGCAGCGGTCAATAACAACAGTGTTTCCCATAGCTCGGGAACACCAGAGAATATCCATGTGAGCGAGTGACATGATCCTTTGTGACCAACCCAAACCTTCTTCATTCTTTAGTATGGACTTAGGGAGGTGAGAAATAAACCACCTCGACAGCAATGGCATGCAACACATAAGAACCCCTCTTCTCTTCATGGTACGAGTATGGAGAGTGTGCAAAATATCTCCGAGAAAGGTAGGCATAGGGTTGTGAGAGAGGAAGATCTTGATAGCATTCACATCTATGAATGAGTCTGGATTAGGGAATAAAACTAACCCATAGATTAGAAGAGCCAAGACCTCCTCAAAATCCTGAAAATCCATATCATCCCAAAACAACCGGACCTTGTCTATCAGAAACTTGGCTAAAAAACCATTGACTCCACTTCTTATTTCCCAATTGGATACCACGTCGACCCGTTTCAGATGCAAAGCTGAGGCAATAAATTCTGGCTTATGAACTTCTTACAGACCTGTGAAGGGAAACTGTTCAAGAATGGGTATATCCAATAACTGAGAGAATTCTTTCATGGTAGGCACTAACCGATAGTCTGGAAAGGTGAAGCAGTGGTGCTTGGGATCAAAGAACTGAAAGAGCACACTCATCATATTTTCATCAAAGTTTGAAGTAACCAGGTTGAGAAGTTGACCATGTCTCTTAGTGAACGCATAAGTTTCAGAAACCTTTGATAATAGCTCTTTGAGTTGGGAAGGTATCTTCACAAAGCTGATTCGGATAGTGTTTCTATGAACGGAAGCCATGATCTACAAAACAGAACAAAGATAAATTCCCTTGGTCTTTGAAATGGTTAGTGCAATAAGAACGGATGCTATGTTATGATGCATGATGTCATGATAAACCACATGTATAGTAAACACATATAAATCACACCAAGTCCTTAGGTTTAAGGCCTGCATGAGGTTAAAGGTCATACCCTCTTGAAGTTTAGTTGGTTTCAAACCTGTATTAAAAGTAACCAAGTTCTAAGGGATCTCAATATCACTGACCATCCTTTATCGGGCATTGTCTCAGCTCAAGCAATCTTTTCTTGCGGCCGAAATATCCCGAAAGTCTGATCTCAATGAGTGTAGCATCGAGTATCAACCAATCTTCAGCTCTATACTGAGGCCGACTATCTCACTACTTTCTAATGGCCAAGTTTGTTCAACTAAGGTTCTAAGGTCCGTTAGTGCTTCACGACACCATGCGGCGGCCCCGTATTCTCCTCGTTTCCCCACAAAAGATACTGGTACCAACCAAAGTGCCACACCAACACAGCCATCGCTTAAACCATATCGGTCTACGCCGTACAGTCTCCACGATCTATTGTTGTTTACCTAAAAAGTTCCCCCAGATCCGGGTGTAGGGTCTATAGTAACCCAAGAAAAACCCTTTAAGAATAAAGCAATCAAACAAGAAAGCAATTTTGAAATAACCTATATCCTAAGGTATACCCCACTTTATTATTGTCCCCAGCAGAGTCGCCAGTTCTGTGATACGGTGCCAGAACCGACTGTTAATACTGGTTTGCATTTTTTGTTGGCAAATGTCGCAGTAAGCAAGAGTCGCCACCGACTTTTATTTTATCCAACAAGGAAAAGGAAAAAGAACAAAAAAAAACCTTTTTCGAGAATATTTATGAGTATGGGGGGTAGATTATAGAAAGGGAAGGTGTTAACACCCTTTCTATCCATGGTTTTCCATGGGCTCTTAGGTACTTGCTCATTTTTAAATTGCTTGTGTGTGCTTGTTTTGAATTTTTTTTTACTTCGTGATAACCCTTGTATCAGTCCTCAAGGATGTGAAAAAGTTGTTTTGAAAATTGTTTGAAAATTGTTGGTGTGAAATTTGTTTGTTTGAGAAAGTACCTAGGAACTATCTACCTACTCAAAAAAGACTGTTCGTTTTCCTTTAGACAGTGCTATCCCATTATTAAGGAATAGGTAGCACCGTCGTTGGAGTTTTAAGAGACGTTCGAAGGGACAAATACGATCACAAAAGCAATGCTAGGAGGTGTTAGTAGTCATCCTAAAGCCTTAAAGATCTTTTCCGAGGCAACATCCGAATGGGTCATTTGATATCTTTCGGGGCTAGAGGACGACCACTAACAAACCCTATACTTCATGACCGTTTAACTGAAGGCAACCGGAGTGGAGTAAACCCTAGGAGTGAGCATGTGCGAGTGAATTTTTTCAGTTAATTTGTCTTTTCACGTTTAGGTTATCTACCGTTTTAATTTTCAAGTATTCTTTCCATACAATCCTATTAGCATACATCTAAAATTTATAATTGCGGAAATTAAAGTGCGGAAATAGAAATCCTAACTATTACATGGTTTTCGCAGATACATAATTATTTTGGCTGAAAATAAAACGCGAAATTAAAACCTAATTAAAGCTATTACAACCTCGGAGCAATTACAAAAATAATAAAAAAAAAGTAATTAAAACGCGCGATAAATTAAATGCGAGGACGATTAGAAAAAACCTAAAAAAACCTAATTTGAGAAAAAATATTTAAGTTATTTTTTGAAGAAAAAATTAATTATATACAAAAGTAATTCCTAATTCCTAATTGATTTTAATTACAAAAATAAGATTAAATTTCCCTAATTTAATTAAACTAATTAATTCAAGGAAATAAAATATTTTTTTATGAAAAAGATTTTGGGTGTTTTTTTAATGATTTTTGATTTAATATTAAAAAAAAATGATTTATGTGTTATTTTTAAAAAGAATAGTTAGAAAATAATTAAAAAAAGAATTGAAATCAAAAGAATAGAATGGGCCTATTTGCTAAAGAAATCAGGGGGGTGTATGGATGAATTGTTAGGCCCAGATCCCTTGTCCCATCTGCCTTACGCTAGATCCAGTATGATTCTCATCTGAGGGTCCACCCTAGAGAACCTGAGTGCTGGGCGTTGGATCTGGGATGCTGACGATCCAATGGTGTGGATCTTATGGTGCACGATGGGCACTAGGATGCGTGGAGTATAGAATCCTGCAAGAAAGCCTCAGAAAAATGGAAAATGCAAGAGGCAGGGATCGAACCCCTGCCCTTGCACACTGTAGCGCCTTAACATCCTTCACTCTTTCCATTGAACCAATCTATTTAATCGTTAATATAATACAACAAAAATAATCTGATAGTAAATCAGTCCTATGCTCAGCTGTCACGCGCGTACCCCAAGTGGGTCACTAGGAATTTTAATGAGCCAATCAGCAAGCTTTCTTCAGCCACGCCAGCGTCTCCTTCATTGATCCGTTGTTTTTAACATAATACTTTTACCTACAGTCATATTCGTCGCTATATGCTATAGTGACGACATTTGCCTATAGCTACAAACCTGCAAATATTTAAAACGTAATTCAAGCAAAACAAATTCTATTCAAGGGCATAGATCAATTGTATTTCTTCCCCTGAACATGAAGAGGCCCTTAATTTGGCCCAATTTCTACTCTAGCTAGGGTTCCCCAATTTGGAGCTTACAAACCCTAACTATGGCAAGTGACCATTCCTGCATCGAAACTCAAATCCAGGCTATCAAGAAGATTCTCAGCATGATCATGAACATGTCTATGCAAGCGAATTAGATTTAAAACATGTAAAACCAAAGAAACAAGTTTGAGTTCAGAGGGTGCAAATCGTGAGGTGTAACTGGCAATTCTGGAGGTTTTATGACTTGAGAGCGATAAGAATAGCTTCAATACACGCCCAGGAATAGATTGTTGGCTTTAAATTTCCTTGAATCGTCCTCTAAATCAGAATTCGAACCACACTTTTTTACAAAAAACTCACTTTTGTTTGATGACTTTCACGACCTCCAAAACTCTTCCTTTTGCCTTGGTTGCGTTATGTATATGTACTGGAGTGTATTAGGTTAACAAAAAACAACTTGTATCTTGAAATTTATGGAGATTTGATTTAGTTTTCATGTGGTATGATATCCTTCCAAATTTGGCTTAATCATGCCATTCTTGTGCCAATTAACTTTGATTCGATTTGATTCTACTATGCCAGCATAATGAGCTTGTGATTCTGTCCAAAAATCCAAACAAAACAAATCTTTGCTATTATTTACCATTTATTTGATTTAATTCAATTTTTAATTAATAAAAAATCAAAATAAAATAAATAATGAAACAAATAACATGTGAGTGAATATTTGGGTCGTGGACTATGTTATGAGTAAGGTGCAAGCATAAAAAGTTAGGCCCATTTGGCAAAAAAATGCAATTTTGAGCACATTTGACTTTTGGCAATTTTGCAAAAATGGTCAAATTTGACAAGGCATATCTCTTCCAATTTTAATCCTAGAGATGTGTTCTTGGACTTTTTAGAAAGCTTAGGATGTCCCCTAAACAACCTTTTTGGTCTCATCTCAATTGTGTCTTCCATGTTCAAGTAAGAGGCTTTGACCCAAAAAGTGTTTTTGTTGACTTTTCAAAAGGATTTATAATGTGGAAATTCATATCTTTTTGTGAGTGCATATTTTGAACTTGAGGGATGAAGATTAGTTGCGGGGAATCACATCTTCTTCAAAATGAGCCTTAGATGGAAAATTTCTGATAAAGTATGAAGAAGTTATGCTTGGTCAAAATTTGGTTGACTTTTCCTAAGAAACCCTAATTTAGCAACTTTTGGGTTTTGAGGAATTTGGGGCATTTCTTGAGGAATCATGATCAACCCTTGATAAAATGATGGATATAACTTCAAGATGTTGATTTTGACCAAAAATCTTGAAGTATGACTGTATGTGGGCCATAGTTGACTTTTGACCTAATACAATCGATTCTCAAGCATCTGAGCAGTTGACTGAGCAAACTTCTTGTGAAAGTCCTGAAATTTGACATGGAGGGTATTGGGAACATATTAGGACCATGAAAAGCATTTGATGCCTTTGGAGTACACACATCTTGATGAAAATGGAAACCCTAATTTGAGGTACATTGCCTTAGGAGAGTGTTTGTTTGGTCAACTCTTGGGCAACCTTGAGCAAATTGAGGATCTCTAGGAGTATGTTTTGAGTAAAATGAGAGGGAAAATTTGTGGGTACAAAAGTATTGCATGCAACTAATTATTTTCCTTTTCAGGAAAGATCGACATATGAATATCGTCAACAATTTTCAAAAGTTCCAGATTAATACCTAAAACAAGACAGGACAACTATCTAAGAACGACTGATTATAGATTAATACATGAAACCAGACAGGAAAACTATCTACATGAACAAATTAAAGATTAATACCCGAAACCATACGGGAAAACTATCTTTCTTTCGCTCAGGTCAGAGATTAATACCTGAAACCAGACATGACAACTATCTCAATGACCGAAAAAAGAAAGTTCCAGATTAATACTTGAAACCAGACAGGACAACTATTTGTGAACGACTCATTGTAGATTAATATCTGAAACCAGACAAGAAAACTATCTACATGAGCAGATTGAAGATTAACACCCAAAACCAGACGGGAAAACTATTTTCCTTTCTCTAAGGTCATAGATTAATACTTGAAACCAGACAGGACAACTGTCTCAACGACCAAAACAAGTTCCAGATTAATACCTGAAACCAGACAAGACAACTATCTATGGACGACTATTTGTAGATTAATACCTGAAACTAGACAGGACAACTATCTACATGAGCAGATTAAAGATTAATACTAGAAACTAGACGGTAAACCTATATTTCTTTCTCTTAGGTCAGAGATTAATACCTGAAACTAGACAGGACAACTATCCCAACGACCAACATAAGCAAGTTTCGGATTAATACCTGAAAAAAGATAGGACAATTATCTATGAACGAATGATTGTAGATCAATTCCCGAAACCAGACAGGGTGACTATCTGCACGACTAGATGAAGCAATGTTACACGGGTTCCTTCTCTCCAGATGCAGCTGTACACATGCTCATCATGAAGCAATGTTACACAGGTTTCTTCTCACAATCTCCAGATGCAGCTTTACACAGGCTCATCCTGAAGCAATCTTACACGGGTTTCTTCTCACAATCTCCAAATGAAGTTTAACACAGACTCATCCTAAAACAGCCCTACACAGGCTCTTTCTAATACATTTCCAGGCAGCAGTTAATTTCATTCTCCCCAGCAAGTTATTGTGAAGCCTGGAATTCAACCAGAAAACAACAAACTTTCATCTCTCCAGTCCAGAGATAACTCCTCAGTAGAGCCTTGGACAACTGAATCTCCTAGACACTATTCCCCATAGAATTTTTCTCAAGCTGGAGAATAACAAAAATCAACCTTCCCCAGTGGAGTCCTCCTCAGACAACAGAAATAGGAATCCCCACGAAGAGACCTCTTATGAAGTCAGCATCTACTTTGGATGGCATCTTTAAGCCCATCTCCGACAAATCTCAGTCATCTTCTCCAAATGGCATCTTTAAGCCCATTTCCTACATAATCAACCATCACATCATGCGAGTGTAAATTTATGGGCACTCTAGTCTTCAATCATCTTCCACCTTCAGATCACGAAAGGCAAACACGCCAATCTAAATCTTCAGGTTTAAGAAGATTGAACAGGGGCAGCTGTAGTACCCCAAAATTTGCCCTTCTTTTTCTCAAGACATTTACTCACAAGGATTTTCAAAAGGTCAAGTTTGCACAAGTACAATTGGATTTGTGGTTTTCAGGAATTAAATTGAAGAAGAGCAAGTTTACCTTGATTCATAAGCTTTGATTGGGCATCTAAAATCCTTCGAGCAAGCTTTGTTTCACAAGCTTCGATTGGGAATTTGTCCTCCTTTGATGCAAGCTTGGTTCACAAGCTTCGATTGAGCATTTGGCCTTCTTCGATGCAATCTTGGTTCACAAGCTTCGATTGAGCATTTGGCCTCCTTCGATCAAGTTTAATTCACAAAGCTTCGACTGAGCATTGGCTGCTTCAGGCTTGCATTTGATTCCCTAGGAAAATACTTCCTTTGTGCCTGCTGGGATCCACAAAGCAATATCCTCCCTCATGCTAAGCATCCACAAGGCATTGGTTTCATTTGTGCTAGCTTCGACCGGGTAAGTGGCTCCCTTTGAAACAGTTTGCTTCAATTCACAAGCAGTAGCCTCCTGCAGGTTTATTTTGATTCACACAGTAGTGGCCTCCTGCATGCAAGGTTTGATTGAGCATTGGCCTCTTCTGTGTCTGCTTTGATCTACAAGACAAGTTCCTCCTCTGTGCTTGCTTTCGAATCACAAGGAAAAGGTTTCCTCTTCATGCTTGCCTTCGATTCACAAGGCAAGAACTTCTTTCACGTGTGCTTCGACTCACAAAATGTTGGCTTCCCCCATGCTAGCTCTGACTCCACCACTAAAAATCCTCAACATAGTTTCTACACTTTGACATATAATATGGTCCATCCGAAGAAACATTCAAAAGGTCTATTCGAAGAAACATACAAGTGGTGCCTTCGAAGGACATATATTTAGTCCTTTCGAATGGACACACAAATGGTTCCTTCAAAGGACATACATTTGGTCCAAAGGACACACAAATGGTGCCTTCGAAGGACATACAATTGGTCCAGTGTAAAGGCACACAATGGTTGGAAACAAATTTTGTTTTGTCTTTTGATGAGTTTGGTTCAAGATGCTTGCTGGCCAAAGTTCTACATGCTGCCAAGCCGAAGCCTCCTGCATAATTACATTCGAAGGAAATAACCAAAACAAAGCTTGACTGGCCAGAAGGAAGTGTTCGATTGGGCTAATAGGAGAATTTTCCAGGTCAAATAACCAACGTAAATGATCCATCAAAGGAATCCACTCAGAGCCAATCGAATAACAAGGCTTGAGGGCATTCGAAGGAGTCAGGGGTTGAAACATGTCCAAGTTCACTCAAAATTTCAAAATGGCATGAATAATTCAAAATGGCAATCCTTTAATTTGTATAATTTTGTTTTCAAAGCCATGTTTAATGGCTGGTCCTTAATTCCATGTTTCTTTCCCCATTTCCTTGTCTCCTCCACCTCCTATAAATACTGAGTTAAGGACAACAACAGAGAAAAAACCATTGAAAGAATAGAAAACATTGCCACGGAAATCGTTCGATAGAAAGCCATATCAAATTTTCTCAAAAAATCTATAAAGTTGTCAAAAGCTGCATCCAGGTTTCCAACCCTTTTCAATCAAAACAAAGGGTCAAGATTTCCTCCTGAGGTTCCCAGAAGGAAAAATCATCCCTCATATACTCTTGAAGCTTCCTGAAATCGGCAACCAAATCGTCTCCATTTTGTAAAATTCAAATAATCAAATCTTTTGATTCATGTAATATAAATGTTTCCAATTTACATTTTCATGTTCATGTCATCTCTTTGATTGTTTTTAACGTGTTAAATGAAGGGATAGGTGCTCAAATAAGGATTTACCATGTTTAGGGTATAATCCAGATACTGTCATTTTATCCTAATAACAGTTGAAACAATTAGCTCAGTTGGTGAAGGTAAGCGTAATGGGTTGTTAGTCTCAAGGGGCTGGGTTCAATCCAACCCTTTTTGCAAATTTTATTTTTTCTAACATTTTATGCAGATTCAATGCTTCCTGGCTACACACTCTCACGATACACCATCAAGTCCATGCCATCAGATGCACATCCGATCCGGATCTAACGCCCTGAGCACACAGCCTCACCATGGACTCTCCTGGGGATCTCCCCACTGAATCCAAGGGCAGATCTGGGCTTCTCTCACTTGGGCCCAGCGAATTTCACTTCATACCCCTTCTATTTCTTTTTCTATTAGACCCATTTATATTTTTATTTTATCTTTATTATTTACTTCTTTTAATTTTTTTTAAATTTTTTTAATCAGTAAAAACAAATAAAATCACAAAAAAAACATTAGGTTAGTATTTTTTGTTAATTAAACTAATTTTGTAAATTAACTAATATTTATTTAAACCATTTTCTTAATTTTAAAAATTAATAGAATTAGTATTTATTTGAATTCAATTTTCTTCATGAAACAAAACAAAATAACAAAAATATTTCATTTTTAGGATTTAGAAGTCCTTTCAATTCGTGCACGTTTATTATTTTAGCATTTGTTATTCTTATCATTATTGTATCTAACTATGGATTATAATAGTTAAAATTAGGACTTTATTTTTTCCTTTTTATTTCTCCCCCAAATTTTGGACTACGTAATTAATCCCCCTCCTTGAAGCTATGTAATAGCGTAGCTTTAAATTCCTTCAAATTATTAACTGTTTAGATATATGATTAATAGGATTGCATGACAAGATTAAAAACAAAACATTAGCAAACATAACATCAAGACAAATAACTGAAACACAATACACTCTCACATGCGCACCTCTAGGGTACTCCCACATTGGTTGCCTTCGGAAAATAGTCACAACTCTCGAAACGTGAGAGATTTTAGTGGATACCCTCCGGTTTAAAGATCACAAGTCCCTCGATGACCCTCTCGATGTTGCCTCGATAAAGTGATCTTAAAACTCTAGGATAGTTACTAATATTTCTTGCCCAGTTGCCTTCGTGACTATAAACGTCCCTTCGAATGTCCCTCAAAACATCCAACGATAGGGCTACCTACTCACTAATAGTAGGATATCACTGTCTAAAGGAAAAGAGGAAAAGAACAAACCCTTTCGAGTAAAAGTAGATAGTTCCTAGATGCTATGCTCAAAAACAAACTTTTTACACTTACACAAAACAATTTTCAAAAACCTTTTCAAAATGCTTTATCAACACTCTTGAGGACTGATATAAGAGTTATCATAAAGCAAACTGCCTCGCTATTGGCATTTCAAAATACTCTTTTCAAAAAACACACAAAGCACAAGGTATTTCAAAATGAGCTAAACATCTAAGAGCCCGTAGAAAACTACGGATGGAAAGGGTGCTAACACCTTCCCTTTCCATGATCTACCCCCCTTACTCAGAAAACTCTCGAAAGGTCCTTTTCTATTCTTTTTACCCTTTCCTTTGTTGGATAAAATAAAAGTCGGTGGTGACTCTTGCTTACCGCAACATTTGAAAACACAAATGCAAAACCAGTATAACAGTCAGTTCTCCCACCGTATTACAGGCTGGATCTTCTTTAACACTTCTCGAGGGTAGCATTCTGGCTCAAGCTCACATCTATGAGTTCCTCAAACTTCCATTTTATCGAACCCACCGTAAGGTTGTTGAATACCCTGTTAGATATGACAAGAGTGAAGGGGGAGGACTCCCACGGGCTGTGTGCAGAAGTGTAGAGGGGGAAGTTATACCCCTCAGGGATGAAGAATTCTTCTGTCCGAGAGACATGCAGGGCGATCTGGAGATTAGCGTCGCCGGAGGATGGAATTTCCTCATCGATCCTCTTTGCTTCTTGGGCATTTTGCCGATGAGCTTCCTTTTTCTTGTACTTCTTCAAATGCCCTTCTATGATGAGGATCTCAATTAATTTCTTGAGGTGGATGAAGTCCTCAGTAATGTGCTCGTGGCTTTTTTGGAAACGGAAATACTTGGTCTTGTCCATGTAGGTCTTTGGAGGCGTTCATTTTGGGAAGCGAACTCTTGCCTAGCGAAATTCTGAATTCGCGCACTTGGACAAAATGTGCTCCTGAGAGGCGATCAACAAAGTGTAATTGGAAAATTGGACAACAAGTCCTTTGTGTTCTCGAGGTTCTTGAGGCTTGTCCTCCTTTCTTTTCTCCGCTCCTCGGCGAGGTAACATGTCATCTTGCCTTGAAATTCGGGCGTTCTCCTGGCGTCATGAATCCCGAGCAGTGTTAGCGTCCTCATTTTCCTCGTGTCGTATATGAGCTTGGGATTTAAAGAGGAGGGCCTATAGGGAAGCAGGTGTCTCGATGCTAATTGCTTTGGCAAAGTTGTTGCGAGGGTACAAATCCCGCTCGAGCAAGTATTTCTTCATATTGTTGATCACGAAGACCTAGATGGCTTATCGGTTGAATCTATCGATGTAGGCTAAGAAAGGCTCGTCTTTTTCCTGAACGATGGCCTCGTGCATCTATTTTATCTTAGGGTGTCGTCGAGAAGTTGTGAAGTATCATGAGAATTTCTTCCTTAGGTCTTTCCAAGAAGTGATTGACTCCTCTGTGAGGATTTTATACCATGTCATGGCACTCTTTTACAAAGTGGCGGGGAATAATCTGCACCTGACTGCTTCACTAATTCCGTGGTAGTCGAGGAAAACATCAATGTTCTCGAGGTGGTCATATGGATCAGTTGTTCCGTCGCACATCCCCAGATTTGACAGTTTTTCCAGTCCGACAGGGATGGGTATGTCCATGATTACTCGGGACAGTGGTCCACTTGGGCCGTCCTTGTCGCTACAAATTGGTGAAGGTGGTGGAGATTGGATGTGCCTCCCCCGTTTGGGACTACCATCGTAGTGTGGAAGCGAGTTCTGTGGATGGGCTTTCGGTCCATGGGGAGGTGAATGGCGGTTCTCCATTCAGCCTCCTGCTCAGGTTTTCTTGGTGACCGGGGAATGTCGGTCCTCACGGGGAGGGATCTGATCGTGCTTCTTTGTCACCAAGGGATGTTGCCTCTCCAGTGATGGGTAGCAGCTTGGTCGTCATGGGAACGTACCTCTGGATTCGTACTGCTAGTGTCTCCATGGGGGAGAACATGAACAAATATCCCTCTAAAGTGATCAGATCCTTTGGTTTTGGAGGTGGATCAACGAGTTTCTTTGATTGATTACTATGAAAAGAGAAGCCATCATTGGATCGATGTTGGGGGGCACCAAAATTGGTTGAAATGCCTCCAACGTTGGTTCTTGAGTCTCTTGATTTCTGTGAATTTTGACTTAAAATGCGATATTGTACTGGTTATCCTCGGAGAAAGGGGAAGTAGTGTGCCCGTCTGTCATTGTTGGAGTGATGTCCTCCAACTAAAGGATCTCATGATTGTCGTTGTCATTCTGGCCAGTGGAAATGATGGTGTCGAGACTGCCATTCTTGTCATTGGGACAAGCCATGATCAGTTTTCAGTTCTTTATTTTGATCTTCTCTTTTAGATGGAAAGAAAATGGGGAAATAATAGTTCCCACAGACGGCTCCACTGATCTTACCGAGATCAGAAATAGATGTGTGGCCGGTCCAATTATGTGTTGGTCCAAGATGCTCCTCAGAGGGGGGTTACCTACAAGGAACTCAGATGTTAAAGTCAAAGAGAGTGAGAGGCAAGTGAGTATGAGAGTTGTGAATAAGATACCTGGCTCTCTTGCATAGGAGAGTATTTATAGAGCCCCCAACGTTGGGCCAATGGCCTCCATTATGGGCTAAGTATCCAGGACCATAATGGATGACTTCCAGAATTCTCACGTGGTAGTGAGAATGAATAACGTGTGCCCATCATCATAGGTTAAGTGCTCCGTGGACTTTGCGAGTAGTGTGCTGACCATGTCCATTACGAGGGACGTAGTAGCTCCAAAAAGTGCGGAGCACGTTGATGATGTGTCCTTGGGTGACCCCCATATGATTGGGCCATCATCTGGGCCGTTATGGATGCAATGGGCAAGTTGGGCCGTGCCCGACAGTGGACTAGGGACGGGCCCAGTCCATAACAAAAATCAAAGAATTATAATTTTTGAGAATATTATGATACAATTATACTTATATTTATTATAAAGAAATATTATTTTTAGATACAAAAATTTTCAGAAATAAGATAACTTTTATAATTTTCATGTAAAAAATGTGAGAATGATCATTCTCAAAAAATAATTTATGTGAGAAATTCTCATGAAATTTTACATAATTTTTAAAAATATATACTAATTATCAACTTTTTTTAGAATATCAAGTTACATGAAACACTTTTTTAAAAATCTATATGTACTAGTAAAAAAATACAGGTGCACATATGCATAAGGGTATATGGGGTGTGGTTTATATGACTTATGATCTTCTTTCATCCCTGTGGGAGAGATATGTTTATAGAGGTCTATTTGGGCCTAGGATTTACGTAACCCATACAGGTAGAAACCGCTTCCTTATGATCAATGGAAGTTGTTAACCACCTAATATTTAGGGAGTAGTAGTGGACTCCCTCTCCTTAAACTAATGGCATTAGACATCATCAGTCTCAAAGGTGAGCCCCCGTACTCTATCTGGATGTCGTTAATGCGACATCACTCTTAGGCGGGGACTCTAAAGCCGCCATTATTTAAGACTTTCACAAATATAACACTACATAGTCTCTCAAGTACGAAGACTTGGTAAAAGGGCGAAGCATTTTCAAGTCTTTTTACATTGGCGAGGCATGTCCCTCAACCTGAGGTGAGTCCCTTAGTCAAAGGCAATCTTATGCACGAGAGGCTAGTCCAAACCTTTAGGGGCGATTCCCCAACTGAAGGTAACCTTATTTAATAACAGACAATTTCCTCGGCTTTAGGGGCAAGTCCCTCTGCTGATGGTGCCTCTTGAATAACTGGATGATATATGGGTACACCCTATTTCTTTTTATTAGACTCGAAGATGTCAAAACATCAATCAATATTGAAAGCTTGATTGATTTCATGGGAAAAAGAGCATGGGTGGCATTTAATGCACCTCATGGTGGCGTTTTTTTGGGAAAATCAGCTTACCTTCTTTTACTTACACATATCTTACAGGTGTAGAGACTTTCCCGCTTCTCGTGGAAGTTACCTCATCGGGTGAATGTGTGACTTGTGCCATTGAGTTTCCCTCATAATATTTCGGGAAAACCCTTTCTTTTTTTTCCTTTCTCCTTTTCTAGAAAAATATACCAGTCTAGGATACCGGTGGGGAAACTGAAGAGATAACTCTTATTCTTAGGTTGAAAACATTTTTCTTCCTATTTTTTCTACCTCAAACGACCATGGGAAATAAAGATAAACTTGTTCATGTACGAGACATTGGGTCCCTATATTCTATTGCAGATATGATCGATAGGTTTCGTCATGGAATTATATTTTCCAACATAGATGTGAGGAGGATGTGATTACGAAACCATGTTCAAATGAAGAGAGGGCCAACATGGATACCTCTGATACACTGTCTACTACCTATTTTTATGTTCATCTTCCCATCATTCATGAGTTGAGGGTTTTGATTCTATTCACTTCTTTAGAAGCAGATATGATGACTACTACCAATGTTTCCCCTTCTCCGATTACCCCAAATGCGTGGGGCATACTCAAGGCTTTTTAGATAGTCAGTTGCAACCTGGGTGTGCCTCCCGTTGTGGGGTTATTTCTTTATTTCTTTAAGATGAAGATCCTTCCTAATAATATATGGGTGACATTGGGCCCTTTGCCAAGTGGGTGTCTTCTAAAGCCCTTGTAAAACTCTTATGGTAATTGGAAACACAAGTTTGTATGTGTGAGAGAGCGAGGCGAGGCTTCTCCAATCACTGCGGGGGCGAGGGGTGATCCCCTTTTCCCTCAATCTTGGATGTCATATCCATGGAACCAAGTATTATTTCTCCCCTTGATCGTGACATGATCCAAATTTTGAGATGTTTTCATTCTTTGGAAACCATTACCCTCATTACTCAGGATCATGAAAATGGAGCAAGAGTGGAGGCGTACTTAGGCATAATGGAATCAAATCTTGTAATTATTATTTTTCTTAAAGGTATTTTTATCCGCATGAGGCATGGCAAAAATCCCTCTCGACGAGAAAAAAGAGAGCTTGGTAAAGATGCAAATGACTCAGCAACGGGCGAGACTCCCTTTGCCTCTCTCCTAATATGTGACAGGTGATGGGGGAGAGATAGTGCAAAACTTCACGAGCAGTTGAGTCTTGCTCTCCCAAGGTTCTATAGAGGAAGGAGGGGACCTTCAGGGCCATCTAGGAGACGTGAGAAACAAAAGGGAAGGAGAGGGAGAGAGATAAAGTTATCCCTCTAGAAGCCTCCTTATGGAATAACCATGCATTTAATACGGTGGAGTTTTTTGATCGTCACTTCTCTTTCCTTAAGAATTTTTTAGTTGACTATCAATCACTCCTTGACATGTCTTCCACCAGGCTATTTGATATGCTAGAAGTCCAACTTTAAAATTCCTTTTGGTGGATAGAGCATAGAGGGAGAAGTATTCTCGCACCATCCGTGAACTACAGTCAAAAGGTGATCCATGAAAGTAGGAGTATTCGCGAAGGTGGGACAAAAGTAAAAATGTTGAGGGAAAAACGGGATGTCGTGAAGGCGCTTACCCAAGAAATGGCCAATAAGGCGTTTTCCTAGTTTGAAGAGGTGGGGCATATGAACAAATCACTTAAGAGGGCTCACATACCCTTAGATAGTCTAGAGGAGAGAGTTTCGCTACTCAAGGATAAAGTTGTGTTGAACTATATCCATCACTTTGAGAGGGCGAGAAGACTTGCCACATTTCTTCTTTAAGATATGCATTTAATCCTAGAGGATCCCTTTTAAGTGGTTTGGAACAATAAACTAGGGAAGATGAATAGTTCCTAGTGTTTTGACCATTTTGTTGTATTTACTTTCCCCATTCGGGAGCCTTTATAATTGTAATAAACTGCGGCGCTCCTTAAGGGAACCTTTTATGCTAATTAGATTTATTGTTATCCTTTTCCTTACTTATCTTTGTGTGATGTAACCTTTAGCGCTTGGAAGAGGGCGTTTTCTATCATTGTTCCTCTTGCAATAATTTGAATACTTTTAAGAACTGCAATGGGACTTAACAAGGATCCCACTTTAGGGATCTAACATTTGATTTTCTCTATGGGCGACAAGGATCCCACTTAAAAGTCTAAAGATTTTGATTTCCTATATAGGAAGTAAGAATCCCACTTAAAGATCTAGTTACTTGATCTCTTTGTGGGCGAAAGGATCCCACTTAAGGATCAAGCGATTTTGAACGCCTCTATGGGCGATCTTTCTTTGAGCTTTCATGTTTCCTACAAAGAAAGAAATATCCAACAAATATGGATTTTATAAAATAATAAAAACGACGTGCCTGATAAAAAAACCTCGCCCTATACAAAAGATCAAAGGTAAAAGAGTGCACCCCACGAATAATTTGTCCTTACAATTAGCAGAGATGCAATACTCGGCTATAAAATTGTCAACAAAGTAATTGAACAGTAATTGATCAGTGGTTTTTACACAGGAATTATGTATTTATTTTAGTCATTGTTTCTTTTAATTAAATGGTTTTTTATTTCATTTCACCGTGTTTTATGCTTTGGTTTTGTATTTTAGTATTTCCAGGTGCAAAAGAATAAAACCTGACAAATCAGGGTAGAAAGGTGCAGAAGTCAGAGTTCCGAAAAAAGTGTTTCAGGAGCCCTGACATGGGCCGTTTCTCCTGACACGGGCCGTGTCACCTGACACGGGACGTGTCAGGGGGGAGGACTTGGTAAAGTGAAGATGGAGAGTAAGGCAGAAGGCGACACGGGCGCCCGTGTCACAAGACACGGCCCGTGTCACAAGACACGGCCCGTGTCAAGTCAGCTGAAGTATAAAAGTTGGAGGAAGAATCACAGGAGCTAACACGGGTGCCCGTGTCCACTGACACGGCCCGTGTCAATTCAGCTAGTCCAAATGATGGAACAAAGAAAATCGCAGACGCTAACACGGGTGCCCATGTCCAGTTACACGGCCCGTGTCGGCCTTGGTGTTGGAAATTCCAGTTACACTAAGACACCCTATACTTAATGATTGTTTACCGAAGGCAACCGAAGTGAGAGTATACCCTAAGAGTTATATGTGCTAGTGATTTGTTTCAGTTATTTATCTTTGCACATTAGGGTTTTCTAACCGTATTAACTTGTCATGCATTCTTGTCATACAATCCTATTAGCATACATCTAAACAATTAAATATTTACGGGAATTAAGAATGCGAGAAAGTAAATCTACGCTATTACAAGGCTTCGGGGTGGGGGGATTAATTACATAGCCAAAAACCCGGGGAAAAGTGATAAGTAAAAAAGCCCTATATTAAACTATTACAAACCATGAACAGTTACAGAAATATTGGCAAAAATAATTAACACTCGCGCGATGAATCAAATACGAGACAAACTAGGGTTTTGACCCTTGACTTAAACCTAATTGCGGTTGATGAAAAAATGTTTTTGTCATGTTTTGTTATTTAAGAAAATAAAGAAATCATTAAATTAAAAAGAAAATTCTAATTCTAATTAATTAAAAAATAAATTAATTTATTCTAAAAAAACCTATTTTTGTATTTTTATTTATTTGAGAAAAAGAGAAAATAAAGTTAAATAAAGAGTTTTAACCTAATTTCTATTTGATTTTATTTATGAAAACAAATTACAATTTCCTAAGTTAAACTAAATTAAGTTAATTTTGATAATAATAAAAAAACTAATCCTAATTTTTTTGTGAATTATTGATTTTATGACTTTATGAGCAAAAAGATTAATTTGTGAATTAAAAAAATAAAAATAAGTATTGAAAGATTTAAATAAAATAAAAGAAGAAGAAATGAATAATGGGCCTGTTTAGCAATTGGGGGGGTTGGAATATGAATTTTCTGGGCCCAAGGTTGGTGGCCCAAGTACCCTACGTGGGATCCAGCGCATCTGGCTTTTGAGAGTCCACCATACACTGCTTTTGCTAGACCGTTTGATCTGAATCAGAGACGATTCACTGGCTGGATCTTGTGAGTGTATGGTATAGGCCTGGGCAGGAGATACATGGAATCTGTGTAAGATAAATCAGAAAATATGAAAATGTTTGGACCTGGGATCGAACCCAGGTCCTTACGCTTACCACCAATTGCCCTTGCCAGCTGCGCTACTGGGATTAGTTGTTAATACAATGAAAAAACAATATAATAAACCAAACAAGATGATTGGATCAGAAAAGTGCGCGAGTTTTAAACGAACAAATAGATGGTTTCCACATTATCTTCTTCTACCTTCCTCCGTCGTATTAGATATGCGACCTATACCTACAGACCATGGTTGTAACTAAAACCTACGTTCATCAAACATAAAAAAATACACATGATAAATAAATTTAGAGACTAGGGATCAATTGGTCTTGATGCCACGATCATCCCAATACCCTGTTCTTGGCCTAATTTCGCTTGAATTAGGAAACCCCAAAATGGAGTTTGAAACCCTAGGAATGGAAGATGCCCATATCTGTACTCAAACTTCAATCAAAGCATGCCAATATATTGTAATTATGATAACACACAGAAATACATAACCAAAATGTGTTTATAATGCATAAATCATGATAATCGAATTCCAAGAAATAGGGCAAACCGTGATGCTCCTACAAAGTGTTTCAGGATGTGGGGAGGCTTGCTAGTGATTGGAACACATTCCTGAGACGTCCAACAACCGATTGGTAAGGTTAGGATGGCTTGAGATGGCCTGTAGCTTGGAATTTGATCTGCACTTTTCCTTTGAAATTTTGAAGTTTGTTCTTCCTCTTTCACGACTGCTCAACCTCTTCTCTTGCCTTGGATTCCTTCTGTATATGTAGTGCAACACATTAGGTCAACAAAAACGAATTGAATCTTGCCCATTATGAAGATTTGATTTGGTCTTTCATGGCATATGATATCTTTCCAAATTTGCTTCAATCCAATATTTTTCAACCCAAATCAATCTTGCACGAATCGGTCATCCTGCTAGCTATACATAGACTCAAAAGATGCACAAAAAATCCAAGATTTGATTTGATTTTATTATTTTACCATTTAATTTGATTTATTTTTATTTAAATGAATAAAAAATCAAAATAAATGATAAAAATAATAAAATAAAAGGTGGAAGAGCTCAGAGGTCGTGGGTCCTATTAGAAACATGTTTCAAACAAGAAAACATGGGCCCCTTTGGAAAAAATGCAAATCTGATCAATGTTGACTTTTGGCAATTTTGCAAAAAAGGTCAACTTGGCCAATGCATAACTCTATCAATTTTGACCCTAGAGAGGTGTTCTTGGACTTTTTAGAAAGCTTGGGATGTCTCCTAAGCAACCCTTTTGTTCTCATCTCAATTGAGTCTTCCATGTTCATGTATGAGGCTTTGACCCAAAAGGTGTTTTTGTTGACTTTTCAAAATGACCTATAATGTCAAAATTCATATGTTCTTGTGAGTGCATATTTTGAACTTGGGATCTGAAGATGAATTGTAAGTGAATGCATCCTCTTCAAAATGAGATTTGGAAGGGGAATTTCTGATAAAGTATGAGAAAGTTATGCTTGGTCAAAGTTGAGTTGACTTTTCCTGCAAAACCCTAATTTAGCAACTTTTGGGTTTTAATGAATTGTGAGAAATCCTTGAGGAATCATGATCAAACCTTGATCAAATGATGGATAATACTTCAAAATAAGGATGTTGACCAAAAATCTTGAATTTTGACTGTATGTGGGCCACAGTTGACTTTTGACCTAACATAGTCGATTTTCATGCCTTTGAGTAATTGACTGAGCAAACTTCGTCTGCAAGGCTTTAAACTTGGCATGGATGATCTTGAGAACATATTAGGAAAATGGTGAGCATTTGGGATCCTTTGGACTCAAGCATCTTGATGAAAAATGAAACCCTAATTTGAGGTAGTCTGCCTTAGGAGAGAGTTTGTCTGGTCAACTTTTGAACTTCCTTGAGCAATTTGGGGACCTCACTTGCCATGTGTTGAGAAATATGGGAGGGCAAATTTTTGGGGTACAATAGCTGCCCCTGTTCAATCTTCTTAAACCTGAGGATGTAGATTGGCTCGTCTGCCTTTCATGATCTGAAGGTGGAAGATGATTGAACACTAGAGTGCCCAGAAATTTGAACTCGCATGAAGTGATATTTGATTTGTGATATTGGGAATGGGCTTATAGATGCCATTTGGAAGTTGCTAGAGAATTTTCGGAGATGGGCTTAAAGATTCCATCCGAAGTAGTGTCGATCGCATAAGAGATTCCTTCGCAAGAATCCGTATACCTGTTGTTAAGGAGGACTTCGTTGGGGAATGCTGGTCTCTGTCTTGAGATAAATAGAGTTTTAGGAGCTTCAGTTTTCCGTTACTCTACTGGGGAATAATTCTGGTTTGGTAAGCGGAAGTGGACTGTGTATCTGGTTGGGGTATGTGTTGTACCGCAATTTTCTGGGGAAATGTGAAATCAATTGTGTTTGATCGGGCCCCGGTCTTACGGTGTTATGGACTGCTATCTGGCGATATGGGAGGAAGAACCCGGATAGTAAGGTTATGAGAAGGAACCTGAATAGTAGGGTTACTTCGAGATGAAATCCTGGATAGTAGGGTTGTGAGAAGGAACCTGAATATGAGGGTTACTTCGATATGAAAGCCTGGATAGTAGGGTTGTGAGAAGGATCTTGGATAGTAGGGTTACTTCGATATGAAAGTCTGGATAGTAGGGCTGTGAGAAGGAACTTGTATAGTAGAGTTACTTCGATATGAAATCCTGGATAGTAGGGCTGTAAGAAGGAACCTGGATAGTAGAGTTACTTCGATATGAAAGCCTGAATAATAGGGCTGTGATAAGGAACCTGGATAGTAGGGTTACTTCGATATGAAAGCTTGAATAGTAGGGCTGTGAGAAGGAACCTGGATAGTAGGGTTACTTCGATATGAAAGCCTGGATAGTAGGGTTGTGACAAGGAACCTGGATAGTAGAGTTACTTCGATATGAAAGCCTGAATAGTAGGGCTGTGAGAAGGAACCTGGATAGTAGGGTTACTTCGATATGAAAGCCTGGATAGTAGGGCTGTGAGAAGGAACCTGGGTAGTAGGGTTACTTCGAAATGAAAGTCGGGATAGTAGGGCTGTGAGAAGGAACCTGGATAGTAGGGTTACTTCGAAATGAAAGCCGGGATAGTAGGGTTGTGAGAAGGAACCTGGACAAAGTTGCTTTTGTCGCACCGATGATTACTCTATTTAGCTTTGAGTGTTGATCATGGACCAGCTGGAAATTGTTGGTAATAACTGTCTTACCTGAAAGAAATACATGATTAATTATGTGTGATGCATGAGATGCATTGTATGATGATGTTATCAAAATAAATGAGACTATGTTATATGCGATGTATGCACATGTCATGATGTATGAACATGAACTGCGGGCGTAATAGATTGAGTCTGGGAAAATAAATCCCTGACTGTTGTTTGGAGAGTATGAGAAATGGTATTCTTGACTGCTGTAACAAATCATAGTTCATATGCTTCTGTTAGGGATGGTGAACAACGATGACTCTGCTGGGGATTTCTCCCTTGTTTACGGATATTCTGCCAAGGAAAGACTCTGTCTGAGGATAACTTTAAGGGGAATAACTCTGTTGGAGAGGAGATACCTTATTGATAGATCTGTTGTCTTGAAGAAATAACTCAGATGGGGATGAATTTCTGTTGTTGGTAATAATGAATTCCATTGGAGATTGAATTTCTGCTTGTGAGAGAAATAAACTTTGCTTGGGGGAAATTTACTGACTCGCTTGCAATTGTGAACCTCAACTGGGGAAAGTTATGTCCTGTTCGGGAAAGCTACTATTACTGTCTTTGGATGCTTCTTACTCTGTAGGGAGTGTATGTACCACTGCTCATGTTCTCAAGCTGGCTCTATCCCGGTACCTGATGGGCAGAGTAACTGTAAGGTTTGGGCACTTATTGTTTTCCCTGCTCATGGAATTACGAGTAATTGTCTTTTGTTTTTCATGTAAATATTTATGAGTTCCTTCTCATGTAAATATATAGTTATGAGAATGTATATAAATTCACACAAATTGTATAATTTCTGACTTTCAACGGCGTTCTCTTACTAGGACGTCAGCCTCTTTGTACAAAAATACCTATTACATGCCAACTTCAAAATCAATACAAGTCGTTTTCACAAAGTTTTGATTTATTTTCTTTTTCCTGTTTTGTTTTTCTAGAACGTCCAATGGTTCATTTTTTATATATGAATTTGACCATAAATATTTACATGAAAAACAATAATATCCAGCCCGTAGGATTTTCTTCACCATGGTGTGTCTAGTGGAATGAGTTCCGAAGGTACCCTCATGTAACTCTGCCATGATCCTTTCTTCCTCGCTCTTGTCCATGCATCGCAGTAAGGTTGAATCTTGATTACGCTTATAGAGGATTCCATTACTGATGAAGAACTTCGCAGCGAACCTCCTCAGAAACTTTTTATCATTAACAGATGCCCCTCGTGGTATTCTTGAGCCTCAAGATACCTCTTTACCTCATGAAACCAGGGTTTATCTGCTACCTCTTCATTCTCAATGTCACAGCAATGTGCGGGTTCATCCAACCTCTCAATGGTAATCTGGGGAGCTTCATTCTCCCACCTAACTTTGAACACAGAAGACATGGTAGCTAGCGCGTCCGCCAACTGATTCTCCTCTCTTGGGAAGTGTTCAAAGGTTATTTCTTCAAAGTGTGGGGGCAATGTCAATACATACTCTTTGTAAGGAATAAGATTCGGGTGCTTCGTATCCTACTCGCCTTTTATATGACTTATCACCAGAGCGGAATCTCCGAATACACTCAAGAACTTAATCCTCAGGTCAATAGCAGCTCGAAGACCCTTGATACATGCTTCATACTCCACCATGTTGTTGGTACAGTTAAAACATAATCGGGCGGTGAATGGAGTATGACAGCCCTCGGGAGATATAATTACAGCACCAATGCCATTACCCAATGCGTTTGAGGCTGCATCAAAATACATATACCATTGGGATCCCTCCTCGGGTCCTTCATCCGGTCCAGGTTCTTCGCAGTCGGTTACCAACATGATATTCTCATCCGGAAACTCGAAATTCATGGACTGGTAGTCATCCACGGCCTAATGCGCCAAATGATCTGCCAATACACTCCCCTTGATTGCTTTTTGGGTTGTGTATTGGATGTCGTACTCGGTTAAGATCATTTGCCATCTTGCTATTCTTCCGGAGAGAGCGGGCTTTTCGAAAATATACTTGATCAGATCCATCTTTGATATCAACAAAGTGGTGTGAGTCAGCATATACTGTCTCAGCCGGTGAGCAGCCCATGCCAAATCATAGCAAGTCTTCTCGAGCAGTGAGTATCGGGTCTCACAGTCGGTAAACTTTTTGCTAAGGTAGTAAATGGCGTGCTCTTTTCGGCCAGACTCGTCATGCTGCCCCAGCACACACCCCATTGAATTGTCTAGCACTGTCAAGTATAAAATCAAAGGTCTTCCTTCAACTGGAGGCATCAAAATTGGTGGTTCTTGAAGGTATTCCTTGATTTTGTCAAAAGCGGTATGGCATTCATCATTCCACTTCACCACTTGATCTTTCTTCAACAGCTTGAAGATTGGCTCACAAGTAGCAGTCAGATGTGAAATGAACCTGGCGATGTAATTCAGACGTCCCAAGAAACCTCTAACTTCTTTTTTTGTGCGGGGAACCATCATCTCTTGTATGGCCTTTACCTTTGCAGGGTCCACCTGAATACCTTTATCACTGACAACAAAACCCAGAAGCTTACCAGACCTTACCCCGAAGGTGCACTTGTTCGGATTCAGCCTCAGCTTCTACATCTTCAACCTGTCAAATAGTTTTTGGAGATGATTAAGGTGCTCTTCCTCAATATAGGACCTGGCTATCATGTCTTCAACATACACCTCGATCTCATGGTGAATTAGATCGTGGAACAAAGCGACCATGGCGCGCTGATAAGTTACCCCAACATTTTTCAACCCAAAAGGCATTACCTTGTAACAGAAAGTGCCCCACTGTGTAACAAAGGTTGTTTTCTCCATGTCTTCAGGAGCCATCTTGATCTGGTTGTAGCCAGAGAACCCATCCATGAAGGAGAAGATTTTATGCTGAGCGGTGTTGTCGACTAGAACATCAATGTGAGAAAGTGGGAAGTCATCTTTGGGGCTGACCCTGTTCAGATCTCTGTAGTCCACATACATTTGTACCTTACCATCCTTCTTAGGTACCAAAACAACGTTGGAAACCCATTGCGGATAAGAAGTGACAGTTAAGAACCAGGCGTCGAACTATTTCATAACCTCTTCCTTGATTTTCTCTGATATTTCAAGGTGCATACGACGGACCTTCTGCTTTACCAAAGGGGAGTCTTCTTTAGTCGGCAGTCGATGTACCATAATATCAGTGTCCAACCCAGGCATGTCTTCATAAGACCAGGCGAAGATCTCAACATAGTCGTGTAGCATCTGCATTAACCGTTGTTTGACACTAGGCTCCAGATTCGCACCTATTTTAACTTCTTTCCTGTCTTCCTCTGTATCCAAATTCATTGACTCAATTGGCTTTTCATGAGGCTGTATGGCCCTTTCTTCCTATCTAATAGTCTAGCAAGTTCTCCAGGCACCTCACAATCGTCCTCACCTTCGTCCTCGGCTTGGTTGATCAAATTTTTGAAGTCATAACTGGCAGTAGCAGAGTCGTTATCAATGCGATCCAGAATGGATATGGATCTGCAGTATGACACGTGAGTGTGTGTAAGAAAATAACTGTTTTGATAAAGTGAGAGACAGAAAAGAAAAACAAGGAGCGCAAAATTTGTAATGCAAGAAACGTCCAATGCTTTTTAATGATATATGAAATGACAAATAATAAGCCTTCACAAGCAAATCCAAGGTGCCTCAGGCAAGGCACCGGGCTGTAAAGTTTCAAACTGTTTATTACAAATCTTAAAACAAAATTCAATTACTTCGGAATAAAAGAAACAGGTATGAAGTCTTTCGCCGTCCAATTATTCAGTCCACCGTTGGTTGTTGGGTAGATCCAACTGTCGATGTCTGAATCTTCTTCATTGTCCTCAATTGCATTAACTCCCCGATTGCTGATGTGTAGCGGAGGTCTTCCAGCCCGTGCGTGCCTAACAGCCCTTTGAGCCCCTGTAGTAAATCCCAAACCAAATTTGTTAGTTTTGTGAGTGAAACTAGGGAGTTGACCCTAATTGGTACACCCACCTTCTTCAATCACAGCCCTATCGTCCTTGAGAGAAGCCATCTTTAACGGAGGTTTGTCGGTAGTAACTTCAGTTGATGCCGAGAACTGAGGGACCTCTTAGAAATTCTGACAAGGAGTTTCTATGAATTCCCCGTCCATCTCTACGTAGCGGAAGGAATTGAGATGACTCACCATATACTCCTCTTCACCTTGCACTGTGACAATCTTCCCTTTCACTGGATATTTCATCATTTGATGGAGTGTGGAAGTAACTTCCCCAGCCTTATGAATCCAAGGACGACCCAACGAGCAAGAATACGATGGTATGATATCCATTACGTAGAAGGTGGACCCAAAAGTCTGAGAACCCACTTTGACAGGGATGTCCACCTTCTCGTGCACCATTCTATTTGATCCATCAAAAGCCCTTACCACAATGTTACTACGCTTTAGAATCAAAACTTCACAATCCAGACGGTCTAACGCTTTCTTTGGCAGAACATTCAGTGAGGACCCAGTATCTACTAGCACATGAGCCATAGTGGTGCCCCTGCACTCAATCGAGACATGCAGAGCATCATTATGATTCCTTCCTTTCGTTGTCAGATCCGCATCTGAGAAACCCAACCCATTGTCAGCAGTCAGGTTGGCCATGCAATCTTTGAACTGATCTTCTGAAGTTTCCTGCGGCACATGCGCATTCTCGAGAAATGCAATCAAAGCCTTCGCATGGGCTTCAGAACACAATAGCAGGGACAACATGGAGATCTTTGACGGGGTCTTCCCCAGCTGCTCGACTATGTTGTAGTCACTCTTCTTGATAATTTTCAGTATTTCCTCTATTTCTTGTTTAGAGACTTCCACAACGATCTTCTTAGGTGCCTCTGTCCGAGCAGGTTCACATATGATTTCCTTTCCCCGAGTCCCAGATGGCTTAGCAGCAGGGTTGATAACTGAAGTAAGAATAAGAGTAGTAGCAAGCGTAATAACTGGAGTAGGAAAAGGAGAAATGTCAGGAGCGCTGGTTGGAGCAGTAGTTGGAATAACGGTAGGCTTAATGATAGTCTTCGGAGAAATCTCAGGAGAGAAGACCCTTCCACTTCGGGTAACTTTACTAGTCCTGACAATATTACTGACATCAATATCAGCTTCTTCATTCTTTAGATCTTGCTTAATACCATGATAATACATGTCAGCACCGTAATGCCATGGGACAGCCTTATCTGAGGTGTACGGGATGGGACCAGGAACAATGATTATTAATGGAGAAATTCTTTAAACAGGTGTAATCCTAACAGGTCTTCTCGAGTAAACCTTGGAAGGATTGGCGGAAATGGTTATAATGGCAACGTCTTCAGCGGGAATCATAGTCTTCTCGAACAAAATCTCTTTATTATCCATTAGGCGTTGAACACCTGACTTCAACAAACGACAACCAGTAGGCATAATTGAACACATGTGGCAACCTTCACCACAACCCGGAAATAAACCGGTCAACAGCAAATTCTTCTTAACAGTCATCAGACTAGTAGAAATCTCTTCAATAGAGGTCACAAACAAATCAGTGTCAACAACATTAACTCCACGACCATGTTTGGGCATGGGAGCAGTTATAAAATTCGACTTTTCTGGAGCATCAAACTCTATCACCTTGGCTTCGAGCAAATCTTGTACTTTATTCCTCAGGGCCCAACAATCGTTTGTATCATGGCCTGGACTCTCAGAATGGTAGGCGCACCGCGTGTTGGGATTGTATTTGGGAGAAGTAGTGTTTGGATTCTTGGGAGCCTCTCTTAAGGTCGCCAAGTTGGATTTTAACAGATGAGGCAGAACTTCAGCCAAAGTCATATTGATGTGGGTAAATTGTCGTTGTGGTATTTCCACCCTTTGTTGATTGTTGCATTGTGGAGCAACTATGGGTCTTGGTATCACTACAGCATTTACCGTTTGACGATGTTCGGGTCTGCTTTGGCCCCTCGGGCTATAGACTACACTGGCTTACTTCTTACCAGCGAAAGGCTTCTTTACCGAACTCGAAGAGGCATCCTTTTGTATTTTACCACTTCGAATGCCAGCTTCTACTCTTTCTCCAGTCAAAATCAACTCAGTAAAACCAGATGACGAGCTGCCGATTAAGTGATTAAAATACAGCCCACATAACGTCCCCAAAAACATGTCAACCAACTCCCTATCAGACAAAGGGGGTTGGACTCTTCCAGCCAAGTGTCTCCATTTTTGAGCATAGTCCTTAAAACCTTCACCTGCACCCATGGACATACCCTGGAGCTGAGTACGAGTGGGAGAAAGATCGGCATTATACTGATACTGCTTGTAGAAAGCAGCAGCAAGATCTTCTCAGTTTCGGACACTAGCTCCTTCCAACTGGTAGAACCATTCAAGCTGAGTTCTTGACAGACTATCTTGAAAGAAATGCACCCACAAATTTCTATCAGCAGCGTGGGGTTGGATTTTCCTGACATACGAGCGGAGATGGAGTTTTGGGCAGGACACTCCATCATACTTGGAAAAAATCAGAGCTTTGAACTTATGAGGGATGACCACTCCCGATACCAGTCCCAATTCTCTAAAATCCAAACCAGGTATCTTTTGAACCTCCATAGCACTCAGACGGTCTTCTAGCTGTTTGTACCTATCCTCAGTAGGAGGATATTGCTCGTCATCGTAATCAGTATTGTTGTCAGAAACTGCAGGACTAGGGTCCTTTTCCCTTTCTTGGTTCTCCCCGTCCTTGGATGAAGAGGTCAGATCAGTGTGATGCTTTAACCTTTCTCCAAATATTCTACCCATGTTCAGAATACCGACCTTCTTCTTCTTCTTCTTCTTCTTCTTCTCTTTCAGAATAAGGGTCTTCAGATCCTCTTGCCCTTTAGCCAAACTTATGAACATCTGTTGGAATTAGGCGTTCTGTGCCTGAAGATCTTTGATGGCTTGATCGGAAGACATATCTGCTGAAATAAACAGTGAAGAAGATGAGATACCTGTAATGGTGTGCATGATAATGGGATGCGCATGTAATGATTTCAAAGACTTTGGGAGATTTAAATTTGCAAACCAAAATAAACAAAACTTTATTAGATTAAACTTTGAAGGTTCAACAATGCCCTTTAAGGCGTTACAAATAAGTAAGTAAAACGAATCTAAAACTAGAAAAAGCAAAAATAAAAAATCCCATGGACGCTTCCTCTTTGTGCTAATATAGTCATTGATCACTCTTTCTTCCTCGAGCTTCCTGGTGAGCTTCAAAATCTTCCTTTCTTGCTCATGGTACTGTTCCTGGTAAGTATCCCACTCATTCCTCAGCTGAATCCAAGACCTCTATAACTCCCCAGGATCAGTAGGCATGTAAGGATAGAGAACTATGTAAGGAATGCCTTCTTCGTTAGTGGGTTCCACAATCACTGGTAATACGGCCTCATAAGGCATCATGAGCTTCTGGGAACGAGCTCGGACCCATTGGAGATAAGGATGCATAGGAAGGGAAGTCTTCGGTCTGAACTCTTTGGGGTCAGATCTGTTTACCATGCCCCAAGCCCGTATGAACCTCCGACGATGCTCCTTAACGTCCTCCTTATAGTCAAATACAATGTCCTACAGAAGTAACTCATGGGGACCATCTCTTCGAGTACGACCAAATTGTCACAAAGCTAGACAAGGAATGTGAGTTATACCCCCTCTGATTCCAAGCAATTGGACATTAGGGTATCCCCCACAACGGTCAATAACAGCAGTGCCTTCCATATCCCGGGAACACCAAAGAATATCTGTATGAGCAAGTGACATTATTTTGTAGGACCAACCCAAACCCTCTTCGTTCTTCAGCACAGACTTAGGGAGGTGCAAAATAAACCACCTCGACAGCAATGGAATGCAGCACATGAGGGTCCCTTTTCTCCTTATAGTACGAGTATAGAGGGCATGCAAGATATCTCCAAGCAAGGTAGGCACAAGGTTACGAGAAAGGAAAATCTTGACAGAATTCACATCTACAAAGGAGTCCGGGTTAGGGAAGAGAACCAAACCGTAGATAAGAAGAGCCAAGATATATTCAAAAGCCTGAAAATCTAAATCATCCCAAAATAGTTGGGCCTGGTCTATCAGAACTTTGGCTAGAAAACCTTCGACCCCGATTCGTGTTTCCCAATTGGATATTACATCAGCCCGTTTCAAATGCAGAGCTGAGGCAATGTCTTCTGGTCTAGGAACTTCTTCCATACCTGTGAAGGGTACCTGTTCAAGAATGGATATGCCCAATAGATGAGAGAACTCTTCTAAGGTGGGTACCAGTTGGTAATCTGGAAAGATGAAGCAGTGATGCTTGGGATCGAAGAACTGAAATAGTATGCTCATCATTTGTTCATCAAGGTTTGAAGTAACCAGGCTGAGAAGTTGACCGTGTCTCTTAATGAACATAGAAGTCTCAGAAACTCTTGAGGCTAGCTCTTTAAGTTGGGAAGGTATCTGCACAAAGTTGACTTGGATGGTATTTCTACGCACGGAAGCCATAATCTACAAAATAGAACAAAGATAAATTCCCTAGGTCTTTTAAATGGTTAGTGTAATGAAACATGAATGTCATATTATGATGCATGATGTCATGGTAAACCACAGGTATAGAAAACAGAGATATTGCAAACACAGTCAAATCACACAAAGCCCTTAGGTTTAAGGCTTGCATGAGGTCAAAGGTAATACTCTCTTGAAGTTAAGTTGGTTTCAAACCTGTCCTAGCAAAGTAACCGGGTTTAGAGGATCTCAATATCACTGACCATCCCCCATCGGTAATGGTTTCAGCTCACACAATCTTTTCTTGCGGACGGAACTATTCTGAGAGTATGGTCTCAATGAGTGTAGCATTGAGTATCAACCAGTTCTCAGCTCTACACCGAGGCCGGCTATCTCGCTACTTTCTAATGGCCAAGTTGGGCGATTAAAGGTTCTAAGGTTAGTTGATGCTTAACGACACCACGCAGCAGCCCCGTATTCTCCTCGTTTCTCCACAAGGGATACCGGTACCAACCAATGTGCCACACCAACGTAGCTATTGCTTCAATCGTATCGGTCTACCTTGTACAGTTCCCTCACAGTCTATTGCTACTTACCTAAAAGGTATCCCCAGATCCGGGTTAGGATCTATAATAACCCCAAACAAAAACCCTTAAAAGTAAAGCAAACAGAGCAATCAAGAGAAGCAATTATAATGAACTAGATCCTAAGGTATACCCCACTTATAAATTCCCCAGCAGAGTCTCCATTTCTGTGATACGGTGGCAGAACCGACTGTTTGACGCTGGTTTGCGTTTTTGTTTGCAAAATGTCGCGGTAAGCAAGAGTCGCCACCGACTTTTATTTCATCCAATCGGAAAGGAAAAAAAAGTACAGAAAAATCCTTTTTCGAGATGTTTCTGAGTACGGGGGGTAGACTATAGAAAGGGAATGTATTAGCACCCTTTTTATCCATGGTTTTCCATGGGCTCTTAGGTACTTGCTCATCTTTTTTTAAAGTTGCTTGTGTATGTGTTTTGTTTTTGAAAAGTTTGACTTTGTGATAACCCTTGTATCAGTCCTCAAAGGTGTGACAAAGTTGTTTTGAAAATGGTTTTGAAAAGTGTGAGTGTGAAAAGCTTTGATTTGAGCAAGTACCTACTAGCATCTACCTACTCAAAAAAAGATTGTTTCTATATTCGTTTCCTTTAGACAACGCTATCCTACTATTGAGATATAGGTAGCACCATTGTTGGAGTTGTAAGGGTCAATTCGAAAGGGATGTACGATCACTAAAGCAATGTTAGGACACCTTAGTAATAACCCTAGAGTCTTAAGATCATATTCGAGGCAACATTTTCAAAGCAACATTTCCGAGACAACATTCGAACAGGACATTTGATCTTTTTAGACAGGAGGGCAACCACTAAGACACCCTATACTTAATGATCATTTACCGGAGGCAACTGAAGTGAGAGTATACCCGAAGAGTGATATGTGCTAGTGATTTGTTTCAGTTATTTATCTTTGCACATTAGGGTTTTCTAACCGTATTAACTTGTCATGCATTCTTGTCATACAATCCTATTAGCATACATCTAAACAATTAAATATTTGCGGGAATTAAGAATGCGAGAAAGTAAATCTACGCTATTACAAGGCTTCGGGGTGGGGGATTAATTACATAGCCAAAAACTCGGGCAAAAGCGATAAGTAAAAAAGCTCTAGATTAAACTATTACAAACCATGAACAGTTACAGAAATATTGGCAAAAATAATTAACACGCGCGCGATGAATCAAATACGAGACAAACTAGGGTTTTGACCCTTGACTTAAACCTAATTGTGGTTGATGAAAAAATGTTTTTGTCATGTTTTGTTATTTAAGAAAATAAAGAAATCATTAAATTAAAAAGAAAATTCTAATTCTAATTAATTAAAAAATAAATTAATTTATTCTGAAAAGACCTATTTTTGTATTTTTATTTATTTGAGAAAAAGAGAAAATAAAGTTAAATCAAGAGTTTTAACCTAATTTCTATTTGATTTTATTTATGAAAACAAATTACAATTTCCTAAGTTAAACTAAATTAAATTAATTTTGATAATAATAAAAAAACTAATCCTAATTTTTTGTGAATTATTGATTTTATGACTTTATGAACAAAAAGATTAATTTGTGAATTAAAAAAATAAAAATAAGTATTGAAATATTTAAATAAAATAAAAGAAGAAGAAAGGAATAATGGGCCTGTTTAGCAATTGGGGGGTTGGAATATGAATTTTCGGGGCCCAAGGTTGGTGGCCCAAGTACCTTACGTGGGATCCAACGCAACTGGCTTTTGAGAGTCCACCATACACTGCTTTTGTTGGACCGTTGGATCTGAATCAAAGACGATTCACTGGCTGGATCTTGTGAGCGTATGGTATAGGCCTTGGCAGGAGATGCATGGAACCTGTGTAAGATAAATCAGAAAATATGAAAATGTTTGGACCTAGGATCGAACCCAGGTCTTCACGCTTACCACCAATTTCCCTTGCCAGCTGTGCTACTGGGATTAATTGTTAATACAATGAAAACACAATATAATAAACCAAACAAGATGATTGGATCAGAAAAGTGCGCGAGTTTTAAACGGACAAATAGATGGTTGCCACGTTATCTTCTTCTACCTTCCTCCGTCGTATTAGATATGCGACCTATACGTACAGACCACGGCTGTAACTAAAACCCGCGTTCATCAAACATCAAAAAATACACATGATAAATGGATTTAGAGACCAGGAATCAATTGGTCTTGATTCCACGATCATCCCAATACCCTGTTCTTGGCCTAATTTCGCTTGAATTAGGAAACCCCAAAATTGAGTTTGAAACCCTAGGAATGGCAGATGCCCATATCTGTACTCAAACTTCAATCAAAGCATGCCAATATATTGTAAACATGATAACAAACATAAATACATAACTGTTGTACCCCAAAATTTGCCCTCCCATATTCCTCAAGATTTATCAAGAATCATCTCCAAATGGTTCAAGATTACTCAAGGATTGCACAGTCCAAATACCTCCTAAGACAGTCAAAATTAGGGTTTTGGTTCTTCCAAGGAATTTGAGGTTTTCAATGGCTCAATCAAGTCTCATAGGTCCATATACATCCTCAAGCACCTACATGTCAAGTCTCAAGACTCACAGTGTCAATTTGCACAGTCAAAAGCTTCATTTGAGCTACAGTCAACTGCAGGGGTAAAATGGTCATTTTGCAGTCAAAAGTCAGAATTTTTGGTCAACATCTTATTTTGAGTCCACAATCATCATTTGATCAAATCTTGATCATGATTCCACAAGAATAGCTCAAAAATCATCAAGATGCAAAAAGTTACTATTTTTGGACAGTAGAAAAGTCAACTGTATCTTGACCAGGGCATAACTTTTTCATGGTTCATCACAAAAATCCCATCCAATTCTCATTTTGAAGGGGATGACATTTCCTACAACTCATCTTCACATTCCAAGTCCAAGAAATGCTCTCATAAAAAGTTATCAATTTCTACATTATAGGTCAATTTCAATAGTCAACAAAAATGCACTTTAAGTCAAAGACCATAACGTGAGATTGGTAAATCCAAATGACATGGGACCAAAGGCATTGGTTAGAGGACTTCAATACCTTTCCAAAGTGTCCAAGAACATGTTCATATGATCAAAATTGAGCAAGATATGCATTGGAGAAGTTGGGAAATTTTTGTGAATTTGCAAAAGTCAACTTTGCTCAAAACACCTTGTTTTTGCTAATGGGCCTCAAATTTCTTCTTGAAACTTTATCCAAGGCCTATGCACGACCCATCAAGCTTAATTGAATTATTTTCTTATTTTTTATTAATTAATTGGATTGTTAACCAATTTTAATTCATTTAATTAATTTAAATTGTAGGAAATACAAAGATTTGATTTTTCAATCTTTTTGTGAAGCAAGAATGACCTAAAAAGGCTGGCAATTTCGTGTACCAATCAAGTATGCAAGTATCTCCCAATTTGGCAACTTTCTTCAATCAAAAAGATTCAAAAAGATGTGATTTCCAATCAAATATTGAATCATCATTCCATGGATTTTTTGTGCAAGATTTTAACCTAATTTCAGTCTCCTATAAGTACACAAGCCAACCCTATTCATGCACACGTGAAAGCTGCTGCAAGAAAGCCATAACCATATTGAAAAAATTCAAAGAAAACTTGAAACTGATTTCCATATTCTAGCACAATTCAAAGGATTTTATTGATTCTAATCTATTGTAGGGGTTCCCAGAGACGTATTGCAATCAAAACCAAGCATAAAGGCTCAAGAAATCGTCATTTACAGTCACACGGTTTGATGCTTTTTTCATAATCGCAACTCATGATTCATAAGCATTTGACATGATTTTTTGTTTGTTTTGTGTCGCTAGAACCCACAGGAAGCTATTGGCATAGTTTAATTGGATTAAAACGCACAGAATCACAGGTTGCCATGTTGAATTTTAGGGTTCATGAACTTTGGATTTGGGGCTTTACAGTACAGGAAAAATTAAGCCTCATAAGACCCATGGTTGAATTCGTTGAGACCAGACGAACACATAGCCACCCTCGCGAAATATTTATATTCAACACAGACCTAATCGCTATTTTTCCTCATGGTGTTTTGTGGGGGTTAAAAACCCCTGCTATCTATTTGTTTTTTACAGGCATCAGCGAAGAAGATGACGAGCTGGAAATACATCATTGGCTAATTCAAAAAACGCGCGCTTGTTTTTGTGGTTACAGCATGTTTATTAGGTTTTATATATTATATTTGCTTATTGCTATAATAACAAACGCGTGCATATGGTGTAGTGGAAGATGTGCTGGCTGGAAATCATTGGGACCTGGGTTCGAATCCCAGGTCCCCCAAAACGCTTATATTGTTTTTTCTAACATAATCACATGCAGGCTTCCCAACGTGTTCCATCATGTACCTCTCGCTTCAGTGTGCCAAGTGGCTGGCAAAGCAGATCCAGTGGCCAAAAGATGATGAGTACCATACTCCCAGTCAACACATACCTGGACAATTACCAAAGTCAAACGTGGCTGAATAGTTTGTTGGGCCTGGAAATTGCTTCTTCACCTCCTAATGGGCCAGCACCCCCTGGGTTTTTTTTGTTTTTTTTCTCTTTATATTTCCTATTTTATTTATTTAATTATTTACTATTATTATTATTATTATTATTATTTAATTAACTCATAAATTAATTATTTTCATAATAAAATCAGAAAATTAAAATATTTTTATTATTATTAATTTCACCTTTAATTTATTATTTTTGTAAATAAATGTAATTAATTAATTTAGTCTTTTTTTAATTAGGTTAAATTTAATTATTTTCATAACAAATAAAATAAATTAGAATTAGGGTTTTCTTGACAATTTTAATTTCTTTTCTTTTATTTTATTAAAAACATTAAAAACTCAAAAATATTTCTTTTATTTAATTAATTAATTAGTCTTAGGTTTAATTTAATTAAATACAAAAAGGACCAAAAACTCATTCTTTCTCAAAAAGGGTCAAAACCCTAAGACCTTCTCCGATGCAATTTTATTTCGCGCATATTATTTTTGATCACATTTATGTATTTGCTCCGAGGATGTAATAGCGTAATTAGGACCTTTTTATCGCTTTCTTTATTTTCTCGCATTTACTTTTCAAGGGTTGCTTTTGGCGATGTAAATACCCGACGCCTTGTAATGGCGTAGATTTACTTTCCGCAATTTACTTTCCGCACAATTATTAATTGCTATGCATGACAAGACTTGTATGAAATTAAAATCAACTCGTAGCTCACCATAACATGTGCAAAGATAATATAAATGAATCCTGACACACTCGCACATGCCACTCCTAGGGTACGCCTCACTTGGTTGCCTCGACGTGGTCATTGAGTATAGGGTGTTTTAGAGGTCGCCCTCCTGTCTAAAGATCCAAGTTGCCTCGAAACGGTTTCCTCGGATAAAAAATATCTAGGACATTAGGGTTACCGCTAAGGCGTCCTACTATTGCTTTGGTGACCATACATGTCCCTATAATCGAATTGACCCGAATAACTCCAATGACGGTGCTACCTACTTCTCAATAGTGGGATAGTACTGTCTAAAGGACATTTACACAGCTTAATTTCTTTTGAGTAAGTAGATTTCTCCTGGGTACTTGCTCTTTCAAAAAAACAAAAATACTTTTCTCACCTACACTTTCAAACAAAAACAAACACTTCATACACTCTTGAGGACTGATACAAGAGTTACCTAGAAGTTTTCAAAACAAACTTTTTCAAAACCCACAAACACAAGAAAAGCAAACATTTTTGAAAACATAGTGAGCAAGTACCTAAGAGCCCGTGGATAACCACGGATAGAAAGGGTGCTAACACCTTCCCTTTCTATAATCTACCTCCCGAACCGAGAAACATCTCGAAAAGGAATTTTGCTGTGCTTTTGTCCTTTCCTTGTTGGAGAACATAAAAGACGGTGGCGACTCTTGCTTACCGTGACATTTCGCGAACCAGCATTTCAAAACAGTCAGTTCTATTTCCACCGATCACAGAACTGGCGACTCTGCTGGGGACTTTTTATAAGTGGGGTGTACCTTAGGATTAGATCACCATGTTTTCAGTTGTATGCCTTGTATGCTTTAATATTGTGGGCTTGTATCAGAGTTTTATAGACCCTAACCCGGATTTGGGGATACCCTTTAGAAGTAGCAACAAACTGTGAGGGAACTGTGCGGGGTATACCGACATGGTTGAAGCAGTTGCTACGTTTATGTGGAACTTTGGTGAGTACCGGTAACCCTTGAGTCAAGTCAAGGAGAGTACGGGGCCGCCGCGTGGTGTCGTGAAGCATCAACTGACCTTAGAACCTTACTTGACCATCCTGGCTTTTTTAGGGGTAGTGAGATGACCGACTTTGGTGCAGTCCGAAGTTGGTAGATACTCGATACTACACTCATTGAGGGTTGTTTTCTTGGAATATTTTGGTCGCCAGTTAAGTGGCTAAATCAAAACAATGAACATAGAAAACAATCCAATGATATTGAGCTCCTTAGAACCCGATTACTATTTATAGGACAGGTTTTGAGCCAACTAACTTCAAGAGGGTACTACCTAAACTCCATGCTAGCCTAAAATCTAAGGGCTCCTTGTGTGACTTGTGTGCCTACAAACTTGACCTACTTGCACATTCTCGTTATTTGACAACATGAGTTCCTTGCAGGTTTTGTTTACAGTTCTTAATCTGGGCTTATAACAGGGTTTACTTACATCACTCCATGCATAGCATAACATCATACCATCATACCATTGCATATATCCTGCATAAGGACTAACCCATTTCAAGGATCTCAAGGGTCTGTGATGCAGCTCATGATGAACCAACTGTCTAGCAAGGGGCAAATAGGATTTATTTTCCTCTAGTCAAGGTTGTTTGAAGATCAAAACACGATAACTTGAGTCAGGGGCTATGACCCACTCGATATGGTGAGCCTAACTCTTGAAGAAGGACTCTCAACAACATGAAGTTCCTTCAATCAAGCTGCAAAATTCAAATTCTAACAGTTTCCTGTTTACCCCACGAGATCCTTGAAAACATTGCATACATATATCATACATATCATTGCATTACAGGTACCCTTTTACAGGTCACTTATCTTCTTTGCTGTTTATTTCAGCAATCATCATGTCTTCTGAACCTTCCGCTGAACAAGCTATCAAGGCCCTCCAGGCCCAGAATGCCCAGTTCCAAGAGTTGGTTATGAGCCTAGCCAAGGGTCAACAGGATTTGAAGACTCTGATTCTGATAGAGAGGAAGAAGAAGAAGAAGAAGACTGTCTTGTTCAACACTAGACGCAGATTTGGGAATGGACTGCAGAATGAGGTTGAGCTGACTACCTCATCTGTAGGCAAAGACAGCCCACAAGAGAGAAGGGTTCCTAGTCCCGTGGTCTCCGACAACGAGACGGATTATGATGAAGAGCAATATCCTACTGCTGAGGATAAGTACAAACAGCTGGAAGACCGTTTGAGCGCCATGGAAATACAGAAGGTTCCCGGTCTGGACTTCGGAGACCTAGGCTTATCCTCTGGGGTGGTGATTCCCCATAAGTTCAAGGCACCTGCTTTTGCAAAGTATGACGGAGCTTCCTGCCCAAAGCTGCACCTCCGATCGTATGTAAGGAAGATCCAATCGTACACCGCTGACAAGAATTTGTGGATCCATTTCTTCCAGGATAGTCTTTCAAGGACTCAACTCGAATGGTTCTATCAGCTGGATGGGGCCAGTATCCGCAACTGGGAAGATTTGGCTACTGCGTTTTATAAGCAGTATCAGTATAATTCCGACCTCGCTCCTACGCGTACCCAACTCCAGGGTATGTCACTAGGGACGGGTGAAGGATTTAAAGAGTACGCCCAAAAGTGGAGGGACCTGGCTGGAAGGGTGCAACCACCTTTGACTGACTGTGAGCTTGTTGATATGTTCTTGGGGACCTTGTCTGGTCCGTTCTTCAACCATCTGATCGGGAATTCTTCGGCCGGGTTTACAAACCTTATCTTGACTGGGGAAAGAATTGAAGCTGGCATCAAAAGTGGGAAGATCCAAGAAGCTACACCTTCTGATACTCACAAAAAGCCATACACTGGGAAGAAAGAGTTCAATGCTGCGTACAGTCAAAAGAGTCGTCGTGACCAACACGTAGGGGCAGTCCTGATCTCTGGTTCTGCGTCACACCGACAACAGAAAAAGGGAAATCAACAAAGGCCGTACGAGCCTAAAAGACAGTTCACCAACATAAACATGCCATTGTCACAAGCACTGCAACACATGTTGAAGATGAATCTGATTGCGGTGATAAACCCTCCTGCGAATCCTAAAACTTCTTCTCCAAACTACAATCCAGATACGAGGTGTGCTTATCATTCTGGTAGCCCGGGGCACGATACTGACGATTGTTGGGTGCTGAAATACAAGATTCAGAATATGATTGATGCTAAGGAGATCGAATTTGAGCCTTCTGAGACTCCCAATGTGATCACTGCTCCCTTGCCAAAACATGGCTAGGATTGAGAGACTTCTGTTCACTTGAATTCTGATATTGTATTTTTCTTTGCTTATTCAAACAATTATCATGTCAAACTCTCTTATTTCATTAATGCATTACACGTGTCTGTTTTGAAGTAATTGTGTTCACTATGCTTAAAATTGCTTTTATTTTTTGATGTTCAACTCTCGAGTAAAAATTCTAAGCCTTTTGAGGGAGGATGACAAAAATGATACCATGATCTTCACAGTATGCTCTTGAACAGACCCCGCTGATGAGGTACAGGCATTGTTTCAAATCCTAAACAGTGGAGTTATAAGGAAGATAATCCCTCGTCAACCCCTTTGAGCCAAAGAAGTTGGAGTTTTTCTTTTCACGCAAAAATTAAAACCCTTAATTATAACCTGGGGCAGGGTAGTTTTCTCAGTTGATCCAGGTGCACAATGAATGGCATCAAAGAAGTCCTTCTGAAACAAAAGACAGTGATGGTTCCCTATAATTGTCAAGACAGGAAATCGTTATATTTCAAAAACAAAAGCCCACTAAGTTAAAACCTATGAAGGAGACTTACAAAAACGGGGGCATCCCGCTGACTGTAATCACAAAAGAAACAGTTCAGGCAAAAAAATAGGGATAATAAAATCAAAAAGAAAGAGGTCCTACAAACCCTCAACAAAAAAGAAATGAATGCCTATTCAAAATAAACTGTCGGATCTGAACCATCACTGGTATATTAGAGCAAAGACTCAAACAAGGTCTAACGCACGATTAGCTGAGTTTAGGTTTGAAGAACATCACGAAGAGCGGGTGGGTACAAATATACTTTGAGCCTTTATCCTTTGTTTCTTAAACCGTGAACCAGACCACGTTATAACCCTTAAAAAGTCCTAGCTGAAGCGTGGGTTAGTCCGAAAGCATACTGTTACAAAGGTATCCTGACTCCTGTAGGGCTTGCTGTAAAATCCTGAGTTGACATCACATTTTACAAAAAATCACTTGTTTTATTGAAAACTGCATTTTCAAAAACTTCAAAACAGACATAAGCTTTGCATATAAAATTGTTTGCATATGACTATTTGTTCGAACAGCAGAGAAATTCGCACGACGAATATCTAGTGAACAAAAACCTTCTCAATAAAAAGAGTCACCTCAAGTGGAAAAAACACTTCCAACCAAGGGGAAAGCATGATCATTGTTCATTATCTGGGGCAGTCAAGTCAAGATTCAAGGAATCTCTCAAAATGCCAAATAGCCAGGGGCAAATCCCCGTCCGAGTCACTTGGGGCATTAGACGTGAGTTCCAGCAACGAATCTTGCACGATCAAACGAAGGGCTTCCGGTGGTATGGCAACACAACACTACTGACAGTAACAACTCCCTGCGCTCTGAGAACGTGGACATAGTCAAAAAATGCTACGCATAATCAAAGACCCGCTAGGTCGACTGGCCTAGGCAAAAATAAGGGCTTCCCGGCGAACCAAAAGGGTTCGGGCAAAAATAAGGGATGAAAATAAAAAAATATGTACACCCGGCAAGTCGAAAACCTGAAAAGGCGGCTTGGGCAAAAAATGGGTATCCCGGTGGACTGAAAACCCGAAAGGGCGGTCCAGGCAAAAATTAGGGATCAAAAGCGTACGACTATGTCCCGTCATCTCGTCACTTACCTACCGGAAGAAGATTTGTCAATCGGCAGGTATCAAGCACCTCACAGGCACCTTCTCCCACAGAAATTGGGGCAATAAGAATTGTCTGAACTGTACAAGCTGCTCTGTCCACCAAGGTACCAAGGTAGATTTAGTTGAAGAGTATGACCAAGATACCTTCACTCCCCGCAGAGTAAGACAAGATTCAGCAATACTCTCCCCAAACAGAGTTGGTCTCCCATCAGCCCCAAAAAGGCACAGTATCTCCAGCAAGTCATCAATACTCTCTCCAAGCAGAGTTAGTCTACTGTCAGCCCTAGAAAGAAGTTGGGTATCCCCAGAAGATCTTAATATTCTCCAGCAGAGTATAAAGATATCCCTCAGCAAGCATCCCCGGCAGTCTTAACATTCCTCGACAGAAATATAAGATTGTTCCCCGGTGGAATACAAGATACCCCAAGTGGAGCCATTTCCCCAATACAGTCCAAAAAGTTTCCCCAGAAGAGTTGAATCATCTCCCCAGTAGATTCTGGAAGCTCGTCCCCTGCAGAATACAAATGTATATCTCCCTAGCCATATTCAGAAGGTTATTCCCCACCGGAGTCTAACTGGGTTATCCTCAGCAAATTGCAACGGAAAGATCGTCATCAGCGAAGTTCTTCCTATCCCCAGTGGAGTTCATCAAATTACCCCAACAAAGCTTATCAACGGAATCCCCAGCGGAGTTATCGTTAAATTCTCAGCGAAGAATCTCTTCCCCACAGAGTATTTCCCCACAGAGTAATCTCTTCGCCATGCTTATTCCCCAACGGAGTCATCTTCTCCTACAGGTTTATTCTTGCAATCATCTTCGTCCATCATCCCCCAGCGGAAACGAAGAACTCTACTCTTCAACATCAGCCCAGGATTTAAGAAACTTCCCGGCATTCGTCAAGGATTTATTTTCCCAGACGAAAATACATTCATAAACATTTCACATTTCATACCTCCTATTTACATACATGATAAAGTGCATACGACACGATCTCATTTATTTTTGAGAACATCATGACATCATGCATTTCATACATCATGACATTGCATGTAGCTAATGTTTTGCCTTTTCAGGAAAAAGTCAAATCAAAGGATGATTATCGTCAACCTTTTTAAGTTCCGGATCAACACCTGTATCTAGCCAGGAAATATCTGTGGACGATTGATTGTATATTCGATACCTGTATCTAGCCAGGAAAGTTATCTACATGAAGAGATTGAAGATCAATACCTGTATCTAGCCAGGAAACCATCTTTCTTTCTCAGGTCAGAGGTCTACACCTGTATCCAGCCAGGAAAGCTATCTCGACCAACTTTTTTTAAGTTCCGGATCAACACCTGTATCTAGCCAGGAAATATCTGTGGACGATTGATTGTAGATTCGATACCTGTATCTAGCCAGGAAAGTTATCTACATGAAGAGATTGAAGATCAATACCTGTATCTAGCCAGGAAACCATCTTTCTTTCTCAAGTCAGAGGTCTACACCTGTATCCAGCCAGGAAAGCTATCTCGACCAACTTTTTTTAAAGTTCCGGATCAACACCTGTATCTATCCAGGAAATATCTGTGGACGATTGATTGTAGATTCGATACCTGTATCTAGCCAGGAAAGTTATCTACATGAAGAGATTGAAGATCAATACCTGTATCTAGCCAGGAAACCATCTTTCATTCTCAGGTCAGAGGTCTACACCTGTATCCAGCCAGGAAAGCTATCTCTACCAACCTTTTTGAGTTCCAGATCAACACCTGTATCTAGCCAGGAAATATCAGTGGACGATTGATTGTAGATTCGATGCCTGTATCTAGCCAGGAAAGTTATCTGCATGAAGAGATTGAAGATTAACACCTGTAACAGGCCAGGAAATTATCTTTCATTCTCAGGTCAGAGGTCTACACCTGTATCTAGCCAGGAAAGCTATCTCGACCAACCTTGTTGAGTTCCAGATCAAAACCTGTATCTAGCCAGGAAATATCTGTGAACAATTGATTGTAGATTCGATACCTGTAACTAGCCAGGAAAGTTATCTACATGAAGAGTTTGAAGATCAACACCTGTAACAGGCCAGGAAATTATCTTTCATTCTCAGGTCAGAGGTCTACACCTATATCCAGCCAGGAAAGCTATCTCGACCAACCTTTTGAAGTTCCAGATCAATACCTGTATATAGCCAGGGCATATCTGTGAGCGATTGATTGTAGATCTATACCTGTATCTAGCCAGGAAAGTATCTGCATGAAGAGTTTGAAGATCAACACCTGTATCTAGCCAGAAAATTATCTTTCATTCTCAGGTCAGAGGTCTACACCTGTATCCAGCCAGGAAAGCTATCTCGACCAACCTTTTGAAGTTCCAGATTCGATACATGTATCTAGCCAGGGCATATCTGTGAGCGATTGATTGTAGATTCGATACCTGTAACTAGCCAGGAAAGTTATCTACATGAAGAGTTTGAAGATCAACACCTGTAACAGGCCAAGAAATTATCTTTCATTCTCAGGTCAGAGGTCTACACCTGTATCCAGCCAGGAAAGTTATCTCGACCAACCTTTTGAAGTTCCAGATTTGATACCTGTATCTAGCCAGGGCATATCTGTGAGCGATTGATTGTAGATCTATACCTGTATCTAGCTAGGAAAGTATCTGCATGAAGAGATTGAAGATCAATACCTGTATCTAGCCAGGAAGTTATCTTTCATTCTCAGGTCAGAGGTCTACACCTGTATCCATCCAGGAAAGCTATCTCGACCAACCTTTTTGAGTTCCGGATCAATACCTGTATCTAGCCAGGGAGTATCTGTGAGCGACTGATTGTAGATCTATACCTGTATCTAGCCAGGAAAGTATCTGCATGAAGAGATTGAAGATCAATACCTGTATCTATCCAGGAAGTTATCTTTCATTCTCAGGTCAGAGGTCTACACCTGTATCCAGCCAGGAAAGCTATCTCGACCAACCTTTTAAAGTTCCAGATTCGATACTTGTATCTAGCCAGGGCATATTTGTGAGCGGTTGATTGTAGATCTATACCTGTATCTAGCCAGGAAAGTTATCTACATGAAGAGTTTGAAGATCAACACCTGTATCTAGCCAGGAAATTATCTTTCATTCTCAGATCAGAGGTCTACACCTGTATCCAGCCAGGAAAGCTATCTCGACCAACCTTTTGAAGTTCCAGATTCGATACCTGTATCTAGCCAGGGCATATATGTGAGCGATTGATTGTAGATCTATACTTGTATCTAGCCAGGAAAGTTATCTACATGAAGAGTTTGAAGATCAACACCTGTAACAGGCCAGGAAATTATCTTTCATTCTCAGGTCAGAGGTCTACACCTGTATCCAGCCAGGAAAGCTATCTCGACCAACCTTTTGAAGTTCCAAATTCGATACCTGTATCTAGCCAGGAAATATCTGTGGACGATTGATTGTAGATCCGATACCTGTATCTAGCCAGGAAAGTTATCTACATAAAGAGATTGAAGATCAATACCTGTAACAAGCCAGGAAGACTATCTTTCTTTCTCAGGTCAGAGATTAATACCTGAAACCAGACAGGACAACCATCTACTTGACCATCATCAGGTAACCCTACACAGATTCCTTTCTTTCAACCTACCAAGTTACAATTCAACAAACAATCTCCAGATGGCATCTTTAAGCCCATCTCCGCAACTATCCATTACATTTCCAGATGGCATCTATAAGCCCATCCCCGACAAGATTCGGTCACATCTTCAGATGGCATCTATAAGCCCGTCCTCCTACCAACATCCCTCCAAATGGCATCTGTAAGCCCATTCCCGACATCACATTACTGATACTCCACTATGCGAGTGCAAATTTCTGGGCACTCTAGTGTTCAATCATCTTCCACCTTCGGATCACGAAAGGCACGCAAGCCAATCTACCTCCTCAGGTTTAAGAAGATTGAACAGGGGCAACTGTTGTACCCCAAAATTTTCCCTCCCATATTCCTCAAGATTTATCAAGAATCATCTCCAAATGGTTCAAGATTACTCAAAGATTACACAGTCCAAATACCTCCTAAGACAGTCAAAATTAGGGTTTTGGTTCTTCCAAGGAATTTGAGGTTTTCAATGGCTCAATCAAGTCTCATAGGTCCATATACATCCTCAAGCACCTACATGTCAAGTCTCAAGACTCACAGTGTCAATTTGCACAGTCAAAAGCTTCATTTGAGCTACAGTCAACTGCAGGGGTAAAATGGTCATTTTGCAGTCAAAAGTCAGAATTTTTGGTCAACATATTATTTTGAGTCCACAATCATCATTTTATCAAATCTTGATCATGATTCCACAAGAATAGCTCAAAAATCATCAAGATGCAAAAAGTTACTATTTTTGGATAGTAGAAAAGTCAACTGTATCTTGACCAGGGCATAACTTTTTCATGGTTCATCAGAAAAATCCCATCCAATGCTCATTTTGAAGGGGATGAGATTTCCTACAACTCATCTTCACATTCCAAGTCCAATAAATGCTCTCATAAAAATTTATCAATTTCTACATTATAGGTCAATTTCAAAAGTCAACAAAAATGCACTTTAAGTCAAAGACCATAACTTGAGATTGGTAAATCCAAATGACATGGGACCAAAGGCATTGGTTATAGGACTTCAAGACCTTTCCAAAATGTCCAAGAACATGTTCATATGATCAAAATTGAGCAAGATATGCATTGGAGAAGTTGGGAAATTTTTGTGAATTTGCAAAAGTCAACTTTGCTCAAAACACCTTGTTTTTGCTAATGGGCCTCAAATTTCTTCTTGAAACTTTATCCAAGGCCTATGCACGACCCATCAAGCTTAATTGAATTATTTTCTTATTTTTTATTAATTAATTGGATTTTTAATCAATTTTAATTCATTTAATTAATTTAAATTGTAGGAAATACAAAGATTTGATTTTTCAATCTTTTTGTGAAGCAAGAATGACCTAAAAAGGCTGGCAATTTCGTGTACCAATCAAGGATGCAAGTATCTCCCAATTTGGCAACTTTCTTCAATCAAAAAGATTCAAAAAGATGTGATTTCCAATCAAATATTGAATCATCATTCCATGGATTTTTTGTGCAAGATTTTAACCTAATTTCAATCTCCTATAAGTACACAAGCCAACCCTATTCATGCACACGTGAAAGCTGCTGCAAGAAAGCCATAACCATATTGAAAAAATTCAAAGAAAACTTGAAACTGATTTCCATATTCTAGCACAATTCAAAGGCTTTTATTGATTATAATCTATTGCAGGGGTTCCCAGAGACGTATTGCAATCAAAACCAAGCATAAAGGCTCAAGAAATCGTCATTTACAGTCACACGGTTTAATGCTTTTTTTATAATCGCAACTCATGATTCATAAGCATTTGACATGATTTTTTGTTTGTTTTGTGTTGCTAGAACCCACAGGAAGCTATTGGCATAGTTTAATTGGATTAAAACGCACAGAATCACAAGTTTCCATGTTTGAATTTTAGGGTTCCTGAACTTTGGATTTGGGGCTTTACAGTACAGGAAAAATTAAGCCTCATAAGACCCATGGTTGAGTTAGTTGAGACCAGACGAACACATAGCCACCCTCATGAAATATTTATATTCAACACAGGCCTAATCACTATTTTTCCTCATGGTGTTTTGTGGGGTTTAAAAACCCCCGCTATCTATTTGTTTTTTACAGGCATCAGCGAAGAAGATGACGAGCTGGCGATACATCATTGGCTAATTCAAAAAATGCGCGCTTGTTTTTGTGGTTACAGCATGTTTATTAGGTTTTATATATTATATTTTCTTATTGCTATAATAACAAACGCGTGCATATGGTGTAGTGGAAGATGTGCTGGCTGGAAATCATTGGGACCTGGGTTCGAATCCCAGGTCCCCCAAAACGCTTATATTGTTTTTTCTAACATAATCACATGCAGGCTTCCCAACGTGTTCCATCATGTACCTCTCGCTTCAGTGTGCCAAGTGGCTGGCAAAGCAGATCCAGTGGCCAAAAGATGATGAGTACCATACTCCCAATCAACACATACCTGGACAATTACCAAAGTCAAACGTGGCTGAATAGTTTGTTGGGCCTGGAAATTGCTTCTTCACCTCCTAATGGGCCAGCACCCCCTGGGTTCTTTTTCTTTTTTTTCTCTTTATATTTTCTATTTTATTTATTTAATTATTTACTATTATTATTATTATTATTATTTAATTAACTCATAAATTAATTATTTTCATAATAAAATCAGAAAATCAAAATATTTTTATTATTATTAATTTCACCTTTAATTTATTATTTTTGTAAATAAATGTAATTAATTAATTTAGTCTTTTTTTAATTAGGTTAACTTTAATTATTTTCATAACAAATAAAATAAATTAGAATTAGGGTTTTCTTGACAATTTTAATTTCTTTTCTTTTATTTTATTAAAAACATTAAAAACTCAAAAATATTTCTTTTATTTAATTAATTAATTAGTCTTAGGTTTAATTTAATTAAATACAAAAAGGACCAAAAACTTATTCTTTCTCAAAAAGGGTCAAAACCCTAAGACCTTCTCCGATGCAATTTTATTTCGCGCATATTATTTTTGATCACATTTATGTATTTGCTCCGAGGATGTAATAGCGTAATTAGGACCTTTTTATCGCTTTCTTTATTTTCTCGCATTTACTTTTCAAGGGTTGCTTTTGGCGATGTAAATACCCAACGCCTTGTAATAGCGTAGATTTACTTTCCGCAATTTACTTTCCGCACAATTATTAATTGCTATGCATGACAAGACTTGTATGAAATTAAAATCAACTCGTAGCTCACCATAACATGTGCAAAGATAATATAAATGAATCCTGACACACTCGCACATGCCACTCCTAGGGTACGCCTCACTTGGTTTCCTCGACGTGGTCATTGAGTATAGGGTGTTTTAGAGGTCGCCCTCCTGTCTAAAGATCCCAATTGCCTCGAAACGGTTGCCTCAGATAAAAAAGATCTAGGACATTAGGGTTACCGCTAAGGCGTCCTACTATTGCTTTGGTGACCATACATGTCCCTATAATTGAATTGACCCGAATAACTCCAATGATGGTGCTACCTACTTCTCAATAGTGGGATAGTACTGTCTAAAGGACATTTACACAGCTTAATTTCTTTTGAGTAGGTAGATTTCTCCTGGGTACTTGCTCTTTCAAAAAAACAAAAATACTTTTCGCACCTACACTTTCAAACAAAAACAAACACTTCATACACTCTTGAGGACTGATACAAGAGTTACCTAGAAGTTTTCAAAAGAAACTTTTTCAAAACCCACAAACACAAGAAAAGCAAACATTTTTGAAAACATAGTGAGCAAGTACCTAAGAGCCCGTGGATAACCACGGATAGAAAGGGTGCTAACACCTTCCCTTTCTATAATCTACCTCCCGAACCGAGAAACATCTCGAAAAGGAATTTTGCTGTGCTTTTGTCCTTTCCTTGTTGGAGAACATAAAAGACGGTGGCGACTCTTGCTTACCGCGACATTTCGCGAACCAGCATTTCAAAACGGTCAGTTCTATTTCCACCGATCACAATAACCAAAATGTGTTTATAATGCATAAATCATGATAATCAAATCCCAAGAAATAGGGAAAACCGTAATGCTCCTACAAAGTGTTTCAGGAAGTGGGGAGGCTTGCTAGTGATTGGAACACGTTCTTGAGACGTCCAGCAACCGATGGTAAGGTTATGATGGCTTTAGATGGCCTGTAGCTTGGAATTCGATCTGCACTTTTCCTTTGAAATTTTGAAATTTGTTCTGCCTCTTTCATGACTGCTCAACCTCTTCTCTTGCCTAGAATTCCTACAGTATATGTAGTGCAACACATTAGGTCAACAAAAACAAATTGAATCTTGCCCATTATGAAGATTTGATTTGGTCTTTCATGGCATATGATATCTTTCCAAATTTGCTTCAATCCAATCTTTTTCAACACAAATCAATCTTGCACGAATTGGTCATCCTTCTAGCTATACATAGACTCAAAAGATGCACAAAAAATCCAAGATTTGATTTGATTTTATTATTTTACCATTTAATTTGATTTATTTTGATTTAAATGAATAAAAAATCAAAATAAATGATAAAAATAATAAAATAAAAGGTGTAAAAGCTCAGGGGTCGTGGGTCCTATTAGAAACATGTTTCAAACAAGAAAACATGGTCCCCTTTGGAAAAAATGCAAATTTGATCAATGTTGACTTTTGGCAATTTTGCAAAAAAGGTCAACTTGGCTAATGCATAACTCTCTCAATTTTGATCCTAGAGAGGTGTTCTTGGACTTTTTAGAAAGCTTGGGGTGTCTCCTAAGCAAACCTTTTGGTCTCATCTCAATTGAGTTTTCCATGTTCATGTATGAAGCTTTGACCCAAAAGGTGTTTTTGTTGACTTTTCAAAATGACCTATAATGTCAAAATTCATATCTTCTTGTGAGTGCATATTTTGAACTTGGGAGCTGAAGATAAATTGTTAGGGATTGCATCCTATTCAAAATGATCTTTGTATGGGTCATTTATGATAAAGTATGAGAAAGTTATGCTTGGTCAAAGTTGAGTTAACTTTTCTTGCAAAACCCTAATTTAGCAACTTTTGGGTTTTGATGGATTGTGAGCAATCCTTGAGGAATCATGATCAATACTTGATAAAATGATGGATAATACTTCAAAGTAATGATTTTGACCAAAAATCTTGAAGTTTGACTGTATGTGGGCCACAATTGACTTTTGACCTAGCACCGTCGATTTTCAGGCCTTTGAGTAATTGATTGAGCAAACTTCTTCTGCAAGGCTTGAAACATGGCATTGATGATCTTGAGAACATATTAGGACAATGTTGAGCATTTAGGATCCTTTGGACTCAAGCATCTTGATGAAAAATGAAACCCTAATTTGAGGTAGATTTCCTTAGGAGAGAGTTTGTTTGGTCAACTTTTGAACTTCCTTGAGCAATTTGGGGACCTCACTTGCCATGTGTTGAGAAATATGGGAGGGAAAAATTTGGGATACAACAAAACCCTAATTAGAAATTCTTGAATTTTGATGAGTTAGGAGTATTTCTTGAGGAATCATGATCAACCCTTGATCAAATGATGGATATTACTTCAAAATGTTGAGGTTGAGCAAAAACCTTGAAGTTTGACTGTATATAGGCCACAGTTGACTTTTGACCTAGTATAGTTGATTCTCAAGCATTTGAGAAATTGTCTAAGCAAACTTTTAGTGCAAGGCATGAAATTTGTCATTGACAATCTTGAAGGCATATTAGGACCATGGAAAACATTTGAGACCTTTGGAGCTCACACATCTTGATAAAAAATGAAACCCTAGTTGGAAGGACAATGCTTAGGAGGAGAATTTGTCTGATCAATTCTTGGTCAACCTTGAGCAATTGAGGTCCTCTAAGAGCATGTCTTGAGTGAAAATGGGAGGGAAAATTTTGGGGTACAACAACTGCCCCTGTTCAATCTTCTTAAACTCGAGGATTTAGATTGGCTTGTCTACCTTTCGTGATCTGAAGGTGGAAGATGATTGAACACTAGAGTGCCCAGAAATTTGCACTCGTATGAAGTAACACTGATGGTTGATGATGTCGGGAATGGGATTACAGATGCCATTTGGAGAAGATGACTAAAAGTTGTCGGAGATGGGCTTAAAGATTCCATCCAGAGAATATTACAGAGAGTTATCGAAGATGGGCTTAAAGATGCCACTTAGAGTAGATTCTGACTTCATAAGAGGTCTCTTTGTGGGATTCCTATTCCTGTTGTCCGAGGATGAGTCCGCTGGGGAATGTTGATTTCTATCGTTTAACTGTTTGAGGAAAACTCTGTGGGGGAATAGAGTCTAGGAACTTCAGTTGTCCATTACTCTGCCGAGGAATTGTCTCTTGACTGGAGAGGTGAAAGTTAACTATTATCTGGTCGGGTCCAGGTTTCACAGCGACTTACTGGGGAATAGGAACTTGACCGTTGTCTGGTCAGGTCCGGGTTTTACAGTGTTGTGAACTGCTATCCAGAGATATAAGGGAAGGAACCTGTGTAGGGATACTTCGGTTGGTCGTATAAATAATCGCCCCGTCTTGTTTCGAGAATTGATCTATAATCGGCTTATATAGATAGTTGTCCTGTCTCGTTTCAGGTATTAATCCATAATCAGTTGACGTGCAGATAGTTGTCCTGTCTTGTTTCAGGTATTAATATGGAACCCACTTGATGTTGGTCATGGAGATATTTAACCCGACTTGTTTTGGGAGTTGATCTATGACTAATCAGAAAGAAAAATAGTTTCCCCGTCTTGTTTCGGGAGTTGTTATTCAATCTGCTCTTTTGCTGGTTATTAAGGTAGTTGCCATGTCTGGTTTTAGGAGTTACTCTTTAACCTGATCTTGTAGATTGGTTGCCCCGTCTAGTTTCGGGAATTGATCTACAATCAATCGTTCACAGATATTTCCCCATCTGGTTTCAGGAATTTAATCTGGAACTCACTTTTTGTTGGTCGTCGAGGTAGTTGCCCTGTCTAGTTTCAAGAGTTACTCTCTAACCTGGTTTTGTAGATTAGTCGCCCCGTTTGGTTTCGGAAGTTGATCCACGATTAGTCATTCACAGATATTGCCCCATCTGGTTTTAGGAATTTAATCTGGAACTATTGAAAATTGTTGATGACATTTGTCTGTGGATCTTACCTGAAAAGATAAAGAATTAGTTGTATGCAATGTCATGAAGTATGAAATACATTGCGTAATGATGTTCTCAAAATAAATGAGATTGTGTTGTATGCTTTTTTATGCGTATACCATGATGTATGATCATGTAATGCTGTTGCGAAGTATCTCTGTCTGGGAAAATAAATCCCTGACTGCTGTTGAAGAGTACCGGGAAGCTGAATCTCGAACTGTTGTTTGTGAATGAAGAAAGTGATTCTTCAATTTCCGCCGGGGATGAAGAATGGAGATAATTTTTCCGTGGATTCCCTTTCTCTATCGGGGATCTTCTACTTCTGCTTGAGAATGATTTTGCTGGGGAGAAGAGTTATGTTGGAAGATTTTACCAATTTGGAGAAATAAACTCCGCTGGGGGGTGAACTTCCGTAGCTAGAGAAATAAGCTCTACTGGCGAATAGGCTTTATAAACTACTTGGGATTTATAAAACTTTGTTGTGGAATACTTTGATTTCAGCTCTCTGAGGGAACTTTGCTGGAGAGAGTAATTCCTGCTTGGGGAAGAAGAGGTCAAATCTTTGGCTGTTTTCTCTCTGCAGAGGATACTAACATCACTAGACTGTATGCTGGGGATGTGGCGATGACCTTGCAGTAGGACATCCTTTCCCTTGTATTTGCTAGAGAAAGTAATTGTGGGGACTAAAAATGGCCTTTAGACATTATCCCGTTTCTTAAAATTATTGGTAATTGTCTTTCTATTTTTATGCAAGTATTTGTAAACAGTAATCATATTAAAATGCATATGTCAATAATAATCACTGGACGTTTTTGCAAAACAAAACAGAAAAATGAAAACGAATAGTTTTTGAACTTCCAAATAGATAATCTGTATTGATTTGAAGAAGTTTTCCTATAACAGGCGTTTTCGTACAAAGAGACTGACATTCTAGTAAGAGAATGTCGTCGTGAAAACTATACAAAATAGTGTACAAAGAAAAACCTCTATGTGAACTGATCCCATTGGGTTCCCATTCTGCTATTGCCTTTATGTCCTTGAGTATCTCATCACTTTGTTGCTTGTCCGAAGCTGACTAGATTGATTGGTACCGTTTGAGCTTGATAGTTGATATTGAAGATTGGTTGTCTGGTGATCCAACGGGACATAAGTATACACTTGAAATCCCTAACTTTTTCCTGGACCGCCCTTTCGGGTTTTCAATCCACCGGGATACCCTTTTTTTGCCTAAGCCACCTTTTCAGGTTTTCGACTTGCCGGGTGTACAGATTTTTCATATGTATATCCCTAATTTTTGCTCGAACCATTTTGGTTCGCCGGGATGCCCTTATTTTTTCTTAGGCCAGTCAACCTAACGGGTCTTTGTTCATGCGTAGTATCTTTTAACTATGTCCGTGTTTACAGGGTGCGGAAGGTCGTCACCAGCCATAGTGGTTAAGATCATGGCTCCACCAGAAAATATGTTCTTGATCACAAATGGACCTTCGTATGTGGGAGTCCATTTGCCCCTGGGATCACCTTGCGGCAGGATGATGCGCTTGATTACTAGGTCACCAACTTGATATACCTAACGTTTGACCTTCTTGTTAAAAGCCTTGATCATACCCTTTTGGTACATCTGACATTGCAAAGGTCCAAGGATCAGTCAAGACATTTCGAGGAACCAGAGGCACATGCACCTTGTCAGCATAGATCTGGCATTTATGATAAGTTCATGAATGCTGATAACAGTCTGCTTCTATAGTGGACCAGTAATATCCTGCCCTTAGGATCTTTTTTTCCATTGTGTGCCCACTAGAATGGGTGCCAAAGGTACCTTCGTGTAAATCTTCCATAATCTTTTCTTCTTCACTCTTGTCTACACACCGAAGCAAGGTAGAATCATGATTGTGCTTGTAGAGGATCCCGTTACTGAGGAAGAACTTGGTGGAGAACCTTCTTAAGAACTTCTTATCATTGACTGAAGCTCCATCAGGATACTCTTGGGCTTTGAGATATCTTTTGACTTCATGGAACCAAGGTTTGTCCATTATTTCTTCAGTATCAATCTCATGATAGTATGTCGGTTCATCCATTCTCTCAATAGTGATCTGAGGAGTCTCATTATACCACCTGACCTTGAACATGGATGACATAGTAGCTAGCGCGTCGGTTAGTTGATTTTCCTCTCGTGGAAAATGCTCAAAGGTAACTACCTCAAGGTGTGGAATTAGTGTCAGTACATGTTCTTTGTAAGGGATGAGATTGGGATGCTTCATGTCCCATTCTCATTTGATCTAGATGATTACCAAAGTTGAGTCTCCAAACACGCTTAAGGACTTGATCCTTAAATCGATTGCAACTTTGAGACCCATGATGCATGCTTCATACTCATCCATATTGTTGGTACAGTTAAAACATAGCCTGGCAGTGAAAGGAGTATGACAGCCTTCGAGAGATATGATCACAACACTGATGCCATTGCCAAGTGCATTGGAAGCTCCGTCAAAGAACATGGTCCATCGAGATCCTTTTTAGGTCCTTCATCTGGTACAGGTTCTTCACAATCAGTCACTAACATGATATTGTCGTCCGAGAATTCAAAGTTCATGGATTGGTAGTCGTCCACATCCTGATGAGCCAAACGATCAGCTAATACACTTTCCTTGATTGCTTTCTGGGTTGTGTATTGAATATCATATTCGGTCAGGACCATTTGCCATCTTGCTATTCTTCCGAAGAGAGCGAGCCTCTTAAAGATGTATTTGATAGGGTCCATCTTAGATATCAACAAAGTAGTGTGGGTCAACATATATTGTCTCAGTCGGAGAGCAACCATGCCAAAGCACAACAAGTTTTCTCGAGCAGTGAGTATCTTGTTTCACAGTCGATAAACTTTTTTCTAAGGTAGTATATTGCATTCTCTTTTTGACCAGACTCGTCATCTATATCACACACCCCATTGAATTATCTAATACTGTTAAGTACATTATCAAAGGTCTTCCTTCAACCGGAGGCATCAGAATTGGAGGCTCTTGAAGGTATTCCTTGATTCTTTCAAAGTCAGTCTGACATTCCTCATTCCACTTTAACACTTGATCTTTCTTTAGGAGTTTGAAGATTGGATCATAAGTAGCAGTTAGATGGGAAATGGACCTGGCAATGTAGTTTAAACGTCCCAAGAAACTTCTAACTTCCTTCTCAGTTCGAGGAGACAACATCTCTTGTATGGCTTTAACCTTTTCATGGTCTACTTGAATACCTTTGTCACTGACATTGAAACCCAGAAGATTACCAGATCTTACCCCAAAGGTGAACTTGTTCAAATTCAGCCTTAATTTATACATCTTTAACCTATGAAACAGTTTTTGTAAATGATCCATGTGTTCCTCTTCAGTTTGAGACCTGGCTATCATGTCGTCAAACATAAACCTCTATCTCGTGGTGAATCATATCATGGAACAAAGCTACCATAGCACACTGATAGGTTGCCCCAACGTTCTTCAACCCAAATGGCATAACCTTGTAGCAGAAAGTGCCCCACTGTGTGATGAAAGTTATTTTCTCCATGTCTTCGGGTGCCATTTTAATCTGATTGTAACCAGAGAAACCGTCCATGAAGGAGAAGATCTTATGTTGTGCAATGTTGTCAACCAGAACATCAATATGGGAAAGCGAGAAGTCATCCTTGGGGCTTTCCCTATTCAGGTCTCTAGTCCACACACATATGTACCTTACCGTCCTTCTTAGGTACCGAAACAACATTAGCAACCCATTATGGATAAGAGGTGACAACCAAGAATCCGGCGTTGAACTGTTTCATAACTTCAGCCTTGATCTTTTCTGACATCTCAGAGCGCATCCGACGAACCTTCTGCTTTACCGAAGGGAAATATTATTTAGTTGGCAGACGATGAACCACAATATCAGTGTCCAATCCTGGCATGTCTTTGTATGATAAAGCAAAGATCTCAACATAATCAAGCAACATCTGAATGAACCGTTGTTTGACACTGGGTTCCAAATTATCACTTACCTTGACTTCTTTTATGTCCTCTTCAGTACCCAAGTTCACTGTTTCAACTGGCTCTTCATGAAGCTGTATAGTTCTTTCTTCCTGTTGTAACATTCTAGCAAGTTCTCCTGGTACCTCACAATCTTCCTCACCTTCGTCCTCTGCTTGGTTGATCGGATCTTCAAATTCATAATTGGCAATAGTAGAACCGTTATCAATGGGATCCAAAGTGGATATGGATATTCAGTTTGATATGTGAGTGTGTGTAAGAGCATAGCTGTTTTGATAAAGTAAAAAGCTGAAAAGAAAGACATAAAGTGCAAAATTTGTATGCAAAACGTCCAATGCTTTATTTATGACATATGAAATTGAAAAATGATAACCCTCACAAATAAACTATCGTGCCTCGGGCCAGACACAAGGCTATAGAGTTTATATTATTCATTTATTACATATTCAAAAAAAAAAGAAAGATAATTACTCCTGAATAAAAGTAATGGGAACAAAGTCTTTAGTCTTCCAGTTGGTGAGTTCGCCACTGATAGTTAGGAAGATCCACTGGTCCATTTCATAATCACTGTCACTGTCTTCCAAAGCGTTGACCCCATGATTGTTGATGCATAGGGGTGGCCCTTCAGCACGAGCACGACGTACAACCTTTTGAGCTCCTATGGTGAAACCCAAACCAAACTTGTCGCATTTGTAGGGAATGTCAGGGAGTTGGCCCCAAATGGTACACCCACCTTCTTCAACTACTGCCTTGGCATCCTTGAGAGAATCCATTTTCAGCGGAGGCCTGGTAATCTTCGGAACAGCGGTAGCAGTCTTGCTTGCAGCAATGGTCTGAGGAACCTTTTCAAAATTATGACAGGGGGTCTCAATGAACTCGCCGTCCATTTCAAATACCTGAAAGAGTTCAGGTGACTTACTATGTACTCCTCCTCACCATGGACCGTGACAATCCTCCCCTTTACCGGATATTTCAACATCTGATGTAGAGTAGAGGCAACAGCTTCAGCCCCATGGATGCAAGGGCGTACCAACAAACAAGGGTAAGATGGTCGGATGTCCATCACGTAGAAATTGGAGTCAAAGGTCTGAGAACCAACTTTGATAGGGAAGTCCACCTCCCCATGCAATATTTTTTTGGAACCATCGAAAGCCCTCACCACAATGTTATTGGGCTTCAGAGTCAATCCTTCGCAATCCAATCTATCAAGGGCCTTCTTGGGCAGAACATTCAGCGATGAACCTGTATCCACTAGAACATGGGCCAAAGTAGTGCCCCTACACTCGATAGATACATGAAGAGCATCATTATGTTTCCTTCATCTGGGTGTTAAATCAGCATAAGAGAAACCTAGCCCATTATCAGCAGTCAAACTAGCAACACGGTCTTTGAATTAATCAGTGGAGGTTTCTTTTGGCACATGAGAAGTCTTGAGGAATTTAACCAAAGCCTTAGCATGGGCTTCAGAGCATAATAACATGGCCAACATTGATATCTTGGAAGGGGTCTGCCTCAGTTGTTCAACCAATTGTAGCCACTCTTCTTTATAATCTTTAAATTTTCCTCCATCTCTTGCTTGGAGGATCCAGAGATGATTTCTTTGGGTGCCTCCATCTGGGTAGGCTCAATCAGTACTTCTTTGCCCCGAGTCTCAGCTGACTTAGTAGCAGGGGTGGAAATAGGAGTGATGGTATGAGTAGTAGCATGAGTACTAGTAGGAACAACAGTAGGAATAACAACAGGAGTGGCAATATTCTTTGGAGGAGAAATCTCGGGAGAGAAAATCCTTCAGCTTCTGGTAATTTTGCTGGTCCCGACAATGTTACTAATGTCAGAATCAGAGTCTTCAACATCTTTATCTTTAACAACCAGTAAATCTTGCTTGAAGACATGGTAGTAAACGTCAGCACCATAATTCCAAGGAACAACTTTATCCGAGGAATATGTTATAGGTCCAGGAAAAGTAATTATCAACGAAGCAACTTTTGGAACAAATGTAATCCTGACAGGTCTTTTGGAGGAGACCTCGGGAGGATTAGAAGAAATAGTAATGATAGAAACATCTTCACACGAAACACTTATAACTGGAGTCTTCTCAAACAAAATTTCTTTATCATCTACCAGGCGTTGAAAACCTTCCTTCAACAAATGGCAGCCATTAGGTAGAGACAAACATAAGTGGCAACCTTAACCACAACACGGAAATAAACCGGCTTGCAAGAGGTTCTTTTTAACAGTCAGGAGGGGAGTAGCTAGTTCATCAACAGAAGCAACAACCATGTCATCATCAACAACATTAACACCACGGCCGTGCTTAGGCATAGGGGCAGTTATAACATTAGGAGTCTCAGGGGCATCAAATTTAATCTCCTTCGCCTCAATCAGATCCTGCACCTTGTTCTTCAAAGCCCAACAATCATTTGTATCATGGCCTGGACTTTCAGAATGGTAGGCACACCGAGCATTTGAATTGTAGTGAGGAGATGCAGTGTTGGGATTTTTGGGAGCCTCCCTCAGGGTAACCATATTGGATTTCAGCAAATGTGGCAAAACTTGAGACAAGGACATATTAATCCGGGAAAACTGTCTTCTGGGCTTATCTGTTCTGGACTGATTATTCTGTTGTTGAGTAACTGCAGGTTTGGATATCATTACAGTTCCAACCGTTGGACAGAGTTCGGTTCTGCCTTGACTTCTCTGGTTGTAAGCAGCACTGACCTATTTATTTCCCATGAGAGGCTTATTTCCTACACTTGAAGAGGCATCTCTTTGAATCTTACCACTTTTAATACCAGCTTCAACTCTTTCTCCTGTCAAGATCAGTTCAATAAACCCAACTGAAGAGCTTCCAATCAGATGGTTGAAAAATGGACCAAATAAAGTCCCCAAGAACATGTCTACCATCTCCCTATCAGACAGAGGAGGCTGGACTCTTCCTGCATGGTCTCTCAATTTCTGAGCATAATCTTTAAAGCCTTCACTAGAACCCATAGACATGCTTTGAAGTTGTGTACGGGTTGGAGCGAGGTCAGCATTATATTGGTACTACTTGTAGAAAGCAGCAGCCAAATCTTCCCAGTTATGGATGTTGGTTCCCTCCAACTGATAGAACCATTCTAATTGAGTCCCTGATAGACTTTCTTGAAAGAAATGCACCCATAAGTTCCTGTCAGCAGTGTGCGGCTGGATCTTCCTAACATAAGATCTGAGATGCAGCTTAGGACATGAGACCCCGTCATATTTAGCAAATGCGGGCACTTTGAACTTTTGCGGGATAACCACTCCAGAAACCAACCCTAGCTCTTCAAAATTCGGGCCAGGTACCCTCTGAACTTCCATGGCGTTGAGACGGTCCTCCAGTTGTTTGTACTTAACATCAGCAAGAGGGTATTATTCCTCGGTGTAATCAACTTCATCTTCTTCAGACTCCCTTGTATTATGGTCTTCTTCTCTTGGCCCTCCTGATGGAGTTGCAAGCTCTGAAACTTGCCTCACTGGTCCTTTGAACCTTCTTCCCAAATGCAGAAAACCCACTTGCCTATTTTTCTTTATCTTGTCTTTGAGAATCAGAGCTTTCAGGTCTTCCTGTCCTTTAGCCAGATTCAGGATCATTTCTTGGAATTGAGCATTCTGTGCCTGAAGCTCCTTAACTGTTTTTTCAAGAGCCATTTCTTTCTGCGTGTGATAAACATCGAAGAAAATAAGAAACCTGTTTATGAAATGATATGTATGATATATGTATGCAATATTTTCAAGGATTTCTAAAACTTAAATTTACGTAGCCAAAGGGAAAACAAACTTTATTTGCATTAAGAAGTTTAAGCGGTTACAAAGATGCCTCTTGGGCTTACAAAGGAAGTAACAAAGCAAAAATAAACTCTCAAAGCAAAAAGGGACTCAAGCTTCCTACGGGCACATCCTCTTTGGTGCAATGTAGGCATTTATACTCTTCTCTTCGTGAAGTAGCCTGGTGAGCTCTAAAACTTTCTTCTCGCTAGCGTAGAATTGGGTTTCAAAGGTATCCCTTTCCTCTTTGAGTTGAATCCATGATTTTTGAAACTCCTCGAAATTAGTCGGCATGTCAGGATGAAGAACCATGTAAGGAGTGTCTCCCTCAGCAATTGGCTCCATGATGATGAGTAGAATGGCCTCATAAGGCATCTTAAGACTTTGAGCACAGGCTCGTACCCACTTAAAATAAGGCTCCAAAGGAATGGAGTTCTTATGCCCCAGTGTTTTGCTATCAACTTTATTCATCATGCCCCAAGTTCTTATGAACCTCTGACGATAACCCTGAACATCATTCTCATAGTCGAATACGATTCCTTGGACAAGTGCATCATGAGGACCATCCCTCTTAGCATACCCAAATTGTCACAATGCCAAACAAGGATTATAAGTGGTTCCTACCCTAATGCCTAGGAGAGGGACATTGGGGAATTCCCCACAACGATCGATGATGGTAACATTCTCTAAGGATCGAGAACACCAATGAATATCTGAATGTGTGAGGGACATCAACCTGCTAGACCATCTCATGCCCTGCTCATCCTTCAAAACATATCTAGGTAGGTGCGAAATAAACCACCTAGCCAATAGAGGAGTGCAACACAAAAGGGTCCCTCTTCTCTTTACAGTATGGGTATGCCGAGAGTGTAGAATGTCTCCAAGTAAAGTAGGCACCGGATTATGAGACAGAAAAACCTTGACCGCATTCACATCTATGAGTTGGTCTGGATTAGGAAATAGTACCATCCCATAGATGAGAAGGGCCAACACTTATTCAAAATCTTGTAAATCCAAGGTATCCAAAAAATGGTGAGCCTTCTCAAATAGAAACTTAGCTAGAAAGCCTTTGACATCTCTTCTTGTTTCCTAATTTGCCACTACATCAGACCGTTGTAAAGACAAAGCATGAGCAATCTCTTCAGGTTTTGGGTCTCTTTCCATACTGTTGAAGGGTAACTGATCAAGAATGGGCACCCCCAATAACTGAGAAAACTCTTCCATAGTGGGCACTAACTGGTAATCAGGAAAGGTGAAGCAGTGATGTTAAGGGTCGAAGAACTGAAATAACACCTTTAACATTTCTTCATCAGGGTTTGAGGTGACCAAGTTGAGAAGTCGACCATGTCTTTCAGTGAATGGAGAGCTTTCAGTAACTCTTGATGCTAATTCCTTGAGATGAGGAGGTACCCTTACAAGGTTGACTTGGATAGTATTCCTGCAAGTGGATGCCATGTCCTACAAAACAAGACAAAGATAAGCCCTAAAAATCCTTGAAATGGTTAGTATGATATGCAATGTTATGATGTTATGATATCATGATTATACTAAGAAAACATAAATATAGAAAGCACAAGCAAATCACACAAAGACCTTAGGAATAAAGCTTGCATGAGTTTTAAGGTAAGTACCCTCTTGAAGTTTAATTGGTTCAACTTGTCCTAGTAATAGTAACTGGGTTCTAAGGGATCTCAATATCACTGATTTTTCCCACAAGTTTCGTTCTGATCGATAATTGACTTTCCACCAAACAAAACTCAGGAGTAAAATCTCAATGAGTGTAGTATCGAGTATCAACCGACTTAGGACTACACCAAAGACGGCTATCTCACTACTTCCTAATGTCCAATTTGTTCAATTAAAGGTTCTAAGGTCAGTTGATGCTTCATGACACCATGCAGCGGCCCCGTATTCTCCTTGACTACTCAAGGGCTACCGGTACCAACTAAAGTGTCACATCAATGTAGCTATCGCCTCAACCGTGTCGGTATACCCCACACAGTTTCCACGATCTATTTCTACTTACCTAAAAGGTGCCCCTGATCCAGGTGTAGGATCTATAGTAACCCAAACAAAGCCCTTAAAATTAAAGCAAACAAAGCACAAAAAAGCAGTTAAATAATGAACTAACTCTAAGGTAACCCCACTTTTTATGAATTCCCCAGCAGAGTCGCCAGTTCTGTGATACAGTGGCAGAACCGAATGTTTAATACTGGTTTTGCGTTTGTGTTTGAAAATGTTGCGGTAAGAAAGAGTCGCCACCGACTTTTTTTTATCCAACAAAGGAAAGGGTGAAAAGAACAGAAAAAGACCTTTTCGAGAGTTTTCTGAGTATGGGGGTAGATTACGAAAAGGGAAGGTGTTAGCACCCTTTCCATCTGTAGTTTTCTACGGTCTCTTAGATGCTAGCTCATGATTTGAAAATTGCTTGTGCTTTGTGTGTTTGAAAATGTTTTGAAAATGCCTTAGTGCGGCGATTCGCTTTATGATAACTCTTATATCTGTCCTCAAGAGTGTTGACAAAGCGAATGTTTTTGAAAGTGTTTTAAAATGTTCTTTTGTATGTGCAAAAAGTTTTTTTGAGCGAGCATCTAAGAACTTATCTACTTATACTCGAAAGGTCGTTCTTTTCCTATTATCCTTTAGACAGTGCTATCCTACTATTAGTGAGTAGGTAGCCCTATCGTTGGATGTAAGAGGAACAATCGAAGGGACGTTACGGTCACAAAGGCAACTTGGCAAGGAATTTTAGTAAATGTCCTAAAGTTCTATGATCACTTTTAACCGAGGCAATGTCGAGAGGGTCGTCGAGGGACTTGTGATCTTTCAAACTAGAGGACAGCCACTAAAACTTCTAACGTTTCGAGAATTATGACCGTTTTCCGAAGGCAACCGAAGTGGGATACCCTATAGGTGCGTATGTGCATGTGTGTTAAGTTCAGTTTATTTATCTTGTGTTAAGTTTGCTAGCGTTGATTTTCAGTCTTGTCATACAATCCTATTAGTCTAGCAGTTAATATATGTACAAGAATTTAAATGCGGAAGACAAAACCCTAAGCTATTACATGGCTTCGGGGAGGGGGTATTTACATGTTCAAATGGGGGAAAAAATAAAGAAAGCGATAAAGTACTATTTTAATCTATTACATCCCATACAACAATTACAATAATAAAAAATGCGAAAGGAAATAACGAGCAAAAAAAAATTGAAAGTACGTCTAAAAAAAACTAAAAGAAAATCTTTTTGCTTATTTTTTATTTAAGAAAAAAGATTAAAATAATCCTAAAATCTATTTAGGAAATTAATTTAAGAAGATAATCTTTTTTTTTTATTATTATGAAAAGAAAATAATTAGTCCTAAATTCTAATTCATTTTTAATTAAGAAAAGATTAAAGTTTAATTAATTAATTAATTAAAGAAATTAATTATTTAATTAAGAAATTTAAACCTAATTTTTTAGTGAGTTTTTTTTTATATTTGGTTAATTAAACAAAATAAAACAATAATAAAAACAAATATAAGAAATAATACAAAAAGAAAAATGCCAAATGGGCTTAGGTATGCAGAAGAAATAAAGGGGGTGTGCTGTTGAATTTGCTGGGTGCAATTGAATGTCAAGCCCAAGCCACACTGGATTAGGTGAGGTGAAACTCTGAGGGCGCATGGTAGATCTCAAATTAAAACCCTTAGATCCAAAGCCAACATGATTAGGATGGTCAGATTTGATGGTGCATGGTATACGTCAAGCCAATAGGAATACCATATCTGCATGAAAATGCTAAGAAATAAAAAATGTTGGACCTGGGACTTGAACCCATGTCCTCTCCCTGACATCGATGTTTCTTTGCCAGCTGACCCATTTTATCATTCGTTATATAAAATGAAACAAGAATATTATATACAACAAAATATCAATATCTGAAAAATATTTAAAAAAATGCGCGCTTATTTGAATTGGCTAATGGGGGGCTGCCACACATCATCTTCTTCCTCTCTTCGTCGTCTTAGGTAATAAGACTTATAGTGACAGTTTTTTGCTTGTCACTATAGCACCTGCATCATGAAACATCCAAAATACGCAATATAAATTACATGTGAGACCATGGATCAATTGGCCTCATCCTCCTGAGCATGATGGTGCCCTTGGTTTAGGCTAATTTTGGCCAATACAGAAAACCCCAATTCGGAGGTTCAAACCCTAACTATGTCCAAATGCGATTCCTGCATCAAAACTTCAATCCAACCAGGTAGGAAGCTTGAAAATACTCAAATGAACAGAAATGCATGGCCAAAATGGATTTAAATTACATGAATCGAGCAAAATGAAATTGGAAAAGGAGGCAAACTGTGAGAACTAGTTGGGCCATTTTGTGACGTTTCAGGACCTGGTAATGGCTGGAACAACTTTAGGGAACCTCCAGGAACGTGCTTGGATCCTTTGTTTGGATTGAGGAAGGCTGGAACTGTGTTACTTGAATTTTAACAACTTTGCTTTTTTTTGCAACTTCATGTGACTTTTTGGGGCTCTGTATTCGTGTCTAATGCTTGCTAGTGTGTTGCTTATATAGTGGAGATGGAGAATACAAGAGACTAAAGGTTTAAACAATCTTGATCATGTTCTTTAATAGCCATAAACAAAATATTGTAACTTTGCCAAAGGTGTGGAATTTTGTCCTTTTTTCAAATTTGCAATGTACTTGGACTTTTTGCACGAATTCTTGGGCTTTAAGGCAAGCCAAAACACCAGCCCAAATGCCAAGGCCCACCTCTAATTATTTTATACATTTTATTTTATATTTATTTGAAATAAATTAAAATAAATATGTACAAAATAAGTAAAAAAATTTAAGGAATGGTAAAAATAAGATTAGGGGCTCTTCATGAGGTCATGAAAGTGTTTTAAGTCCAAAAAGTCATGTCGTTGCCTTAAAAGTTCAAATTTGCTCAATGCACATTTCTTGAAATTTCCCAAATTTTCCCAACTTGGGAAAGCCATAACTTGCTCAATTTTTATCTCGTGATGATTATCTTGGACATTTTGGAAAGCTCAAGATGTCTACTTCAATACCTCTTTTAATAAATTTTGTATTTGAATATGTTATCTTGATGTAAAAGGTCTTGACAAAAAGTGGCTTTTGTTGACTTTTTGAAAATGACTTGTAATGTCTGAGCTTGTATCTTTCAAATGGTGCATTTCTTGAATTTGTGGGATGAAAAGAAGTTGTATGGAATTGGATTATCTTCAAAATAAGCTTTGGTTGGTAAAAATGGATGAAGTATGTAAAAGTTATGTTTGGTCAAAGTTTGGTTGACTTTTCCTATAGAAACCCTAATTAGCAATTCTTAAATTTTGATGAATTAGGAGCATTTCTTGAGGAATCATGATCAAAACTTGATCAAATGATTGATATTACTTCAAAATGTTTAGGTTGACCAAAAACCTTGAAGTTTGAGTATATATAAGCCACAATTGACTTTTGACCTAGTATAGTTGATTCTTAAGCATTTGAGCAATTGTCTAAGCAAACTTGTAGTGCAAGGCATGAAATTTGTCATGGACAATCTTGAAGGCATATTAGGACCATGGAAAACATTTGAGACCTTTGGAGCTCACACATATTGATGAAAAATGAAACCCTAGTTGGAAGGCCAATGCTTAGGATGAGAATTTGTCTGATCAATTTTTGGTCAACCTTTAGCAATTGAGGTCCTCTAAGAGCATGTCTTAAGGGAAAATGGGAGGGAAAATTTTTGGGTACAACACATGGAAAAGGTGTTAACGCAATTGATGATACTACTTTTGTTTCCTCCATTGAGGATTTAACAACTCCATTAACTATTGTGAAGGATAATTTTTTGAGAGTCGGGATGTTCCCTGGCTGTTCTAAAGATTATGTTTGTTGTGATCAACAAGTAAATGGGTGCAAGCGGCTGAAGGAAGGTGTGAAACTCCTGATAAGTAGCCGCGAGATTTTGTTCGAGAAGATTCCTACCATCAAAAGTTTAACCAACAAAGCTGAAGACCTGTCCATAATAACCATTTCCAACAAGCCTCTTAGCATCCCCTTAAAGGGACCTATTAGAATTTCAAATGAACCAACCATTTCTCCTTTAATAATCCCTGCCGCTGGGCCTATTCCATATTCCTATGATAAATCGGTTCCATGGAACTATGGTGTAGAGGTTTATTATCATGGGATAAAATAAGATTCTTGGATCAACGAAAACAGAGATGATGTTACTAATATTACAGGTTCTAGTAAAGTAACAAGAACATGGAGGATCTTTTCCCCTGATATTTCACTGCCCATTACTACAACAACTCTCATCCGCATAACCAATGAAAAGTGTAGTGCCAACACTAGAGGCAAATAAAAAGAACGTGAGCCTGCTGGGATAGAGGCACCTACCAAAGATACTGATGCTGAAGAACCCTCCACTCGAGAGATGGAGGAAATCCTGAAAATCATAAAGAAGAGTGACTTCAAAATGGTTAAGCAACTGGGACAAACCCCCTCCAAAATATCCATGTTGTCATTATTGCTCTGTCCGGACGCTCATGACCAAGCTTTAATCAAGTTTTTAAAGAAAGCCCATGTGCCCCAAGAAACCACAGCTGACCAGTTCGATAACTGTGTAGCAAATTTAAGGGATGACAATGGATTAGGGTTCTCCGATGCTGATTTGACTCCTATAGGAAGGAACCATAACAAATCCTTGCACGTCTCTATTGAATGCAAGGGAACCACCCTGGCACATGTCTTAATTGATACTGGCTCATCTCCAAATGTGTTACCCAAAGGTGCTTTGGACCAGCTATATTGTGAAGGACTGGTATTGAAACCAAGCAGTATTGTTGTAAGGGCTTTCGATGGGTCTAAAAGGATGGTTAATGGAGAGGTGGATCTCCCAATTAATGTTGGCTCGCAGGTTTTCAACTCTACCTTTTATATAATGGACATACGTCCTGTATAACACCCCAATTCTATCCCTCGTAATTAATAATAAAATAAGAGTTTCAAAATTTCATCCAAACATAAATTGAGGTATCACATATTCGTGTTTTTCATCACTTTGAATTATAATGCACATCAAAAAATAAAAAGTCGGATATACTGATTCATAACATAAATCATCATATAAACATATGACTAATCACAGCACAGCGGATGTGTTCACAAAATGTACGTATCATCATGTTATCATCAATACATAAAGTCATAGGATAGTATACATAAACTATCCTATCAAAATAATAACGTCGCCCAAATCCCGAGTGTTACTACTATCAGAGCAGAGCGACTCAAAATAAAGAGACTCGAGCTAATCCTCATCATCCTCGCATATCACCTGCACGTTACCAATATAAAGGCAACGGCGAAACAAGTAAAGGGCGAGATACTCCAAAAAAATATAATTAAAGGCATGATAAAATATATAAATAGTTTTGGAATCATAAATGATATAGATTAATAAGAATATGTCAACAAATATCAAATCTCACATACTTTAAAATCATCATTTAGTTTATAAGATCAACACTTTAATATCATCACATAATCACCATAATCATGTCAAAACAAGACATAAACTCCATCTCCATAAACTCATATGGTCGCTTTACCGTCATGTTATATCCATCGCATAATTTCCATGAAATTATCACATCATAATCACTTTATGTTCAACACAAAAATCATCACAAAACAAAGTATCATATATCATCGCAATTCATTATAAGCCATCAAATAAAACTCAACACCAAAAGACTCAAAAATAAACATAAACGACTCCATGAGACACGACTATATTATTCATGTGGTACCCGTCGCTTTGTCCATAATTAGGGACATTCGGCATAAAAGCCCATCGTCGCTTTGGCATAAAAGCCCTCGTCGCTTGGCATAAAAGCCCTCATCGCCAATGCAATGTATGTGACTCGACAACATGACATCACAAACACGACACAACAAAACATCATCATCACACATCAAAATTGGTATAAAGCCCACGTCGCCGTATTTATCCACATCAAGATAAACATATCATCGCATCGCATATCATCAAGTATTCCTTATAAATAAACCTTCGCAAATATCATATTTAATCACACCACATCATTATCAAATAATTCACTAAATTTCAAACACGGGAAAATAGTCAAACATCAATGATCTTCGCGAAAGTCATTCATAATAATCGGCATTAATCATAATCATTAACGTCGCAATCGGATTATCCATACACGACTTAAACCGACTAAAACGCAACCCGTTTCAAATTAACCGTAAATTGACTTATTTCTGGTTGCTCCATTAAAAACTTGTAATCTCGAAAAACTAACCTCACCCGAAGTTCTACACGTCAAAATTAGCTAGCACGTCAATTTTCGTTAAATTCGGAGCAACTTGCTCCGTCGCCAAAATTCCCGAGATCGGGAAATCGGAACATAATCGGGTTCCAAATTAAATCGACTAACTTATGTCATATTTGTATTTAATTAATATAAATATTTAATATATTAAATTAAGAAGAAAAAAAAACAAAACATAACTTAATTAATTTTCTAAACTTACTGCTATTTCATTTCCTTATTTTTCTAACTGTGCTGCTAGTTCTGCTACACTGCAAGTTTTCTTTTTGTTTTTGTTTTCTAAACTTAATAAAATAATTATACTGCAAGTTTAATTTTAGTTCTACCATATGCTATTTCATTTTTTTGTTTCTAAACTTACAGCATACTTAGTTTTTAGTTATAACTTACTGCTACTTCAATTTTGCTAAGCTTTTTCTTTCAATTGGATTTTAATAGTGATAACTCAACTGCTACTTTAAGTTATAAACTTCACCTCAATTTACCTGACTCGAAAAGCTCGGGATAGGAATCCTGCATCTTGCTTTCTAACTCCCACGTTGCACTTTCACCAGCTGCTCCTATCCAAATAACTTTAACCAAGGAGATCTCTTTGCCACGAAGAGACTTCATCTCACGATCTTCGATCCTTAATGGCATCGTCTCCACTGTAAGATTGTCTCACACTTGAATATCATCCATCTCAATCACATGTGAAGGATCCGGAACATACTTCCGAAGTTGCGACACATGGAACACATCATGCAAGTTCGAAAGATTTGGCCATAACGCCACTCTATAAGCCACTTTCCCACTTTACTAGTAATTTGGTAAGGACCAATAAAGCAAGGAGTTAGCTTCTTCAACCTCAATGCTCGCACAACGCCGGTTGTATGAGTAACTCGCAAAAATACATGATCACCATCTTGAAATTCCAAGTCTTTTCTCCTTTTATCATGATAACTCTTTTGTCGACTTTGAGAAATTCTCATCTTTTCTCTAATCATCTTCACCGCCTCAGTAGTCTCTCTAACCAATTCTGGTCCAAGCACCACACTTTCACCCGACTCATGCCAACACAAAGGAGTTCTATACCTCCGACCATACAAAGCCTCGAACGGTGCCATTCCAATACTAGCATGAAAACTATTGTTATAAGTAAACTCAATCAAAGGAAGGTATGTATCCCATGAACCACCATGTTCAAGAATACAAGCTCGTAACAAGTCTTCCAACGATTGAATCGTCCTTTCCGTCTGACCATCAGTTTGAGGATGATAAGCCGAACTCAACCTCAACTTTGAACCCAAAGCCTATTGCAAGCTCTTCCAAAATCCAGAAGTAAACCTCGGATCTCTATCCGAAATAATACACAAAGGAATACCATGTAATCTCACAATCACATGCGTATAAAATTCCACCAACATTGATATGGGATAAGTGATGTTAATAGGAATAAAGTGAGTCGACTTTGTAAGCCTATCAACAATCACCCAAATCGCATCGTGTCCTCTTGGTGTATTCGGTAACCCCGTTAAGAAATCTATAGAAATGCTATCCCATTTCCATTCTGGAATCTCTAACGGTTGCATCAACCCTGCAGGTTTCTGATGGTCCACTTTAGACTTCTGACAAGTCAAACAAGCATAAACAAACTGAGCCACTTCCCTCTTCATGCCCGACCACCAAAATAGTTTCTTTAAATCTTGACACATTTTGGTCGCTCCGGGATGAATACTCAAATTGCTTCTATGACTTTCTTCCAAGATCATTCTCTTCAAATCCACATCATCAGGAATACAAATCCTATCTCAGAACCTCAATACACCCTGAGCATCCAACTTGAAATATTCATTTTCAGCTTGTCCAATACCAACCAACAAATTAACAAGTTTCACATCAAGCTTCTGAGCTTCTCTAACACTATCAAGGAAATCATTATTGATCTTTAACATTCCCAAGATAACACTCTTCGGCGTCACTTCTACTACAAGACTCATATCTCTAAATTGCTCAATCAATTCCAACTCTTTCACCATCGAAAGTGACATATGCAAAGTCTTTCGACTTAAAGCATCGACCACCACATTAGCTTTACCAGAATGGTAATTCAATCCAAAATCATAATCTTTCAATAATTCAAGCCACCGTCTTTGTCTCATATTAAGCTCTTTCTGATCGAACAAGTACTTCAAACTTTTATGGTCACTAAATACTTCAAATCTAGAACCATAAAGTTAATGCCTCCAAATCTTAAGCACAAAAACAACTGCTGCAAGCTCCAAATCGTGCGTAGGATAATTCTTCTCATGAATCTTCAATTGCCTAGAAGCATAAGCAACCACTTTGCCATTTTGCATAAGCACACCACCTAAACCCATCTTAGAAGCATCACAATAAACAACAAACAGTTCTTCAGGATTAGGAAGAATCAAGATCGGAGATGTTGTTAACCTTTTCTTCAATTCAACAAAACTTTCTTCACACTTGACATCCCACACAAATGCAGCTCGTTTACAAGTCAACTTTGTCAAAGGAAGCGCCAACTTAGAAAAACCTTCAATGAACCTTTTATAGTAACCAGACAATCCTAAGAAACTTCTAATCTCAGTAATAGACTTAGGAGTTTCCCATCTCAACACAATATTAACTTTAGAAGGATCAACTGCAATGCCATCACCAGAAATGACATGCCCCAAAAAGCTCACTTCACTTAACCAGAACTCGCACTTTGATAACTTAGAAGAAAGCTTCTTCTCTTTCAGAACTTCCAACACGATGCGCAAATGTTCTGCGTGCTCTTCTTCCGATTTAGAATAAACCAGAATATCATCAATGAAAACAACCACGAAACGATCCAAGTAAGGATGGAATATACGATTCATGTACTCCATGAATACTCCCGGTGCATTAGTGACACCTAAAGCCATCACTGAATATTCGTAATGTCCATACCTCGTCCTGAAAGCAGTTTTTTGAACATCTTCTTCTTACACTCTTATTTGATGGTAACCCGATCTCAAATCAATCTTACTAAACATGTGAGCGCCAACCAATCGGTCCATCAAATCATCAATTCTAGGAAGTGGATACCTATTCTTGATAGTCACTTTATTCAACTGACGATAATCAATACAAAGTCTCATGCTACCGTCTTTCTTCTTCACCAATAACACAGGAGCTCCCCACGGTGACACACTTGGTCTAATAAACTTCTTCTCGAGCAAATCTTCTAATTGGCTCTTCAATTCTGCTAACTCAGATGCAGACATCCTGTATGGTGCCATAGAGATAGGTCTGGTACCAGGGACAAGATCCACAGAAAATTCAACTTCTCTTTTTGGAGGTGCACTAGGAATCTCATTAGGGAATACTTCGGGAAAATCGCACACCACCGGAAATTTTGCTATCACAGCTTGACTCTCCACAGGAAGAGCCGCCATCAACAAGAAAACCAAATCCTCATCCTTCATGAACTCATTCAACTGCTTCGTCGACACCAACATAGATTGTTCTTCTTCTACTAAGGAAGAAAACCTCACAGTGTTGTCATAGCAATTGAGATGGACATAATTAGCTTTTAACCAGTCCATACCTAAAACCACGTCCAACCCGACAAGCGGTAAACAAAAAAGATCCACCACAAAGTCTCTATCAAAGATTGATAAAGGGAAACTTGCACACACAAAAGAAGTAGTAACCGTTCCCTTAGCCGAAACTTCTACCACCATATCTCTATCCAGAGACGACAAGGTGAGACCCAATCTCTTTACACAATCAAAAGCAATAAAATAGTGAGTAGCACCAGTATCAATAATAGTAATAAGAGGAAAGCTATTAATGAAACTAGTACCTCGAACAAGACCATCCTCGTTTGCCGTCGGAGCACCCGACAAAGCAAACACCTTTCCTTCTCCTTGAGTCTTCTTAGGCTTCTTACATTGAACACTAATGTGACCTCCCTCGCCACAATTAAAACAGACCACATCCTTATATCTACAATCGCGAGTCATATGGCCCACTTCTCCATATCAGACACATCTCACCTCATTCTCCTTAGCTCTAACATCGCTTCGAAAAAAATTACTTTTGTGGCCAGGTTTCCCACACTTGTAACAAACAATACTAGCAGGAGCATCTCCCCCACTAGTTCTTCGCCCTTTAAATGCTTTCTGTTTCCCTTTACCAGCTGGAGCATCATACGGTTTTCCACAGCTTTGCTGACCTTTGTTTCTCTTATCAGACATAATCTTATAATGATCATTATTGTCCTCCTCAAAGATCCTACAACTATCAATCAAATATGAAAAGACACAGATTTTCTGATAACCAACAGCTTTCTTAATCTCAGGATGCAAACCATTTTCAAACTTGATGCATTTAGAGAACTCGCCATTCGGCCCATCATAACGCGGATAGAACTTGGCCAACATAGTGAACCTTGCAGCATAATCAGTAATAGACATGCTTCCTTGCTTTAATTCAAGGAACTCTATCTCCTTCTTTCCCCGGACATCTTCCGGGTAATACTTCCTCATGAATCCCCTTCGAAAAACTTCCCATGTCACTTCCTCACCAGCAATCTCAAGCCTCTGACGGGTTTCAACCCACCATTCATCCGCTTCAGAACTTAGTTTATGAGTACCATAACAGATCCTTTGCACAGGAGTGCAATCCATCACACAAAAGATTATTTCAATCTCCTTCAGCCACGCCAAAGCACCTTCGGGATCATACTTTCCATGAAAAGTAGGAGGATTCTCTCTTTGGAAGGTTTCTAAACTACGAAACCCAGCATTCTCGTCACTATTCGGCGGGTTTTGAAAAGCCTGAGCCATTGCCTGCATAGGAGCAGCAAGAGCCTCATCATTCCTACCAGTGTTCCTTCCAGCCATAACAACTTCTACTCAAAACAAAACAAGGATTAGAATCAACAAATAACAATACTTGATTGATAGACGACAACAAACTCAATAACTTGGCCGGACAGACCGACCTGCTCTGATACCACTAATATAACACCCCAATTCTACCCTTCGTAATTAATAATAATATCAGAGTTTCAAAATTTCATCCAAACATAAATTGAGGTATCACATATTAGTGTTTTTCATCACTTTGCATTATAATGCACATCACAAAATCAAAAGTCGGATATACCGATTCATAACATAAATCATCATATAAACATATGACTAATCACAGCACAGCGGATGTGTTCACAAAATGTATGTATCATCATGTTATCATCAATACATAAAGTCATAGGATAGTATACATAAACTATCCTATCAAAATAATAACGTCGCCCAAATCCCGAGTGTTACTACTATCAGAGCAGAGCGACTCAAAATAAAGAGACTCGAGTTAATCCTCATCATCCTCGCGGATCACCTGCACGTTACTAATATAAAGGAAACGACAAAACAAGTAAAGGGTGAGATACTCCAAAACATATAATTAAATGCATGATAAAATATATAAATAATTTTGGAATCATAAATGATATAGATTAATAAGAATATGTCAACAAATATCAAATCTCACATACTTTAAAATCATCATTTAGTGTATAAGATCAACACTTTAATATCATCACATAATCACCATAATCATGTCAAAACAAGACATAAACTCCATCGCCATAAACTCATATCGTCGCTTTACCGTCATGTTATATTCATCGCATAATTTCCATGAAATTATCACATCATAATCACTTTATGTTCAACACAAAAATCATCACAAAACAAAGTATCATATATCATCGCAATTCATTATAAGCCATCAAATAAAACTCAACGCCAAAAGATTCAAAAGTAAACATAACCGACTCCATGAGACACGACTATGTTATGCATGTGGTACCCGTCACTTTGTCCATAATTAGGGACATTCGGCATAAAAGCCCATCGTCGCTTTGGCATAAAAGCCCTCGTCACTTGGCATAAAAGCCCTCGTCGTCAATGCAATGTATGTGACTCGACAACACGACATCACAAACACGACACAACAAAACATCATCATCACACATAAAAATTGGTATAAAGCCCACATCGCCGTATTTATCCATATCAAGATAAACATATCATCGCATCATATATCATCAAGTATTCATTATAAATAAACCGTCGCAAACATCATATTTAATCACACCACATCATTATCAAATAATTCACTAAATTTCAAACACGGGAAAATAGTCAAACATCAATAATCGTCGCGAAAGTCATTCATAATAATCGACATCAATTATAATCATTAACATCGCAATCGGATTGTCCATACGCGTCTTAAACCGACTAAAATGCAACCTGTTTCAAATTAACCGTAAATTGACTTATTTCGGGTCGCTCCGTTAAAAACTCATAATCTCAAAAAACTAACCTCACCACGATGTTCTACACGTCAAATTAGCTAGCACGTCAATTTTCGTTAAGTTTGGAGCAACTTGCTTTGTCGCCGAAATTGCCGAGATCGGAAAATCGGAACATAATCGGGTTCCAAATTAAATCGGATAACTTATGTCATATTTGTATTTAATTAATATAAATATTTAATATATTAACTTAAGAAAATAAAAAAAAAACAAAACATAACTTAATTAATTTTCTAAACTTACTGCTATTTCATTTCCTTGTTTTTCTAACTATGCTGCTAGTTCTGCTACACTGCAAGTTTTCTTTTTTTGTTTTGTTTTCTAAACTTAATAAAATAATTATACTTCAAGTTTATTCTTAGTTCTACCATACGCTATTTCATTTTTTTTGTTTCTAAACTTACAACATACTTAATTTTTAGTTATAACTTATTGTTACTTCAATTTTGCTAAGCTTTTTCTTTCAATTGGATTTCAATAGTGATAACTCAACTGCTACTTTAAGTTATAAACTTCACCTCAATTTACATACTGCTACATTAAGTTATAAACTTCATCTTATTAGTACTGCTAGCTTAACTTCCAATAATATACTTATTGCATAATTTTGTTTTTAGTTTTCAAAACTTAATTTAATTAATATAATCTCTATTTTCTTTTTAATTCTAATTTAACTAACCTAATACTAATTCAACAACAACAACACCTAATTAACTCTTCTAATTTCTATCACAAATCCTCAAAAAAACTCAAAAACCCTAACATCAATTTTATCTCAAATCAAAATATACCAAATCAAACCCTAACTATAAGCATTGGAAAATCAAACCCCTTACCTTAAATGTTTGAAATGATTCTTGTTCTTCCAACCCAAAACCCAAGCTAACTCTTGCTCCTCTTCTCTTCTAAGACCTCTTTCTCTTGCTCTCTCTCTCTCTCTCTCTCTCTCTCTCTCTCTCTCTCTCTCTCTCTCTCTCTCTCTCTCTCTCTCTCTCTCTCTCTCTCTCTCTCTCTCTCTATATATATATATATATATATATATATATATATATATATATATATATATATATATATATATATATATATATATATATATATATATATATATATATATATATATATATATATGCGTTTTAATGTTATGATACTTTTATCTCTCATAAAACAACAACTAATGCCTTTGTTTGGATTTTGGTCTTAAGACAACATGAAATTACCATACTACCCTCCACTAGTCTTACTAACCCAAAATAATTAAAATAACTCCAAATAATTAAATATCGGTCCGAATAATATTTTACTGAACCAAATAGAATAAAAACCGGACCGAACAAAATAATTATCGGTCCCTCAAAATAAATATCGGACCGAATAAAATAATTACCGGTCCCTCAAAACAAATATCGGACCGAATAAAATAATTACCGGTCTCTCAAAATAAATACCGGACCGAATAAAATAATTATCGGTCCGAATAAAACATCGTCGAATATATTAACAGATATACCGGTTAATATAAATATTCACGTCACAAAAATAAACGTCAAACGGTAACTCGAAAATATTAACATCCTGCTTACTCCTATTTACTTGGGCGCCCTTGGATACATGGGGCAGGGGCAGTAACATCCACTCTTCATCAAAAGTTAAAATACTCAGTCAAAGGGAAGATTGTCACTGTTTGTGGTGAAGAGGAATTCATGGTGAGCCACCTCAATTCCTTCAAGTATGTGGAAATGGATGGTGAGTTTATAGAAACTCCGTGCCGGGCTTTCGAAGTTGTTCCTCCTATGGTTGTCGTCGCCAAAATCTCCTTTGACATACCAAAAGTTGATAAAGTTGTGCCAAGAATGGTTTCGCTTAAGGATGCTCGTGCCGCAGTCGAAGATGGGAGATGTACTACCTGGGGGAAACTCCCCGAGATTCCGTTTAAAGAAGACAAATTTGGACTAGGTTTCACCATCAAGGCTCAAAGAGAGGCCAGGCGCGCTCGCGTTGGAAATCCACCTCTTCCCATTGGAAATTCTGAAGTAAATGTTATCGAAGACTCTAATGATAAATGCGCTTTTGAAGAATGGATCTATCCTACTGCCGAAGGAAAGCTCAACAACTGGCATGCAAAGGATTTCACTCCCATCTCCTTCATTGAGGAGTAATTATTGTTTACTGTTTTCCGTCAATACAAGAGTTTTTGTTTGTAATTTTAAATTTCAAACAATGACTTTTAAGCCATGTGCCTTGCCCGGGGCACTATGGTCCATTTGTTAAGGGTTTTGTTCATGTTTATTTATCATATGATCATTTAATATAAACCATTGGATCTTTTGCATTCAAATTTTGTGTTCATTGTCTTTCTTCTCTTTATTGCATTTTTTCAATATCCATGTGTCTTACACGCTCACACACACTTGCAGATCCCCATCCACTCCGGATCTCAGTGCCAATGACTCTACTATTGCCAGTTATGACTTCGAACATCCAACTAACCAAGCCAAAGACGAAGACGAAGGCGAAGGAGAGGAAGATTATGAAATACCAGGAGAACTAGCAAGGCTGCTGATGCAAAAGGAGAAAGCTATTAAACCTCATGAAGAGCCAGTCGAAGTTATCAACCTAGGTACTGAGACAGACAGGAAAGAAGTCAAGATCAATGTCAACCTAGAAGATGGTATCAAGAGCAGATTGGTTCAGATGTTACATGACTATGTTGAAGTGTTTGCTTGGTCGTATGAAGATATACCAGGGTTAGATATCAACATTGTGGTTCATCGTCTACCAACAAAGGAAGATTGTACTCCTGTTAAGCAAAAGGTTCGTCGCATGCGGCCTGACATGTCTGAAAAGATAAAAGCTGAAGTAACGAAACAATTCAATGCAGGTTTCCTAGCTGTGACATCTTATCCTCAATGGGTTGAGAACATGGTTCCCGTGCCAAAGAAAGATTGAAAGGTTCGTATGTGTGTAGATTATAGGGATTTAAATAGGTCAAGCCCCAAAGATGATTCCCCTCTACCTCATATTTACGTTTTGGTTGACAACACCGCTCAACATAAAGTCTTTGCCATCATGGATGGATTTTCTGTCTACAACCAAATCAAGATGGCTCCTGAAGACATGGAAAATACCACCTTTGTTACACAATGGGGCACCTTTTGTTACAAGGTCGTGTCGTTCAGATTAAAGAATGGAGGGGCAACATATCAAAGAGCTATGGTAGTTTATTTCATGATATGATCCATCATGAAATAGAGGTCTATGTGGACGATATGATTGCAAGGTCGCAAACTGAAGAAGAGCATCTCGATCACCTACACAATTTATTTAAGAGGTTGAAGAAGTACAAGTTGAGGTTGAACCCTAATAAGTGCACATTCGGAGTAAGGTCTAGAAAGCTTCTAGGTTTTGTCATTAGTGGTAAAGGCATCAAAGTTGATCCTGCAAAGGTAAAAGCCATTCAAGAAATGCCAGTTCCCCGCTCTGATAAGGAAGTTAGAGGATTCTTAGGTCGTCTTAATTACATTGCTTGCTTCATATCTCATCTAACTGCTACTTGTGAGCCAATATTCAAGCTCCTGAAGAAAGATCAAGTAGTCAAATGGAAAGATGACTGCCAAGCTGCCTTTGATAAGATCAAGGAATATTTGCAAGAACCTCATATCCTTATGCCTCCAGTGGAAGGAAGACCCTTGATCATGTACTTGAGTGTGCTAGAGAATTCTATGGGGTGTGTTGGGCCAACATGACGAGTCTGGCCGAAAAGAGCATGCGATTTACTACCTGAGCAAAAAGTTTACCGACTTTGAAACCAGATATTCACTGCTCGAGAAAACTTGTTGCGCTCTGGAATGGGCTGCTCACCGGCTAAGACAATATATGTTGACTCACACCACTATGTTGATTTCTAAGATGGACCCTATCAAGTACATCTTCGAAAAGCCCGCTCTCTCTGGACGGATAGCTAGATGGAAAATGATTCTGACTGAATACGATATTCAATATGCAACACAAAAGGCCATTAAAGGAAGCGTATTAGCATATCATTTGGACCATCAAGCTATTAATGATTATAAATCTATGAACTTTGACTTCCCAGATGAGAATATCATGTTAGTGACTAACTGTGCAAAACCTGGACCATATGACGGACTTGAACAAGGATCCCGATGGACTATGTGTGGTGGTAGAAATGTTTAAGACTAAGCCATTGAATTGAATAGACTTGTACAAATCAAAATAAAAATCGCCACCGTGCTTTATTGTTTCCAAAGGAATTGGAAAAGAGAGAATAACCCAAAAGAGGGGGAAAGATTCTAGGTAAGGGGGTTGGTTATGCCAAGGGATGGTATTAGCACCCTAAAAATATACGGTACTTCGCAGGAATCTCTTTGTAAAATCTGTATATTTTGGCTATAAAATGTTATATGTAAAATAGACGGTGGAGGTAAGAAAAGAAATATATTTTTTATAGTTTTTGCACCCGCCGCGGTTCCGAACCTATAATGCCTACGTACCACCTTCCATGCAATAGGGGATCAGGGACACATAGTTCCTCTTCTAAAAATTTAAAACACAAATTTGTTGGTTGATTTTATGAGATAAGACATCATCGTCATTGTCCGTGTGGAAAAACATACTTACTACCTACAATCATGAGAAAGGAGAATTTGCATCATTCTAAAGTGGAGGATATGACTTGGATTTTAAAATCAACAATGCCTCACTCAACACCCAAGTGGAAAATATCTCTCTTCACTACATATTGTAGAAGTATAGTTGTTTGCATCATTACAAGGATTGACAAGAGTCGAACCTTTTTGATAAAATTTTAAAGATAAAATGCCAAAGTGGCAAAATGGTTTGAAATGAGATCGACTTTTAGTCTTCTCACAAAAAAATGTCAATGTATTATTAAGTTGATTGAAATTTATTCGTGAATATGTTTTGAAAATGCATGGACATGAGTCCAAGTTTATTATGAAAGTGGTTCAAGTTTAGAAACAAGAAGAGCTTTCAAAAAGAGGGAGAAGATTTTTGAAATTAAAGAAGATGGGAGGAGAAGAAGAGACTATCCTAAAGCATAAGGTAAAAGCTTAAGGAGAAGAACCATCTAACCAAAAAGAAGCCAATACTTGACATTATGAGTCAATATAGAATTCCCATTCTTTGGATTGAAACTAAGCAAGAAAATATACTAGACCTCTTGATAGAACCAAACTTCAAGCATATTAAGTCTTCACAAAAATTGGGTAGAGTAACGACTGTATACGGGTGAATTCCATATTACAAACAAAGAGTGTAATCACAATAACCTGCACACAAAACAAACAAACAACCCAATGTCTTGAGGTAAACCTCAAGAACTCCAGAAAAAATATCAATTAAGGTCCAAGGTCTCTAACATAGGCCAAGGTTTCTAATCCTAAGTCCAAGAAGTCCAACACTCCACCATGCCAAGGATAGTAACCAAACAGTCCAAGTATCATTAAAGATTTTTATGGTTTATGTTGATTATTAAGTATCTTCAAAAAGAAAAGAAAAGCTCAAGTGAGCAAAATAAAAATGACATAAAAGTAAATTCTCAAGTGAGCAAAGATGAAAATAGCATGAAATGTAAATGCTAAAGTAAATAGTACATAAAGCATAAAAGCATAAAGTAAAGAGCATAAAATAAAGTCAATTGTTAGAAATTAGTGGTTAGTTGGATGACCATCTTTAAACTTACATTTGGAACTCATTATAGGATTGGTAGAACCAAAGCCTCCATACAACAAGTTGTATTTGCTTTTTGTCAAGTATATCATCTATTTAATAAATTCTCAAGGCAACATTTAATGATCAATGATGTTTAAGTGATCCGTGTTGACCAAAATTGATGAAGATCCATTAAGGATTGGTAGAACCAAAGCCTCCACACAATGAATCTCAAGGTTATTGGATCAAAGGGATCAAATTAACATACTTGGGCTTGCAAACATAGGTTTGGGCATGAATGATCATTTATTCGAATCGGGACAAAATTTAGCGCTATGTTAATCAATCGTAAGTGGACTTATGTAGAAGTCGCACCTATTTTGAGGCCAGTCAATAGCAATCTATGTATTTCATGTTTGGATAAATGATATAGAGATCATCACCCCTTAACATGTAGCACAATTAAAAAAGAAAGGGATAATATGAAGATGGAGGGGAATGATAAGCTAATTTGGATCACTACCTTAAATTTATTTCATCTTTAAATTCTATCACTCATCTAGATGGATTAAAGCACTAAACATATCAATAGTCCAAAACTCCAAGAATGAATTAAATAATTCACTCTTTGATAGATTTGAATTGATGAACAATAATCCAACTTCATCCAAACCACAAAGTCCATTGAATTTAAAGAGAAATTGGACATTTAAAATTGTAATCCAAATCATCCATCAAAGAGAGTGAGCAGAAAAAAATATTTGAGTCAAACAACCCCAAAATAAGGCAGAAAAAGTATTTTTGGCACTGTTACAATCAATTGTGCTTAGACAGCAACCAATTGCATCAACGCATTTTTTCAGATCAATTTTCTGTGACAATCGATTGCAATGTTACAACAATTGATTGAAACCTGTTAAAATCAGTAGAAAACAGCATTTCAAGGATCAAATTTTTGTTCCAACTTTTCATCAAACACCTTATGATCATGGATCCAATTGAGCATGAAAATTCCATCAAATTATAAGAAAATAGCACTAATGGAATCATAAAATAGTTCTCAATGAATCAAAACCTAAAATCCACAAGAGATCACATTGTGAAAGATAATGATCCAACTTACCAAAGGTAGAATTAGAGAATTATCAAACAACTTCCAGAATTTGCTTCAATTCCACCACAAGAATCGATTACCAAAGCTTGGATGTAGAGAATCGATGAAGAAAAAGTATTTGGATGAAGGTTTAGCTCAAAGATTAGTAAGTTTCAATGCAAAGCTTACTATCCTTTTTTTTTGAAAATAGAGCTTTGAGTGAATTTGGTAGGTGGAGAGAATTAAGAGATTTTTTAGCAAAATGAGTTTGGTTATCAAAAGCTTGTGATTTTATTGAAATGAGGTCTCTATTTATAGAGTTTAGGGTTGGGATTACTGGTAATTTGGTAATTGATTCTTGGAGCCAAAAATTGAATTAATGATATAATTTTCAAATTATGCAGAAAAATTGGAGCCAAAAAGATGACAGTTTTGAAATTGCTGGCTTTTTTCAAAAATCACATATGTTTTGCCGCTATGAGTCAACACAAGAGTCGTATGCGTCGACACATTCTAGTTATATAACACAGCATGAGTCAACGCAAGCTTCTATGGGTCGATACAAGTTTCTCTTTCAACACAAAACAAAATCAATCAATGTGCATGAGTCTACACATAACATGTATGTGTCGATACATGCTAGTCATACAAAATAGGATGAGTCGACACAAGCCTCTATGGGTCAATGCAAGCTGCTTTTTCAACACAATACAGAATCAATCAATTTGCATGAGTCGACACATAACACGTATGTGTCGACACATACTAAATTTTTTTGAATTTTTGAAGGCTAAAAACACTGTTTTTCAAAGATTATGCACAATATACTCTGTGCAACCGATTGCACTATGGGAGCAATCGATTGTACAGGAAAACAAAAATGAAAATTTTTAATTATTATTTTTTTTGCAAATAGAGATTTTAGAGAAATAATACCGGAAAACCTTATTTGTCGGATGCTTTGACTCGGTACCTACAAAACACAAATATGCAAAGGCAAAGATAAAAAAAAATTGTATTTTGGTTAGAGGTTAATTATCAACGCATATACAAAATACACAACTAAGGTGCTTGGAGATTCCTCGAGAGAAAACTTAAAGATAGGAGATAGAAAAAGAGGAAGAACCAACCCTAATGTGATTTTGTTATGATCAAGTTGATATGATATGATAGGGGAATCTTAGGGGCAAAAATTAGGGTACAACAACTGCCCTTATTTAAGTTTCTTCTATCCAGAGATACGAAAGTTAAAAATCTTCGTGTCGACGCGATTGAAGATACTTAAATATAAAACAAACCCTATTTTTGGCCCTAAGATTCCATTTAATGCTTATGAGCATGAATGCATATGAACAAATTCAAAGAGACGCAAAACATAGTTGGGGATGTAGAAAAGGAACCAAAAGAGTAACCCGACCAGGAAAAAAACACAGGTGGATCAAAAGGAACCGACTCAGAGGATGATAAAAAGTCAAAAGATACACCGACTTCAACTAAGGACGAAACTACCAACGTTTACTGAGGGTAGAAATAGGAAATAAATAACAACACCGACATTTACTGACGGTGAACTACCAACATTTACTAAGGGTAGAGGGAAAGAAATATCATTCCATCGTCGTTCACTGACGATGAACTACCAACATTCACTGAAGGTATCAAAAAGATAAATGTCACCAACTTTCACTGAAGGTGACCTACCAACTTTCACTGGAGGTAGAAAGAGAAAATATATCATAGCACCGCCATTCACTAATGATGAACTACCAACATTCACTGAAGGTAGCAAAAAGATGACAATCACCAACTTTCACTGAAGGTGACCTACCAACTTTCACTGAAGGTAGAGAGAAAATATATCATAGCAGCGCCGTTCACTGACAATGAACTACCAACATTCACTGAGGGTAGCAAAAAGATAACAATCACCAACTTTCACTGAAGGTGACCTACCAACTTTCACTAAAGGTAGAAAGAGAAAATATATCATAGCAACACCGCTCACTGATGATGAACTACCAACATTCACTGAAGGTAGCAAAAAGATAACAATCACCAACTTTCACTGAAGGTGACCTACCAACTTTCATTGGAGGTAGAAAGAAAATATATCATAGCATCGCCGTTCACTGATGATGAACTACCAGCGTTCACTGATGGAAGAAAAAAGATAAACGTTATCGACGTTCACTGCCGATAACCTACCAACTTTCACTGAAGGTAGGAAGAGAACATATCATGCTTCCCCAAAATTCTGGCATTTCACTTAGAACGGGTCTTCAACTTCTTCTTTAACAAAGGCATTTCGCCTGGAAAGGGTAACATATAAGCTGTCTCAAATAAAGAGAACATCATCCGTAAAGATTCCACAATGAATTGTCTGTGCAATATTTGAAAGACTCGCCATCCACTGGAGTAATTTGACAACGAACTGCAACCTACCTACCTATAGAGAAGATAGCAAAAAAGTAACGTTGACTTTTACGGGGAAATACAAGTTGCTCAAATAAAGAGATATGCTGCTTGCTGTTATGGAGGATTGTAAAAATGATTTCTTGGGGAGAATGTCATGACTTCCTGGGGAAAGGAACGTGATTTCATGGGGAAGTATAACTTACTGGGGGGAAAAAATGGCTTCCTGGAGAAACGCAAACATATTCCTGTTGAGGAGACAATGTCTTCTTGTGCAAAATAAATGCATACCTGAATCAAGACTTGAAGCTTGCAGTGATCAAAAGTAATAATATTGCTGGGAAGAAAGAATTTGAACCAGAAATAAACTGGAGTAAAACACTAAACCCAACACATTCTCCAAGAAATAAACTCAAGAGAGAAATTCAAATCATCCAGACAAAGATTCGTACAGGCAGGTTAAAGCAAAAATCTTCCACGGGGGATAGCTCAGTGGGGAAATTAAAAGAATATACTCTTTCTGCTTAAGGCTGACACTCTATTGGAGAGATGATAACTCAATTCTGCAAAACAGGGTAACATGTCAACAAGATATTGATGAATATGAATGCATAATGATTTGCTAAGTTTAACCATGTATGATGTATGTATGAATGTATGAACATTATTATGTATGTGCTGATGAAACAGACATATAATACTAGGAATAAATAGACAAAACCAACTCGAGTGCAAACAACACCCTGCTAAATCTCATCCAAGATGAACATTCCAATAAGAAAATAAGCACCAACTGAGGAAGAAAAGTCCTACTTCATGGCTTAATTTCGTTGGGGAGATAGTGCTACATTAAAGATAGGAAACCAGATACGTTCTTCACTGAGGAAAACATGGGTATATTCTTCATTTTGAGAGTGAGCATCGCACTAACTTTTCTGGGGAAGTAGTATGAAATCTCATGGGGATTTTACATCCAACCCAACTCTCAGTGAGTGAAAACCCAAAAACCTGATGACCAAATCAAAACTTCTTAAATAAGACCCTGCCCTGGTCCAGCTACCTGGGAGATCGATCAGAATGCAAATACTGTTGAAAGGTAATGCTTCACAAATGAGCCAATTCTCAGCAACCACGGGGATGAAGAACTTCCATGAACTAAATGAGGCTTTACTGGGGAATTTCGGATCGAGCCTTCATATCACACAAGCTTATTCCAGCAAAAGGAAACTCTAGGATAGCCTTCCTGGGGAATAAATACCAACAATAATGTCAATACTGCCAAAAAGAGCAACATCCTGTAAATAAACCCATTTGTCACACCTAAAGGGGGGCGAGATCTTTCGTCATATGAAAGAAGGCTTCGTTGGGGAACTCTGAATAGAGATCTTACGAAAAGTCAGAAAAAAGATCATCATATGACGTGTATTATAAACCCGGTATTACACCTTATGCCAATCAATGTCATCTTCCATATACAACAAACACAAACATACCAGCGGAAACAAAACAAGAACAAACTTCTTGGGAAAACAAAACTTCTCAAATTCACTAGAGTTCGTCCATTCCTGGGATCACCACTTTTGTTTTCCTCTCGAATCATAAACCTAAAGTAACGGTGCGTTGTAAATTCTTTTTTGAAAAACAATTTTGTTATTTAATATTTTTGCTTTGAAAATTATCATCAATAATAAATGGAGTCTTTGTATGCTGAAATAAAATAAAGAGTACAAAGAATTGGATAAAAAAAGCTCAAATTTTATCGATAGAATGGTAGTCTGCGAATGGCGAGACTCCATGGATAATTATAAAGTTTGGAAAATGGTAATATATAATGGAAAAGATACATTGAGATACAACGACCACTATTATCTCTAACAACTTTGAAATCCTGAGCAGTAGCTTCTACCGAAGTATGATGAGGACCCAAGAAGATTGGTGCTTTAATGATCAAGTCTTATCTGATGCAGTTACTTGCCAAGAAAGTCCCTAACTTTTGCCTAAGCTGCCCTTGCGGGTTTTCAACTTAGCAGGAAATTTTATTCTGTTTATGCCTCTAATTTTTTCCTAGACCGCCCTTTCGGGATTTCGGCCTACCGAGACACTCTTTTTTGCCTAAGCCGCCCTTTCGGGTTTTCAACTTATCGATCTGTTCTTTTATTCTTTAGGCGAAGTATTTCTTGACTGCATCAGTGTTCATGGGACATGGGAACTTCTCGCCATCCATAGTTTCAAGAATTAATGCACCTCCAGAGAAGGCTTTCTTGACAGCATATGGGCCTTCAAAATTGGGAGTCCACTTTCCCCTAGAATCAGTATTAAAAGACAAGATATTTCTGAGCACGAGGTCGCCTTCTCTGAATTCACGAGGTTTGACCTTCTTATCAAAAGCTTTTTTCATCCTCTTCTAATATAATTGTCCTTGAAACAAAGTTGTCATCCTCTTCTCTTCAATCAAATTCAATTGGTAAAACCTGTTCTGGACCCATTCAGCCTCTGACAATTTGGTCTCCATTATCACCCGTAAAGAGGGAATCTCAACCTCAATTGGGAGTACTGCTTCCATTCCATACACAAGAGAGAACGGGGTTGCCCCTGTTGAAGTACAGACATATGTCTGATATCCATGCAAAGCAAAAGGGATCATTTCATGCCAATCTTTATAAGTAACAACCATCTTCTGGATGATCTTCTTAATATTCTTATTAGCAGCTTCAACAACCCCATTCATCTTCGGCCTGTACGGAGATGAGTTGTGATGGACAATCTTGAATTCTTCACAAAGTTCTGCCATCATCTTGTTGTTCAAAATTGAACCATTGTCGGTGATAATTCTACTTGGCACACCATACCGAAATATAAGATTATTCTTAATGAAGCGCACAACCACCTTCTTAGTAACATTAGCATATGAAGCAGCTTCCACCCACTTTGTGAAGTAACCAATTTCTACCAAGATAAAACGGTATTCATTCGAAGATTTGGGCTCTATCACCCTAATAATGTCAATACCCCACGTAGAAAAAGGCCATGGGGAAGAAATAACATTGAGAAGTGTCGGAGGCACATGTATCTCTTCTGCATAAATCTGGCATTTATGACACTTCTTCGCAAATTTGTAACAGTCAGATTGCATTGTTAGCCAATAGTAACCTGACCTTAGCATAGCCATCGAATGTCCATTGGCATGCGTTCCAAATGAACCTTCATGAATCTCATGCATCAACATGTTTGCTTCGTGTCTATTCATGCATCTGAGCAACACCATGTCATAATTTCTCTTGTACAACACATTTTCACTGAGGAGAAAACTGCCAGCCAATTTTCGCAATGCCTTTCTATCTTTATTCGATGCGCCAATCGGGTATTCCTGAGTCTGAAGGAAGTGGTTGATATCATGATACCACAGTTTCTCATCTGCTACCTCTTCTGTTGTAAACACATGAGCAGGAAAATCCAGTCGCCGAACCGTGATTTGAGGTGTATCATTTTAGGTATTCATTTGATACATAGAAGCCAGAGTTGCCAGAGCATCCGCCATTTGATTTTTATCTCTAGTGATGTGATGGAATTCAACTTGGTTAAAAAAGGGTAAAAATCTTCTAGCATAATCTTTGTAAGGGATCAAGCCAGGGTGAAGAGTATCCCATTCTCCTTTAATCCGATTTATTACTAAAACTGAGTCTCCATACATATCAAGAATTTTAATTCTGAGATCAATAGCCTTCTCGAGACCCATGATGCAAGCCTCATATTCTGCCATATTGTTAGTACAATCAAACGTCAACCTTGCAGTAAAAGGAATGTGCGATCCATGTGGAGTAACAATCACATCACCAATTCCTTTACCATAAGCATTCACAGCTCCATCAAGTATCATACTCCAACGAGATTCAGGATCAGGTCCTTCCTCAGGCAATGGTTCATCACAATCTTTCACTTTTATAAACATCACATCCTCATAAGGGAAATCATACATCACATACTGATAATCATCAACTGGTTGGTGAGGAAGATAATCTGCCAACACGCTGCTTTTAATAGCTTTTTGAGTGTGGTATTCGATGTCATATTCAGATAATAGCATCTGCCAGCGGGAAATTCTCCCAGTAAGAGTAGGCTTTTTAAAAATGTACTTGATTGGATCCATTTTGGAGATCAACCAAGTAGTGTGATTCAACATATACTGCCGCAAACATTTTTCCGCCTAGGCCAGAGTGCAACATGTCTTTTCTAGCATAGAATACCGTGATTCAAAATCAATAAACTTTTTACTGAGATAATAAATGGCATACTCTTTCTTCCCTGTTTCGTCTTGTTGTCCCAGAATATAGCCCATGGAATGATCTAACACTGTCAGATACATAATCAATGGCCTTCCTTCAATAGGAGGGAGCAAGATAGGAGGTTCAAGCAGATATTCTTTAATACTTTCAAATTCCCTTTGGCAATCATCTGTCCACACACAACCTTGATCTTTCTTTAACAACTTAAAGGTCGGTTCACACATTGCAGTCATGTGGGAAATGAATCTGGAAATATAATTCAAACACCCAAGGAACCCTCTTACTTGCTTTTCAGTCTTTGGTGCCGACATCTCTTGAATTGCTTTGACTTTATCAGGATCAACTTCAATTCCTTTCTGGCTAACAATGAATCCCAACAATTTTCCTGATCGAACACCGAAGGTGCATTTACTTGGATTCAAGCGGAGACGATACTTCCTCAAACGCCGAAACAACTTCAACAAATCTTCTATATGGCCTTCTTCGGTCTGGGATTTAGCAATCATATCATCAACATATACTTCAATTTCCTTGTGCATCATATCATGGAATAGGGTTGTCATAGCCCTCTGGTACGTTGCACCAGCGTTCTTCAGCCCGAATGGCATCACTCTGTAACAGAATGTTCCCCAGGGTGTGATAAGCATTGTTTTTTCCATGTCCTTAGGAGCCATTTTTATTTGATTATACCCGGAAAATCCGTCCATGAACGAGAAAACTTTGAATTTTGCTGTGCTATCCACTAACATATCAATGTGTGGCAATGGGAAATCATCTTTTGGACTAGCTTTATTTAGATCTCTGTAATCTATGCACATGTGAACTTTTCCGTCTTTCTTTGGTACTGGGACAATATTGGCAATCCATTGAGGATACACTGATGTTACAAGAAAACCGGCATTGATCTGCTTTAGAACTTCCTCTTTGATCTTTACCGCCATGTCTGGATATGTTCTTCTCAACTTTTGCTTGATTGGTGGGTACTCTGGCTTCAGCGGCAAATGGTGTTCTACAATATTTGTATCTAGACCAGGCATATCTTGGTAGGACCAAGAAAAGATGTCCTCATATTCTTTCAATAACTCAACCAGTTCGTTCTTCACATCAGGATGCAACAATGCTCCAATCTTGACTTCCTTCGGATCTTCTCTTGAACCCAAATTGATTACTTACAATGGCTTTTCATATGGCTGAATGGAATTTTCCTCGTGCTCAAGCAACCGTGAGACCTATTCCGGAATTTCATCATAATCTTCCTCTTAGGCCCCATACACAGGACATTCAAAGTTGGGAGAGGGTGCAGGGTCATTGTATTCAACATGTTTTTTAATTAATCTGCACATATGATTTATGATTGTTTTTAGAAACTGACACATATAACCAATGATTATGCATATTCAATTTCAGTTATTATTTATTTTGAAAGGTTTTTTCTCTGATTACCATTTTCTAAGAAAAAGCAGAAAATAAAAGACACAATTTGGGAAACAAAGACAACTTTTATTATTGATTTAAAAAATCACAGCAAACAGATAAGCCCATACAATAATACTTTCACCTTGGGCAGAATGAAAGATTTTCAAACAAAGATTAACAAAACAAATTACTTTGAAGCATGTATGCAAGAGGGAACATCGATGGTGATCCAGTTTTGAACCGTAACTCCGTGCGTCACATAATTCGGCATTTCTGGCTCTGCTTCATCTTCCACAATGGAATTAATCCCGAAAATAGTTGGATGAAGATAACCTCCGCTATAGAAAATGTCTTGATACTTGCTTGCAGCAGACTTCGGCTTTATGCTCTTACCTTTGTCATTCTTCCCAGAGAACCCTAAGCCAGCTCTATTCTTGTTTACGGGTGGGTTCACAGTCTGACCCCATACTTCACTTCGACCATTTTGCGCAACCTGTTGCGCATCCTTGAGCGAAACCATAAAATTCTCATTCCCTCTTATGTTGTAAATGGATAAATCCTGGAACTGGGTTCCAACAGCAACTTCATCTGCCTCTACAATGCTAAAAGAGGACAAATGAGATATCAATAACGCCCGATCTCCATTTACAATTACAACTTTTCCTTCACGTACGAACTTCAGCTTCTGGTGTAAAGTTGAAGTGACGGCCCCTGCCCCATGTATCCACGGTCGTCCTAGCAAACAACTATAAGCGGGTATGATATCCATGACCTGGAAGGTAATCTGAAACAAATGTGGGCCTATATGGATAGGCAAGTCTACCGCACCAATAATAGATTTCATGGATCCATCAAACGCTTTCACAATAATGCCACTTAGGCGCATGGGCTTCCCTTGATATTTCAACTTCATAAGTGTGCTCCTTGGTATCACATTTAAATCAGATCCATTATTAATCAGCACATTGGATAGTGAGTCATTCTTGCAATTCATAGAGATGTGGAGGGCCAAATTGTGATTCCTTCCTTCATCGGGTAATTCATCATCGCAGAAACTCAAGTTATTACATGCCGTAATGTTCCCTACTACACTTCTAAACTGGTCTACAGGCATATCGCTTTCCACAAAAGCTTGGTCCAATACTTTCATCAAAGATTCCCTGTGAGCAGAGGAGTTCATTAATAAAGCCAAAATAGATATTTTTGAAGGAGTCTGCAGAAGCTGATCCATAATTTTGTAGTCGCTCATCTTGATTATCTTCAACATATCGTCCACCTCTTTTTCTAGTGTAGCTCTACTAGATTCACCCACTGCCTTCTTGGGTTCAACACTTTCGACAACTTTCTTTCCTGTACTAACATCTCCACGAACAACTAGTGCAAACACACGACCGCTGCAGGTCACTCTACTAGTTTCATCAATATTTCCAACATCAGGCATTGGTTGGATGGGAACTTCCACACCATCCTCTAAGATTGTAGCATTATATTTGTAAGGCACAACCTTATGTGATTTGTAGGGGACAGGACCCGGCAGACTAATCACCAATGGAGTGATAGCTGGCTGGCTATGGTACTCAACTTCGAAATGAATAGGTGCATCAAAACAAGGCACAATAACATTTACTCCTTCTTCATCATAATCAATCATCATTGAGTCATCTCTAGAAAACAAATTCTCATCTGAAGAGAAATACTCATCTGCAGAGGCATACTCATCATCTGACTCCTCTTCAGCCAAATATACCCCAATCTCATTAACCTCATGATAGTCATCCCTTTGACCTTTGGCCTTGATGGTTCCATCATCCAACAACAAATGAACACCTTTCATCACAATTGAACATCCACGGGAGTCTCGGCAGCAAATTCGGCAAGATCCATACTGATGTGCCACTTGGCCATCCATGTGGCAGAAAGTAGCATGCAATTGTACAAGATCCCCATTCATATACTCCACATTAAAAATTCTGAACTCTCCAGGGCATCCAGAAGCCATGTTTACCTCTTCTTCATACTCTGCCCTAGGCCTTATTATGTGGATGAGGCCCTCATCCATCATCTCTTGTAAATCGGCCTTTATCTTGTCACAACCTTGTATGTCTGTACTGCAAATAGCACAATCGACGTGGTCATGCATATAGTAGCTGAATTCACAGAGGTCCGCATGCATTTTCACCAAATCCCCTCTCACCAAATTAATATCAAAAATCCGGAAGTCACCTGGACAACCGGCCACCATATTCACAACATTTGATCCTCCATGCTTTGGTAGAGGATTATTTTTCACATTAGGGCCCATATCCTTGAAGGATAAGATATCAGACTTCACCAATTTCTATACTTCTATTTTCAAAGGATAGCAGTTCTCAACACTATGCCCTGGTGCTCCTTGATAAAAGGCACATGTTTGGTCTGCTTTGTAATACCAAGGTAATGGTGACGGTACAGCGGGAGGTAGTCGAGTCTGAACCAACTTCCTCTGAATTAATGCTGGTAATGACTCTATATAACTCATAGGAATAGGGTCATAACTCTCCTTTCTCGGATTGTATCCTTGATTACCCTGCTGGGATGGTCTCTGATAAGCAACGGTAGTTGGAGCTACACTGACGACTGGAGTAACTGAGGTGACTTCTTGATGACGCTGATAACTTCTTATAGGAGGATTGCCTCTCCTCTCTTACATAACAGCATTTGTATCTCCTTCCTTTTTCTTGGTATACCCATAGGATGGCTTCTTCAAACTCCCAGGACTTTCAATTTTTGTTAAACGGCCCTCCCTTACAGCTTCTTCTAATCGGACACCCATGCATACCATTTCAGTAAAGTCACTTGGCGCACTTGCTACCATTTTCTCATAGTAGAAAGCGCCCAAAGTCTTCTAGAAAATCTTAGTCATCTCCTTCTCTTCCATGGGAGGAATCACTTAGGCGTCTACCTCACGCCATATTTTTGCATATTCTTTGAACGATTCCCTATCTTTCTGAACCATAGCCTTCAGATGGTCACAGTCAGGTGCCATGTCCATGTTGTATTTGTATTGTCTGATAAATGCTTCTCCCAAGTCATTGAAAGTATGGATATTGGAGTTGTCCAGACTCATATACCACTTCAACATAGCACCAGTCAAACTATCCTGAAAAAAGTGAATCAACAGACGCTGATCATCAGTATGGGTAGACATTCTTCTTATGTACATCACCAGATGAGCACGAGGGCAAGTGTTGCCCTTGTACTTATCAAACTCAGGGACCTTAAACTTCGCAGATACCTTAACATTCGGAACCAAGCATAATTCATTCACATTCAGTCTGAATAGTTCCTTTCCCCTGAGAGCCTTCATCTCCCTCTGCATCTTGTCAAACTGTTCTTGAAAATCATCTATTCTGTCATAAAGACCCAAGTCTTCACTTGGCGGAGGAAAAGGATAGCACACATCATCATTAACAAATGGAACCATATTCACCGAAGGCGGTGCAGGAGTAACATTAGTCTGAACAACCGGAGCTTCTTGAGGACCATGATTGAATCCTTCAGGCACAAAGTTTTCTAGAATTCCCCATGGATAACTTTGAGGCATGCGATTCTGAGTAACAACTGGAGTAGTAAACACGGGAACAATTGGAACATCAGAAGTAGCCCTTGCTTGTTGAGGTTGAACACTCAGTGGCTGATTCTGAGCAGCCACCAGAGCTTCCGTCAGAGTAGTAAGATTGGACATGCCAGTCTTCAAAGCTGAAACCTCCTCGTGCAACTCGCGATTCTCCTGTTTTAAGTTGTCCATCTTTCTTTTGAAATTAGCTCGGGTGTTGTAGTTGTGAGACAACTTGCTGAACATAGTAAAGAAGCTTGGTAAGACACCTGAATATGCAAAGAAATGCAAGAAATATGTGCAATATGATGCATGATATGCAATGCACATAATTTATTTTATTAATATTTCAAGGGACTTAAAGATTTATAGACAATATTGTAAATATCAAAGTAATAACTGAAAAAAATTCATTATAATAACTTCAAAATGGATTACAAATTTCAATAATCCCAAGTATAAGATGAAAATAAAGTCTAAAACCCTAAAAAGAAAAGCTGATGGAGATCACTCTATACGCTGGCGTTGCCCTTTAAACCTGGAAATCTGAGCCCTCAACCTCTGGGTTTCTTCTGCATATCTGGTGGCAACCACCTCCCACTCACCTGAGTCAGGAAATGAGCAGATAACATCTAACTGAGGCTCAGGAGAAAATAAATCCCCTTGCCTTTCCATAGTCTCTACAGCCCGACTCTCTAGAATCTCAATCAAATCATCTTTTTCTTTCAAGTCCGCTCTATAGGAAACCTCTAAGGTTTGGCACTTATTCTTCCAGGCATCCTTTTCCTGCTGCATCCTGACCAAAGCAAGATGTAGCTCTTCCACATCATCCAAGAGGGGAGGAGTGGTCTTCAAAAACAAATCAAGCATAGGTACCTCTCGGGAATACGACATCTTCAACTGGATAGCCCTCATTTGGACCCACTGAAGATAAGGTTCCAAAGCAATGGCCCCTCTCGTACCCAAATCTTTCCTTCCTTTCCTACGAATGTGGTGCCAGGCCTTTGCAATCTTCTCCCTAGCTTCCTTGTAATCTTCTCCCTCCTTCAGAAAGAAACCGCTCAAATGAATATTGTTTGGTTTATCCTTCATCGGATAACCAAGTTATCGTCGTGCCAGAACAGGGTTATAGTTAATTCCTCCCTTTGTACCAAGAAGAGGTACATTGGGGAAACTACCACAACTGTCGATAATCTGTACATCCTGATAAGCCTGATGATACCAATCAATATCTGAGTGAGTGAGTGCCATAATCTTAGGAGCCCAACGGGGTTCCTTCCTGACATCCCAAAAAGCATCAGACTGAAGCATATGAGAAATAAACCATCGGTATAACAGAGGCGTGCAACAAATAATCATCCCCCCACGATAAGAATTCCAGAGATGGATAGAGTAATAAGCATCACCCAACAATGTAGGAACTGGATTTCCAATCATGAAGATCCTGATAGCATTGATGTCAACAAACTTATCCACATTAGGAAATAGAAATAACCCGTAAGCAAGTAGAGTAAAGATGGCCTCAAAAGCGACTGTACTCTTCATCCTTGGAAAGTAACGAGCTTTCTATAACAAGAACTGAGCTGGTAATCCTCTAATTCCTCCTTTAGTATCCATATGGGCTTCAACCTCAGACTTCCCCAGATGAATCAAAGCATCAATCTCATGTGGTTTTGGCTCACCCTCCAAACCAGTAAAAGGAACACGATTGGTAACAGGTAAATCTAACAGATAAGAATACTCCTCCAGTGTAGGCATCAACTGATAGTCGGGGAAAGTAAAGAAATGGTACATCGAATCATAGAACTGTACCAAGGTTGAGAGAAAACCCTCCTTCATCCTAAGCTTCATGAGAGAAATGATGGATCCATACTTCTTCCAAAAATCTGCAGAACACTCAATCTCGGAAATTAGACTGATCAGCTCATCTACCTTGGGATCTTTGAAACTGTATTTTTTGGTCTTTCTTTTTCTAGAATCCGTTGTCAAAAAGGTACCTGAGATATTCACAAATAGTCAACTTTTAAGTCCCTTGAAATAAAACTTCTTCAAAAGATGCTTATGAGTGCATGGATGCATGATGCGACAATCACACACAAGATCACAAACATAGGGTTCATAGGTTCAATGTCATGAGCATGAGGTCGAAGGTACTACCCATAAGGTATTGATCTAAGAGTTATCACATGCCGAACAAGTTTCTATAGGTTCCCATAGTCTACATCCTTCCTTCGGATATTACCAACTTCCCGATTAACTCGGTAATTAGTAATATTCTCATGAAAAACTCGTCCGAGCGTAGTATCGCGTGACAACTACTTTATGATTACTCCGTTATAGTTTCCGCACTACACCTAAAAGGCCAAGATGGGTTTGGTATTCTATGGTCCTCAGTTTCAGCTGGCTCCCAGGTCGAAAGCAGTACGCCTTCCCGATTACTCGGTAAATGACACTACAGTCAAAGGGGCCTCCACTGAGTGGGGGTTTCATGCCTCCTTTTTTGGGCTTACTCCCTCAAAGTGAACATGATTATACCGCTCGTTCCTATCTTATGTTTTCCCAAGTCTGGGTGTAGGACTTATGAGTAATCACCATGCACCCTGAAAACCAGAAAAATCCAAAAAAAAAAACAAATATACAACGTATAACACATAAACAACATAGCACATATACAGATATAAACAAAGATAGGTTTAACCCACTTAGGGATGGACCAACAAGAGGTCAATTTGTCCCCAGTAAAGTCACCATTTTTCTGTGGAGGTAGAAATGTTTAAGACTAAACCATTGAATTGACTAGACTTGTACAAATCAAAATAAAAATTGCCACCGCGCTTTATTGTTTCCAAAGAAATGGGAAAAGAGCGAATAACCCAAAAGAGGGGGAAAGATTCTAGGTAAGGGGGTTGGTTATGCAAAGGGAAGGTATTAGCACCCTAAACATCTACGGTACTCCGCAAGAACCTCTTTGTAAAATCTGTATATTTTGGCTATAAAATGTTATATGTAAAATAGATGGTGGAGGTAAGAAAACAAATATATTTTTTATAGTTTTTGCACCCGCCGCGGTTGCGAACCTTTAGTGCCTACGTACCACCTTCCGTGTAATAGGGGATCAGGGTACACGTAGTTCCTCTTCTAAAAATTTAAAACACAAATGTTTTGGTTGATTTTATGAGATAAGACATCATCGTCATTGTTCGTATGGAAAACATACTTACTATCCACAATCATGAGAAATGAGAATTTACATCATCCCAAAGTGGAGGATATGGCTTAGATTTTAAAATCAACAATGCCTCACTCAACACCCAAGTGGAAAATATATCTCTTCACTTCATATTGTAGAAGTATAGTTGTTTGCATCACTACAAGGATTGACAAGAGTCCAATCTTTTTGAGAAAATTTTAAACATAAAATGCCAAAGTGGCAAAATGGTTTGAAATGAGATTGATCGACTTTTAGTATTCTCACAAAAAATGTCAAGGTATTTTTAATTTGATTGGAATTTATTCATGAAGATGTTTTGAAAATGCATGGACATGAGTCCAAGTTTATTATGAAAGTGGTTCAAGTTTAGAAACAAGAAGAGCTTTCAAAAATAGGGAGAAGATTTTTGAAATTAAAGAAGATGGGAGGAGAAGAAGATACTATCCTAAAGCATAAGGTAAAAGCTTAAGGAGAAGAACCATCTAACTAATAAGAAGGAAATACTTGACATTATGAGTCAAGAGAGAATTCCCATTCTTTGGATTGAAACCAAGCAAGAAAAGATAATAGACCTCTTGAGAGAACCAAACTTCAAGCATATTAAGTCTTCACAAAAATTGGACAGAGTAACGGTTGTATACGGGTGAATTCCATATTACAAACAAAGAGTGTAATAACAATAACCTGCACACCACTACAAGAAAATTAGTGTTTAACGACACAAAAATTGCGACAGTTATGTGATAACTATCGTAATTGACATATAGAGACAATGTTTACGACGGTTGACACCAACCGTCCCTAATATTTATTTTGCGACGGTATATTTAACCATCATAATATTATTATTACGACGGTAAAACAACCGTCGGCCCCCATTTAACACTTTTAACATTGATTTTTCACCAACAACTAGTCACGACGGTAAAATTAACCGTCCTAAAAGGCATATCACGACGGTAAAGCACCCGTCGCACCCTTAAACCTTTCACAACGGTAAAATTATCCGTCCTAAAATTCATTTCACGACGGTAAAACAACCGTCGCACCCAAAACCTTTAAAAATTCTCATGGGCACGACGGTAAAACACCCGTCGCCGTAAAAAAGTTAAAAAGCTCATAAAACATCCATTCACTTTCTTCTCCTGCGTTCACTTTTTCTACTCACGGTGCCGTTCATGCCGTTCTTCTTCACACCGAAAGAAACCCCTTGACACCGAAAGGAATCTCTTCAAACCGCTCATCTTCACACCAAAAAACGCACAGCAAGCAGTTTAACATCCTCTACGTTCATCTCTTCAAACACAGTAAGTTTTATGTATCACTTTTTGCATTGTTCTCATCTCTCTCATTCTCTGCCATTGATTTCAGCATTGGAGATTCACTTGAATCTTATGGTTGAGCTCTTTGTGATGATTGATTTTGAGTTTGAATATATTGAATTGATGTTAGGTTTTCTAATTTGTTGTTTTAGGGTTTTATTTCTTTTTATGATTTTTTAGGTTTTCTAATTTGTTGTTTTAGGGTTTGATTTGATTATTAGATTAAATATGTCGCTGGACCGATTAGAATCGATGAAAACTAATATAAATTGGTGAAATCAAAAAAATTGCCTATTTTCTTAAACAATGATTTATCAGTAATGAAGTACTGGAGTACTGAATTAGTAATGAAGTACTGATTCTTAAACGAAATGCATATATCAGTAATGAAGCAGCTGGACGTTTTTCAGTTTCCTGATCCTTTTTTTCACCTTCAGTGGCCTTTCCTTCATTCACACCATTGCCGCTTTTCTTATACAACTCTAACAGGCCCTTTTCAGTAAGATGGAAAAGGGAGTTTAATGTCATACGATAAACTTGGCGAGCAGAAGAAAACACAAAAAGCTAGCTCCGATTAATATAGTGTGCCAGTTCCACTGCAAGATGGTAAATATTAGATCATCGATAGTGCATATTGAGAGAGTGAGTGAGAGAGAGAGAGAGATATCATACTCCATGTTTGGCTGATGCAAACACTTAATGCAGCACAGAGACAATATCAGTTTTTGTTGTGAACATTTTGCTTTTAATGCCAAGGAAACCCTTTAGCTGTTGAAGGCCAATTGTGATGGCAGCACCTCCCATAAAACCAACAATAGCAGCATGGGATAGGAAGTCAATCAAGAATCCTAATCTGTTGTTTTCGACATAAAACAAAGAAGAGAACCAACATAACTATAAGATCATCATGATATATTTGTAATACATGTATATCCGGTGTGCTTTGTAGGTTATACCTGAAAATCCCAAGAGTTGCTTGTGTAATCCCAGCGAAAAACGTGGCTGTAAAAGAAAGTCTTTGATATTCTGCTTTATGAGTAACGGGATCAATCTCATTACTAAGAAAAGTCCCCATCAAGAGAGAAACCACTGCCACCGGTCCTATTGCTATATCGCGAGAACTCCCCATGAAGGCATAAATCAGCGGCGGAACAAAGCTCGAGTCTGTAAAACGGTAGACCAAAAACTAACTAAATTTCAGTTCAACATCCGAAATTCCAAAAACAAAACTCAGGATTTGAGACAAAAGTCTTACACAGTCCATACTGCGGATCCAAATGCGCAAGCTTCGAGTATCCAATATCCTATTTCTCAAACCAAGTATTAAAACATAAACTGTGAAGCACCTAACATGAATCATGATCATGCATTAGCATAAAAAATTTACCTGAGGTATGCAAAGACTTGCAATAGTGAGACCATCAATTATATCTCCCCTAAACTTCTTAAGATTATAGCCTATCCCCCAGTTAATAATTGGGAATATGGCCTCAATACAAAGAACTAGCTTTCTTGACTTAGTTTGGTCTTTGAAGGATCTTAGAGGATCATAAGCAAAGAATGTTTCTTTAACAGTATATTGGAATTCCTTGAACAAGTTCTGTTTTGGAGGAATTGCAACTTTGTATGCATTTGGTGTTTGTGCTTCATCATCTAAAGGCGATATCTGGTTTCTTTCTGTATCTTTATGAGTTGGAGAATCCATTGGAGATATCAACAGTGACCTTCACTATGTTATGTTATAGAGAGAAAAGTCATAACCAGTGATGGCAATAAAGTCTAACTGTAACATTAAATTAGAATATGATATGGTTCATAAATATTACATGCAAAGTCTACCATGTTGCTTACACCTCAACTAGATAGTTCATAAATGAAGCTAATCAAAGATATAATTATAGAGACCGACTCGTAACTCTAAGAAACTCATGGACCACGTCGTCCATTGGATCGAGGGTGTGGCTTAATCGGTGTCATCAGTTCAACAAAAACAATGTTGGAATATGAGTTGAATTTTTAGGCATGCATATCTGTTTTTGTTCAACTAATATTCAAGTACCAGACCGCGTTGAAACACTTCAAATTTTCCTAAAATAAAACCATACATAGAGAAATAATACCTAGCAAACCTGAAGAGAAGATTTGAATGGTCACTGGTTCAATCTGGTTCAATCTGTAATACAAATGCTTTATTGTGAAGCTATTGGATTATATAACATGAATGATTTTATCTTCGAGTCAATGTTCTCAAGCTCAAATTGAAAACTTAACAAATTAATGTGTGAAACGTATCCTTATACTTGTCAAACTTATGCATTCGCATAATTTTCAATCACTACCAAACAATAATGGTCTCGTCTATTAGTTTGTTAACTCTATTTTTTTTGTCGTCTAACATATGCATTTGGTTACGACCCTTTCGTTAATAATTACAAGGTTGTTTCTGTGTTTTGCTATGATTTTGAATACATCTGCTGCCAACTACTAGGACATATTGATTTGTTTAGCTCTGATATTGCTGAGATTAGTTAGTTGTAAATTAATATATATATATATATATATATCAATGCTGATTTTGGTTGCTGTAATGTTTCCCTATATTTCAACATCATAATCAGTAAGCTGCTATTTTAAAAGATATGGAAATCAGTGTTTGTAATGCTTGTACTATATATCTGTGAAAAAAATAAAAAAGGACACAAGAACCATAATATGTTAGTAGACCAGCTGTTAGAAAGGTGCATGTTAGGAAGGGCAAAAGTGGGAATTAAGCTTGTAACTCTAATTATTACAGTTGTAACAAATGAGTAACTAGTTCAGTAAGTAAAATAGAATATACATGTTATGCCTACTGTAAAAACAGAATATACATGTGTGTAATATATGCCTACTGTGTATTACAGTATTACATGTGTGTAATTCAGTAACCCTCGTGCGTAATTCAGTATCTAATTCAGTAAGTATCTAAAACAGAATATACATGTGTGTAATTCAGTAACTAATTCAGTAAGTAAAACAGAATATACATGTGTGTAATATATGCCTACTGTGTATTACACTTGGTATGCTGCTTTGGTTTTTGTTGCAGGTAACTTTTCTCTTCTATGATTTCTACCAACTATTGATATGCTGCTTTGGTTTTTGTTGCAGGTAACTTTTCTCTTCCACTTGCTTCGCTGCTCTTCAAACCCTCGTGCGTCTTTGAGGTATGATTTCATTCTTAAATTTGAGTGTGCCTTTACTATATCTCTGTTTAATAGTGTTAGACTAAAAAAATTTATCTTATAAGAGTTTTATCTTAAATTTGAGTGTGCCTTTACAAATACATTATTCTTATAAGCAATTGTAATAACCAAAATTGCAATGTTTGCAATCGCATTCATACGGGACCGTAAAAGCACTTTAAAATCCTAGTACAAAGCAATATTAAGGTCGCACTCGCACACTGACACAACATAAGTAAATATTCTTGAAGTACCTAGCTAAATGTAGTAAACATATTGATATGAAGTATTTATCCATATATGTCTGTTACATGAAACTGTATTATACTAATTGATATCACAAGGCTTCACCTATAAACTTGTTATGTAGTGTGTAAAAACAAATTAAACAACCAATAATAAAACTCATCTCTTTTATTCTTCTATTGTTAATATTCAAAATAACATGTTCTCGTAAGTACTAGAATTCTGGAAATATAATTTTTTTTTTGAAGAAATGGATAAGTCATGGATTATTAAGCCACAATCATCGATTGCGTATCAAAAAGGGATACAAGAATTTATTTATTTTGCATTTAAAGGTGCAAAAGAAAACGACGTAGTAATATGTCCTTGCAAACGTTGAGGTTTCAGAAAATTAAAGAGTATGAGTGACATGTTCGACCACTTAAGTTGGTCACCATTTCTGCAGGGATACACCATGTGGATCCATCACGGAGAGTCTTTTGTACGATCTAGTACTATATCCCCTAGTACTACTCCAAGTATGGTAGAAGATACTAACATTGTCAAAGAACCTATTCAGAACATGATCAACGATGCATTTGGAGTTTATGGGAATCATGCAAATGAAATACCATCTGCGTCAAATTTGGAGATTGAACAAGAAGATTATGTGATGCCAAGCTCAACTCAGGAAAGAAACGAAGCCAAGGAGTATTATGAGTTGGCTAGAGAAGGAGAACAACCTTTATATGAAGGGTGTAGACGATATTCAAGACTATCTTTTTTGGTTAAGTTGTACCATATAAAGTGTTTATGTGGATTGAGTGAGAAGGCAATGACAATGATTTTAAAGTTAATAAAATATGCATTTGAATATGCAAACATTCCAAGTTCATTCTATGAAGCCAAGAAATCAATCACAAAACTTGGTTTGAATTATGTAAAGATACCCGCATGTCCAAACGGTTGTATGCTTTATTGGGGAGAAGATGAGGAGAAGGAGACTTGCAAAAATTGCAACACTTCAAAATGGAAAACAAATGAGGATGTCTCTGTTAACAAGAAAAAAAAAGAAAATTCCTGCCAAGGTTCTTCGTTATTTTCCATTAAAACCTCGATTACAGAGATTATTTTTGTCATCAAAAACGGAAGAGGATATGAGATGGCATGCAACAGATACTAACAATGATGGAATGTTGAGGCATCCTAGAGATTCAAAAGCTTGGAAGAAATTTGACTTGACACATACTTGGTTTTCATCAGATCCACGGAATGTGCGTCTTGCATTGGCTAGTGATGGTTTTAATCCTTTTGGTGTGATGAGTACAAACAATAGTATTTGGCCAGTTGTTCTCATACCATATAACACTCCTCCATGGGTTTGCATGAAGCAGACATCATTTATAATGTCAATGATAATTACCGGTAAAGAGGCACCAGGAAATAATATTGATGTCTACTTACAACCATTAATCAAAGACCTGAAGGAGTTATGGACAAGTGGTGTGGATACATACGATTCTTTCAAGAAAGAGATGTTCAAGTTGCATGCAAATTTGATGTGGACTATTAGTGACTTTCCATGGTTGGGTTCACTTTCTGGGTGGAACACATACACAGGACTTGCTTGCCCATTGTGTAACTTTCAAACTACACCTCTCCATCTTAAAGCTAGTCGTAAATGGTGTTTTATGGGTCATCGTCGTTTCCTTGATCGGAGACACAGGTTTAGATTGAACAAGATCCGCTTTAATGGTGAACAAGAAATGCGGAGTCCACCGAGAACATTATCTGGACATGAAGTTTTTGAAAAGGTTAAAGATGTTGAAGTCATCTTTGGTAAAAAGGCAGTGAAAGAAAAATCAGTAAAAAGAACACGTGAGGAACAACCTATAGAAGGTGATAGTACACAATGTGATCCTACAAAAGGTCATCCTCAACAATGGAAAAAGAAAAGCATATTTTTTGAACTTTCGTATTGGAAAGATAATCTTCTACGCCATAATCTTGATCCGATGCATATTGAGAAAAATGTGTGCGATAATGTCCTATTTACTCTACTGAATGATAGGCAAAAGAGTAAAGACCAGTATAAAGCTCGAGAAGACCTTCAAAATATGGGCATAAGACCTGATCTTTGGCCTGATGAAAATGGTAAAATTTCTCCGGCTGCCTTTAGTTTAACAGGTAAAAATAAAAGGAATTTTTTAATGACTTTAAAGAATATTAGGGTGCCTGATGGTTATTCAAGCAACATTTCTAGATGCATTGACTTAATAAATCTCAAGGTGAATGGAATGATGAAGAGTCATGATTGTCATATATTAATGGAACAACTTTTACCATTAGCCATTCGCACAACATTACCTCATGAGGTTTCAGCAGTATTGATTGAGTTGTGCTCATTCTTTAGACAATTATGTGCCAAGGTATTGAAAATTGAAGACATGGAAAAATTGCAAAACCAAATTGTCCTCACTTTATGCCATATGGAAATGTTATTTCCTCCCTCGTTCTTCACGGTTATGGTCCACTTGGTTGTTCACCTTGTTGAAGAAGTTAAACTTGGAGGTCCTGTTCATTATCGATGGATGTATCCTGTTGAAAGGTAAACTATGTGATTTTGTTCTAATGTTACTAACTTAATTAGAAAGTAGAAAGTTTTTTTAACTAGTGTTATTATGGTTCAATGATAGGTACTTGGGAAAACTTAAATCGTATGTACGTAATAAGGCAAAACCAGAAGGGTCTATTGCAGAAGGATACCGTTTTGAAGAGATTCTTACATTTTGTTCAAGATATCTAGAAAATATTGAGACTAGATGGAATCAACCTGGACATGTAGATGACGACCCTATTGATGATATCCAAACTGCTTCACGTGTAGCTGAATTATTTCCTAGAGTTGGAAAACCTGTGGGTGGATCTTCTTATTACACCCTAACACCAACTGAAAAATTGCAGGCTCATAGACACGTTTTAACAAACTGTCCAATAGTTGACGACTATCTAAAGTATGTAGTTTTATTACATTTAAGTAGTTTCATCTATACTATTAATATTTTTTTACATCTAATATCGAATAATCAAATAGGCAGTTCCGAAGTTTTAGTCAAAACCAAATGAGGCGCAGTCAAAGAAGTGCTACTGAGATAGACAAGAAGGTTCATAAGGAGTTTGCGCATTGGTTCAGCAATCGTGTGAGTTTTCATACAAAAATAGATGTTTTATTGAATTGGTTTTTAATAATAACAAGACTAATTGAATGTTGTATCATGTATAGATTCGCAACAATCTTGACAACATTCATGGGCCAGATAAAGATGTTCTCATTAGTCTTTCTCATGGACCTTTTGATAAAGTTAAAAGATTTACCGCGTTCAATGTCAATGGATTCAAGTTTCGAACGTTGGAACGAGACAATCTTTTAAAAACTCAAAATAGTGGAGTTTTTGGCATGTTTGGGACACGAAGTTATTCAAGCAATAGTGATACCCAAATGAGATTTGGAGGGGTCCCTTACTATGGAAGATTAATAGATATTATTGTGCTTTCCTATGATGGCTTCACAGTGCCCATGTTTAAATGTGAATGGGCTAATACCATAAACCCAAGAGGAATTAAGATAGATAAGTTGGGTTTTACCTCTATAAACTTTGCAAGACTACTACATACTAGTGAACATGAAGATAATGAGCCATATATTCAAGCATCTGAAGCTCATATGGTTTTTTATGTAGATGATGAGAGTGAACAAGGATGGAGCATACCTGTTCATTTGAAGCCAAGAGACTTGTATGACATGGGTGGAAATGATGAAATTATGACACCCATTGAGCCATATCCATCACAAAATTTGGAACAAATCTTTTCAAATGATGATCTTGGAACTTCAGCGACAAATGATGACAATAGTTAACATATAGTTTTTTATTGATAAGAATCTAGTTTGTTTGTAACTTGTGTGAGACTTAATGTATGATATTCCATTGTTACTCTATGTTCTTTGTTGCTTATCCCTAATTAATATGTTAGATGACATTGTTACTCTATGTTTTTAATTTATTATGTTTATGTTATGTTTATTAAATTTGTATTCACTAATATATAATTTTGATGTTTACTACTTTTAGTGTACTTAATACCTATACTTGCAGTTGAAGCCTTTTGTGAGACAATGACTACACCATATGAGAATAGTCGCCTCAAAAGAATTGCAGAGAATAAGAAAAAGTTAACGGCTCTCAATCTTCCTACACTCTCTCAATCCCTTCACAAATCATCAGAGTCTTCTTCCAAACCATCACTGGTCAGTCATAAATTCTCTATACTACTCCATACAAATTAATTGTACTTATTATTTACTAATATTCACTAATGTATTTTATTTAGTCTGTGAAGGGCCGTTCAAGGTTTGTACAACCTGGAGAGCTTGAAGTAAATAAGAAGCGTCTACGTTCAATTACAACTCGCAAATCATCAATAACCCCTCCACCAATGGAAACTACAATAACCCCTCCACCAATGGAAACTACAATAACCCCTCCGTCAATCCAAATTGCAAAAGATGTTGTGGTAGAAGATGAGGATGAAGATGACACGGTAGGAGATGAGGCTGATGATGTTGTGGTAGGAGATGGGACTGGAGATGTTGTATTAGAAGATGCGGCTGAAGATGTTGTGGTAGGAGATGAGGCTGAAGATGATGTGGTAGGAGATGAGGCTGAAGATGTTGTATTAGGAGATGAGGCTGGAGATGTTGTGGTAGGAGATGGGACTGGAGATGTTGTGGTAGGAGATGGGACTGGAGATGTTGTTAAAGTGGCTAAATCTGAGTATTGGGATGTAAATGTCATTAGTAAGTAATTTAAGGTTAAAGTATCTATAAATAATTTAAATTTTTTACATAGTTGAGTTATGAAATTAATTTGTTTACTTTTTTAATGTGATAGACGAGGAAGGTTATGTTTCAAACACACGTTTATGTGTGAAAGACTTGGTTGCGAAATCAGAGCCTGATGGAACATGGATAATACTTGAATTCAATAAGAATGATTGTGCAGTAGGACCGGCTTCTGGTTTGCTAGCAGGATATTTGGGTATAATTATTAGAATGTTTAGAGATATTCCCATAATGTTTGAGAGTTGGAAGAATGTTCCAGCAGATACAAAAACAAAGTTTTATGAATCAAAGATAAAGGTATTATTAATAAACAATTACATATTTTTTAAATTAACTTCATGGTGATTATTATTTCCTTTGTCAACTAATATATTTTTATGTTTAGCGCCATTTTTTTGTGGATGATGGGCGTGACAAAGATTTTGTACTTGCTTCTGCTGCAAGGAAATGGAAGGATGCCCGACATACATTGTTTCACGAATTTTATAGATGGGATCTCCCTTTGGAGGAAAATCTTCAAAATTATCCAAAATGCAGAGGCATTCCTGAAAATGACTGGGCTGTTTATGTTCAATATAGGCGGAAAGAAAAAACACAGGTAACATTAGTGTTTTTATTTGTTAGATTTCTCTGGTTTGTATGTTATCCCTATCTATAATGCATGTTTTTATTTGTTACAAATGTAGAAAATATCCCAAAAAAATTCCCAAAATAGAGCAAAATTGAAGGCTCCGCATACACTCGGATCTAAGTCGCTTGCAAGGAAGAAACATGAGTTGGTATGTCTAAATCTATATGTTGTTGATTGTTTGCTTGATAGTACAAACAATTTATATTAGTTTTTATTTGCAGGAAATGAGAGATGGACGAACATACAGCAGAGGAGAAATGTATGCAGTTTCTCATAAAAAGCCTAACGGGTCATTTATCAATGAAGATGCATACAACAATAATGTAAGTACAAGTTAATTCTTTTGAAATACTGAAAAAAAAACGGTAATAGTAATAGAACCATCCCAAATAAAACTCACCACTGGAATTTATATATATAATATGGAGAAAGAGCCCGATATATGCTTGGATTCCACTTGATGACATTGTAAATGCCAATCGTGAAAATAGATAGTAACCATAGGATGATTATGGGAGGAAACATGAAAGCAATCGCGTGGGAGCAACGGTGTTGCAAAATAAAGAGACCAACCAGTAGAACACAGGAAATAAGAGGCATCATACCTGCATAGATTAGAAGCGTAAGTTGTAATGGAAAAATCACCTATGCTGCATTTGACATATATTTGAAACATTGAAAACTGTGGGGTAACTTTAGTGGGAAATTTCAGAATAAATATCCTAGAGTGATTTTGTTTATACTGAAGAATGGTGGATAGCAAGCTTTACTGAACTTCTTGTAAACAATTCTCCATGTCACATTTGCAATAGTTTGTGCCACCTCCTAGTTTGTGCCAACTTCTTTTTACGTATATATGGAAGTCCATGATTTGATCAAGAGGTTCTCCCCCAATATATTATTCTTGTTATATAAACAATAGCTCAATTTTTTCTTTTTCATGTGCAGAAAAAATTACAAGCTGCAATTAAGGATTCTGTGTCTGAAAATGAGGCATTTCAGAAAGTATTTGGAAAATAAAAGCATGGATATGTTCGTAGTATGGGACTTGGAGTTACACCATCTCAAATTAATAGATCTACGAGATCGACATCTTCTTCTGCAGAAAGTGAACAAATAAAGGAAATGCAAGAAGAAATTAATGCACTTAAAGAAAAGAATTCAAAAATTGATGAATTAACACAGGCAATCATATTCTTAACGCAAAGGGACAAGGCGAGCACAAAGGAAATTGAACTCTTAATGCAAATGCAGAATTTTAGTGGAAGACAGGTATATTATTTTGACGCATTTAAAGTTAAATTTTATGAGTATTATTTTAAATATTATTATTTTAATACCTTTTTTTAGGGATTGGAATCACCCGCTGATGGTAGACGTTCATCTGAGTCTAGCTACCGTATTGGAGATAATGGAACTTCAGGGGGGACAAATTAGACTTTGCTATGATCGAGATAATTAGATTGTGAACTTTCTCATGTATTTTTGGCATAATGATACTTATTATTATAAGATTAGGAATTAATATATTTTGGGTTTTTTGTACTACTTGACATGATTATGGAACTCGCATTTTACATGATTATGGAACACACATTTTTTTGGATATTATAATGCTTATTTGATGTTAAATATTTTTTATTGAAATTATTTTTACTATATTACAAAGTGATAGAAAATAAAACAAAAAATAATACTATAAATAGATATATTAAAGAAGAAATAATTTAAAGAAAAAAATAACACAAAAAAAACTATATTTAATATTTTTTACATAGATAATAATTTAAATAAAAAATATATATAATAGAAAAATAAAAAAAAAATCAAGACATAAACAAAAGTCATGGCGACAGTACCGAACCGTCGTAATCAACAATTAAAAATAATCAACAAAAGTGATGACGGTATCGAACCGTCGCCATAAACAATTTAATCAATTTCAAAAGATATTCACGACAGTATCGAACCGTCGCCATCAATAATTAAAAGAAACTCAAAAGATAGTCACGACGGTATCAAACAGTCATCAATACTTAATTATGTCAGCTCTAAACCCGTCGTAAACTTGAACGACGGTTTTTGTAACCGTCGCGAAATAGGTTGGGGACACACACTTCTGCGACGGTAAAGCAACCGTCGTGGAAAGCAAATTGCGACGGTTTTAACCGTCATAATCTACAAAAATACCTGTCACAATCTGCCAATTTTCTTGTAGTGCACAAAAAAAAACAAACAACCAAATGTCTTGAGGTAAACCTCAAGAACTCCAGACAAAATATCAATTAAGGTCCAAGGTCTCCAACATAGGCCAAGGTTTCTAATCCTAAGTCCAAGAAGTCCAACACTCCACCATGCCAAGGATAGTAACCAAATAGTCCAAGTATCATTAAAGATTTTTATGATTTATGTTGATTATTAAGTATATTCAAAAAGAAAAGAAAAGCTCAAGTGAGCAAAATAAAAATGACATAAAAGTAAATGCTCAAGTGAGCAAAAATGAAAATAACATGAAATGTAAATGCTAAAGTAAATAGTACATAAAGCATAAAATCATAAAGTAAAGAGCATAAAATAAAGTCAATTGTTAGAAATTAGTGGTTAGTTGGATGACCATCTTGAAACTTGCATTAGGAACTCATTAGAGGATTGGTAGAACCAAATCCTCCACACAACAAGTTGCATTTGCTTTTTGTCAAGTATATTATCTATTTAATAAATTCTCAAGGCAACATTTAATGATCAACGATGTTTAAGTGATCCGCATTGACCAAAATTGATGAAGATCTATTAGAGGATTGGTAGAACCAAAGCATCCACACAATGAATCTCAAGGTTATTGGATCAAAGGGATCAAATTAACATACTTGGGCTTGCAAACATTTGTTTGGGCCACGAATGATCATTTATTCGAATCGGGACAAAATTTAGCACTATGTTAAGCAATCATAAGTGGACTTATGTAGAAGTAGCACCTATTTTGAGGCCGGTCAATAGCAATCTATGTACTTCATGTTTGGATAAATGATATAGAGATCATCACCCCTTAACATGTAGCACAATTAAAAAAGAAAGGGATAAGATGAAGAGAGAGGGGAATGATAAGCTAATTTGGATCACTACCTTAAATTTCTTTCATCTTTAAATTCAACCACTCATCTAGATGGATTAAAGCACTAAACATATCATTAATACAAAGCACCAAGAATGAATTAAATAATTCACTCTTTGATAGATTGGAATTGATGAACATTTACCCAACTTCATCTACACCACAAAGTCCATTGAATTTAAAGAGAAATTGGACATTTAAAATTGTAATCCAAATCATCCATCAAAGAGAGTGAGCAGAAAAAAAATATTTGAGTCAAACAGTCCCAAAATAAGGCAAAAAAAGTATTTTTGGCACTGTTACAATCAATTGTGCTTAGACAGCAACCAATTGCATCACCGCGGTTTTTTCAGATTAATTTTCTGTGACAATCGATTGCAATGTTACAACAATTGATTGCAACCTGTTAAAATCAGTAGAAAACAACATTTCAAGGATCAAATTCTTGTTCCAACTTTTCATCAAACACCTTATGATCATGGATCCAATTGAGCATGAAAATTCCATCAAATTATGAGAAAATAGCACTAATGGAATCATAAAACAGTTCTCAATGAATCAAAACCATAAATCTACAAGAGATCACATTGTGAAAGATGATGATCCAACTTACCAAAGGTAGAATTAGAGAATTATCAAACAACTTCCAGAATTTGCTTCAATTCCACCACAAGATTCAATTACCAAAGCTTGGATGTAGAGAATTGATGAAGAAAAAGTATTTGGATGAAGGTTTAGCTCAAAGATTAGTAAGCTTCAATGCAAAGCTTACTATCCTTTTTTTGAAAATGAGGCTTTGAGTGAATTTGGTAGATGGAGAGAATTAGGAGATTATTTAGCAAAATGAGTTTGGCTATCAAAAGCTTGTGACTTGAATGAAATGAGGTCTCTATTTATAGAGTTTAGGATTGGGATTAGTGGTAATTTGGTAATTGATTCTTGGAGCCAAAAATTGAATTAATGATATAATTTTCAAATTATGCAGAAAAATTGGAGCCAAAAAGATAACAGTTTGAAATTGCTGGCTTTTTTCAAAAATCACGTATGTTTTGCTACTATGAGTCGACACAAGAGTCGTATGCGTCGAAACATTTTAGTTGTATAACACAGCATGAGTCGACGCGAGCTTCTATGGGTCGATACAAGCTTTTCTTTCAACACAATACATAATCAATCAATTTGCATGAGTCGACACATAACATGTATGTGTCGACACATGCTAGTCATACAAAACAGGATGAGCCGACATAAGCCTCTATGGGTCGATGCATGCTGCTTTTTCAACACAATACAGAATCAATCAATTTTCATGAGTCGACACATAACACGTTTGTGTCGACACATACTAAATTTTTTTGAATTTTTGAAGGCTAAAAACACAGTTTTTCAAAGATTGTGCATAATACACTTTGTGAAACCGATTGCACTATGGGAACAATTGATTGTACAGGAAAACAAAAATGAAAAATTTTAATTTTTTTTTTTTTGAAAATAGAGATTTTAGGGAAATAATACTGGAAAACCTTATTTGTCGGATGCTTTGACTCGGTACCTACAAAACACAAATATGCAAAGGCAAAGACAAATATTTTTTGTATTTTGGTTAGAGGTTAATTATCAACGCATATACAAAATACACAACTAAGGTGCTTGGAGATTCCTCGAGAGCAAACTTAAAGATAGGAGATAGAAAAAGATAAAGAACCAACCCTAATGTGATTTTTTTATGATCAAGTTGATATAATATGATAGGGGAATCTTAGGGGAAAAAATTGGGGTGCAACACCATGTTTTTCGACGGGGCTTCCAATGCTTTGGGAAATGGAATTGGTGTTGTGATTATTTCTCTTGAGGGTTGTCACATTGCTTTCACTGCTAGACTATGCTTCAATTGTACGAATAACATGGCTGAGTACGAGGCGTGCATCTTGGGTTTAAAGGCTGCCATTGACTTAAGGATTAAGCATTTAGATGTATTTGAAGACTCTGCTCTAGTGATTAGCCAAGTAAAAGGAGAATGAGACAGACACTAAGCATCTCAACCTGATTCCTTACAAGGAGCTTGTGTTAACTCTGATTCCATACTTTGAGGAGATCACCTTTGAACATTTCCCTAGAGAATAGAATCAGTTGGCTGACGCCTTAGCAACAATGTCTTCCATGTTCAAAATCAGATGGGACAACGAAGCTCCCATGATTACAATCGAAAGATTTGACAAACCTGTGCACTTCTATGAGCTTGACACTGAAGAAGAGAAACCATGGTACCCTGAGGTGAGGATATATCTTGAGGCACAAGAATATCCTGAAGGAGCTTCCATCAATGATAAGAAATTCTTGCGAAGATTTTCAGCCAAATTCTTTCTAAACAACAGAATCCTATACAAGCGCAACTATGATTCTACTCTACTTCGATGTATGGAAAATAAGGAGGCAGAGAAAATTATGGAAGACATGTATGTTGGCCTCTTCGGGACCCACTCTAGTGGACACACTATGGCCAAGAAAATCCTGAGGGCTGGTTACTATTAGTCCATAATGGAAACTGATTGTCATCATCACTCAAGGACTTGCCACAAGTGTCAAATATATGCTGACAAGGTCCATGTACCTCCTATTCCTCTAAATGTCATGACTTCTCTATGGCCGTTTGCAATGTGGGGCATGATATGATTGGAGAGATCAAACCTACCGCTTCCAATGGACACCGCTTCATCCTTGTTTCCATTGATTACTTTACCAAGTGGGTCGAAGCTGCCTCATATGCCTCAGTAACCAAGAACGTGGTAGCCATATTTATCAAGCATAACCTTATTTTCCATTATGGTATCCCCTAAAGGATTGTCACCGACAATGGGACCAATCTTAATAATGTTATGATTACGGAACTTTGTACTCAGTTTAAAATCAAGCATCACAATTCTTCTCCGTACAGACCTAAGATGAATGGCGCAGTGGAAGCTGCCAATGAAAATATCAAGAATATTATGCAAAAGATAGTGGTAACGTACAAAGACTGGCATGAGATGTTACCGTTTTCTCTCCATGGCTACTGTACATCAACTCGAACGTCAACAGGGGAAACTTCTTTCCTTGATCTACGACATGGAAGTTGTCCTACCTGTCAAAGTTCAAATCCATTCTCTAAGGATCATGAAGGAAGCAGATTTAGGTGAAGACGAATGGATTCAGACTAGGTTGGATCAGTTGAACTTGATTGACGAGAAGATACTGGTTGCTGTCTTCCATGGTCAAATGTATTAAAAGTGTATGATCAAGGCATTCAACAAGAAGATCAAACCTCGAGTATATCAAGCTGGTGACTTGGTAATAAAGTGCATCATTCTTCTGCAAGGCGATCCCAGGGGAAAGTGGACTCCCACTTACGAAGGGCCATTTGTTGTAAAGAAAGTTTTCTCTGGTGGTGCCATGATGCTGACCACTATGGGCGGTGAAGACTTCCGACATCTCGTGAACACGAACATAGTTAAAAAATACTATGCATAAAATGACCCGCTAGGTTGACACACCTAGGAAAAAAATAAGGTTATCCTGGCGAATCAAAGAGGTTCGAGCAAAATTTAGGGATATATGCAAAAGATTGTACACCCGAAAAGTCGAAAACCCGAAAGGGAGATTTGGACAAAAATGGGTATCCTGGTGGGCTGAAAACCCGAAAGGGCGGTCCAGGAAAAAGTTAAGGATTAAAGCGTATGACTATGTCCCGTGGGATTTTTACAGCTAGCTTTATTACCAAAGTCCAAAGTTCAAATGGTCCAAGATCAATCGAATCAACTCCTATTCAACGACAAGGGATAAGGTTCGAAGACATCGGGGCAATAGTGCAGTTAGAACACAATGAGATCACTTCCACATGGCTATTATTTTTTGTTTTCACTTTGTATTCTTTCCATTCTTTCGATGATTTCCTCTTACTAGGATCTCGGTCTCTTTGTACAAAAATGTCTGTTCATGGGTAAAACACCAATACAAATATACTTTGAAGTGCAGACTTTCTGTTTTGTTTTTGTTTTAAGTGCAAAAGTGTCCAATGACTAAAATTGAATGAACATATGCATATGAACATGATTAAACTTTTAACAAATGTATGCTTAAAAATAGTGACAAGCATATCCTAAAATGCATTTGAGATATCCCCACAGAGTTAGTTAAATAACATTATTTCGATTCATAAAATCCCCAGCCAGAGTTTCAATCTCCGGAAGATCCTCTCCCCAGCTGAGTTGATCTTAAAAGGAAGCCTTATGGAATTCTTCCTAAAAAATATCCTCCCCAGCAGTGCATTAAGTATCCTCTTCAACAGGGTTTATTTCCCCAATAAACTACATATTCCTAATCTTGAGTTTACCTCTCAGACTATTACAAATCAAGGGACCGCAACCCCTAATCCCCAGTGAGGTTGCCAACGGAGTTGTTACTATCCTCAAAAGTTACTGTGAAGCCTGGAACCCGGCCTGATAATAGTTGACTCCATTCCTCCAAAGCAATTTACTGTGAAGCCTGGATCCGACCAGATACAGTTCAACTTCATACATTCAAGAAAATTACTGGAAGATTGGACCCGACCAAATAACAGTTAATCTCATTTGCAAGTTACTAAAGCCTGGACCCGACCAGATAATAGTTCAACTTCTCAAATCATTACTGAAGCCTGGATCCGGCCAGATAACAATAAATCGCAATTCCAAGTTACTAAAGCCTGGACCCGACCAGATAATAGTTTAACTTCTCAAATTGCTTAAGCATGGACCCGACCAGTCAACAGTTGCTAAAACCTGGACCCGACCAGATACCAGTTAATCTCAAGTATAAATTGTTGAAGCCTGGATCTGACTAGTTAACAATTTAAAATTCTGAAGCCTGGACCCGACCAGATAACAATTCCAATTTCTGAAACCTGGACCCGACCACATAACATTAAATCTCAAATTTAGTTGTCAAAACCTAGACTCGACCAGATAATAGTTCAACTACTCAAATCATTACTGGAACCTGGATCCGACCAGATAACAGTAAATCTAAAATCCAAGTTACTAAAGCCTGGACCCGACCAGATAATAGTTTAACTTCTCAAATTGCTTAAGCCTGGACCCGACCGGTCAACAGTTCAAGCCTGGACTCGACTAGATACCATCTAACCTCAATAAATTGCTGAAGCCTGGACCCGACCAGTTAACAATTTAAAATTCTGAAGCCTGGACCCGACCAGATAATAGTTCTAATTTCTGAAACCTGGACCCGACCAGATAACAGTAAATCTCAAATTTAGTTGCTAAAGCCTGGACCCGACCAGATATTAGTGTAACTTCTTTCATCTATAGAGCCTGGACCCGACCAGTTAACAGTTCGAGTTGCTGAAACCTGGACCCGACCAGAGAACAGTTTAATTCTTACAAATCACTAATAAAACTCCTCTCCACTAGTAGAGTTTGCCACCATCCCAGCGAGTTGCTGCAAAGTCTGGAATATAACCAGATAACAATCAACTTCTTTATCCTTAGCAAGTTACTGCGAAGCCTGGAATCCGACCAGATAATACTTAATTTCATCTTCCCTAGTTAATTTCATCTTCCCCATGTTGTGAATCTTGGGTCCGACCAGATAACAATTAACTTCCATTCTCTCTAATCAAGAGATAACCCCCCAGTAGGGAAACAGACAACTAAAACTCCTGAACTCTGTCCCCCAAACAGAAATCAACACTCTCCATAGAGTTTCCCTCAGGCAAAGTCAATGTTCCCCATCAGAGTTTTCCTCAAACAACAAAACAAGAATCTCCAGCGGAAACATTCTAAACAAGGCCTGAAGATGTGCATACCCTTCATGTCCAATAATAGTCTGGGATTTAACTTCTCAAAGGCTCCCCAGCATTTGTCAACGATTTATTTTCCAAGACAAAAATACATTTCAATAACATTTCACATTCATGCATCGTATTACATACATGCATACATCATAATCTCATTTATTTTGAGAACATCATTGCAACATGCATACATCTGCATGTAACCAACCCTTTTCCTTGTCGGAAAAGTCGACCGACAAGACAAAGACATATTTTGGTTAGAATGGTCTCCCCAGTGAAGTCGCCAAACAACATACCTCTTCTGTCACTTTTGATGGCATCAATAAGCCCATCTCTGAAAAACTTTCCATCACCTATCCATATGGAATCTTTAAGCCTATTCCCGACACAATCAACCAACACATCATCGAGTGCAAATTTCTGGGCACTCTAGTGTTCAATCATCTTTCACCTTCAAGTTACGAATGGCGAGTCCGCCAATCTAACTCTTCAGGTTTAAGAAGATTGAACAGGGGCAACTGTTGTACCCCAAAATTTTCCCTCTCTTTTCTCAAGACATTTCTCATAAAGATCTGCAAAAGCTCAAGCTTGCACAAGTATCGACTAGGTCAAGCCATCTCCTCAACACTAATACCTCAAAATTAGGGTTTGAGTTTGCACAAGAACAACTGGACTTCTAATACTTCAAATGACGTTCATGGATCATTATGGATCTTCAAGAATTCTCATGTCAAGTTTCAAGTCTTGTATCACAAATTCTGCTCAGTCAATTGACCAAATGACCAAAAATCAGTTGTGTTGATGATAAAGTCAATTGTAGCATCAAAAGTCAAACTTTGACTTTTTGGTTAACATTAAGTATCAAAGATCAAAATTCATCAAGACATCCAAGAATATCAATCTTGATCATCAAGAAGTCAAGAAAGTCAAAAGTCAATTTGAAAAGTCAAACTTTTCAAGACTTAGAAATTTTTCTAAGTGTCTTTTATACATGATAATTTCATTTCTTCATGCCAATTTTTCACCATGATGCAAGATGATTAAAGGAAAACTTCCAACATGAAAGTTGTAGATCTCAATGAGATCTAAAACTTTGTAGGGTAGAATAAGTTCTATAAATGCTTGTATTTTGAGTTATGAATTCCTAAAGTCATGACATTTTCATAAAACACTTAGAGAAATTTTCAACAGATTTTGGTCAGGATTTTATCCCAACTTCTTGGCATTTTTTCACATAGCACCAAGATGATTTTGTCAAAATGGCCAACATGAAAGTTATAGAGGATGTTTCAAGATTTCCAAAACATCCAAGAGTATGAATTTATCATACATGAGCTAGGAGATTCAAGGGCATGAAGTTGGGCATTCATTCTTGAATTGCAAGTCATTTTAGTCAAGAACACATAACAAAACCCTTATGCCATGCTGCATAATCTTGTGTTGTGGGCCTTCTTGCTTGCAAATCTCATCATAATTTAATGGTTACACCCACTCTTGAGCTATTACCCAAGTGATTAAGCCATTATCCAAAAGATCTTTCCATTTATGGCATAAAGGCACCATTGATATTCTTGAAAAGCAAGCTTGTGGGTATAAAACTTGTCTTGAACCCATACCTTGTTTATTTCTGATTTTACTCCACCATAAATCATGGAAATTATCCCCTCTAAGCCAACAACTTTGGTACTTCATCTTGGGACCATGACATAACTTGATATTTGCAATCCAACCTAGCCATAACTCCATAGTTTGTAAACCAAATTAGCTTGTTCACAAACCTCTTGCCTATAAATATAAGAAGCATTTGCAAGAGAAAGAGGTAAGAAAAATAGAGAAAAAAGCCAGAAGTTTTGTTGATTAACCCTCAAAATCTCACATTCACAAAACCTATAACAGTCCACAAAGCTTCCACTCTTGAGCTTTGAATCCAAATCCTAGAACTCTACATACTTTGCAAATTATGTCCAAACATCTAAGCACCTCACATACATCACTTAGAAGTTGTTCAAACTCAAGAACAGGCTTCTGTAACATCTCTATTTTCCGAGCTCAAGAACACTCAAGGCAGCAACTCAAGCTCAAGACACAAATTCCAGCTTCAAGGTAAGTCTCCTTGACTTTAAACTCTTCAATTCAAGCATAATTAGTTGATTCATCTTTGAAGATAAAATGTAATAATCATTCCCCTTGAAGCTAACCTTTGTTTATCTTCCATTCTTGTCATTTATGTGTTGAGAACTAACCCATGTATGCAGCAAAACAATGTTGAAGTGAAAAAATAACAGTATGAGTCGACACATACCTATTTGAGTCGACACAACTTAGTGAAAAATAGGTTATGAGTCGACACATAGCCATATGAGTCGACATATACTATTGTACAGGCCCAAAACAGAAGGAAAAAAAAGGTGTATAAGTCGACACAAAGCACGTATGAGTTGACACATGCAGGGTATGAGTCGACACATACCATTATGCATCGACTCATACTGAGTTGATTTGGCAACACAGGGGCAAAGGAAGGTTATGTGTCGATGCAAAAGAGCATGTGTCGACACATAATGTTTAAAAATGCATTTTTTTTCTTTCCTTTTCCTTTGTTTTTACATATTTCACATATTTTCTTCATGGCTATTCAATATGTTGTAATATTTAAGCTCCTATCAATCCCCATTTGTAAATTGTACCCCCATCCCCTTAAACGATGTAATAGTGTATGACTTTATTTTTCGCAATTTGCCGCTTTAAAATAAAAATTCTAGTAACTAGGTTGTGTATGGAAAGACTAAAATCAATCCTAGACAACCATAATCCAAGACTAAACAATGCACGAAATCAAAACACTTGCACACTACATCTCTAGGGTTTAACTCCACTTGTTGCCTTGAGAAAATGGTCATGTTATGCATGTGAGATGCCTTAGCAAAAATAATCAAAAATATAAGATCATAGTCCCTCGATGACGCTTCGAATGTTGCCTTATAAAAGATCTTAGACCCTTAAGAAAAAGGCTAAGGTATCTCACAACATTGCATTTTTATGACTATGCGACGACCCGCGCCTGTCCCTTTACATCCAAAGATAGGGCTTCTTACCAATCAATGGTAAGGTAGCATTGTCAAAGGAAGAGATAAATGAACAAAAGACTTTTGAGTAGGTAGAATGTTCTTAGTTGCTTGCTCACAACCCATCTTCAAAAACAAACATCTTTTCAAACACACCAAACACTTTGTATGCATTCTTATAGAGACGAGAATCATTACAAAGTTTTCCTAAACGAAGGCGCCTTTCAAAAATACTTTCAAAACCCATCACAAACACATTTCTAACAAAGCAATTTCAAAAGTGATCTAGCAAGCAACTAAGAGCCCATAGATAACTATGAATGAAAATGGTGTTAACACCTTCCCATTTAATAACCTACCCCCCAAACTCAAGAAAATATCTCAAAGGTCTTTCATGTTCTTTTCACCCTTTCCTTATTGGATAAAAGAAAAGTCGGTGGTGACTCTTACTATCCATAATAATTGCGATAAAATGCAAAACAATCAAGTCAGTTCTCCCACCGTATTATAACATGCATTTTTATTTTATTAGAATTACTTGACCAAATAGTACAAAGTTTATAACAAATAACACTTGTAAGAAAGAAATTAAAATTTGAAATGATAAAGGCCTAATGATCTAGAGATAAGTCTTCTTGTTGATCCACTGACTTTAGGGGATTCTTTTTAGTCTTCGTATTTATCAAAGCAAGGGCAACCATTCACCAATGAGACCCCTTCTTCAAAAGTCAACTGCTTATTATCGATAAAATCTTGGACCTTGTGTCTGAAAGCCCAACACATTTCTATAATATGTCCTGGATAGTTGGCATGATACTCGCATTTGGCATTGGCATCTTATTTTCGTGGGGGTGGCCCAACTGGAGGAGCTAGATGTTTTAGCTCTAGTAAAGATGCTTCGAGTAGATGTTGTAGAAATTGACCGTGAGGCATGGGAAGAGGGTCAAACTTTCTTTTCAGCCTTTTATCCTGTTGTGGTCCTCGTGGAATTTTTAGTGGTTGTTGTAGTTGCTGTCGAGGCGGGGGAACTTCCCATGGTGGCTGCATCTGCGGTGCTGAATAGGCCTATTGCTGGGATGATGAAGGGTTGCCTTCGCTCCTTAGTAATAATTTCATGATCAAGTTCATATGAGTCTTCAACTGGTGGACCTCCTCCTTCAATACTTTTTGGCCTCTTCTGAGTTCCTCCATGACTTCTTGAGACATGCTTTGAGTTTGATAGTGAGTATCGAGAATCTTGCTAGTTGAATCACAGTTGGATAAGGGTGGAAGTGTAAATGATATGAACTTTGTGAAAATGGATGAAAATGAATATGTATGAAGATGCTTGGGTATGAAAAAACATTTTTTTATTTTAGGTATGCTAAAAAAGGTTTCATGGACATGTAATGCGATGTAGACTTAGTATGAGGGTAGACGTAGGGGTACTCTATACAGGTCTAATGGTAGATATGAAAATGATAATATCCTACAATGTCTCAGAGATTGAAACAGATGGGAATTCCTTATGGACGAAGATAATAAATATGGATTTGATGATATCCTACACTGACTCAGAGATTGAGACAAGAAGGAACTCCTTAAGAATAATAGATATGGATTTGAAGATACCTGACACTGACTCAAAAATTGAGGCATATAAGAATTCCTTTAGGACGAAGATAATAAATAGGGATTAAAGGATACCATACACTGACTCAGATATTAATACAAATAGGAATCCTTAAGGATGAAGATGATAATAGATATGGATTTGAGTATACCCTACACTGACTCAGATATTGAGACAAATATGAATTCCTTAAATATGAAGATAATAATAGATATGGATTTGAGGATACCCTACACTGACTCAGATATTAAGACAGATAGGAATTCCTTAAGGATGAAGGACCATAGAAGACGAAGAGGAATCCCTTCAAACTAGGGATCACAACTAAGGGAAGAGAATTCCTACAAGCTAGGAATTGTGATAGTCTAATGGGAGGTTTAGGAATCCCTACAGGCTAGGGGTTATGACTCATGAAATATAAGCCCTACAGGCTAGGGATTGTGGTATATCGGAAATAACGCTTACGGGTGAATGGTATCCTTAGAAGGTAGGCTCCATGTTTTGGCCTATGGTTAGTCTACCCTTCCCATAAGGTGGCTTCCTTAAGGGTATTATGAATAACACCAGAGGGAAAAGGCACAAGGGCCCCTCTTAGGTGGAGCCTCTTTACCGACCGAGACTTTCGTCTCAAAGTCGTGAAAGGTCTCGTCATAAGATTTTGGTTAGGGTTGTACAAAGAGTCATGGGTGGAATTCCAAAGTCCTACTCGTCAAGAGGATATCTCTTAATAAGTATTCCTTTTACGGAATTCCACCTACTCTAGGCGAAGTCATCACATAAACTCGCAGGGATGATGTACCCCCTAAGCTAATAGACAAACCTTCTTTCTAAGGGTTATTTTGAAAATAATTTTTTGAAATTGAAATCCCGCCACACAGTAAATATAATAATAAAAGAGACAAAGAATAAATAAATAAAATAAAAACCCAACCAAACAAAAACCTAAAAACTAAGGGAAAGGCTTCTAAACCTAGGGTCGAAGTCCCCAACAGAGTCTCCAGCTGTAGCAACTGGTTTCTTAATCAGGGTCGTTGCTACTAGTTTTTATCCTAAGGAAGAGAATCTAATAGGAAACCCTAATTTGTAAACAGAGATTTTAAGTTTCGGACTTCTTTAGATGAAAGGAAGGTGTTAGGCACCCTTCATCTACCTTATTCTTAAGGATACTAGGTTTAGGTTTAGGTAAAAAGGGTTTTAATTTTTTAATAGGAGAAAAGGGTTTGTTTTTTAATTGGGGGGAAAGGGTTTTGATTTTTAATAGGGGAACTCGCCATGATTTTAGTCGTATTCCTACGTATCCTCTTATGAGGAATCAGAGTCCCAATTCGTAGTTCGTAGTTGGTTGGTGTTTTTTATAGGGTTGCGTAGAATTGTTTTCGAATTATCCTTGAACTTTGTCTGGGTTGTAAATTGAGTGATTGTAAACGCAGTTTGCAGTTAAACTTGAAATTAATTCTCCTTAACACTTTTTCGAAAATATCTTGTAGTTTTTATTAAGTTAGTGGAAAAATGGTTTATTGTTGGTTAGCTGTTTTGGTATTAGATTTGATTAAGACCTGGAGCGGGGGAGTCTGATATAGTCTCTTCCTCACGTGTTCTCATCACGGGGACATATATTGACCACGTGTTGCTCGATATGAAGGATGCGGAGGAAGTCTGATATAGTCTTCCTTACCACGTGTTCTCATCACGGGACTAGATATTGATCACGTGTTGCTCGCGGGTGGAATATTTGATGAATTGCGTGGATTTTGATATAGATTATAATTTAAGATTTTGATTCAAATTTAATGTTTGATTTATGGATTGAAAATTGAAGTAGAAGTGAATAATTGAATGAATATGTATGTAAAAAAAATAGCATTAGAGTTAGTAAACATATTTTAAAGTTAATAATAATAAAAGCTTTAATTAGTAAAAATCTATTTATCTCAATTTGTTAAGTAATTAGTAATATGACGAATTTTAAATTTAGAGTTTATAAAATAAATGTTGATTATAGAAAAATAAACATTGGTTAAATAAAAAAAGATTTTTGTTGCTACAATTTATAAGGAAAGATTAGGTTCTATGATTCAATAATAATAATAAAATATTTGTAATAAATAAAATTAGATCCACATTATGATTTAGAAAATAAAACTTGCAATAGATTTAAAAATAATAATTTGATTAATAATAAAAATTATTTAGTCATTTTTAATAAAGGAAAAATTAAGTTTGTTATTTTTATAAAAGGTTTATAATATAATCATATTTAGAAAATACTCAATAATACGCCTGATAAAAAACATATTGTACAAATGATAAAAAAATAAATCATAAAACAATTTAGAATAAAATATAAAAATAATAAATACTAGAAAAATTAAAATAAACACAAAGAGGATTATTAATGTTTCCGTATTTCATTGTAAGAAGACTTGCCTCTTCCTAGTTTTGTATTGTTCTTATTTAGTAATTTTATCCGCCCTAATTTAGTAATAATAAAGATAATAAAGCTAATTTATCATATAAATTTTTTAGTTTCCTAGTGATTATAGTAAAAATTAAATATTGAGAAAAACCAATTCATATAAATTATAATACTTATACTCACTTGATTAACCATAAGAAATAAAAATTACCAACAACAAAATATTCAAACCATACATGGAAACACTATTAATCACATAAAAGCATTGTTGACGAAATTCTAAAAGCAAAGAAATAAAACTCAAATATTCAAAAAAATTGAATATACATCAAAGAATACAAAGTTACCACCTGAAATGTCGTGATCGATTTAAGTTGCTTTCTTTCCTTCTTCTCGGTCAATCCTTCCTCTTTTTTTGGTACAAGAGTTTCTTGGGTTGATGGAGGACTTTTAGGAGATACTTCGTTGCTGTTCTTTGATGTGAAGAACAACAATTTTAGGAGAACTCTAGTGAGTTGTTGATTTGCTAATTGTTGATCACCAAAATTTTGTTGATGAAGACTTCAGGGTTTCTTTGTTATTGTTCTTCGATGTGAAGAATAACAACTTTTAGGGGAACTATTTTAGTGAATTGTGGATGATTATGAAATTGTGGATGAAAAATAGTGTGAAAGAGTTGTCTATTTATAGATTTTAAATTAGGTTAAAGACACCCAAAAAGGAAATAGTCCATACCAAGAAAAACCCAAAGTTTATGATTTTTATCTTGGTCAACAAGTCTACAAATTCTGACCAATAAGAAATCAGTTTTGTCAACATGTGACCAATCAAAAAGTGACAAATCATGTGATTTTGTTGTTTTTATATTTTATATGATTTTTGGTTAGTTTTTAATTAAAAATTAAAAAAAGTGAAAAAAAATATTTTTGAAAAATTATTAATTAAAAAATACGAAAATTATAATTTAATAATAAAAAAAAGACTTTTTGGGAAGATTTATACCAATTGAGATTTGATTGAGAATTTGGTGGACAAGATTATGAACCTAGACACTTTTGTGATTTTTTTTCTCAATATTGTGATAGATTTTGTGATTAATAAAAATTGGTTTTGAAAGATCTCAATCATTTTTAATATCTTGACTATCAAGTGTATAAAATATAAGATTTAAAAAAATAAAAAAAATAATTTAAAAATACCCTTAAAATAGAAAGCGAAAATAATAATAAATTAATTGGAAAATGACTTTTTTATCCTTTTTATTGAAAGAACACACAAAAGAATATAAATGCCAAAAAGTAGTGTAACAGGACTTGAACTCACGACCATCCACTTGTAAGCCTTACTCTCTTATGAATTGTGTTACGTTATTCATTTGAAATAAAAAGCCAATTAAAAATATATGAAGATGATCAATTATTTTCTATTTAAAAATATAAATAATTTTAAAATTATTATATTTTTAAATTAACTCGAAAACGAATATTTACAAAACCCCAACATATTAGTGTAAATCAAAAGAATTTTATAAAAATCAAAGTTTGAAAATAAACATGATGGTAGCACTGAGGGCGAGCAAATTTGGGGTATGACACCCCTATAGTCGAGCAACGCATCGATGTTTTTTATGTGCTCGTCTGAATCTACTGTGTCGTTGTATGTCCCTAAGTGTGGGGGTTCTCGAGATCAAGAGGAAGCGGGGTCTCCATGAACTCACTTGATAGCGGGTCGTGGGGCTCGTCGTTATTGCTATGATCAAGAGAAGCTGGAGGGGAGTAGTTGTTTCTTCCTTGGCGGGGGCTGCTATCTCATTGGGGAGAGGTTCTTCTTAGATGTTACATCGACTTGAGCGACGAAGAACGGTCACGATGGAGTCTTTGGTCGTTCTTCGTTTTCTTGGACATCAGGAAGCATTGATCTCTATAGGGAGGTGTACGACCTCGTTTCTTGAGGAAAGAAACCTCTTGCCACTCTCGTACAGGAAGACGGCCACATCTTGGTGATAATGGACCGTGGAAGTCATATGATGGTGTCTCCGAGGAGGATACTTTGATTGCTTTTTCTCTCATGCCCCAAAATCCTCTCGCTCTACTGCAAGATTAGGGCATTGGTTTGATTGAGGGCAGCGAGCAGTGCTGCCATGGCCGAATCAACATTTTATGGAATAAGAACTAGTTGTAGGATTTCTGACAACTCTTTGATGGGGTTCTTAGACCTCTGATCGTCCAAGAACTGGAGATTATCGCATTCAATATCGACCGAATCTGGGGACGATGTTTGCTCGTCTCTAACATCGAGGGCATTCTCGAGACGAGGATGCTCTTGGCTCTTGTCTGTCTTGTGGACGGGAGAGAGTATACTCTTTCTAGAAAGGTGGTGGTCATCATGGTCGACCATGAATGAAGTTGTGAAGGTATCTTTGGTCTTCAGTTTTGAGGAAAAGGAAGACGGGGGAGATAGTTTCCCACAGACGCCTGATAAGTGAAAATTGTAGTTATTTTTGTATATACTTTTTGTTTCACTTATTGACTATTTAATATCGGTAGAATAAACCTGACTTTTGTGTATATATATATATATATATATAGAGAGAGAGAGATATTTGTGTTTTTTATTCATTTTTGTAACGTTTGATGTTTTTCCATTCATTTTTTAGGTATTTATTGCATTTTGGAGCATTGAGGAATAAGGTGTCGAAGACACAACTCTAGATGCGCATTTTCGGAATACAATACTAGTTTTGCCCAGGAGAGCCCGTTTAGCGCACAAAAGACCGCTAAGTGCGAGTACGCTCAACACATTTTGTCGTGCGCTGCTTGCGTTTTGATATTTTGGCAGAAGCTTAGTTTTGGAGCTCTGTTAGTGCGGTTTAGGTCGGTTTGATATTTAAATATTGCACAACCCACTTAGCGCGGTAAGCCTGCTAAGCGCGGTCTGCTGAGATTTGTTTTATAACTTCATTTTCAGTTTATTTTTTGTTATAGTTTTGGGGAAATTTTTGCTCTTAACCTCATCAAACTCCAATTTTGTTAGGATTAGCTTAGATAACAACTATGGAGCTTGTATACGAATGATCTGGGGTGGATTACTCTTCAATCGGCACTGAAAAACCGGTAGATTTGTGGTTCATTTCTCTGTTTCTTTGTGTATTCTCTTTTGGTTGGGTTTGTACATGTATTTACTTTGATATTATGTATAATTGTCTCTATTGGTGTTATATAAAACTTGCTTTACAAATCTTTGTCGATTGTTATCCTTGATTTTTGCTCTATGCCAGGGGTTTGAGTTGTTATAGACATATACTGCTTGAATTCTTATCTAGCATGATTATCTATTACTTTCTGGATTCTAGAGATAGATTTAGAGCTGACATTCAATTAGGGTGTTTGTGATTAATGCCTCTGTGTTGTTTGTGTCGCTCTGAGATATCGTCGATGCAAGCGAGCACAATTGACTTCTGTGTTGTTAAGGTTAGTTGAGAGATTGTCGCCGAGGTGCTACAGTGAGTGTTGTGTATGACATGTGATGACATTGATAAATATTGTAGGTTTAGTATAATAGGTCGATAGGTTTAAGTATGTGAGAAGTAGTATATATGTATGCTTAATAAGTTATTTCTTTTTCCTTTTTATACATTTATTTTTTGTTGATACATTTCCTTTCAACCCATTTATCCCCAAACTCATTAACAAGAGATTTGTTGAATGATATTTCAATACACCAATCTTTGTGGAAATGATACGATAAAACTTAAATATCACCTGGTTAAAATAATACTTTACTTTTTGCTTGCCGCTTTACCGCTTCAGCAAAATGGCGCCGTTGCCGGGGATTGGTGTTTATTGTTTCGCATTGATAATTTCTTTTTTTTTTGAGTTTTGTAATTAATGTATATGTTGTATAGTACGTGTACATAAACTTGTCTATTTTTACTTGTACATGTTTTGTGTTTACTTTCCATACTTGTGCATATATGTGTTTTTCTTTGTTTTCTCGTATTGTTGTGAATTGACTCATTTTCGTAACGTTTGTTGTGTGCTTGTTAGGACACTTTCTTTAGGTTTGCACGGTGTGACAATACCATGGGATGACGAGAGGAGGTTACTAGATCGCATAATAAAGGTGTCTAGTTTACGACGTAAAACAAGCATGTTTTATTTGTATTCGTTTATGTATGTGTTGACTTGTGTTTTAACAAGTTGAATTGGACCTGTTTTAAATTCTCAAATTTTCACTTTTCAACTTGTTTAATTCACTTTCAACTGTTTGTTTTGTTATGTCAATTTGTGTTTTTCCGCAAGCTTGTCGTGTTTAGCTTGAGGAAGTTTGTATGTTGTAAATATTATATGTTTGAGGTTGTGTAGGTGTACGTGGAGTTTGCATAGCAGTTTCACCAGTTGCCATGTTTTTCTGCAAGCCGTTTAGCGCACCCTGCTATACAGAGCCAGTGGATTCTTTTTAATTTTTCACTTGGATCTACTTTTTCCCACTTCCACCAAAGCTTTGTATTAGTAATTAACAATATTATCATTTTAAATAATTATTTTGTTGTTGTTTGGACTCAAATTTTGGTTCGATGGCTTGAGGTCGCTTTTGGTGATTTTCCGATTTTGAGTGTGTCAATTTGCAGATGTATGGTAATGATAGTTTTTGAAGTTGGTATATGCCAGGTACTCGTTTATCACTTTCTATAGCATAACATGTTTAGGAAACTTGTCATTTGTATAATTATCATACCATTCATTCTTTTTGCATTACTTGTTTTTTATTGAATCACTTTAGTTCCCTTTTTACCCATAAATGTGAAGAAGCTTTCCATTGTTCATATGTTTTTGAGGCCATAATTCTCGTTTTAATTGGATTTCATTATGTTTAATATTTTGTTTGTGTTTATTATATGAATGCATGAACATGATCAAGGCATTTTGTTTCATTTTGAGCATAACTACTTAACCAAATAGTCGATTCACCTTGTGAGTGTGTGATCATTAGTATCCCCTTTTGACTTTTTTGTCGATGTCCATGTTATTTTTGCTAAATGCTTGTCTATGAGTGTTTAGTTTATATTTTTGTATGGACATTGATTCTTTGTTTTCTTTAACCCTTAACTATGATTTGTAGTTTAAATTTTGCCTTGCCTTAGAAAGTATGGAGTATTCATATTATGATGATGGTTGAATTCAAGTTGGGGAGAAGAATGTTTATGTGCTAATGTTGTATTACTATGAGGTTGAGAAAGAGAGAGAAAAAGAAAGTAAAAGAAAGTAAAAAGTGTAAAAGAAAGAAGAAGAAAAAAGAGAAAAGTTTTGAAAAACAAAAACAACAAGAGTTCAAATAATATTGTGATAATAAGTGATGTGTGTTGGGTTGAGAAATTTGGAATAAAGAACAAGTTTGATTGAGATTATTTTGCTTGAGTCTTTGTGAGTTGATCACTCCCTTAGGTTAAGGAAAGTTTTTGTTTCGATTAGCTTTAGGACTTATTCCTTGTTTGTTAACCAAGCCACATTACAACCTTAAAAAGCCCTAGTGATTCTTTCCTTTGTAATTTCAATATGAGTTTTTTGATGAATGCATAATTTAGTCTTTTGTTTGCAAGATTGTGGATGAGTATTTTTTGTCCCTCACCATTGTGTGTTCTTCATCTACCGATGAATTTTTACTAGGTGTGATTCATGATTGAGCTTATTTTGTTTCAGAATGTTTAGTATGATTTTTGTACTTAGGATTTGTTTCATTTACATGTTGTCATTGTAGTATTGTGGTAAGTATTTACCTTGCGTGTGCATTTTTGTTTGAACCATACATTTGTTTTCCGTTTTTAAAACTTGTTGATTCATGATTCTTTGGTTGATTACTTTTGGTTCTTTGATTTGTTTGGCCTTGTTTGAGGACAAACAAGTTCAAGTTGGGGGGAGTTTGATAAGTGAAAATTGTAATTATTTTTGTATATAGTTTTTGTTTCACTTATCGACTCTTTGTTGTTAATATTGGTTGAATAAACCCGACTTTTGTGTAAATACTTTTAGTTTGTATATATTTGTGTTTTTTATTCATTTGTGTAACATTTGATGTTTTTCCATTCATTTTGTAGGTATTTGTTTCATTTTGGGGCATTAAGGAATAAGGTGTCAAAGAAACAGTTCCGAATGCGCGTTTTCAGAATAAAAGATCAGTTTTTCCCAAGAGAGCCCGCTTAGCATGCAAAAGTCCGTTAAGCGCAAGTGCGATCAGCGTATTTTGTAGCGCGCTGCTTGCCTTTTAACATTTCGGTAGCAGCTTAGTTTTAGATCCCGCTTAGTGCGGATAGCGCACTTAGCGCGGTTTAGGTCAATTTAATGTGTAAATATCATGCAGCTCGCTTAGCACGGTGAGCCTGCTAAGCGCAATCTGCTGAGATTTGTTTTATAACTTCATTTTTAGTTCATTTTTTGTTATAATTTAGGGGAAGTTTTTGCTCCTAACTCCATCAACCTCCAATTTTGTTAGGATAAGATTAGATAACAACTATGAAACTTGCATACTATTGTACCCCAAAAATTTCCCTCCCATTTTCTTTAAGACATTCTCCTAGGGTTCTCAAATGCTCAAGGTTGCTCAAGAATAGATCAAACTAATTCTCCTCGTAAGCAATGGACTTACAACTAGGGTTTCACTTTTCTCAAGGAAGATTGGGTTTCTAAGGCCTCAAGTAGTTTTCATGGTTTCTTATAGGTCTCCAAGAATTCTCATACCAAGTTTCATGCCTTGCATCACAAGTTTGCTCAGTCAATTGCTCAGATGACTGAAAATCAACTGTATTGAACAAAAAGTCAAATGTGGTCAACATAAAGTCAAACTTCAAGATTTTTGGTCAACATCAATATTTTGAAGTCATATTCATCATTTGATCAAGGGTTGATCATGACTCATCAAGGAAACTCTCAAATCATCAAAAGTCAAAAGTTGCCAAATTAGGATTTTCTTAAGGAGAAGTCAACTAAACTTTGACCAAGCATAACTTTTATAAGCTTCATTAGATTTTCCTCAACCAAAGCTCATTGTGAAGGAAATTCAATTCTCTACAACTTTGTCTCTCTAAACTCAAGTCCAAAAAATGCTTCATTTGAGAGATATGGGTCAAAACATTATAGGTCATTCCAAAAGTTAACAAAAAGACACTTTTTGTCAAGGCAACTTACATCAAGATAAAATCTTCAAATGAAAAAGTGATCAATATAGAGATTGTATGGGACATCTTGAGCTTTATAAAAAGTCAAAGATTAACTTCAAATGATGAAAATTGATAGAGTTATGATTGGTGCAAGTTGGGAAATTTCGATAAAATGCATGAAACCCAAATTGATCAAACTCGAATTTTTGGGCTAATGGGCTTGTGTTTCAAGACCCAAACATGTATTAGGCCTCATACTGAAACTCTGAACCTACTCATACACCCCGTTGATTTTTATTCCATTTATTTTTATTTTATTTATTTAAATTCAAAATTAAATAAGATAAAGTCAAGACTTTTCATACAAGGTCCAAGTCCATAATGGTTTAACCTAATTCTTCTCTATATATTGCTCTTCATTCAGACATAACATCACACGAAAACCCTTGCAGATAAAATTATTCCAAAACTTCCAAAAATTTAAGAAACTAGGGCAACACAAAACCCTTATTTTCAGACCTTCTCAATTGAAATCAAGCATTGCATTATCATCTTGAAGTGCCCAGAAATCCATCCCAATCCTCGAGTAGTCAAGATCGTGCCTAGAACATCACGTTCATCCTCACCAATTTTGGTAGTTTTTTTAAAAATTCAAACCTTTGATTTATGCATTGTTAACTAATTTTATAAGTTTACATGTGTTCATATACATCATTAGAGCAAGTTTGATGCATAATATGTGAGCTCTGGCGCAATGGTAAGGCAGGAAGTGATAAAGGCTAAGGGCGTGAATTCAACACCCACCCCTGACATTTTGTGTGATTTTGCTTCTAACTTGTTCTTTTTGCCTATTTTTCCCCTTAATGAAGTGTGGAAGGCTAAGGGCGTGGGTTCAACACCCACCCCTGACATTTTGTGTAATTTTGCTTCTAACTTGTTCTTTTCCCCTATTTTTTCCCTTAATGCAGTGTGGAAGGCTAAGGGCGTGAGTTCAACACCCACCGCTGATATTTTGTGTGATTTTGCTTCTAACTTGTTCTTTTTCCCTATTTTTTCCCCTTAATACAGTAGGGAAGGCTAAGGGCGTGGGTTCAACACCCACCTCTTACATTTTGTGTGATTTTGCTTCTAACTTGTTCTTTTTCCCTATTTTTTCCTCCCTTAAACCCTAAATTCACCTAACCATAAAGCCACAAACCTTTTTTTTACAAACCTAAAATAGTTGTTTATTTTGTAAATCCTAAAAATAATTAGGTTTTAGGTTTTTTATCATTAACCTTTTTAATTAATTTAATTAATCAATTATTTTGTTAATTAAAATTAATTAATTTTTAGGTTTTTTATCATTAACCTTTTTTATTAATTTAATTAATCAATTATTTTGTTAATTAAAAATAATTAATTTTTAGATTTTTTTATCATTAACCTTTTTTATTAATTTATTTAATCACTTATTTTGTTAACTAAAATTAATTAATTTTTAGGTTTTTTATCATTAACCTTTTTTATTAATTTAATTAATCAATTATTTTGTTAATTAAAATTAATTATTTTTTATATTTTTTATCATTAACCTTTTTTATTAATTTAATTAATCACTTATTTTGTTAATTAAAATTAATTAATTTTTAGGTTTTTCATCATTAACATTTTTTTATTAATTTAGTTAATCAATTATTTTGTTAATTAAAATTAATTAGTTTTTAGGTTTATTCATCATTAACCTTTTTTATTAAATTAATTAATCAACAATTTTTGTTAATTAAAATTAATTAATTTTTAGGTTTTTCATCATTAACATTTTTTTTAAATTTAGTTAACCAATTAATTTGTTAATTAAAATTAATTAGTTTTTTAGAATTATTCATCATTAACCATTAATTTAATTAATCAACTATTTTTGTTAATTAAAAATTAATTAGTTTTTAGGTTTATTTTAATCATCATTAAAAAAAACCTTTTCCATAAAAAATCATCAAAAACATTTCCTTTTTTCTCTATTTTTATTTTATTTTATTTTCATAGATAAAGTGTATAGGGTTTGCAATTTGTAATAGTTTAGATTTCTCGCTTTCCTTTTTCATTATTATGTAACTATTTTCCGGGTTGTAATAGCTTAGGGTTTTTCCTTTCCGCTTTCTATTATGTAACTGCCCCAAAGTTGTGTAATAGATTTAGGTTTATCTTTTTTGCTTTTACTTTCCGCACTATTTTACTATTACTGTTAGTAATTAGGATTGTATGACAAGATTAAAAGCAAACGATAGCTAACCCTAATGCAAGATAAAAAATAACTGAATCACAACACACTTTGTGCACTCGCACCTCTAGGGTAACCTCACTTGTTGCCTTCAGATTACAAAAATAGTTATGCCCCTCGAACGTGGGGATGCTTTAGCATTGTCCCTCGAAAACAAAGATCGTAGTCCCTCGATGACCCTTTAGATGTTGCCTTCGGTAAACGATCTAGTCCCTTAAACGATAAATTGCTAAAGTGTCCCTACCAGTTTCCTTTTATGATTGTATGATGACCCACGCCCTTCCCTTCACATCCAATAGATGGGGTTTCCTACTAACTAATAGTAGGGTAGTGCTATCTAAAGGTGGAGGAAAATTACAAGAAAGACTTCGAGTAGGTAGAACGCTCGTAATCGCTTGCTCACAAACATTTCAAAGCAAAACATTTTTTCACAAACACTCATCAAAACGTTTTCAAAAATGCTTTATACGCATTCTCGAGGACAAATACGAGAATCATTATAATGTCTTGCCTTACTATTGGTATTTCAAAATATTTTCAAACATGCACAACAAAAAGCAATTTTCAAAACAAAGTGAACTAAGCGATTAAGAGCCCGTAGATAACTACGGATGAAAAGGGTGCTAACACCTTCCCTTTTCATAACCTACCCCCCGAACTCAAAAATATCAAAGGTATTTCCTATTCTTTTCATCCTTTTCTTATTGGATAAAAGAAAAGTCGGTGGCGACTCTTGCTATCCGCAACATTTGCGATAAAATGCAAAACCAAGTTAATTCTCCCACTGTATTACATAGCTGGCGACTCTGCTGGGGAACTACAAAAAAAGAGGGGTGACCTTAGAGTTTAGGATCACTTTACTTGTTTTTACTTGTTTGCTTTGACTTCTTCACATTTGGGGTTTGCTCGGGTTTTCTTTCTTATAAAAGATCCTATACCCGGATCTGGGGACCTTAGGTAAGTAGCTATAGATCATGGAAATTGTACGGAGTAGACCGATATGGTTGAAGTGATGGCTACGTTAGGGCGACACTTTGATTTATACTGGTGTACCTTGAGTTAGTTGAGGAGAACACTAGGCTGTCACGTGGTGTCATAAGTACTAACTGACTTTTAGAACCTTAATTGACCCAACTTAGCCATTAGAAGATAATGAGACGGCCGACTTTGGTGCAGTCCAAAGTTGGTTGATACTGGATACTACACTCATTGAGATTTGACCCTCGGGATATTTCGGTGGAAAGTGAGTTGTACTGTTGAAACAATGCCTATGAGAAAGATCGGTGATATGAGACTCCTAGAACCCGGTTACTATTCTTAGGACAGGTTGAGCCAACTGAACTTCAAGAGGGTACTTACCTACGAACCCCATGCAAGCCTTAAACCTAAGGCTCTTGTATGCTTTATTTGTGTTTGTTATTTTTTCAAACATGACATAATAACATCATGACATCATACCATATCATTTTCACTGACCATTTCAAGGATCTCAAGGGTCTGTGGTGCATGTTTTTCATGAACCAGACGTCTAGCAAGGGGCAAGAGGATTTATTTTCCTCTAACCAGATGCCATCAAAGACCAAAGTACATTATCTTGAGTCAAAGTATAGGACCCACTTGACATGGTGAGCTTGATTCTCATAGAAGAACGTTCAAAGACACAAAGTTCTTCATTCAAAGCTGCAACCAGACTCAAATTCTAACACTGCCTTTTATTTACCCCGCGAGATCCTTGAAAACATTGATGAAGAAGTGAAAAACACAAGAATGGGGGGGGGGGGGGGGGGTGAATTGAAAACTTTAAATCAAATGTGCAATGACACATTATTTTTATCCTGGTTCGTTTGATCTCAAACTACTCTAGTCCAACCGTCAAGGTGATTTCGCCTCTCTCTATCGAGGACTTAATCCACTAATCAAAAACTGATTACAGTCACTACTTTGACAACTGTCAAATTCCTCTTGAGTACAACCACAATCAAGTTAATCTCAAGGAAAATCTATCTTAATCAAGATACAAGAATTCTGTGTATAATTATTTTTCGTTACAAAAACAGTTACCACAATTGTGATATTTTACACAATTTAGAGCGTAGAAAATAAGTATGTAAGCTTGCAGCCTTTTGAGATGAATTGCAGTAGTGTAGAAAATCATGAACGATTTGATCTCTGAGCTTGTTTATTTAGGAAAAGGAATCATGTCCAACATTAAGCATGATAATGGACATTTAAGCAGTTTCCATATTGAGAAGATCTTGTCTGAATGAAGCCGTTACAAGTGATGTTGTCTTGATTGAATAGTAACGCTTCAGAATCTTACAATCTTGTATGCTACAATTGTTTCAGAACATTGATGACTTAGAGTTGTGTGAATATGATTGTATCTGAACCTTCTGTTCAGAATCAGAGTATTCTTCACTTCAGCACATGTTCTGATCATCATTCTTCAGTGCAAATTCTGATTACCTCAGTGTGAAAGCTTCTATAGCTTTAACTTCTGATGCTGCTTTGGTCAGAACTTCTGCATACACAGTAACACAATTTTAGAGTGCATATTTGTTCTTTGTGTTTGTTATCATTAAAACTCTAATTAAGGGTTGTAGAATCAAACTATGTTCTAACAATCTCCCCCTTTTTGATGATGACAAAAAACTAGGATTTTCAATGAAAAATATAGGACAAAAAGCTTAAGAGAGACTCCCCCTGATTTGATTACTTCCATGAAGTTCCTTCTCGTTAGAGCTTTTGATGCATCTCCTTCTGTTCTTATCAAAATGTGTTCCTGTTCAAGTTGTGTTCCTGTTCAAGCTTTTCAGAAAGTAGAGGTTAAAATATTCATAATGTTTGAGACTTTGTCCCGGTATACTATTATTTAAAATATCTTAGTTTCTCCCCCTTTTTGTCAGGTATCAAAAAGAAATATAATCAGAGTAAAAAATATGAATTATATTGAAAACAGAATGCAATGACAAGTTTCAGAAAGAAGGAGGTAAAGATAAAAAGTTACAGATAAACAGTTTTAAAGAAAATCTAAGAAGGATGGGGAAGATGTGTGAACAACGCTTCCAACAAGCTCTTGATCTGAGTGCTTGATTCTTCCTGATTTCCCAGAATGTCTTTGATTTCTTTTGTAGTATCTTCTTGTTTATCCAGAATACCCTTGATCTCTTTGTTTGTATCCTCTTGCTTATCCAGTCTTGCATGGATTAATGCATTCTCTTTCTTCAACTCTTCCAGAGTTTGGATGACTAGAGACGAAGCTGGTGTATCTGCAGGGGTTGCATGTTGTTCAGAACATTTTGCAGCCTCTTCTGATTGAACCACTTCTTCTGATGCAATCATGTTTTCTGGAGCAGTAGACAGAGAGAGACTATCAGAATCTAGTTCAGCAACTTCTGAAGGATGGTGCTCTTTCCAGGGAGCATTATCCAGCGGAAGAATTTCTTTCTTTCACCATTGGCTCAGAACTTGATCTTGGAAGGCTTTCAGCTGATCACTGAAGTTCTACTGAGCCCTTTCATAGCCCAATTCTTTCAGCTTCAGAGTTTCAATGTTAATCCATTTTCCGAATCTTTCCCACAGAGAATCAGAAGCAGCAGGATTAGAAATCTCTAGACTTTCTTGCTTCAAAGAATTGATCCATTCATGCATTTCTATTTCAAAAATCAACAGACTCTTACCAACATCTGATTTGGTTGCGGTTGGTTTAGGTCTGGGAATGGCAATTTTGTTTGAGGTGGAAGCTAGTCGGTCTAGTACTAGTAGATCAATGACAATTCTGAGGTTGTCAGTTGGATGGTTGATGGGTGAAGAAGTGGGAGAGTCAGGAATTAGAATTGGTGTGTTAGGGGTGTTTGGTGGTGTAGATTCATATGGTGAAGGGATTTCTGGAATATCATGAATAGTGAGAGGTAAGCGAACCGTAAGAGGTTCTGTTATTTCAGGGATTGGGATAGTGGTATCAGAATCTGAAGGAGAGTCTTCAGATTGGTTTTTGGTAGCATGTTGATTTTTTGGTTCAGGAATTTTAGAAGATGGGTTTTCAGAAGGTGGAGAGAGAGAGTGTCTATTTTCTAGTTGTGGTGAGTTGGGGTTCAGATGTTCTTGTTGAGGAGAGTGTGGTTGTGGATTTTCTGGTTATTGTTGAGTGTTTGGATTTTTTGGTATTGGAGAGGAAAAGTCTGAATCAAACAGTTCAATGTCAGATGGAACTTTGGCAAGTTCTGGTTGATGATGTTCTAGATTTGGATTTTGATTGGAGGAGTGAGGTTCATTAAAAAAGTTTCCTAGAGTTACAGATGGATCAAACTCTATGTCAAAATCTTCAAAAGTTTCGGGTGAAGGATTTTCTATTGGTTGAGGGGGAATGGTTTCAGATGTTGTAACAACTATAAATTATATAACATAAACAAAAGATGGATTACCTTTCTTTTTCGCAGCTTTAGGTGCCTTCTGAGAGGATTCTTCTCCTGCTGCTTTCCTCTTTTTGGATTTCTTTAGCACAATCTCTGGAGCTAGCCTGTGCAGATCTTGAATGTTGATTTCTGGAGCAGTCCCATCAGCCTTTCAAGCTTCAAGATATCCGAATATGATTTCTGGGGAGACATTTATTTTAGAAAATAGTGGAAAATCCTTCAGAGGGATTCTTCTAGAAGTAATGGTCTCATGAGAAGTAATAGTTTGTTCCCTCTTAATGTTCTCAATAATCTTCATTTTCTTCAAATTTTTGGCGTTCAGAGGTTTCCCTGCGGTTGCTTCCAAAGTACTTATTTCTTGAGCCTCTGTCAGATGTTCTATCAGCTTGTTTTCTGTTAGAATATCTAATATCAATCTTCCTAGAGGAATCCAATCCATATTAGTTATTTCTTCTTCTCTTGTCTCTTTCACACTTGTTCTGAGATGGTTGAAGAACAAGTTTGGAAGGTTTATCTTGGTCTTCTTTGCAATGAAGTAGATCAGAAACTGCTGATCAATATTGATGTAATCAGGAGAGCTTGTAGGCTTCCTGTGATTGATACATCCCAGAATTATTCTAGCCCAGATTTTGTGATGATCCTTCAAGTCTCTGATCTTGCTGGATGGCTGTCCAGAAGTGAAGATTTCCTTGGCAATAGATTTTAGGTCAGAACATCTATCAGCCATATCAATGCATCTTACTCCATCACCATTGTATCCAATGAGTTTCCCAATTAGATCTTCTGTTATCACTATTTTCTTTCCCATAACATATGAAGTAACTTGGTGGTTGGATGAGGTAGCATGAATCCAGAACTCTTTGACAAGAATGGGAAACGTTGGACCCAACAGACGGTCAAAATATTTGTTCCAACCCTGTGCAGTTACGTCTTCATAGAGGTTAAACCCATTTTCTTGTAAACTCTCAAAATCAATGATTAGTTCAAAGAGAACTTCCAGGTTGTCAACAGGAGTGAGAAGCGTTCTAATGGGTTCTTCATATTGTTCCGTTGATGAAGATTCAGGAGCACTGAGATTCTTGAGGCTTAATGATGATGCCATTGTTCATACGGGTTCGTTGAAGAAGATGGAAAGGGTTTTTAAAAACGAAACTTGAAACAAGAGAGAATATAGAAGAGAGTAAAAGTGAATGAATGAAATATTAAATTGAGTTTAAATAGGTTTTTGAAAACGTAAATAGTAAGCAAGAAAATAAGTGATGATTATATGCATTAATGAGACCTGAGATTAGGGGATTCAGAAAGATATGGAACAGTTACCATTGACAAGTGTCTCAATGCATCCAATCAGAGCCTTGGACCCTTCAGAATATGAACGCGTGTTCAGCCTCAGAAGGTGGCTTGTGAAAGGAGGACATATGTTTGATGATGTGAACTGCACGCCTCTATCCTTGAAATGAAACGTTTAGATCTTCGTAGATAGACTCTGAGGCAACTATACTTCTAACTTCTGAAGACAGGTTGATCAGATGTTCACAGAAAACAATAAAGTTATGAGGGTTAAGATATGTAAATAAATTTTTTTATTATGGGCATAACTTCATGCTGAGATGTTTCAGAATGAAATTGAATCTATCTTCAGAAAGAGGTTTTGTAAATAAATTAGCCCATTGATGGTCTGTGTCAATAAATTTTAAGGTAAGAATTCCTTTCTGAATATAGTCCCTAATAAAGTGATGTTTTATTTCTATATGCTTAGCCCTAGAATGCAAAATAGGATTCTTACTGAGACATATAGATGAAGTGTTATCACAGAAGATAGGAATGTTACTCTCAAATATGTTGAAGTCTTCAAGTTGACTTTTCATCCAGAGCTTTTGAGTGCTACATCCAGCAACTGCTATGTATTCAACTTCTGCTGTTGACAATGCTATTGTGGACTATCTCTTGCTGGTCCATGAGATCAGATTGTCTCCTAGAAACTGGCAGCTTCCAGAAGTGCTTTTACGCTCTACTCTGTCTCCAGCAAAATCAGCGTCACAGTATCCGACTAAGCTGAATTCATTGGATTTTCTATAAATCAAACCCAGACTAGTAGTTCCTTTCAAATACTTGAAAATTCACTTAACTGGTGTTAAGTGAGATTCTCAAGGATCTGATTGGAATCTAGCACATAAGTAAACACTGAATAAAATATCAGGCCTTGAAGCCGTCAGATAAAGGAAAGAGCCAATCATACCTCTGTAGATTTTCTGTTCTACCTTTTTACTTACCTCTTCCTTTTCCAGAATGCACATGGGGTGCATTGGAGTCTTTGAGGGCTTACATTCTGAGAGATCAAATTTATTCAGAAGTTCTCTAACATATTTTCTCTTATGAATGTAAGTTCCTTCCGAGGTTTGGTTTATCTGAATCCCCAGAAAGAACTTGAGTTCCCCCATTAAGCTCATCTCAAACTCTGCCTGCATGCACTTAGCAAACTCTCTTCCCAGAGAATGTTTAGTGGATCCAAAGATGATGTCATCTACATAAATATGACACACTAAAATGTCATTCTTAAATGTCTTACAGAACAAGGTTGTGTCCACTTTCCCTCTGGTGAATTCCTTTTCTAACAGGAAGTTACTTAGTCTTTCATACCAAGCTCTGGGAGCTTGTTTCAGACCATATAGTGACTTCTTTAGTTTGAAAACATGTTCTGGGTGTTTGGAATTCTCAAACCCATGGGGTTAGTGCACATATACCTCTTCATCTATGTAGCCATTTAGGAATGCACTTTTGAAATCCATCTGATACAGAGTGATGCCATTGTTTATAACAAATGAGATTAAGAGTCTGATAAATTATAACCTGGTGACTGGAGCAAAGGTTTATGTATAGTCTATCCCCTCTTGCTGACTATAACCTTGTGCTACCAGTCGTGCTTTATTTCTGATGACTTCGCCTTGCTCGTTCAATTTGTTTCTGAACATCCACTTTGTTCCGATGACGTTGAATCCTCTTGGTTTGGGAACCAGATCCCATACGTCAATTCTGGTGAACTGATTTAATTCCTCCTGCATTGCCAGAATCCAGTCATTGTCCATAAGAGCTTCATCAAGTGTTGTTGGTTCAATCAGAGAGACTAGTCCCATGAGGGATTCTTCAGAGTTTCTGAATGTTGATCTTGTTCTGATTGGATCATCCTTCTTTCCCAGGATCTTATCTTCTGGGTGATCTTGTTTGAACCATACATTTGTTTTCCGTTTTCAAAACTTGTTGATTCATGATTCTTTGGTTGATTACTTTTGGTTCTTTGAGTTGTTTGGCCTTGTTTGAGGACAAACAAGTTCAAGTTGGGGGGAGTTTGATAAGTGAAAATTGTAATTATTTTTGTATATACTTTTTATTTCACTTATCGACTCTTTGTTGTTAATATTGGTTGAATAAACCCTACTTTTGTGTAAATACTTTTAGTTTGTATATATTTGTGTTTTTTATTCATTTGTGTAACGTTTGATGTTTTTCCATTTATTTTGTAGGTATTTGTTGCATTTTGGAGCATTAAGGAATAAGGTGTCAAAGAAACGGTTCCGAATGCGCGTTTTCAGAATAAAAGATCAGTTTTTCCCAGGAGAGCCCGCTTAGCATGCAAAAGTCCGTTAAGCGCAAGTGCGATCAGCGTATTTTGTAGCGTGCTGCTTGCCTTTTAACATTTTGGCAGCAGCTTAGTTTTAGAGCTCGCTTAGCGTGGATAGCGCACTTAGCGCGGTTTAGGTCAATTTAATGTGTAAATATCATGCAGCTCGCTTAGCACGGTGAGCCTGCTAAGCGCAATCTGCTGAGATTTGTTTTATAACTTCATTTTTAGTTCATTTTTTGTTATGGTTTTGGGGAAGTTTTTGCTCCTAACTCCATCAACCTCCAATTTTGTTAGGATAAGATTAGATAACAACTATGAAACTTGCATACTATTGTACCCCAAAAATTTCCCTCCCATTTTCTTTAAGACATTCTCCTAGGGTTCTCAAATGCTCAAGGTTGCTCAAGAATTGATCAAACAAATTCTCCTCCTAAGCAATGGACTTACAACTAGGGTTTCACTTTTCTCAAGGAAGATTGGGTTTCTAAGGCCTCAAGTAGTTTTCATGGTTTCTTATAGGTCTCCAAGAATTCTCATACCAAGTTTAATGCCTTGCATCACAAGTTTGCTCAGTCAATTGCTCAAATGACTGAAAATCAACTATATTGAACAAAAAGTCAAATATGGTCAACATAAAGTCAAACTTCAAGATTTTTGGTCAACATCAATATTTTGAAGTCATATTCATCATTTGATCAAGGGTTGATCATGACTCATCAAGGAAACTCTCAAATCATCAAAAGTCAAAAGTTGCCAAATTAGGATTTTCTTAAGGAGAAGTCAACTAAACTTTGACCAAGCATAACTTTTATAAGCTTCATTAGATTTTCCTCAACTAAAGCTCATTGTGAAGGAAATTCAATTCTCTACAACTTTGTCTCTCTAAGCTCAAGTCCAAAAAATGCTTCATTTGAGAGATATGTGTCAAAACATTATAGGTCATTCCAAAAGTTAACAAAAAGACACTTTTTGTCAAGGCAACTTACATCAAGATAAAATCTTCAAATGAAAAAGTGATCAATATAGAGATTGTATGGGACATCTTGAGCTTTATAAAAAGTCAAAGATTAACTTCAAATGATGAAAATTGATAGAGTTATGATTGGTGCAAGTTGGGAAATTTCGATAAAATGCATGAAACCCAAATTGATCAAACTCGAATTTTTGGGCTAATGGGCTTGTGTTTCAAGGTTCAAACATGTATTAGGCCTCATACTGAAACTCTGAACCTACTCATACACCCCGTTGATTTTTATTCCATTTATTTTTATTTTATTTATTTAAATTCAAAATTAAATAAGATAAAGTCAAGACTTTTCTTACAAGGTCCAAGTCCACAATGGTTTAACCTAATTCTTCTCTATATATTGCTCTTCATTCAGACATAACATCACACGAAAACCCTTGCAGATAAAATTATTCCAAAACTTCCAAAAATTTAAGAAACTAGGGCAACACAAAACCCTTATTTTCAGACCTTCTCAATTGAAATCAAGCATTGCATTATCATCTTGAAGTGCCCAGAAATCCATCCCAATCCTCGAGTAGTCAAGATCGTGCCTAGAACATCACGTTCATCCTCACCAATTTTGGTAGTTTTTTTAAAAATTCAAACCTTTGATTTATACATTGTTAACTAATTTTATAAGTTTACATGTGTTCATATACATCATTAGAGCAAGTTTGATGCATAATATGTGAGCTCTGGCGCAATGGTAAGGCAAGAAGTGATAAAGGCTAAGGGCGTGAGTTCAACACCCACCCCTGACATTTTGTGTGATTTTGCTTCTAACTTGTTCTTTTTGCCTACTTTTTCCCCTTAATGAAGTGTGGAAGGCTAAGGGTGTGGGTTCAACACCCACCCCTGACATTTTGTGTAATTTTGCTTCTAACTTGTTCTTTTCCCCTATTTTTTCCCTTAATGCAGTGTGGAAGGCTAAGGGCGTGAGTTCAACACCCACCGCTGATATTTTGTGTGATTTTGCTTCTAACTTGTTCTTTTTCCCTATTTTTCCCCCTTAATACAGTAGGGAAGGCTAAGGGTGTGAGTTCAACACCCACCTCTTACATTTTGTGTGATTTTGCTTCTAACTTGTTCTTTTTCCCTATTTTTTTCTCCCTTAAACCCTAAATTCACCTAACCATAAAGCCACAAACCTTTTTTTTACAAACCTAAAATAATTGTTTTTTTTGTAAATCCTAAAAATAATTAGGTTTAAGGTTTTTTATCATTAACCTTTTTAATTAATTTAATTAATCAATTATTTTGTTAATTAAAATTAATTAATTTTTAGGTTTTTTATCATTAACCTTTTTTATTAATTTAATTAATCAATTATTTTGTTAATTAAAATTAATTAATTTTTCGATTTTTTATCATTAACCTTTTTTATTAATTTAATTAATCACTTATTTTGTTAATTAAAATTAATTAATTTTTAGGTTTTTTATCATTAACCTTTTTTATTAATTTAATTAATCAATTATTTTGTTAATTAAAATTAATTAATTTTTATATTTTTTATCATTAACCTTTTTTATTAATTTAATTAATCACTTATTTTGTTAATTAAAATTAATTAATTTTTAGGTTTTTCATCATTAACATTTTTTTATTAATTTAGTTAATCAATTATTTTGTTAATTAAAATTAATTAGTTTTTAGCTTTATTCATCATTAACCTTTTTTATTAAATTAATTAATCAATAATTTTTGTTAATTAAAATTAATTAATTTTTAGGTTTTTCATCATTAACATTTTTTTTAAATTTAGTTAACCAATTAATTTGTTAATTAAAATTAATTAGTTTTTTAGAATTATTCATCATTAACCATTAATTTTAATTAATCAACTATTTTTGTTAATTAAAAATTAATTAGTTTTTAGGTTTATTTTAATCTTCATTAAAAAAAACCTTTTCCATAAAAAATCATCAAAAACATTTCCTTTTTTCTCTATTTTTATTTTATTTTATTTTCATAGATAAAGTGTATAGGGTTCGCAATTTGTAATAGTTTAGATTTCTCGCTTTCCTTTTTCATTATTATGTAACTATTTTCCGGGTTGTAATAGCTTAGGGTTTTTACTTTCCGCTTTCTATTATGTAACTGCCCCAAAGTTGTGTAATAGATTTAGGTTTATCTTTTTTGCTTTTACTTTCCGCACTATTTTACTATTACTGTTAGTAATTCGGATTCTATGACAAGATTAAAAGCAAACTATAACTAACCCTAATGCAAGATAAACAATAACTGAATCACAACACACTTTGTGCACTCGCACCTCTAGGGTAACCTCACTTGTTGCCTTCAGATTACAAAAACAGTTATGTCCCTCGAACGTGGGGATGCTTTAGCATTGTCCCTCGAAAACAAAGATCGTAGTCCCTCGATGACCCTTTAGATGTTGCCTTCGGTAAACGATCTAGTCCCTTAAACGATAAATTGCTAAAGTGTCCCTACCAGTTTCCTTTTATGATTGTATGATGACCCACGCCCGTCCCTTCACATCCAATAGATGGGGTTTCCTACTAACTAATAGTAGGGTAGCTCTATCTAAAGGAGGAGGAAAATTACAAGAAAGACTTCAAGTAGGTAGAACGCTCGTAATCGCTTGCTCATAAACATTTCAAAGCAAAACATTTTTTCACAAACACTCTTCAAAACATTTTCAAAAATGCTTTATACGCATTCTCAAGGACAAATACGAGAATCATTATAATGTCTTGCCTTACTATCGGCATTTCAAAATATTTTCAAACATGCACAACACAAAGCAATTTTCAAAACAAAGTGAGCTAAGCGATTAAGATCCCGTAGATAGCTACGAATGAAAAGGGTGCTAACACCTTCCCTTTTCATAACCTACCCTCCGAACTCAAAAATATCAAAGGTATTTCCTATTCTTTTCATCCTTTTCTTATTGGATAAAAGAAAAGTCGGCGGCGACTCTTGCTATCAGCAACATTTGCAATAAAATGCAAAACCAAGTCAATTCTCCCACCGTATTACATAGCTGGCGACTCTGCTGGGGAACTACAAAAAAAGAGGGGTGATCTTAGATTTTAGGATCACTTTACTTGTTTTTACTTATTTGCTTTGACTTCTTTACATTTGGGGTTTGCTCGGGTTTACTTTCTTATAAAAGATCCTATACCCGGATCTGGGGACCTTAGGTAAGTAGCTATAGATCATGGAAATTGTACGGAGTAGACCGATATGGTTGAAGTGATGGCTACGTTAGTGCGACGCTTTGATTTATACTGGTGTACCTTTAGTTAGTTGAGGAGAACACTAGGTTGTCGCGTGGTGTCATAAGTACTAACTGACTTTTAGAACCTTAATTGACCCAACTTAGCCATTAGAAGATAATGAGACGGCCGACTTTGGTGCAGTCCAAAGTTGGTTGATACTGGATACTACACTCATTGAGATTTGACCCTCGGGATATTTCGGTGGAAAGTGAGTTGTACTGTTGAAACAATGCCTATGAGAAAGATCAGTGATATGAGACTCCTAGAACCCGGTTACTATTCTTAGGACAGGTTGAGCCAACTGAACTTCAAGAGGGTACTTACCTACGAACCCCATGCAAGCCTTAAACCTAAGGCTCTTGTATGCTTTATTTGTGTTTGTTATTTGTTCAAACATGACATAATAACATCATGACATCATACCATATCATTTTCACTGACCATTTCAAGGATCTCAAGGGTCTGTGGTGCAGGTTTTTCATGAACCAGACGTCTAGCAAGGGGCAAGAGGATTTATTTTCCTCTAACCAGATGCCATCAAAGACCAAAGTACATTATCTTGAGTCAAAGTCTAGGACCCACTTGACATGATGAGCTTGATTCTCATAGGAGAACATTCAAAGACACAAAGTTCTTCATTCAAAGCTGCAGCCAGACTCAAATTCTAACACTGCCTTTTGTTTACCCCGCGAGATCCTGGAAAACATTGATGAAGAAGTGAAAAACACAAGAATGGGGGGGGGGGTTGAATTGAAAACTTAAAATCAAATGTGCAATGACACAATATTTTTATCCTGGTTCGTTTGATCTCAAACTACTCCAGTCCAACCGTCAAGGTGGTTTCGCCTCTCTCTATCGAGGACTTAATCCACTAATCAAAAACTGATTACAGTAACTACTTTGACAACTGTCAAATTCCTCTTGAGTACAACCACAATCCAGTTAATCTCAAGGAAAAACTGTCTTAATCAAGATACAAGAATTTTGTGTATAATTGTTTTTTGTTACAAAAACAGTTACCACAATTGTGATATTTTACACAATTTAGAGCGTAGAAAATAAGTATGTAAGCTTGCAGCCTTTTGAGATTAATTTCAGTAGTGTAGAAAATCATGAACGATTTGATCTCTAAGCTTGTTTATTTAGGCAAAGGAATCATGTCCAACATTAAGCATGATAATGGACATTTAAGCAGTTTCCATATTGAGAAGATCTTGTTTGAATGAAGCCGTTACAAGTGATGTTGTCTTGATTGAATAGTAACGCTTCAGAATCTTACAATCTTGTATGCTACAATTGCTTCAGAACATTGATGACTTAGATTTGTGTGAATATGATTGTATCTGAACCTTCTGTTCAGAATCAGAGTATTCTTCACTTCAGCGCATGTTCTGATCATCATTCTTCAGTGCAAATTCTGATTACCTCAGCGTGAAAGCTTCTATAGCTTTAACTTCTGATGCTGCTTTGGTCAGAACTTCTGCATACACAGTAACACAATTTTAGAGTGCATATTTGTTCTTTGTGTTTGTTATCATTAAAACTCTAATTAAGGGTTGTAGAATCAAACTATGTTCTAACAATCTCCCCCTTTTTGATGATGACAAAAAACTAGGATTTTCAATGAAATATATTGGACAAAAAGCTTAAGAGAGACTCCCCCTGAGTTGATTACTTCCATGAAGTTCCTTCTCGTTAGAGCTTTTGATGCATCTCCTTCTGTTCTTATCAAAATGTGTTCCTGTTCAAGCTTTTCAGAAAGTAGAGGTTAAAATATTCACAATGTTTGAGACTTTGTCCCGGTATACTATTATTTAAAATATCTTACTTTCTACCTCGTTTTGTCAGGTATCAAAAAGAAATATAATCAGAGTAAAAAATATGAATTATATTGAAAACAGAATGCAATGACAAGTTTCAGAAACAAGGAGGTAAAGATAAAAAGTTATAGATAAACAGTTTTAAAGAAAATCTAAGAAGGATGGGGAAGACGCGTGAACAACGCTTCCAACAAGCTCTTGATCTGAGTGCTTGATTCTTCCTGCTTTCCCAGAATGTCTTTGATTTCTTTTGTAGTATCTTCTTGTTTATCCAGAATACCCTTGATCTCTTTGTTTGTATCCTCCTGCTTATCCAGTCTAGCATGGATTAATGCAATCTCTTTCTTCAACTCTTCCAGAGTTTGGATGACTAGAGACGAAGTTGGTGTATCTGCAGGGGTTGCATGTTGTTCAGAACATTCTGCAGCCTCTTCTGATTGAACCACTTCTTTTGATGCAATCATGTTTTCTGGAGCAGTAGACAGAGAGAGACTATCAGAATCTAGTTCAGCAACTTCTGAAGGATGGTGCTCTTTCCAGGGAGCATTATCCAGCGGAAGAATTTCTTTCTTTCACCATTGGCTCAGAACTTGATCTTGGAAGGCTTTCAGCTGATCACTGAAGTTCTACTGAGCCCTTTCATAGCCCAATTCTTTCAGCTTCAGAGTTTCAACGTTAATCCATTTTCCGAATCTTTCCCACAGAGAATCAGAAGCAGCAGGATTAGAAATCTCTAGACTTGCTTGCTTCAAAGAATTGATCCATTCCTGCATTTCTATTTCAAAAATCAACAGACTCTTACCAACATCTGATTTGGTTGCGGTTGGTTTAGGTCTGGGAATGGCAATTTTGTTTGAGGTGGAAGCTAGTCGGTCTAGCACTAGTGGATCAATGACAATTATGAGGTTGTCAGTTGGATGGTTGATGGGTGAAGGAGTGGGAGAGTCAGGAATTAGAATTGGTGTGTTAGGGGTGTTTGGTGGTGTAGATTCATATGGTGAAGGGATTTCTGGAATATCATGAATAGTGAGAGGTAAGCGAACCGTAAGAGGTTCTGTTATTTCAGGGATTGGGATAGTGGTATCAAAATCTGAAGGAGAGTCTTCAGATTGGTTTTTGGTAGCATGTTGAGTTTCTGGTTCAGGAATTTTAGAAGAAGGGTTTTCAGAAGGTGGAGAGAGAGAGTGTCTATTTTCTGGTTGTGGTGAGTTGGGGTTCAGATGTTCTGGTTGAGGAGAGTGTGGTTGTGGATTTTCTGGTTGTTGTCGAGTGTTTGGATTTTTTGGTATTGGAGAGGAAAAGTCTGAATCAAACAGTTCAATGTCAGATGGAAATTTGGCAAGTTCTGGTTGATGATGTTCTGGATTTGGATTTTGATTGGAGGAGTGAGGTTCATTCAAAAAGTTTCCTATACTTACAGATGGATCAAACTCTATGTCAAAATATTCAAAAGTTTCGGGTGAAGGATTTTCTATTGGTTGAGGGGGAATGGTTTCAGATGTTGTAACAACTATAAATTATATAACAGAAACAGAAGATGGATTACCTTTCTTTTTCGCAGCTTTAGGTGCCTTTTGAGAGGATCCTTCTCCTGCTGCTTTCCTCTTTTTGGATTTCTTTAGCACAATCTCTGGAGCTGGCCTGTGTAGATCTTGAATGTTGATTTCTGGAGCAGTCCCATCAGCCTTGCAAGCTTCAAGATATCCGACTATGATTTCTGGGGAGGCATTTATTTCAAAAAATAGTGGAAAATCCTTCAGAGGGATTCTCCTAGAAGTAATGGTCTCATGAGAAGCAATAGTTTGTTCCCTCTTAATGTTCTCAATAATCTTCATTTTCTTCATATTTTTGGCGTTCAGAGGTTTCCCTGTGGTTGCTTCCAGAGTGCTTATTTCTTGAGCCTCTGTCAGATGTTTTATCAGCTTGTTTTCTGTTAGAATATCTAATATCAATCTTCCTAGAGGAATCCAATCCCTATTAGTTATTTCTTCTTCTCTTGTCTCTTTCACACTTGTTCTGAGATGGTTGAAGAGCAAGTGTGGAAGGTTTATCTTGGTCTTCTTTGCAATGAAGTAGATCAGAAAATGCTGATCAATATTGATGTAATCAGGAGAGCTTGTAGGCTTCCTGTGATTGATACATCCCAGAATTATTCTAGCCCAGATTCTGTGATGATCCTTCAAGTCTCTGATCTTGCTGGATGGCGGTCCAGAAGTGAAGATTTTCTTGGCAATAGATTTTAGGTCAGAACATCTATCAGCCATATCAATGCATCTTACTCCATCACCATTGTATCCAATGAGTTTCCCAATTAGATCTTCTGTTATCACTATTTTCTTTCCCATAACATATGAAGTAACTTGGTGGTTGGATGAGGTAGCATGAATCCAGAACTCTTTGACAAGAATGGGAAACGTTGGACCCAACAGACGGTCAAAATATTTGTTCCAACCCTGTGCAGTTACGTCTTCATAGAGGTTAAACCCATTTTCTTGTAAACTATCAAAATCAATGATTAGTTCAAAGAGAACTTCCAGGTTGTCAACAAGAGTGAGAAGCGTTCTAATGGGTTCTTCATATTGTTCTGTTGATAAAGATTCAGGAGCACTGAGATTCTTGAGGCTTGATGATGATGCCATTGTTCATACGGGTTCGTTGAAGAAGATGGAAAGGGTTTTTGAAAACGAAACTTGAAACAAGAGAGAATATAGAAGAGAGTAAAAGTGATTGAATGAAATAGTAAATTGAGTTTAAATAGGTTTTTGAAAACGTAAATAGTAAGCAAGAAAATAAGTGATGATTATATGCATTAATGAGACCTGAGATTAGGGGATTTAGAAAGATATGGAACAATTACCATTGACAAGTGTCTCAATGCATCCAATCAGAGCCTTGGACCCTTCAGAATTTGAACGCGTGTTCAGCCTCAGAAGGTGGCTTGTGAAAGGAGGACATATGTTTTATGATGTGAACTGCACGCCTCTATCCTTGAAATGAAATGTTTATATCTTCGTAGATAGACTCTGAGGCAACTGTACTTCTAACTTCTGAAGACAGGTTGATCAGATGTTCACAGAAAACAATAAAGTTCTGAGGGTTAAGATATGTAAATAAAACATTTTATTATGAGCATAACTTCATGCTGAGATGTTTCAGAATGAAATTGAATCTATCTTCAGAAAGAGGTTTTGTAAATAAATCAGCCCATTGATGGTCCGTGTCAATAAATTTTAAGGTAAGAATTCCTTTCTGAATATAGTCCCTAATAAAGTGATGTTTTATTTCTATATGCTTAGCCCTAGAATGCAAAATAGGATTCTTACTGAGACATATAGCTAAAGTGTTATCACAGAAGATAGGAATGTTACTCTCAAATATGTTGAAGTCTTCAAGTTGACTTTTCATCCAGAGCATTTGAGTGTTACATCCAGCAGCTTCTATGTATTCAGCTTCTGCTATTGACAATGTTATTGTGGACTGTCTCTTGCTGGTCCATGAGATCAGATTATCTCCCAGAAACTGACAGCTTCCAGAAGTGCTTTTACGCTCTACTCTGTCTCCAGCAAAATCAGCGTCACAGTATCCGACTAAGCTGAATTCATTGGATTTTCTATAAAACAAACCCAGACTAGTAGTTCCTTTCAAATACTTGAAAATTCACTTAACTGTTGTTAAGTGAGATTCTCAAGGATCTGATTGGAATCTAGCACATAAGTAAACACTGAATAAAATATCAGGCCTTGAAGCCGTCAGATAAAGGAAAGAGCCAATCATACCTCTGTAGATTTTCTGTTCTACCTTTTTACTTACCTCTTCCTTTTCCAGAATGCACATGGGGTGCATTGGAGTCTTTGAGGGCTTACATTCTGAGAGATCAAATTTCTTCAGAAGTTCTCTGACATATTTGCTCTTATGAATGTAAGTTCCTTATGAGGTTTGGTTTATCTGAATCCCCAGAAAGAACTTGAGTTCCCCCATTAAGCTCATCTCAAACTCTGCCTGCATACACTTAGCAAACTCTCTTCCCAGAGAACGTTTAGTGGATCCAAAGATGATGTCATCTACATAAATCTGACACACTAAAATGTCATTCTTAAATGTCTTACAAAACAAGGTTGTGTCCACTTTCCCTCTGGTGAATTCCTTTTCTAACAGGAAGTTACTTAGTCTTTCATACCAAGCTCTGGGAGCTTGTTTCAGACCATATAGTGACTTCTTTAGTTTGAAAACATGTTCTGGGTGTTTGGAATTCTCAAACCCATGGGGTTAGTGCACATATACCTCTTCATCTATGTAGCCATTTAGGAATGCACTTTTGACATCCATCTGATACAGAGTGATGCCATTGTTTATAACAAATGAGATTAAGAGTCTGATAAATTATAACCTGGTGACTGGAGCAAAGGTTTATGTATAGTCTATCCCCTCTTGCTGACTATAACCTTGTGCTACCAGTTATGCTTTGTTTCTAATGACTTCTCCTTGCTCGTTCATTTTGTTTCTGAACACCCACTTTGTTCCAATGACGTTGAATCCTCTTGGTTTGGGAACCATATCCCATACGTCAATTCTGGTGAACTGATTTAATTCCTCCTGCATTGCCAGAATCCAGTCATTGTCCATAAGAGCTTCATCAATTGTTGTTGGTTCAATCAGAGAGACCAGTCCAATGAGGGATTCTTCAGAGTTTCTGAATGTTGATCTTGTTCTGATTGGATCATCCTTCTTTCCCAGGATCTTATCTTCTGGGTGAGCTATGCTGTTTCTGGAAAATGTTTTCTGGAGTTGATCAACAGAAGGTGTTGGATTGCTTGTAACATTTCTTTCTCAAGTTGTTGGAGCATCTCTGTTGAGAACTTCTGATGAGTTGTCTTCAGTACCTGTGAATTCAACTTCAATATCTGCAAAGAATTCATTCTACTTTGACTTTTGAGGGTCAAGCTTATCATCAAATCTAACACTGATTGACTCTTCAACAATCTGTGTTTCTGTATTGTATACTCTGTACCCCCTTGAGCGTTCAGAGTATCCTAACATAATACACTTTTGTGCTTTAGAGTCAAACTTGTTCAGATAATTTGTAGTATTCAGAATGAAGCAAGTGCATCCAAACGGATGGAAATAAGAAATGTTGGGCTTTCTGTTCTTCCACAGTTCATATGGAGTCTTTTCCAGAATAGGTCTTATAGAGATTCTATTCTGAATGTAACACGTTGTGTTAATTGCTTCTGCCCATAAGATCTTAGCAATGTTAGTCTCATTGATCATGGTTCTGGTCATTTCTTGCAATGTTCTGTTCTTTCGTTCTATAACTCCATTTTGTTGGGGAGTTCTAGGACAAGAGAAGTCATGCAAGATGCCTTTTTCATTAAAAAATGATTCAAAATATTTATTTTCAAATTCTCCACCATGATCACTTCTTACTTTGACAATTCTAAGATCCTTTTCATTATGAACTTGGTTAGAGAATGCAACGAACACAGAGTGTGACTTGTCCTTGTGTCTTAAGAAATTTACCCATGTCCATCTTCTATAGTCATCTACGATCACTAACCCGTACTTCTTGCCACTGACAGACGCAGTTTTTACTGGTCCAAATAAGTCTATGTGTAGAAGTTCTAATGGATTAGAGGTGGAAACAACATTTTTAGATTTAAAAGCAGGTTTTGCAAATTTGCCTTTCTGGCATGCTTCACACAAAGCATCTGAGCTGAACTTCAAATTAGGAAGTCCTCTGACCAGATTGAGTTTGTTAATCTGAGATATTCTTCTCATACTAACATGCTCCAATCTTCTATGCCAGACCCATTGCTCGTTGTTAACAGAGAGAAGACATTTTACATTCTGACTCTTTAGTTCAAAAAATTTTATCTTATAAATGTTGTTTTTCCTCTTTCCATTAAAAAGGATAGTTCCATCTTTCTGACTAACAACTTTGCATGAATTTTGATTAAAGATTATATCATAACCGTTATCACTTAATTGGCTTATGGATAACAGGTTATGCATTAATCCATCAACTAATAGCACATTATTTATAGAGGGGAGATTTCCATTACCTATTGTTCCAGAGCCAATGATCTTTCCTCTTTAGTTGCCTCCAAAGGCCATGTAGCCTCCAGGTTTAAGTTCCAGGCTTTGGAACATATGCTTTCTTCCCGTCATGTGTCGAGAGCATCCAGAGTCCAGGTACCATGACTGGTGTTTTAGCCTTACTAATAAAGATATATGCTACATATATAATTTTATCTTTATGTACCCATATCTTCTTGGGTCCTAGTTTGTTAGTTTTACCAAAATTCTGATTGAATTTTGGTTTGACAGAGTAATCATTACTAGTGTATTTTAGGTCGTGTGTGTGCCAATATATGAAGTTTGATTTAAGTGGTGTGCGTTTTATGACTAAGTCCATGACTTTCTTAGGTGTAGATACCTTACCTTGATATCCTATCCCTTTTCTGCCATTCCTGCTAACTCCATAGATCATTGAAGCCATCTTGCTTCTATCTATGTTTTTAGCCAGAAACTTCTGAAAGCTGTGATCATACTCTTTGATGATCTCATCAGCATTATTGGGAGTCTCTGAGATTATTTCCTTCTGAGAGTTTTTCAAATCGTTTTCTAATTTTGAAACTTTTTCTTTTAACTCAGAAATTTCTAATCTGAGACTCTCAGTCTTTTCAGAGACAGAGACAAGATCCCTTTTCAGGTTCTTGAATTTGACTCTGATTTGCTAATATCTTTCCAGAATTTCATTTAGACTTTCTGCAAGTTCAACCTTAGTAAAATTAATAGTGAAGTCAGGGAATACCTCTTCAGTGTCTGATTTTGAGTCTGAACCAGAAGCTTCACTGTCTTCTGACACGTTTTCCATGAGAGTATGTTTGCTCTTTCATCATTTGACTCTGAGTCAGCATCAGAAGTGTTTGAATCGTCCCATGTTTCCATGAGGCTTTTCTTCTTCTCCTTGAAGAACTTATTTTTGGGCTTCTCCTTCTGAAGCTTTGGACAGTCACTTTTGTAGTGCCCTTGCTCATTGCACTCATAGAAGACAATGTCCTTGTTATTTGACTTTATGTGTCTTGAAGAGCATTCATATCTTCTATATCTAGAGGAAGACTTGGACTTTCTGTATCTGGAGGAGGATTCATTTTGATTCTCTGATCTTCTAGGATTTCTGAATTTCCTTTGTCTCTGTTTCCACAGTTGATTCACCCTTCTGGAGAGGAGAGACAATTCATCTTCTTCTGATGAGGATCCATCAGAGGTTTCTTCCATAGCCTGCAAAACCTTAGAATCAGATTTTCTGATAGATTTTAATGCTAGTAGCTTACCTTGCTTTTGAGGCTCATCTTCTTCTAGCTCTATCTTGTGACTTCTGAGGGAGCTGACAAGTTCCTCCAGAGATATCATGTTGAGATCTTTGGCTAGCTTAAGTGTTGTGACCATTGGTCTCCATTGCTTGGGTAGACTTCTGTTGATCTTTTTTACGTGATCAGCAGTAGAATATCCATTGTTAAGAACCTTCAGTCCAGCAACAAGTATCTGGAATCTTGAGAACATTTCTTCTGATTCACTATCTTCCATCTTGAATGCCTCATACTTCTGAATGAGCACAAGGGCCTTGGTTTCTTTGACTTGTATGTTGCCTTCATGCGTCATTCTTATAGAGTCAAACATGTTTCTGGTTGTCTCTCTGTTTGAGATTTTCTCATATTCTGAGTATGAGATAGCACTGAGGAGTATTGTTATGGCTTTATGATGGCTTCTAAAATCACATTTTTGCTGGTCAGACATCATTTTTTCTGTCTATCTTCTGACCACGTCCATCCACTGGATGTGTGTATCCATCAGTTACCATGTCCCATAGATCAACATCATGGGCCAGAAAGAAGCTCTCAATTCTGTCTTTCCAGTAGTCAAAATTTTCTCCATCAAAGATTGGAGGTTTGCCACTGATTCTTTCCTTGTCCTCATGATAGTCATTGCTGATGTTTTGGCTTGGTCCCACCATAGTGTTTTTCTAAAGCTTGGATCTTGTACTGACACGGTTAAGTGTATGAACTTAGTACCAGGCACTCTGATGCCAATTGAAGAAGTGAAAAACACAAGAAAGGGGGGGAGGGGGGGGGTTGAATTGAAAACTTAAAATCAAATGCGCAATGAAACAATATTTTTATCCTGGTTCGTTTGATCTCAAACTACTCCAGTCCACCTGTCAAGGTGAGTTCGCCTCTCTCCAACGAGGACTTAATCCACTAATCAAAAACTGATTACAATCACTACTTTGATAACTATCACAATCCAGTTAATCTCAAGGAAAAACTGTCTTAATCAAGATACAAGAATTCTGTGTATAATTGTTTTTCGTTACAAAAACAGTTACAACAACTGTGATATTTTACACAATTTAGAGCGTAGAAAATAAGTATGTAAGCTTGCAGCCTTTTGAGATGAATTGAAGTAGCATAGAAAATCGTGAACGATTTTATCTCTTAGCTTGTTTATATAGGCAAAGGAATTCTATCCAACATTAAGCGTGATAATGGACATTTAAGCAGTTTCCATATTGAGAAGATCTTGTCTAAATGAAGCCGTTACAAGTGATGTTGTCTTGATTGAATAGTAATGCTTCAGAATCTTACAATCTTGTATGCTGCAATTGCTTCAGAACATTGATGACTTAGAGTTATGAGAATATGATTGCATCTGAACCTTATGTTCAGAATCAGAGTATTCTTCACTTCAGCGCATGTTCTGATCATCATTCTTCAGCATAGATTTTGATTACCTCGGCGTGAAAGCTTCTATAGCTTTAACTTCTGATGCTGCTTTGGTCAGAACTTCTGTATACACAGTAACATAAATTTAGAGTGCATATTTGTTCTTTGTGTTTGTTATCATCAAAACTCTAATTAAGGGTTGTAGAATCAAACTATGTTCTAACAATTGTATCCATATATCATGCATGTTATTACATAACAGGTATTTCCTAAGACAAATTTTCTCATCTTCTTGTTGTTTATTTCAGTAAAAGATGGCCCTCATACAAACTGTGAAAGACCTTCAAGCTCAAAATTTCCAATTCCAAGAGACGCTCCTGAACTTAGCCAAGGGGCAGCAAGAACTGATGGCGCTCATCGCCAAGAAGAAAAAGACCAGGAAACTGATTGGTATCTTCAACATGGGAAGAAGATTCAAAGGTCTTGCCAAATAGGTTCAAGCTACTGATATTCCATCAGATGAAGATGACAATCAAGAGGAAGATGGTAGAAGTATCAAAACTAAGGGGGGAAGCAACCTTGATTCTAGTAAAATTCCTGATGAAGAAGAATATTCTGATGAGCAGTATCCTCCCGCTGATGACAGATACAAACAACTAGAAGATCGTCTGAATGCCATGGGAATCCAGAAAGTTCATGGGATGGATTCTAAGGAGATAGGTCTTATCTTGGGGGTTGTTATCCCTAACAAATTCAAGGTCCATATTTTTGCAAAATATGACGGTGTTTCTTTTCCTAAGATACATTTGAGGTCTTACATCTGGAAGATCCAACCTCATACTACTGACAGGAAGTTGTGGGCACATTTCTTTCAAGAGAGCCTATCAGAAGCACAGTTGGAATGGTTCTATCAACTGGAAGGAACCAACACCCGTACTTGGGAAGACTTGGTTGCTGCCTTTTACAAACAATACCAATACAATGCTGATCTTGCACCAACCTGTGTGAAATTACAAAGTATGACTATGGGCTCGAACAAAGGCTTTAAGGAATATGCCCAGAAATAGAGGGATCTAGCTGGAAGAGTTCAACCTCCTTTGTCTGACAAGGAGCTGATTGATATGTTTATGGGAACTTTGACAGGACCTTTCTTAAATAATTTGATCGGAAACTCTTCATCTGGATACACTGAGCTGATACTAATTGGGGAACAAGTTGAAGGTGGAATTAGAAGTGGAAAGATTCAGGTAGCTACATCTTCAATTGCTGTGAAGAAGATGTTCAACAGAAAGAAGGAAACTAATGTTGTGTATGGCCAAAAGGGTCGTGCTAGAAGTGATCGCAACAAATCTGTGGGGGCGGTGAAACCAGATATTCACTGCTCAAGAAAACTTGTTACACTCTGGAATGGGCTGCTCACCGGCTAAGACAGTATATGTTGACTCACACCACTTTGTTGATTTCTAAGATGGACCCTATCAAGTACATCTTCGAAAAGCCCGCTCTCTCCGAACGAATATCTAGATGGCGAATGATTCTGACTGAATACGATATTCAATATACAACACAAAAGGCCATTAAAGGAAGCATATTAGCATATCATTTGGCCCATCAAGTTGTTAATGATTATCAATCTATGAACTTTGACTTCCCAGATGAGAATATCATGTTAGTGACTGACTGTACAAAACCTGGACCGTATGACGGACCTGAACAAGGATCCCGATGGACTATGTGTGGCGGTAGAAATGTTTAAGACTAAGCCATTAAATTGACTAGACTTGTAAAAATCAAAATCAAAATCGCCACCGCGCTTTATTGTTTCCAAAGGAATGGGAAAAGAGCGAATAACCCAAAAGAGGGGGAAAGATTATAGGTAAGGGGGTTGGTTATGCCAAGGGAAGGTATTAGAATCCTAAACATCCACGGTACTCCGCATGAACCTCTTTGTAAAATATGTATATTTTGGCTATAAAATGTCATATATAAAATAGATGGTGGAGGTAAGAAAAGAAATATATTTTTTTATAGTTTTTGCACCCGTCGCAGTTGCGAACCTTTAGCGCCTACGTACCACCTTCCGTGCAATAGGGGATCAGGGTACATGTAGTTCCTCTTCTAAAAATATAAAACAAAAAATTTGTTGGTTGATTTTATAAGATAAGACATCATCATCATTGTCCGTGTGGAAAACATACTTACTACCCACAATCATGAGAAACGAGAATTTGCATCATCCCAAAGTTGAGGGTATGGCTTGGATTTTAAAATCAACAATGCCTCACTCAACACCCAATTGGAAAATATCTCTCTTCACTACATATTGTAGAAGTATATTTGTTTTCATCACTACAAGGATTGACAAGAGTCCAATCTTTTTGAGAAAATTTTAAAGATAAAATGCCAAAGTGGCAAAATGGTTTGAAATGAGATTGATCAACTTTTAGTCTTCTCACAAAAAAATGTCAAGGTATTATTAAGTTGATTGAAATTTATTGATGAATATGTTTTGAAAATGCATGGACATGAGTCCAAGTTTATTATGAAAGTGGTTCAAGTTTAGAAACAAGAAGATCTTTTAAAAAGAGGGAGAAGATTTTTGAAATTAAAGAAGATGGGAGGAGAAGAAGAGACTATCATAAAGCATAAGGTAAAAGCTTAAGGAGAAGAACCATCTAACTAACAAGAAGCCAATACTTGACATTATGAGTCAATATAGAATTCCCATTCTTTGGATTGAAACCAAGCAAGCAAATATACTAGACCTATTGAGAGAACCAAACTTCAAGCATATGTCTTCACAAAAATTGGGCAGAGTAACGGCTGTATACAGGTGAATTCCAGATTATAAACAAAGAGTGTAATCACAATAACCTGCACACAAAACAAACAAACAACCCATTGTCTTGAGGTAAACCTCAAGAAATCCAGACAAAATATCAATTAAGGTCCAAGGTCTCCAACATAGGCCAAGGTTTCTAATCCTAAGTCCAAGAAGTCCAACACTCCACCATGCCAAGGATAGTAACCAAATAGTCCAAGTATCATTAAGATTTTTATGGTTTATGTTGATTATTAAGTATCTTCAAAAAGAAAAGAAAAGCTTAAGTGAGCAAAATAAAAATGACATAAAAGTAAATGCTCAAGTGAGCAAAGATGAAAATAGCATGAAATGTAAATGCTAAAGTAAATAGTACATAAAGCATAAAAGCATAAAGTAAAGAGCATAAAATAAAGTCAATTGTTAGAAATTAGTGGTTAGTTGGATGACCATCTTTAAACATGCATTTGGAACTCATTAGAGGATTGGTAGAACCAAAGCCTCCACACAACAAGTTGCATTTGCTTTTTGTCAAGTATATCATCCATTTAATAAATTCTCAAGGCAACATTTAATAATCAACTATGTTTAAGTGATCCGCGTTGACCAAAATTGATGAAGATCCATTAGAGGATTGGTAGAACCAAAGCCTCCACGCAATGAATCTCAAGGTTATTGGATCAAAGGGATAAAATTAACATACTTGGGCTTGCAAACATAGGTTTGGGCCACGAATGATAATTTATTCGAATCGGGACAAAATTTAGCGCTATGTTAAGCAATTGTAAATGGACATATGTAGAAGTCACACCTATTTTGAGGCCGGTCAATAGAAATCTATGTACTTCATGTTTGGATAAATGATATAGAGATCATCACCCCTTAACATGTAGCATAATTAAAAAATAAAGGGATAAGATGAAGAGGGAGGGGAATGATAAGCTAATTTGGATCACTACCTTAAATTTCTTTCATCTTTAAATTCAATCACTCATCTAGATGGATTAAAGCACTAAACATATCATTAATCCAAAGCACCAAGAATGAATTAAATAATTCACTCTTTGATAGATTTGAATTGATGAACATTTATCCAACTTCATCTACACCACAAAGTCCATTGAATTTAAAGAGAAATTGGACATTTAAAATTGTAATCCAAATAATCCATCAAAAAGAGTGAGCAGAAAAAAATATTTGAGTCAAGCAGCCCCAAAATAAGGCAGAAAAAGCATTTTTGGCCCTGTTACAATCAATTGTGCTTAGACAGCAACCAATTGCATCAGCGTGGTTTTTTCAGATCAATTTTCTGTGACAATCGATTGCAATGTTACAACAATTGATTGCAACCTGTTAAAATCAGTAGAAAATAGCATTTCAAGGATCAAATTATTGTTCCAACTTTTCATCAAACACCTTATGATCATGGATCCAATTGAGCATGAAAATTCCATCAAATTATGAGAAAATAGCACTAATGGAATCATAAAACATTGCTCAATGAATCAAAACCAGAAATCCATAAGAGATCACATTGTGAAAGATGATGATCCAACTTACCAAAGGTAGAATTAGAGAATCATCAAACAACTTCCAGAATTTGCTTCAATTCCACCACAAGAATCAATTACCAAAGCTCAGATGTAGAGAATTAATGAAGAAAAAGTATTTGGATGAAGGTTTAGCTCAAAGATTAGTAAGCTTCAATGCAAATCTTACTATTCTTTTTTTGAAAATGGAGCTTTGAGTGAATTTGGTAGATGGAGAGAATTGAGAGATTTTTTAGCAAAATGAGTTTGGCTATCAAAAGCTTGTGATATGAATAAAATGAGATCTCTATTTATAGAGTTTAGATTTGGGATTAGTGGTAATTTGGTAATTGATTCTTGGAGCCAAAAATTGAATTAATGATATAATTTTCAAATTATGCAGAAAAATTGGAGCAAAAAAGATGACAGTTTTGAAATTGCTGGCTTTTTTCAAAAATCACGTATGTTTTGCTGCTATGAGTCGACACAAGAGTCGTATGCGTCGACACATTCTAGTTGTATAACACAACATGAGTCGACACAAGCTTCTATGGGTCGATACAAGCATTTCTTTCAACACAATACATAATCAATCAATTTGCATGAGTCGACACATAACATGTATGTGTCGACACATGCTAGTCATAAAAAATAGGATGAGTCGACACAAGCCTCTATGAGTCAATGAGAGCTGCTTTTTCAACACAATACAAAATCAATCAATTTTCATGAGTCGACACATAACAAGTATGTGTCGAAACATACTAAATTTTTTGAAGGCTAAAAACACAGTTTTTCAAAGATTGTGCACAATATACTCTGTGCAACCGATTGCACTATGGGAGCAATAGATTGTACAGGAAAACAAAATGAAAAATTTTAATTTTAATTATTATTGCAAATAGATATTTTAGGGAAATAATACCGAAAAACCTTATTTGTCGGATGCTTTGACTCGGTACCTACAAAACACAAATATTCAAAGGCAAAGATAAATATTTTTTGTATTTTGGTTAGAGGTTAATTGTCAACGCATATACAAAATACACAACTAAGGTGCTTGGAGATTCCTCGAGAGCAAACTTAAAGATAGGAGATAGAAAAAGAGGAATAACCAACCCTAATGTGATTTTGTTATGATCAAGTTGATATGATATGATAGGGTAATCTTAGGGGAAATAATTGGGGTACAACAACTTCCCTTATTGAAGTTTCTTCTATCCGGAGATACGAAGGTTAAAAATCTTCGTGTCAACGCGATTGAAGATACTTAAATATAAAACAAACCCTATTTTTGGCCCTAAGATGCCATGCAATGCTTATGAGCACGAATGCATATGAACAAATTCAAAGAGATGCAAAACACTATTGGGGATGTAGAAAAGGAACCAAAAGAGTAACCCGACCAGGAAAATAAATCACTAGTGGATCAAAAGGAACCGACTCAGAGGATGATAAAAAGTCAAAAGATATACCAACTTCAACTGAGGACGAAACTACCAACGTTTACTGAGGGTAGAAAGAGGAAATAAATAACAACACCGATGTTTACTGACGGTGAACTACCAACGTTTACTGAGGGTAGAGGGAAACAAATATCATTCCATCACCGTTCACTGACGATGAACTACCAACATTCACTGAAGGTAGCAAAAAGATAAATGTCACCAACTTTCACTGAAGGTAACCTACCAAATTTCACTGGAGGTAGAAATAGAAAATATATCATAACACCGTGTGGTACGGTGGGAGAACTGACTTGAGGGTTTTGCGTTTTTATCGCAAATGTTGCGGTTAGCAAGAGTCGCCACCGACTTTTCTTTTATCCAAAAGGAAAGGTGAAAAAGCACAGGAAAGACCTTTGAGATTGTTTCTTGAGTTCGGGGGATAGATTATGAAAAGGGAATGTATTAGCACCCTTTTCATCCATGGTTTTCCATGGGCTCTTAGTTACTTGCTAGATCACTTGATTTTATTTTGAAATTATGCTTTGTGTGGTTTTTGAAAGTATTTTGTAAACGAGGCCATTGTTTTGGCAATCTTTGTAATGATTCTCGTTCGTAAGAATGTATGCAAAGATGTTTGTCTTTTTGAAAATGTTTTCAATGTTTGTAAAATGTTTGAAAATGTGTGTGTTTATTTTGAAAATAGCAAGGATAGTTGTTTGAAATGGAGCAAGTAACTAGAAGTAATCTACCTACTCAAATGTCTTTCTTATGCATTTTCTATTCCTTTGACATTGTTGTATTACCATTGATTTGGTAAGCAACCCTATCTTTGGATGTAAACGGGACGGGCGTGGGTCATCGTATAACCATGATTAGCAATTTTGCAAAGTATCTTAGCATTTTTTGAGGGACCAAGATCATTTTGTAAGGCAACTTTGAATAGCGTCATCGAGGGACTATGATCTTATATTTGTTTGTTTTGCCAAGATACTTCACATGCGTAATATGGCCATTTTTGTATAAGCCAACCAAGTGGAGAAACCCTAAGGGTGTTTGTGTGAAAGTGTGTTATTTTCATGCTTTGATTTTGTCTTGGATTTATGGTTTTCTATTTGCTTTATTTTGATCTTACCATTCAAACCCTAATTACTAGCATGGCATGTAAAAGCAGTAAATTGCGTAATGTAAAGATTACTAAGTTATTACAACAATTTATGGGAGGGGAAATACAAATTTGAATGGGGATTTGCAAGAATGTAAATTTAAATAAGCTATTACAACCAAATCGAATTTGTACGAATATTGGAATAAACAAATACAATATTTAAATATGCAATATTATGTACATGCAAGAAAAATATTTTTTTTTTGTTTTTTTTTGTGTGAAAAGGAATTTTAACCTAATCCAAAAAATATATAAAAAAGAAATTATATCTTAAAAAAAAGGTTAACCCTAATTTCTAGTTTGAAAGAAAATAAGGTTCTTATGTATTATTTTTTTGTATATTCTTTGTATTAAAAATAATAAATAATATCGTATGAAAATATTTAGTTTTTATATATGCCAAAATAAATATTTACAAGTGTAAAATAAAAAAAGGAATAAAAGTTAACCTAATTCTATTATTTTATATTTACAAATTTATTTGAAAAAAAAATAATTAACATATAGTTTAATAAAAATATTTTTTATGTGAAAGTAAAATAAAATAATCAAAATGCAAAATTGCCATATTTTATGTTTTTTAGAATTTTATGTATTTAAGAAAAAATTTAATAAGACAAAAAAAGAAAATAAAACAAATAAATAAAAGTATGGGCCAGGGGTGCTGTAAAGAGACAAGGAGTAATATGTTAGCCAAAAAACTAAGGCCCAAGGAAGCAACCCCATCCTACAAAAACAGCCAAAAAAATGAAAATGGAAAAAATGTGAAAAAACAAAAGGTAGCGCCAAGGTTCGAACCCATGACCTGAGCCTCACCAGCGTGCTACCTTGCCACTAGGATGGCCATACATCCGTTGATTTATGTGAAACAAAAACAACATAATATGAAACGCTTCTATGGCCCTGTACTTCGTCTTCTTCCTCTAGCCAGCCAGAAGCTATGTAACTTTCTCATCTCTTAATAAAAATAGAAACTGATAACATGAATGTTGTAGCATTTTGTCTCACGATTCTAACCATGTAAATCATGTAAGCTAACAATCAAAGATCAAAACGAATTTTAAAAGCCCTAAATTTAAACCTAATTTTTCCAGGAACTTCAAGTTCAAAATTCTCTCAACTCAGGCCAAATAAATGCAAGATATATATATATATATATATATATATATATATATATATATATATATATATATATATATATATATATATATATATATATATATATATATATATATATATATATATATATATATATATATATATATATATATATATATATATATATATATATATATATATATATATATATATATATATATATATATATATATATATATATATATATATATATATATATATATATGTATATATATATATATATGTATATATATATGTACAGCTTTGTAGTAATGAGGTCTACATTGTTTATTCACAAATCGTGGCCAGTGGATGCCTGTATGAAGAGATAGAAGTTGAGATTCTTATCTCTTTCAGTTGAGATAATGAATAGAGTTTGAGTGAGATTTATGAAGGCCTGATGATTGCTTGAGCTTGCTTGAACCTCTCTGAGTCTGTTCCAATCCTTGCCTTGCTTTGAAAGTGCCTGGAATTATCTATCCAAGTCAACCTGCAAGCTTTGAAAACAAAAATGGCAGATGAAGAAGGAGGAGTTACAGTGCAGGGATGATGGTATGGATCACTTAAATATCAAGTAGGTAAAGTGTTTTGATGATTAAAACTGGAAACGCACGAGCCAAATGATGAATTGCTATGCTTATGCAAAAACTGCAAGTTTTGACAGTTTTTTTGGTGATATGGAGTGTTTGAATGTTTCAGGCCTTTAGCAATCATGTTATCAAGTGTAACATGTTTGTGTATTAGTATGGGATAGGTTACAAGTCAACTCCCCAACAGATTTGTGAGTTCTAGCCTTTTGGCACATTTTCTTGCTTTTGAAGCAAAGTAAAGAGACAAGTCTTCACATGCTTGTACTGGCCTGCTTGGGGTTGGTATAAGCTTTGTACAATTTTATTTAGGCCTATAGCACTTGTGTGTGCAGAGAAGACAGGTCCAATGCTCAAGATTCGTAAAGTAGCAAAAGTGAACCTTTTCCAAAATGGCAATGGCAACTTTGTGCCATTTTTGGAATTACAACTTGGATAAAGACTCTAGGGCTTGGATTAAAGCTTTGTCAATTGAATAAGCATTAAATTATGGAGTAAGAAACAATTTTGGGACCTGTAAAGCATGGATTAGGCAGCATAGGTACTGATTTGAACTTTGTTCTTCATGAAATGGCTTGAAAACAAAGTGAGAAATTTCTATCTACACCTCTTCGATTCTCCTCACTCAAAAATGATCTCAAGGAGTTCTTAGACATTTTGGAAATCTTGCAATGTTATCTATAACTCATCTTTGAAATGCATTTCAAGATTCCTCTTGGAACTAGGTGAAAAATTGCCATGAAGTTGGGTCCAAAACCTGCCTAAATTAGGGCAAAATTTCACTAAGTTATTTTAGTTCATGAGCATGTATTCATAAAATTATATCTTGATATCCAAGCATCTTTAGGGAAAAGTGTGTGAAGAAAATTTTTAGATTTCATGGAGGTATATAACTTTCATGTTAGGAACTTTCCTTGAATCATCTTGTATCATGGTGAAAAAATGGCTTAAAGTTGAGAAAAAATAAGAAATTTTCTATACTTAGAAAATTTTCTAAGTTAAGAAAATTTCTAATTTTAAAACCTAATCTTCAATCCTTGATTCCTTGATGAACAAGTTTCACATTTTGACATATTTTGATGAATTTTGACCTTTGGCACTTGATTTTGACCAAAAAGTCAAAGTTTGACTTTTCAGTATACAATTGACTTTTGATCAGTTGACTACAAATTTCATCTGTCTATCCAATGGATTTGAAATGTTTTGAACCATGTAATTAGGTCAAGATAATGAAATTGAATCATTGAAATAATTCTTTAAATTAATTGGTCATTTGCTAGGTCAAAAATCAGAAATTGCCCTTCCTCAGTTAAAACCCTAATTTTGACCATTTTGCCCTTTTGATGATTTGATCAAATTTCTTGAGGAGTTGTGGTCTAAACTAGATCAAATGATACATATGAGTCTAGAATGTTTATGTGGATCAAAAATTATAAATTTTGACTGTAAATTGGCCATGGTTGACTTTTTCCTCAATATAGTTGATTTTTATGTCAAATGTCCAATTGACTGATCAAAAATGTGGTTCAAAGCTTGAAACTTGTCATGAACAATCTCAGGGGTCCATAATGATGTTTGAAAGTCATATGAAGCATTGATATTCCAAAAATCCTTGTGCAAACTCAAACCCTAATTTTGGGTCAACAGTGTAAGATGAGATGTCTTGAGCTGATCAAACTCTAATCCAGTCTTGAGTCAAAGAGATTTTGTGAGAAAAGTCTTGATAAATGAGAGGGAAAATTTTGGGGTACAACAGCTTCCCCTGTTCAATCTTCTTAAACCTGAAGAGTTAGATTGGCGAGTTTTTCCATTCGTGACTTGAAGGTGAAAGAATGATTGGACACTAGAGTGCCTAGAAATTTGCACTTGACAATGTGTAGTTGAGGGAATGGGCTTAGAGATGCCATTTAGAGAAGTGATAGAACCTTATTGGAGATGGGCTTGCAAATGCCATCCAAAAATGTTTGTTAAATTGCAGGTTGTATGTTGAAAGAATGAGTATCAGAATTGCGTCTGTGTCTGGAGAGTGTCTGAACCGTATCTGGATTTGAACTTTTATGAGTATCTGAATGAGTAACAGAATGATATTCGTGTCTGGAGCGTATCTGAACTGTGCCATGAAGTCTGAATGAGTATTAGAATGGCATCCGTGTTTGGAGTGTATATGTACTGTATCTGAAAGCTGGATTTGAAAGAGTATCAGAATGACATCCGTGTCTGGAGCGTATCCGAACTGTATCTGAACTTAAAATATGAATAAGTATCAGAATGGAATTCGTGTCTGGAGCGTATCTGAATTGTATCTGAACTTGAAATCTGAATAAGTATCAGAATGGAATCCGTGTCTGGAGCGTATCCGAACTGTATCTGAACTTGAAATCTAAATAGGTATCAGAATGGCATCCGTGTCTGGAGCGTATCCGAACTATATCTGAACTTGTAATCTGAATAAGTATCAGAATGGCATCCGTGTCTGGAGTGTATCCGAACTATATCTGAACTTGAAATCTGAATAAGTATCAGAATGGCATCCGTGTCTGGAGCGTATCTGAACTGTATCTGAACTTGAAATCTGAATAAGTATCAGAATGGCATTCGTGTATGGAGCATATCCGAACTGTATCTGAACTTGCAATCTAAATAAGTATCAGAATGGCATCTGTGTCTGGAGCGTATCTGAACTTGCAATCTGAATAAGTATCAGAATGGCATCCGTGTCTGGAGCGCATCTGAATTGTATCTGAACTTGCAATCTGAATAAGTATCAGAATGGCATCCATGTCTGGAGCGTATCTGAACTATATCTGAACTTGAAATCTGAATAAGTATCAGAATAGAATTCGTGTCTGGAGCGTATCCGAACTGTATCATGATTGCATATTATTAATGGTAGCTGTTAATCTTATCCTGAAAAGGGTAAAATGTTAGCTGAAACACAAAATTATGTTGCATGAAATGTATGATGCAATGTAGTCGCTTTATCAATGTTTATGATATGTGGATGCAATGTATGCGCATGTAAGCTGATTTGCTATATTGCTGCCTGACTGAGGAAAATAAATCCTTAAATGCTGTCGAGGATAAGTTGATTTTTCATGTCTTGAAGTTGAAGTACTGACGAACTCTTGTTGAGAGAAGTGAAATTTGTTGTGAGGGCAATGCCATGTACTGCTTGTAAGATCTGCTTTGGGGAATCCTGGGAAATTTGACGATTTCTACTAGGGATTGATAAATTGAAATTTGTTCCGCTGGGGATTTAAATGATGTACTACAGGGATTACTTATGGAATGGCCTAGAGACGTTTTCCTGTCCTTTCAACCTATCAGTAATAGTTTTTCGCATTTTGTTTATTTGTAAACAGTAATTATGTTCAAATGCATATCTTCATTAATGAATCATTGGATGTTTTTGCAAATAAAACACAAGTGTAAAGAAAAAGACAAATAGTTTTTGCACTTCCAAAGAGATATCTTTGTATTGACTTTGAATAAGTATTTTGTACAAAGGGGACAAAAATTCTAGTAAGATAATGGTGCCATAAAAGCGAGAAACATTTATACAAAGAACGATAGCTATGTGTAATAATCCCATGGGGTTCCCATTCTGCTATAGCCTTCGTATCTTTGAGCCTCTTGTCTATTTGTTGCTTCGTCCGAAGATGATTGAATTGATCAGGAATTCCGAGTTTGTCCGTGGAAATCAAAGGTTGTTCGTAAGTGACCCGACGGGACATAGTCATACGCTTTAATTCCCTAACTTTTGCCTGGACCGCCCTTTCGGGTTTTCAGTCCACCGGGAAACCCTTTTTTTCCCAAGTCGCCAATTCGGGTTTTTAACTTGTCGGGTGTACATATTTTTTTTTATTTTATCCCTAATTTTTTCCCGAACCTTTTTGGTTCGCCGGGATTTCCTTGTTTTTCCTAGGTGTGTCAACCTAGCGGGTCTCTTATGCGTAGTATCTTTTGACTATGTCCGTGTTCTCAGGGTGTGGCAGGTCGTCACCGTCCATGGTGGTCAAGATCATTGCCCCACCGGAGAATATGTTCTTGATTACAAACGGTCCTTCATAGGTAGGAGTCCATTTGCCCCTAGGATCACTTTGTGGAAAGATGATACATTTGATCACCAGATCCCTAACTCGATATACTTGGCGTCTGACTTTCTTGTTGAAAGCCTTGATCATCCGTTTTTGATACATTTGACCATGGCAAACAGCAGTAAGTCTCTTTTCATCAATTAAGTTCAGTTGATCAAGTCGAGTCTGGATCCAATCTTCCTCGTTCAGCCCTGCATCCTTCATAATCCTCAGAGAGGGGATCTGAACCTCAATAGGCAAGACAACCTCCATGTCGTATAACAAAGAATAAGGTTTTGCCCCAATTGATATGCGAGTCGTGGTATGATAATCGTGGAGAGCGAATGGTAGCATCTCATGCCAGTCTTTGTATGTGACTGTCTCTTTTGTATGATCTTTTTAATGTTTTTATTTGCAGCTTCGACATCACCATTCATCTTTGGCCGATAGGGAGAAGAATGGTGATGCTAAATCTTGAATGGCTCGCACAATGCGGTGATCATAGTGTTGTTGAGATTTGTACCATTGTCAGTGATGATCCTTTCCGGGATACTGTACCGACAAATAAGGTTTTGCCTGATGAAGCGGGCAACAATGTTCTTAGTAACGGAAGCGAAGGAAGTTGCTTCGACACATTTGGTAAAATAGTCAATGGCCACTAGGATGAAACGGTGTCCATTGGAGGTTGTAGGTTTGATCTCACCAATCATGTCAATTCACCACATAGCAAAGGGCCAAGGAGCCGTCAAGACATTTAGAGGAACCGGAGGTACGTGCACCTTGTCAGCATAAATTTGACACTTATGACAGGTCCGAGAATGTTGATAGCAATCTGCTTCCATGGTAGACCAGTAATAGCCTGCCCGTAGGATTTTCTTCGCCATCGTATGCCCACTGGAGTGAGTGCCAAAAGTACCTTCGTGTAAGTCAGCCATGATCCTTTCCTCTTCAACTTTATCCACACACCGAAGCAGAATGGAGTCATGATTATGTTTGTACAGGATGCCATTACTCAGGAAGAACTTAGCAGAGAATCTCCTTAAGAACTTTTTATCATTGATTGAAGCTCCTTTTGGATATTCTTGAGCCTCGAGATACCTTTTGACTTCATGAAACCAAGGCTGGTCCACTACCTCTTCAGTATTAATCTCGTGACAGTGTGCCGGTTCATCCATTCGTTCGATGGTGATCTGGGGAGCTTCGTTATCCCAATTAAGTTTAAACATAGATGACATTGTAGCTAGAGCGTCTGCTAGCTGATCTTCTTCTCACAGGAAATGCTCAAAGGTGATCTTCTCAAAATGTGGTAGCAATGTCAAAACATGTTCTTTGTAAGGGATAAGTTTTGGGTGCTTAGTGTTCCATTCCCCTTTGATCTGACTAATGACCATTGTTGAATCTCCAAATACATATAAAAATTTGATTCCCAAGTCTATGGCGGCTCTGAGACCAAAGATGCATGCTTCGTACTCCGCCATGTTGTTCGTACAGTTGAAGCAAAGTCTGGCAGTAAAGGGAGTATGACACCCTTCTGGAGATATGAGTACAGCGCCGATACCATTACCAAGTGCATTGGATGCCCCGTCAAAGAACAGGGTCCATCGGGATCCTTGTTCAGGTCCTTCATATGGCCTGATTTCTTCACAGTTGTCTAATGTGATGATGTCTTCATCCGGGAATTCAAACTTCATGGATTGATAATCTTCTACAGCTTGGTGAGCAAGATGATCAGCCAATACACTGCCCTTTATAGCTTTCTGGGTAGTATATTGTATGTCATATTCTGTTAGGATCATCTGCCATCTAGCTATCCTCCCAGACAGAGCAGGCTTTTCGAAGATGTATTTTATCGGATCCATCTTAGATATCAACAAAGTGGTATGAGTCAGCATATACTGTCTTAGCCGGCGAGCAGCCCATGCCAAACGTAACAAGTTTTCTCGAGCAGCGAATATCTAGTTTCACAGTCGGTAAACTTTTTTCTCAGGAAGTAAATAGCATGCTCTTTTCGGCCAGACTCGTCATGCTGCCTCAATACACACTCCATTGAATTCTCTAAAATGGTCAGATACATGATCAGTGGTCTTCCCTCGACTGGTGGCATCAAAACAGGAGGCTCTTGTAAGTACTCTTTGATCTTGTCAAAAGTAATCTGGCATTCATCATTCCATCTGACTACTTGATCTTTCTTCAATAGTTTGAAGGTTGGCTCACAAGTAGCTGTTAGGTGAGAAATGAATCTGGCAATATAGTTCAAGCGTCCCAAGAATCCTCTGACTTCCTTCTCAGTACGAGGAGCAGGCATTTCTTGTATCACTTTAACCTTGGCAGTATCGACCTCAATGCCTTTGTTACTGACGACAAAACCTAGGAGTTTACCGGACCGTACCCCGAATGTGTACTTGTTTGGGTTCAACCTTAGTTTATACTTCTTCAACCTCTTAAACAACTTTTGCAAGTGATCAAGGTGCTCTTCTTTCGTTTGTGATCGGGCTATCATATCGTCTATGTAGACCTCCATTTCATGATGTATCATGTCATGAAACAAAGCTACCATGGCACGCTGATAGGTTGCCCCAGCATTCTTCAGTCCAAATGGCATCACTTTGTAGCAGAATGTGCCCCACTGTGTGACAAATGTTGTTTTCTCCATGTCCTCAGGTGCCATTTTTATTTGGTTGTAACATGAGAATCCGTCCATGAAGGAAAACACTTTGTGCTGGGTCGTATTATCAACCAGGACATCGATGTGGGGAAGTGGAAAATCATCTTTAGGGATGGCCCTATTCAAATCTCTATAATCCACGCACATTCGTACTTTGCCGTCTTTTTTAGGCACGGGAACAATGTTGGCAACCCATTGGGGATAGGAAGTGACAGCCAAGAATCTGACATTGAATTGTTTCATGACTTCCGCTTTGATCTTCTCTGACATATCAGGTCTCATGCGTTGAACTTTTTGTTTTACTGGTGGACATTCTTCTCTTGTTGGCAGATGATGTACCACGATGTTTGCATCAAGTCTTGGCATGTCTTCATATGACCAGGCAAAGATCTCAACATAATCACGCAACCGCTGAATTAGATGATCCTTGACACTCGGATCTAGATTGGCACCCACCTTGATTTCTTTTATATCCTCCTCGGTACCCAGATTGATTGTATCCACCGGTTCCTCATGAGGCTGAATATCTCTTTCCTGTTGTTGTAGTAGTCTAGCCAATTCCCCTGGTACTTCACAATCTTCTTCACCTTCATCTTCGGCTTGGTAGATTAGATCCTCGGAGTCACAAAAGGCCATAGCAGTATCGTTACCCATGGGATCCGGAATGGAGGTGTACCTGCATTTGTGAGTGTGGGTGTGTAAGGGTATATCCATCCTTGAAAATAAAATGTATAAGAAAAACAATGAGCATAAAAAGTTTGTATGTGAAAAATGTCCATGATTCATTGAATGTCATATGAAGATGAAATAAAAACCCTTACAAATGGACCATTGTGCCTTGGTCACGACACAAGGTTTTAAATGTGCGAATTGTTTATGAATATTATAAGTCCAACAGAAATGTAAAAGATAAATTACTGAGGGATGAAAGTTATTGGGACAAAGTCTCTGGCTTCCCAATTGCGAAGTCCTCCGTTGATAGTAGGAAAGATCCAATCCTCCAAGTTGTAATCCTCTTCACCATCTTCTACTACACTGACCTCTCGGTTGCTAATCTTCAAGGGTGGCCCCCCAGCACGGGCACGGCGCACAGCCTTCTGAGCACTTGAAGTAAACCCTAAGCTAAACTTGTCAGATTTATACGAAATATCCGGAAGTTGCCCCCAGATGGTGCATCCAACCTCTTCTATTACTGCTTTGGCATCCTTTAGAGATGACATCTGGAGTGGAGGTCTTGTAATCTTAGGGATCTGGGACACTGTCTTGGTTACTGCTACCTCTTGAGAGACTTCTTTGAAATGTTGAAAAGGAGTTTCAATGAACTCGCCGTCCAATTCCACATACCGAAAAGAATTGTGGTGGCTAATCATATACTCTTCCTCTCCGTGGACAGTGATAATATTTCCTTCGACTAGATACTTCAGCATCTGGTGCAGTGTGGAGGTGACAGCACCGGCATTATGGATCCATGGCCGTCCTAGCAGACAGGAGTAAGAGGGGAGAATGTCCATTACATGGAAGGTTGAGTTGAAAGTTTGAGTCTCAACCTTTATCGAGATGTCCACCTCCCCATGAACCATCCTCTTTAAGCCATCAAATGCTCTTATGACTATGTTACTAGGTTCCAACGTTAATCCTTCGCAGTCTAGTTTGTCGAGAGCTTTCTTCGGTAAAACATTCAAAGATGAGCCGGTGTCCACCAAGACATGGGCCAGAGTTGTTCCTCTACATTCCACAGAGACATGTAATGCCTCGTTGTGCTTCCTCCCCCTTGGTGTCAGATCAGCATCCGAGAAGCCTAGGCCGTTGTCCACCGTCAAACTGGCCAAACAATCTCGAAATTGGTCAGCAGATGTCTCTTGAGGCACATGGGCTGTCTTCAGAAACTTCACCAGAGCTTTCGCATGTGCCTCTGAGCACAGTAACAATGCCAGCATGGAGATTTTGGAGGGAGTTTGCCTCAACTGTTCCACCACGTCATAGTCACTCTTTTTTATTATTCTCAGGATCTCCTCCATTTCCTTCTTGGAGGTTTCGGGGATAGTCAGCGGTTGAGCCTTCGTCTGGACATGCTCTTCTTGAATACTTTTTCCTCTAATTTCAGCAGTAGGAGTGTTGGTAGGGATAACAGTAGGGGTTGTGTCGTCTTTGTCAATAGGAGAACTTGTAGATATGATTAATGGTACGGAGGTAACCTTCGGAGCAGCCACGGGTCCAAAAACTTCCTTTAGGGGGGCAATTTCTAGAGAGAAGATTCTACCGCTTCGGGTAATCTTACTGGTTCTGGCAATATTGATAATGTCAGAGTCTTCTTCTTCGGCGGCCAGCCCGTCTTGTTTGATGCCATGGTAGTAGATGTCTCCACCGTAATTCCACGACATTGTTTTGTCTGATTCATACGGGACCGGCCCGGGCATTGTGATTATAAGAGGAGTATTTTTTGGAACCGATGTAATCCTAACGGGTCTTTTGGGGACCCTGGAAGAATTGGCGGAGATGGTTATTATTGAAACATCTTCAACAGGAACAGGTGAAACAGAAGTACTTTCAAACAAAATCTCTTGGTTGTCTATCAAGCGTTGAATTCCTGTTTTCAACAAAAGGCAATCAGTTGGTGAGGATAAGCAAAGATGGCAGTCTTCATTACAACCCGGGAAAACACCAGCTTTCAACAAGTTTATCTTAATGATTGGGAGTGGAGTCAAGAGTTCATCAACTGTGGTAGCAAACAAATCTTCTTTGATAGCATTGGTGTTGTGACCATGCCTAGGCATAGGAGCAGAAATGATGTTTGGCTTCTCAGGTGCATCAAACTCAATCTCTTTTGCATCTATAAGGTCTTGAATTTTGTTTTTCATGGCCCAACAGTTGTTAGGGTCATGACCCGGACTTTCGGAATAATATGTGCATCTGGCATTTGGGTGATAATGAGGGGATGATGTGTTGGGGTTCTTTGGAGCTTCCTTCAGAGTTGTCAAATTAGATTTCATAAGGTGTGGTAAAACTTGGGCTAGAGTCATATTAATTTTGGTGAATTGCTGGACTGGCCTTTCCACCCTCGGTTGGTTACTTCTTGGTTAATCAGATGTAGGTTTTGGGATCATAACGGCCCCTACCATTGGTTGGCATTCAGCTCTCCCTTGGTTCCTTTGTGGATAAACAACAGATACCTCCTTCTTCCTGATGAAAGGCTTTCTCACAACTGTAGAGGCAGATAAATCCTTTTGAATCTTTCCATTTTTTATGCCAGCTTCCACCCTCTCTCCGGTTAGTATTAACTCAGTAAATCGAGCAGATGAGCTCTCAATCAAATGGTTGAAGAAAGGCCCGATAGAGTGCCTAAAAACATGTCCACCAACTCCCTTTCAGACATAGGGGGTTGCACTCTCCCAGCTAGATCTCTACACTTCTGTGCGTAATCCTTGAAACCCTCATTGGAAACCATGGCCATACTCTGAAGTTGAGTACGGGTAGGCACCAAATCAGCATTATACTGGTATTGCTTATAGAAAGTTGCGGCAAGATCTTCCCAGTTGTGGGCATCATCCCTTTCCAATTGGTAAAACCAATCGAGTTGTGTTCCAGATAGGCTATCTTGGAAAAAATGCACCCACAAGTCTATCGGCGGAGTGCGGCTGGATCTTTCTCACATATGATCGGAGGTGCATCTTAGGACATGACAGCCCATCATATTTTGCAAACAACGGCACTTTGAACTTCGGTGGGATTACAATTCCTGAAACTAGTCCCAATTCTTCAAAGTCTAGATCTGGTACCTTTTGTATTTCCATAGCGCTCAAACGCTCTTCAAGATGTCTGTACTTATCATCTACTGGAGGATACTGTTCCTCGGAGTAGTCTTCCTCTTATCCCTCCTCTTCGGATTCTGACGAAACCGCTGTTTCTTTTCCTTTCCTTTCTCTTTCCCCAGAAGTGGTTGCAAAATTCAAGGTTCTTCTAGTCTTTCCCTGAAACCTTCTCCCCATGTTCAAAACCCCAGTGGCTTTCTTTGTTTTCTTCTTTCTTTCTTCAGTTAACAGAGTCTTCAACTCTTCTTGCCCCTTGGCTAGGGTCATAAGCAACTGTTGAAACTGCGTGTTCTAAGTTTGAAGATCTTTGACTGTTTATTCGAGATCCATCTTACTGAAATAAATAGTAGAGAGATGATGAAACTTGTTGCAAAAGACCTGTTTATGTTATGATGAATGATATGTGTGTATGCAATGTTTTCAAGGATTTTTAAAGATTTAAGTTTGTTTTAGACAAAAAGAAACACACGTTATATTAATAAGATAGAGTTTGAGTACATCAATGCCCCTTGGGCTAAATAATACAAAACTCTAAGATAAAAAAGTAGTGCGCATCCTCTTTGGTGCAATGTAGCCATTTAGAGTCTTCTCCTCATGAAGTAGCCTAGTGAGTTCCAAAACCTTCTTCTCGCTTGCGTAGAATTGGGCTTCGAAAGCATATCGCTCTCCTTTGAGATGCATCCAATCCCTTTGTAGGTCTTCAAGAGATGTGGGCATGTCAGGATGTAGGATAGTGTATGGAACTTCTCCCTCCTTAACAGGCTCAATGATCCCCGGGAGAATGAAAGGATAAGGCATCATAAGACTTTGAGCGCAGGTTCGTACCCACTTGAGGTAAGGCTCAAGAGGGATGGAATTCTTGTGTCCCAAAGTCTTGCTATCCACCTTATTTAGCATCCTCCATGCTCGGATGAATCTCTGGCGAAGACCTTGATCGTCGTTGTCGTAGTAGAATACCAAGCCTTGAATCAGCATCTCATGCGGGTCATCCCTTCGGGCATAACCAAACTGTCCTAAAGCTAAAAATAGGTTGTAGGTGATGCCTCCCCTAATTCCAAGTAGAGGGACATTAGGGAATTACCCACAACGGTCAAAAATGATAACATTCTCTTTGGATCGAGAGCACCAATGAATATCTGAAAGTTTGAGCGTCATTAACCTTTGTGACCACCTTAATCCTTGCTCATTCTTTAAGACTGATTGGGGAAGATGAGAAATAAACCATCTTGCCAGGAGAGGAGTGCAACGCATAAGGAAACCTCTTTTCCTCATTGTGTGAGTGTGAAAAGAGTGTAGGATATCCCCTAGCAATGTAGGCACCGGATTGCATGACATGAAGATTTTGACGGCACTTCTAGTTTCACAATTTCCTCAAAAGCTTGAAAGTCTAAGGAATTCCAATAGCTTTGGGCTTTCTCAAACATGAACTTTGCTAAGAAGCCTTTGACACCACTTCTAGTTTCCCAATGAGTTGTGACCTCAGATGAGTGCAAGTGCAGAGCTTGAGAAATCTCTTCTGGCTTTGGGTATCTTTCTGTACCGTTGAAAGGTAGTTGATTGAGAATGGGAATCCTCAAGAGTTGAGAGAATTCTTCCAAAGTGGGCACAAGCTGATAGTTGGGAAATGTGAAGCAATGGTGCAAAGGATCAAAGAACTGAAAGAGCACCTTCATCATATCCTCATTTGTGTTGGAGGTGACCAAGTTGAGTAGACGACCATGCCTCTCAGTGAATGGAGAGTTCTCAGGGATCCTTGAAGCTAGCTCCTTGAGTTGTGGAGGAATTCTTACAAGGTTGACTTGGATAGTTTTCCTGCGAAGTGAATCCATATCCTACAAAACAAGAACAAAGAAGAATCTCTAAAAATCCTTGAAATGGTTAGTGGATGCATATGATGTTCATGATGTCCATGATGTTATGCACAAGTATGTATATACAAACAAGTTCTTAGTTTAGGCTTGCATGGGGTTTTATAGGTAAGTACCCTCTTGAAGTTTAGTTGGATTAAATTTATCCTAGTAATAGTAACCGGGTTCTAAGGAGCTCAATATCACTGGATTGTTTCCTTAGTCATTGTTTCAGCTCAAGCCTCTTTAATGGCGATCGAAATATCCCAAGAAACCAACCCTCAATGAGTGTAGTATCGAGTATCTACTAACTTCGGACTGCACCAAAGCCGGTCATCTCACTACATCCTAAAGGCCAAGTTGGTCAAATAAAGGGTTCTAGAATTTCATTAGTGCTTCATGACATCACTCAGCGGCCCCGTGTTCTCTTTGATTAACTCAAAGGCTACCGGTACCCACAAATATGTCACACTAACATAACTAATGCTTAGACCATGTTGGTATACCCCACACAGTTTCCACAACGTATTGCTATTTACCTATAATGTTTCCCAAATTCGGGTGGAGGATTCAAACCCAAACAAAGAACCATAATGTAAAGCAAACAAATCAAAAAATGTAAGCAAATAAATGTGATATATCCCTAAGGTAATCCTACTTTTATTAATTTCCCCAGTAGAGTCGCCAGTTCTGTGGTATGGTGGGAGAACTGACTTGAGGGTTTTGCATTTTATCGCAAATGTTGCGGTTAGCAAGAGTCGCCACCGACTTTTCTTTTATCCAAAAGGAAAGGTGAAAAAGCATAGGAAAGACCTTTGAGATTGTTTCTTGAGTTCGGGGGGTAGATTATGAAAAGGGAAGGTATTAGCACCCTTTTCATCCATGGTTTTCCATGGGCTCTTAGTTACTTGCTAGATCACTTGCTTTCATTTTGAAATTGTGCTTTGTTTGGTTTTTGAAAGTATTTTGTAAAAGAGGCCATTGTTTTGGCAATCTTTGTAATGATTCTCGGTCGTAAGAATGTATACAAAAATGTTTGTCTTTTTGAAAATGTTTTCAATATTTATAAAATGTTTGAAAATGTGTGTGTTTGTTTTGAAAATAGCAAGGATAGTTTTTTGAAATGGAGCAAGTAACTAGAAGTAATCTACCTACTCAAATGTCTTTCTTATGCATTTTCTATTCCTTTGACATTGTTGTCTTACCATTGATTTGATAAGAAACCCTATCTTTGGATGTAGACGGGACGGGCGTGGGTCATCGTATAACCATGATTAGCAATTTTGTAAAGTATCTTAGCATTTTTTGAGGGACCAAGATCATTTTTTAAGGCAACTTTGAATAGTGTCATCGAGGGACTATGATCTTATATTTGTTTGTTTTGCCAAGATACTTCGCATGCGTAATATGGCCATTTTTGTATAAGGCAACCAAGTGGAAAAACCCTAATGGTGTTTGTGTGCATGTGTGTTATTTTCATGCTTTGATTTTGTCTTGGATTTATGGTTTTCTATTTGCTTTGTTTTGATCTTACCATTCAAACCCTAATTACTAGCATGGCATGTAAAAGTGGTAAATTGCATAATGTAAAGATTACTAAGCTATTACAACAATTTATGGGAGGGGGGAACACAAATTTGAATGAGGATTTGCAAGAATGTAAATTTAAATAAGCTATTACAACCAAATCGAATTTGTATGAATATTGGAATAAACAAATACAATATTTAAATATGAAATATTATGTACATGCAAGAAAAAGATTTTTTTTTTGTGTGAAAAGAAATTTTAACTTAATCCTAAAAATATATAAAAGAGAAATTATATCTTAAAAAAAGGTTAACCCTAATTTCTAGTTTGAAAGAAAATAAGGTTCTTATGTATTATTTTTGTGTGTATTCTTTGTATTATAAATAATATTGTATGAAAATATTTAGTTTTTATATATGCCAAAATAAATATTTACAAGTGTAAAATAAAAAAAGGAATAAAAGTTAACCTAATTCTATTATTTTATATTTACAAATTTATTTGAGAAAAAAAAATAATTAACATATAGTTTATTAAAAATATTTTTTATTTGAAAGTAAAATAAAATAATCAAAATGCAAAATTGTCATATTTTATGTTTTTTAGGATTTTATGTATTTAAGAAAATATTTAATAAAACAAAAAAAGAAAATAAAACAAATAAATAAAAGTATGGGCCAAGGGTGCTGTAAAGAGACATGGAGTAATATGTTAGAAAAAACACTAAGGCCCAAGGAAGCAAGCCCATCCTACAAAAACAGCCAAAAAAATGAAAATGGAAAAAATATGAAAAAATAAAAGGTAGCGCCAAGGTTCGAACCCATGACCTGGGCCTCACCAGCGCGCTACCTTGCCACTGGGATGACCATACATCCGTTGATTTATGTGAAACAAAAACAACATAACATGAAACACTTTCATGGCCCTGTACTTCGTCTTCTTCCTCTAGCCAGCCAGAAGCTCTGTAACTTTCTCATCTCTCAATAAAAATGGAAACTAATAACATGAATGTTGTAGCATTTTGTCTCACGATTCTAACCATGTAAATCATGTAAGCTAACAATCAAAGATCAAAACGAATTTTAAAAGCCCTAAATTTAAACCTAATTTTTCCAGAAACTTCAAGTTCAAAATTCTCTCAACTCAAGCCAAATAAATGCAAGATATATATATGTACAACTTTGTAGTAATGAGGTCTAGAATGTTTATTCATAAATCGTGGCCAATGGATACCTGTATGAAGATATAGAAGTTGAGATTCTTACCTCTTTCAGCTGAAATCGTGAATAGAGTTTGAGATAGATTTATGAAGGCCTGGTGATTGCTTGAGCTTGCTTGAACCTCCCTGAGTGTGTTCCAATCCTTTCCTTGCTTTGAAAGTGCCTAGAACTCTCTATCCAAGTCAACCTGCAAGCTTTGAAAACAAAAATGGCAGATGAAGAAGGAGGAGTTACAATGCAAAGATGATGGCCTGGATCACTTAGATATCAAGTAGGTAAAGTGTTTTGATGATTAAAATTGGAAACGCACGAGCCAAATGATGGATTGCTATGCTTATGCATAAACTGCAAGTTTTGATAGTTTTTTTTGGTGATATTGAGTGTTTGAATGTTTCAGGCCTTTAGCAATCGTGTTCTCAAGTGTAACATGTTTGTGTATTAATATGGGATAGGTTTCAAGTCAACTCTCCAACAGATTTGTGAGTTCTAGCCTTTTGGCACAATTTCTTGCTTTTGAAGCAAAGTGAAGAGACAAGTCTTCACATGCTTGTACTGGCCTGCTTAGGATTGGTATAAGCTTTGTACAATTTTCTTTAGGCCTGTAGGACTTGTGTGTGCAGAGAAGACAGGTCCAATGCTCAAGATTTGTAAAGTAGCAAAAGTGAACCTTTTCCAAAATGGCAATGGCAACTTTGTGCCATTTTTGGAATTACAACTTGGATAAAGACTCTAGGGCTTGGATTAAAGCTTTTTTAAACTGAATAAGAATTAAATTATGGAGTAAGAAACAAGTTTGGGACCTGTAAAGTATGGATTAGGCAGCATAGGTACTGATTTGAACTTTGTTCTTCATGAAATGACTTGAAAACAAAGTGAGAAATTGCTAAATTCACATCTTCGATTCTCCTCACTCAAATATGATCTCAAGGAGTTATTTGACATTTTGGAAAGCTTGCAATGTGATATATAACTAATCTTTGAAATACATTTCAAGATTCCTCTTGGAACTAGGTGAAAATTTTCCATGAAGTTGGGTCCAAAACCTACCTAAATTAGGGCAAAATTTCACTAAGTTATTTTAGTTCATGAGCATGTATTCATAAAATTATATCTTGAGATCCAAGCATCTTTAGGGAAAAGTGTGTGAATAAAAGTTGTATATTTCATGGAGGTCTACAACTTTCATGTTGGGAACCTTCCTTGAATCATCTTGTATCATGGTGAAAAAATGGCTTAAAGTTGAGAAAAAAATAAGAATTTTCTATACTTAAAAAAATTTCTAAGTTAAGAAAATTTTTAATTTTAAAACCTAATCTTCAATCCTTGATTCCTTGATGAACAAGTTTCACATTTTGACATGTTTTGATGAATTTTGACCCTTGGCACTTGATTTTGACCAAAAAGTCAAAGTTTGACTTTTCAGTATATAGTTGACTTTTGATCAGTTGACTGCAAATTTCATTTGTCTATCCAATGGATTTGCAATGTTTTGAACCATGTAATTAGGTCAAGATGATGCAATTGAATCCTTGAAATCATGCTTTAAATCAATTGGTCATTTGCTAGGTCAAAAATTAGAAATTACCCTTCCTTAGTCAAAACCCTAATTTTGACCATTTTACCCTTTTGATGATTTGATCAAATTTCTTGAGGAGTTGTGGTCCAAACTAGATCAAATGATACATATGAGTCTAGAATGTTGATGTGGATCAAAAATTATGAATTTTGACTATAAATTGGCCATGGTTGACTTTTTCCTCAATACAGCTGATTTTTAGGTCAACTGTCCAATTGACTGATCAAAAATGTTGTTCAAGGCTTGAAACTTGTCATGAACAATCTCAGGGGTCCATAATGATTTTTAAAAGTCATATGAAGCATTGATAGTCCAAAAATCCTTGTGCAAACTCAAACCCTAATTTTGGGTCAACAGTGTAAGATGAGATGTCTTGAGCTGATCAAACCCCAATCTAGTCTTGAGTCAAAGAGATCTTGTGAGAAAAGTCTTGATAAATGAGAGGGAAAATTTTGGGGTACAACACACCGCCATTCACTGACGATGAACTACCAACGTTCACTAAAGGTAGCAAAAAGATAACAATCACCAACTTTCACTGAAGGTGACCTACCAACTTTCACTGAAGGTAGATAGAAAATATATCATAGCACCACCGTTCACTGATGATGAACTACCAACGTTCACTAAGGGTAGCAAAAAGATAACAATCACCAACTTTCACTGAAGGTGACCTACCAACTTTCACTGAAGGTGGAAAGAGAAAATATATCATAGCAACATCGTTCACTGACGATGAACTACCAACATTCACTAATGGTAGCAAAAAGATAACAATCACCAACTTTCACTAAAGGTGACCTACCAACTTTCACTGGAGGTAGAAAGAAAATATATCATAGGTCGTTCACTGATGATGAACTACCAGCGTTCACTGATGGTAGCAAAAAGATAAACGTTATCTACATTCACTGTCGATAACCTACCAACTTTCACTGAAGGTAGGAAGAGAACATATCATGCTTCCCCAAAATTTTGGCATTTCACTTAGAATGGGTCTTCAACTTCTCCTTTAACCAAGGCATTCCGCCTAGAAGGGGTAACATATAAGATGTCTCAAATAAAGAGAACATCATCCGCAAAGATTCCATAATGAATTGTCTCTGTGATATTTGAAAGACTCGCCATCCACTGGAGTAATTTGACAACAAACTGTAACCTACCTACCTATAGAGAAGATAGCAAAAAAGTAACGTTGACTTTTACGGGGAAATACAAGTTGCTCAAATAAAGAGATATGCTTCTTGCTATTATGGAGGATTGTAAAAATGATTTCCTGGGGAGAATGTCATGACTTCCTGGGGAAAGGAACATGATTTCATGGGAAGTATAACTTCCCGGGGGAAAACAAAATGGCTTCCTGGAGAAAGGCCAACATATTCCTGTTGGGGAGACAAAGTATTCTTGTGCAAAATAAATGCATACCTGAATCAAGACTTGAAGCTTGCAGGGATCAAAAGAAATAATATTGCTGGGAAGCAAGAATTTGAACCAGAAATAAACTAGAGTAAAACACTAAACCCAACACATTCTCCGAGAAATAAACTCAAGAGAGAAATTCAAATCATCTAGACAAAGAGTCGTATAGGAAGGTTAAAGAAAAAATCTTCCACGAGGGATAGCTCAGTGGGGAAATTGAAAGAATATACTCTTTCTGCTTAAGGCTGACACTCTATTGGAGAGATGATAACTCAATTCTGCGAAATAGGGTAACATGTCAACAAGATATTGATGAATATGAATGCATAATGATTTGCTAAGTTTAACCATGCATGATGTATGTGTGAATGTATGAACATTATTATGTATGTGCTGATGAAACAGACATATAATACTGGGAATAAATAGACAAAACCAACTCGAGTGCAAATAACACCCTGCTAAATCTCGTCCAAGACGAACATTCCAATAAGAAAATAAGCACCAACTGAGGAAGAAAATTCCTACTTCATGGCTTAATTTCTCTAGGGAGATAGTGCTACATTAAATATAGGAAACCAGATACGTTCTTCACTGAGGAAAACAGGGGTATATTCTTCATTTTGAGAGTGAGCATCGCACCAACTTTTCTGGGGAAGTAGTATGAAATCTCATGGGGATTTTACATCCAACCCAACTCTCAGTGATTGAAAACCCAAAAAACTGATGACCAAATCAACACTTCTTAAATAAGACCTTGCCCTGGTCCAGCTACCTGGGAGATTGATCAGAATGCAAATAATGTTAAAAGGTAATGCTTCACAAATGAGCAAATTCTCAGCAACCACGGGGATGAAGAACTTCCAAGAACTAAATGAGGCTTTATTGGGGAATTTCGGATCGAGCCTTCATATCACACAAGCTTATTCCAGCAAAAGGAAACTCTAGGATAGCCTTCCTGGGGAATAAATACCAACAATAGTGTCAATACTGCCGAAAAGAGAAACATCCTGTAAATAAACCCATTTGGCACACCTAAAGGGGGGCGAGATCTTTCGTCATATGAAAGAAGGCTTCGTTTGGGAATTCTGAATAGAGCTCTTAGGAAAATTCAGAAAAAGGATCAGCATCTGACGTGGATTACAAACCCGGTATTACACCTTATGCCAATTGGTATCGTCTTCCATATACAACAAACACAAACATACCAGCGGAAACAAAACAAGAACAAACTTCTTGGAAAAACAAAACTTCTCAAATTCACCGGAGTTCGTCCATTCTTGGGATCACCACTTTTGTTTTCCTCTCGAATCATAAACCTAAAGTAATGGTGCGTTGTAAATTCTTTTTTGAAAAACAATCTTGTTATTTAATATTTTTGCTTTGAAAATTATCATCAATAATAAATGGAATCTTTGTAAGCTGAAATAAAATAAAGAGTACAAAGAATTGGATAAAAAAAGCTCAAATTTTATCGATAGAATGGTAGTCTGTGAATGGCGAGACTCCATGGATAATTAAAAAGTTTGGAAAATGGTAATATATAATGGAAAAGATACAATGAGATACATTGACCACTAATCTCTCTAACAACTTTGAAATCCTGAGCAACAGCTTCTAATGAAGTATGATGAGGACCCAAGAAGATTGTTACTTTAATGATCAAGTCTTGTCTGATGCAGTTACTTGCCAAGAAAGTCCCTAACTTTTGCCTAAGCTGCCCTTGCAAGTTTTCAACTTAGCGGGAAATTTTATTCTGTTTATGCCTCTAATTTTTGCCTAGACCGCCCTTTCGGGTTTTCAGCCTACCGAGACGCTCTTTTTTTCCTAAGCCACCCTTTCGGGTTTTCAACTTAGCGAGCTGTTCTTTTATTCTTTAGGCGAAGTATTTCTTGACTGCATCAGCGTTCATGGGACGTGGGAACTCCTCGCCATCCATAGTTTTAAGAATTAATGCACCGCCAGAGAAGGCTTTCTTGACAACATATGGGCTTTCAAAATTAGGAGTCCACTTGCCCCTAGAATCAGTGTTAAAAGACAAGATCTTTTTTAGCACGAGGTCGCCTTCTCTGAATTCACGAGGTTTGACCTTCTTATTAAAATCTTTTTTCATCCTCTTCTAATATAGTTTTCCATGACACAAAGTTGTCATCCTCTTCTCTTCGATCAAATTAAATTAGTCAAACCTGTTCTGGACCCATTCAGCCTCTGACAATTTGGTCTCCATTATCACCCGTAAAGAGGGAATCTCAACCTCAATTGGGAGTACTGCTTCCATTCCATACACAAGAGAGAACGGGGTTGCCCATGTTGAAGTATGGACAGATGTCTGATATCCATGCAAAGCAAAGGGGAGAATTTCATGCCAATATTTATAAGTAACAACCATCTTCTAGATGATCTTCTTAATATTCTTATTAGTAGCTTCAACAGCCCCATTCATCTTCGGCCGGTATGAAGATGAGCTGTGATGGAAAATCTTGAATTCTTCACAAAGTTCTGCCATCATCTTGTTGTTCAAATTCGAACCATTGTCGGTGATAATTCTACTTGGCACACCGTACCGACATATAAGATTATTCTTAATGAAGCGCACAACCACCTGCTTAGTAACATTAGCATATGAAGCAGCTTCCACCCACTTGGTGAAGTAATCAATTGCTACCAAGATAAAACGGTATCCATTCGAAGCTTTGGGCTCTATCATCCCAATCATGTTAATACCCCACATAGAAAAAGGCCATGGGGAAGAAATAACATTGAGAAGTGTCGGAGGCACATGTATCTTGTCTGCATAAATCTTGCATTTATGACACTTCTTCGCAAATTTGTAACAGTCAGATTCCATTGCCAGCCAATAGTAACCTGCCCTTAGCATATTTTTAGCCATCGAATGTCCATTGGCATGGATGCAAAATGAACCTTCATGAATCTCATGCATCAACATGTTTGCTTCGTGTCTATTCATGCATCTGAGCAAGACCATGTCATAATTTCTCTTGTACAACACATTTTCACTGAGGAAGAAACTGCCAGCCAATCTTCGCAATGTCTTTCTATCTTTATTCGATGCGCCAATCGGGTATTCCCGAGTCTAAAGGAAGGGCTTGATATCATGATACCACGGTTTCTCATCTACTACCTCTTCTGTTGTAAACACATGAACAGGCCTATCCAGTCAATGAACCATGATTTGAGGTGTATCATTCTAGGTATTCACTTGATACATAGAAGCCGGAGTTGCCAGAGCATCCGCCATTTGATTTTCATATCTAGGGATGTGATGGAATTCAACTTGGTTAAAAAAGGGTAACAATATTCTAGCATAATTTTTGTAAGGGATCAAGCCAGTGTGACGAGTATCCCATTCTCCTTTAATCTAATTTATTACTAAAGTTGAGTCTCCATACACATCAAGAATTTTAATTCTGAGATCAATAGCCTCTTCGAGACCCATGATGTAAGCCTCATATTCTGCCATATTGTTAGTACAATCAAACGTCAACCTTGCAGTAAAAGGAATGTGCGATCCATGTGGAGTAACAATCACAGCACCCTTTCCTTTACCATAAGCATTCACAGCTCCATCAAATATCATACTCCAATGAGATTCAGGATCAGGTCCTTCCTCAGGCAATGGTTCATCACAATCTTTCACTTTTAGAAACATCACATCCTCATAAGGGAAATCATACATCACATACTGATAATCATCAACTAGTTGGTGAGCAAGATAATCTGCCAATACACTGCTTTTAATAGCTTTTTGAGTGCGGTATTCGATGTCATATTCAGATAACATCATCTGCCAGCGGGAAATTCTCCCAGTAAGAGCAGGCTTTTCAAAAATGTACTTGATTGGATCCATTTTGGAGATCAACCAAGTAGTTTGATTCAACATATACTACCGCAAAAGTTTTGCCGCCCAGGCCAGAGCGCAACATGTCTTTTCCAGCATAGAATACCGTGATTCACAATCAGTAAACTTTTTACTGAGATAATACATGGCATACTCTTTCTTCCCTGTTTCGTCTTGTTGTCCCAGAATACAGCCCATGGAATGATCTAACACTGTCAGATACATAATCAATGGCCTTCCTTCAATTGGAGGGAGCAAGATAGGAGGTTCAAGCAGATATTCTTTAATACTTTCAAATGCCCTTTGGCAATCATCTGTCCACACACAACCTTGATCTTTCTATAACAACTTAAAGATCGGTTCACACGTTGCAGTCATGTGGGAAATGAATCTGGAAATATAATTCAAACGCCCAAGGAAACCTCTGAGTTGCTTTTCAGTCTTTGGTGCCGGCATCTCTTGAATTTCTTTGAATTTATCAGGATCAACTTGAATTCCTTTCTTGCTAACAATGAATCCCAACAATTTTCCTGATCGAACACCGAAGGTGCATTTACTTGGATTCAAGCGAAGACGATACTTCCTCAAACTCCGAAACAACTCCAAAAAATCTTCTATATGCCCTTCTTGGGGTCTGGGATTTAGCAATCATATCATCAACATATACTTTAATTTCCTTGTGCATCAGATCATGGAATAGGGTTGTCATAGCCCTCTGGTACGTTGCACTAACGTTCTTCAGCCCGAAGGGCATCACTCTATAACATAATGTTCCCCAGGGTGTGATAAGCGTTGTTTTTCCATGTCCTCAGGAGCAATTCTTATTTGATTATACCCGGAAAATCCGTCCATGAACGAGAAAACTTTGAATTTTGTTGTGTTATCCACTAACATATCAATGTGTGGCAATGGGAAATCATCTTTTGGACTAGCTTTATTTAGATATCTGTAATCTATGCACATGCAAACTTTTCCGTCTTTCTTTGGTACTGGTACAATATTGGAAATCCATTGAGGATACACTGATGTTACAAGAAAACCGGCATTGATCTTCTTTAGAAATTCCTCTTTGATCTTTACCGCCATGTCTGGATGTGTTCTTCTCAACTTTTGCTTGATTGGCGGGCACTCTGGCTTCAACGGCAAATGGTGTTCTACAATATCTATATCTAGACCAGGCATATCTTGGTAGGACCAAGCAAAGATGTCCACATATTCTTTCAATAACTCAACCAGTTTGTTCTTCACATCAGGATGCAACAATGCTCCAATCTTGTCTTCCTTCGGATCTTCTCTTGAACCCAAATTGATTACTTCCAATGGATCTTTATATGGTTGAATGGCATTTTCCTCGTGCTCAAGAAACCGTTAGACCTCTTCCGGAATTTCATCATAATCTTCCTCTTCGGCCCCATACACAGGACATTCAAAGTTGGGAGAGGGTACAGGGTCATTGTATTCAACAGGTTTTTTAATTAATTTGCACATATGATTTATGATTGTTTTTAGAAACTGACACATATAACAAGTGATTATGCAGACTCAATTTCAGTTATTATTTATTTTGAAAGGTTTTTTCTCTGATTATCATTTTCTAAGAAAAAGCAGAAAATAAAAGACACAATTTGGGAAACAAAGACAACTTTTATTATTGATTTAAAAAATCACAGCAAACAGAAAATCCCATACAATAATACTTTCACCTTGGGAAGAATGAAAGCTTTTCAAACAAAGATTAACAAAACAAATTACTTTGAAGCATGTATGCAAGAGGGAACATCGATGGTGATCCAGTTCTGAACCCTAACTCCGTGCGTCACATAATTCGGCATTTCTGGCTCTGCTACATCTTCCACAATAGCATTAATATTGGAAATAGTTGGATGAAGATAACCTCTGCTACGGAAAATGTCTTGATACTTGCTTGTAGAATACTTGGGCTTCATGCTCTTACCTTTGTCATTCTTCCCATAGAACCCCAAGCCAGCTCTATTCTTGTTTACGGGTGGGTTCACAATCTGACCCCATACTTCACTTCGACCATTTAGCACAACCTGCTGCGCATCCTTGAGCGAAACCATAGAATTCTCATTCCTTCTTATGTTGTCATTGGATAAAGCCTGGAACTGGGTTCCAACAACAGCTTCATTTGCCTCTACAATGCTGAAAGAGGACAAATGAGATATCAATAACGCCTGCTCTCCATTTACAATTACAACTTTTCCTTCACGTATGAAATTCAGCTTCTGGTGTAAAGTTGAAGTGGCGGCCCCTGCCTCATGTATCCAAGTCCGTCCTAGAAAACAACTATAAGCGGGTATGATATCCATGACCTTGAAGGTAATCTGAAACAAATGTGGGCCTTTATGGATAGGCAAGTCTACCTCACCAATAACAGATTTCCTGGATCCATCAAACGCTTTCACAATAATGCCACTTGGGCGCATGGGCATCCCTTGATATTTCAACTTCATAAGTATGCTCCTTGGTATCACATTTAAATCGGATACATTATCAATCAGCACATTGGATAGTGAGTCATTCTTGCAGTTCATTGAGATGTGGAGGGCCAAATTGTGATTCCTTCCTTCATCGGGTAATTCATCATCGCAGAAACTCAAGTTATTACATGCTGTAATGTTCCCTACTACACTTCTAAACTGCTATATAGGCATATCGCTTTCCATAAAAGCTTGTTCCAATACTCTCATCAAAGATTCCCTGTGAGCAGAGGAGTTCATTAATAAAGCCAAAATAGATATATTTGAAGGAGTCTGCAGAAGCTGATCCACAATTCTGTAGTCGCTCATCTTGATTATCTTCAAAATATCGTCCACCTCTTTTTCTAGCGTAGCTCCACTAGATTCTCCCACTGCCTTCTTGGGTTCAACACTTTCAACAACTTTCTTTCCTGTACTAACATCTCCACGAACAACTGGTGCAAACACACAACCGCTGTGGGTCACTCTGCTAGTTTCAGCAATATTTCCAACATGAGGAATTGGTTGGATGGGAACTTCCACACCATCCTCTAATATTGTAGCATTATATTTGTAAGGCACAACCTTATCTGATTTGTAGGGGATAGGGCCCGACAGACTAATCACCAATAGAGTGATAGCTGGCTGGCTATGGTACTCAACATCGAAATGAATAGGTGCATCAAAACAAGGCACAATAACATTTACTCCTTCTTCAGCATAATCAGTCATCACTGAGTCATCTCTGGAAAACAAATTCTCATCTGAAGAGAAATACTCATCCGCAGAGGCATACTCATCATCTGACTCCTCTTCATCCAAATAGACCCCAATCTCATTAACCTCATGATAGTCATCCCTTTAACCTTTGACCTTGATGGTTCCATTATCCAACAACAACTGAACACATTTCCTTACAATTGAACATCCACGGGAGTCTCGGTAGCAAATTCGGCAAGATCCATACTGATGTGCCACTTGGCCAACCATGTGGCAGAAAGTAGCATGCAATTGTACAAGATCCTCATTCATATACTCCACATCAAAAATTCTGAACTCTCTAGGACATCCAGAAACCATGTTTACCTCTTCTTCATACTCTGCCCTAGGCCTTATTATGTGGATGAGGCCCTCATCCATCATCTCTTGTAAATCGGCCTTTATCTTGTCACAACCATGTATGTCTATACTGCAAATAGCACAACCAGCACGGTCATGCCTATAGTAGCTGAATTCACAGAGGTCCGCATGCATTTTCACCAAATCCCCTCTCACCAAATTAATATCAAAAATCCGGAAACCACCTAGACAACCGGCCACCATATTCACAGCATTTGATCCTACATGCTTTGGTAGAGGATTATTTTTCACATTATGGCCCATATCCTTGAAGGATAAGATACCGGAATTCACCAATTTTTGTACTTCAGGTTTCAAAGGATAGCAGTTCTAAACACTATGCCCTGGTGCTCCTTGATAAAAGGCACATGTTTGGTCTGCTTTGTAATACCAAGGTAATGGTGACGGTACAACGGGAGGTGGTTGGGTCTGAACCAACTTCCTCTGAATTAATGTCGGTAATAACTCTGTATAACTCATAGGAATAGGGTCATAACTCTCCTTTCTTTGATTGTATCCTTGATTACCCTGCTGGGATGGTCTCTGATAAGCAACGGTAGTTGGAGCTACACCGACGACTGGAGTAACTGAGGCAACTTGTTGATGACACTGATAACTTCTTCTAGGAGGATTGCCTCTCCTCTCTTGCATAACAGCATTTGTATCTCCTTCTTTTTCTTGGTAAACCCATAGGATGGCTTCTTCAAACTCCCAGTACTTTCATTTTTTGTTAAACGGCCCTCCCTTACAGCTTCTTCTAATCGGACACCCATGCCTACCATTTCAGTAAAGTCACTTGGCGCGCTTGCTACCATTTTCTCATAGTAGAAAACGCCCAAAGTCTTCAAGAAAATCTTAGTCATCTCCTTCTCTTCCATGGGAGGAATCACTTGGGCGGCTACCTCACGCCATATTTGTGCATATTCTTTGAATGATTCCCTATCTTTCTGAACCATAGCCCTGAGATGGTCACGGTCAGGTGCCATGTCCATGTTTTATTTGTATTGTCTGATAAATTCTTCTCCCAAGTCATTGAAAGTATGGATATTGGCGCTGTCCGGACTCATATACCACTTCAACATAGCACCAGTCAAACTATCCTGAAAAAAGTGAATCAGCAGACGCTGATCATCAGTATGGGTAGACATTCTTCTTATGTACATCACCAGATGAGCACGAGGGCAAGTGTTACCCTTGTACTTATCAAACTCAGGGACCTTAAACTTCGCAGGTACCTTAACATTCAGAACCAAGCATAATTCATTCACATTCTGTCCGAATAGTTCCTTTCTCCTGAGGGCCTTCATCTCCCTCTGTATCTTTTCAAACTGTTCTTGAAAATCATCCACTTTGTCATAAAGACCCATGTTTTCACTTGGCGGAGGAAAAGGACGGCACACATCATCATTAACAAATGGAACCATATTCACCGAAGGCGGTGTAGGAGTAACAGTAGTCTGAACAACCAGAGATTCTTAAGGACCAAGATTGAATCCTTCGGGCACAAAGTTTTCTGGCATTCCCCATGGATAACCTTGAGGCATGCGATTCTGAGTAACAATTGGAGTAGCAGACACTGGAACAATTGGAACTTCAATAGTAGCCCTTGCTTGTTGAGGTTGAAAACTCAGTGGCTGATTCTGAGCAGCCACCAGAGCTTCCATCAGAGTAGTAAGATTGGCCATGCCAGTCTTCAAAGCAGAAACCTCCTCGCGTAGCTCGCGATTCTCCTGTTTTAAGTTGTCCATCTTTCTTCTGAAATTAGCTCGGGTGTTGTAGTGGTGAGACAGATTGCTGAACGAAGTAAAGAAGCTTGGTAAGACACCTGGATATGCAAAGAAATGCAAGAAATATGTGCAATATGATGCATGATATGCAATGCACATGATTTATTTTATTAATATTTCAAGGGACTTAAAGATTTATAGACAATATTGTAAATATCAGAGTAATAACTGGAAAAAAAAATTCATTATAATAACTTCAAAATGGATTACAAATTTCAATAATCCCAAGTATAAGATGAAAATAAAGTCTAAAACCCTAAAAAGCAAAGCTGATGGAGATCACTCTATACGATGGCGTTTCCCTGTGAGCCTGGCAATCTGAGCCCTTAACCTCTGGATTTCTTCTGCATATCTGGTGGCAACCTCCTCCCACTCACCCAAGTCAAGAAATGAGAAGATAACATCTAACTGAGGCTCAAGAGAAAATAAATACCCTTTCCTCTCCATATTCTCTACAGCCCGACTCTCGAGAATCTCAATCAAATCATCTTTTTCTTTCAAGTCTTATCTATAGGAAACCTCTAAGGTTTGGCACTTATTCTTCCAGGCATCATTTTCCTGCTGCATCCTGACCAAAGCAAGTTACAGCTCTTCCATATCATCCAAGAGGGGAGGAGTGGTCTTCACAAACAAATCAAGCATAGGTACCTCTCGGGAATACGACATCTTCAACTGGATAGCCCTCATTTGGACCCACTGAAGATAAGGTTCCAAAGCAACGGCCACTCTTGTTCCCAAATCTTTCCTTCCTTTCCTATGAATGTGGTGCTAGGCCTTCGCAATCTTCTCCCTAGCTTCCTTATGATCTTCTCCCTCCTTCAGAAAGAAACTGTTCAAATGAATACTGTTTGGTTTATCCTTCATCAGATAACCAAGCTGTCGTCGTGCCAGAACAGGGTTATAGTTAATTCCTTCCTTTGTACCAAGAAGAGGTACATTGGGGAAACTACCATAACTGCCGATAATCTGTACATCCTGATAAGCCCGATGATACCAATCAATATTCGAGTGAGTGAGTGCCATAATCTTAGGAGCCCAACGGGGTTCCTTCCTGACATCCCAAAAAGCATCAGACTGAGGCATATAAGAAACAAACCATCGGTATAACAGAGGCGTGCAACAGATAATCATCCCCCCATGATAAGAATTCTGGAGATGGATAGAGTAATAAGCATCACCCAATAATGTAGGAACTGGATTTCCAATCATGAAGATCCTGATAGCATTGACGTCAACAAATTTATCCATATTAGGAAATAGAAACAACCCGTAAGCATGTAGAGCAAAGATGGCCTCAAAAGCGACTGTACTCTTCATCCTGGCAAAGTAACGAGCTTTCTCTAACAAGAACTGAGTTGGTAATCCTCAAATCCCTCCTTTAGTAGCCATATGGGCTTCAACCTCAAACTTCCTTAGATGAATCAAAGCAGCAATCTCATGTGGTTTTGGCTCACCCTCCAAACCAGTAAAAGGAACACGATCGGTAACAGGTAAATCCAACAGATAGGAATACTCCTCCAGTGTAGGCATCAACTGATAGTTGGGGAAAGTAAAGCAATGGTACATCAGATCATAGAACTGGACCAAGGTTGAGAGAAAACCCTCCTTCATCCTAAGCTTCATGAGAGAAATGATGGATCAATACTTCTTCCAAAAATCTGCAGAACACTCAATCTCGGAAATTAGACTGATCACCTCATCTACCTTGGGATCTTTGAAACTTTATTTTTCGGTCTTTCTTTTTCCAGAATCCGTAGTCAAAAAGGTACCTGAGATATTCATAAATAGTCAACTTTTAAGCCCCTTGAAATAAAACTTCTTGAAAAGATGCTTATGGATGCATGATGCAACAATCACACACAAGATCACAAACATAGGGTTCATAGGTTCAACGTCACGAGCATGAGGTCGAAGGTACTACCCATAAGGTATTGATCTAAGAGTTATCACCTGCCGAACAAGGTTCTAGAGGTTCCCAAAGTCTACATCCTTCCTTCAGATATTACCAACTTCTCGATTAACTCGGTAATTAGTAATATTCTCATGAAAAACTCGTCTGAGCATAGTATCGCGTGACAACTACTTTCGGATTACTCCGTTATAGCTTCCGCACTACACCTAAAAGGCCAAGATGGTTTTGGTATTCTACGGTCCTCAGTTTCAGCAGGCTCCCAGGTCGAAAGTAATATGTCTTCCCGATTACTCGGTAAACGACACTACAGTCAAAGGGGCCTCCAGTGAGTGGGGGATTTCATGCCTCCTTTTTTTGGATTACTCCCTCAAAGTTAACATGACTATACCGCTCATTCCTATCTTATGTTTGCCCAAGTCCAGGTGTAGGACTTATGAGTAATCACCAAGCACCCTGAAAACCAGAAAAATCCAAAAAACAAATATATAATATATAACACATAAACAACATAACACATATACAGATATAAACAAATATAGGTTTAACCCACTTAGGGATGGACCAGAAAGAGGTCAATTTGTCCCCAGTAAAGTCGCCATTTTTTTGTGGCGGTAGAAATGTTTAAGCCTAAGCCATTGAATTGACTAGACTTGTACAAATCAAAATAAAAATCGCCACCGCGCTTTATTGTTTCCAAAGGAATGGGAAAAGAGCGAATAACCCAAAAGAGGGGGAAAGATTCTAGGTAAGGGGGTTGGTTATGCAAAGGGAATGTATTAACACCCTAAACATCTATGGTACTCCGCAAGAACCTCTTTGTAAAATCTGTATATTTTGGCTATAAAATGTTATATGTAAAATAGATGGTGGAGGTAAGAAAAGAAATATAGTTTTTATAGTTTTTGCACCCGCCGCGGTTGCGAATCTTTAGTGCCTACGTACCACCTTCCGTGAAATAGGGGGATCAGGATACACGTAGCTCCTCTTCTAAAAATTTAAAACACAAATGTGTTGGTTGATTTTATAAGATAAGACATCATCATCATTGTCCGTGTGGAAAACATACTTACTACCCACAATCATGAGAAAGGAGAATTTGCATCATCCCAAAGTGGAGGATATGGCTTGGATTTTAAAATCAACAATGCCTCACTCAACACCCAAGTGGAAAATATCTCTCTTCACTACATATTGTAGAAGTATAGTTGTTTGCATCACTACAAGGATTGACAAGAGTCCAATCTTTTTGAGAAAATTTTAAAGATAAAATTCCAAAGTGGCAAAATGGTTTGAAATGAGATTGATCGACTTTTAGTCTTCTCAAAAAAAATGTCAAGGTATTATTAATTTGATTGAAATTTATTCATGAAGATGTTTTGAAAATTCATGGACATGAGTCCAAGTTTATTATGAAAGTGGTTCAAGTTAGACACAAGAAGAGCTTTCAAAAAGAGGGAGAAGATTTTTGAAATTAAAGAAGATGGGAGGAGAAGAAGAGACTATCCTAAAGCATAAGGTAAAAGCTTAAGGAGAAGAACCATCTAACCAACAAGAAGCCAATACTTGACATTATGAGTCAAGATAGAATTCCCATTCTTTGGATTGAAACCAAGCAAGCAAAGATACTAGACCTCTTGAGAGAACCAAACTTTAATCATATTAAGTCTTCACAAAAATTTGACAGAGTAACGGCTGTATACGGGTGAATTCCAGATTACAAACAAAGAGTGTAATCACAATAACCTGCACATAAAACAAACAAACAACCAAATTTCTTGAGGTAAACCTCAAGAACTCCAGACAAAATATCAATTAAGGTCCAAGGTCTCCAACATAGGCCAAGGTTTCTAATCCTAAGTCCAAGAAGTCCAACATTCCACCATGCCAAGGATAGTAACCAAATAGTCCAAGTATCATTAAATATTTTTATGGTTTATGTTGATTATTAAGTATATTCAAAAAGAAAAGAAAAGCTCAAGTGAGCAAAAAAAAAATGACATAAAAGTAAATTCTCAAGTGAGCAAAGATGAAAATAGCATGAAATGTAAATGCTAAAGTAAATAGTCCATAAAGCATAAAAGCATAAAGTAAAAAGCATAAAATAAAGTAAATTGGTAGAAATTAGTGGTTAGTTGGATGACCATCTTGAAACTTACATTTGAAACTCATTATAGGATTGGTAGAACCAAAGCCTCCACACAACAAGTTGCATTTGCTTTTTGTCAAGTATATCATCCATTTAATAAATTCTCAAGGCAACATTTAATGATCAACGATGTTTAAGTGATCCGCATTGACCAAAATTGATGAAGATCCATTAGAGGATTGGTAGAACCAAAGCCTCCACACAATGAATCTCAAGGTTATTGGATCAAAGGGATCAAATTAACATACTTGGGCTTGAAAACATAGGTTTGGGCCATGAATGATCATTTATCCGAATCGGGATAAAATTTAGCGTTATGTTAAGCAATCGTAAGTGGACTTATGTAGAAGTCGCACCTATTTTGAGGCCGGTCAATAGCAATATATGTACTTCATGTTTGGATAAATGATATAGAGATCATCACCCCTTAACATGTAGCACAATTAAAAAAGAAAGGGATAAGATGAAGAGGGAGGGGAATGATAAGCTAATTTGAATCACTACCTTAAATTTCTTTCATCTTTAAATTCAATCACTCATCTAGATGGATTAAAGCACTAAACATATCATTAATCCAAAGCACCAAGAATGAATTAAATAATTCACTCTTTGATAGATTTGAATTGATGAACATTTATCCAACTTCATCTACACCATAAACTCCATTGAATTTCATGAGAAATTGGACATTTAAAATTGTAATCCAAATCATCCATCAAAGAGAGTGAGCAGAAAAAAATATTTGAGTCAAACAGCCCCAAAATAAGGCAGAAAAAGTATTTTTGGCACTGTTAAAATCAATTGTGCTTAGACAGCAACCAATTGCATCAGCGCGGTTTTTTCAGATCAATTTTCTGTGACAATCGATTGAAACCTCTTAAAATCAGTTGAAAACAGCATTTCAAGGATCAAATTCTTGTTCTAACTTTTAATCAAACACCTTATGATCATGGATCCAATTGAGCAAGAAAATTCCATTAAATTATGAGAAAATAGCACTAATGGAATCATAAAACAGTGCTCAATGAATCAAAACCAGAAATCCACAAGAGATCACATTGTGAAAGATGATGATCCAACTTACCAAAGGTAGAATTAGAGAATTATCAAACAACTTCCAAAATTTGCTTCATTCCACCACAAGAATCAATTACCAAAGCTTGGATGTAGAGAATTGGTGAAGAAAAAGTATTTGGATGAAGGTTTAGCTCAAAGATTAGTAAGCTTCAATGCAAATCTTACTATCCTTTTTTTGAAAATGAAGCTTTAAGTGAATTTGGTAGATGGAGAGAATTGAGAGATTTTTTAGCAAAATGAGTTTGGCTATCAAAAGCTTGTGATTTGAATGAAATGAGGTCTCTATTTATAGAGTTTAGGATTGTGATTAGTGGTAATTTGGTAATTTATTCTTGGAGCCAAAAATTGAATTAATGATAAAATTTCCAAATTATGCAGAAAAATTGGAGCCAAAAAGATGACAGTTTTGAAATTACTGGCTTTTTTCAAAAATCACGTATGTTTTGCTGCTATGAGTCGACACAAGAGTCGTATACGTTGACACATTCTAGTTGTATAACACAGCATGAGTCGACGTAAGCTTCTATGGGTCGATACAAGCTTCTCTTTCAACACAATACCGAATCAATCAAATTGCATGAGTCGACACATAACATGTATGTGTCGACACATGCTAGTCATACAAACCAGGACGAGTCAACACAGGCCTCTATGGGTCGATGCAAGCTGCTTTTTCAACACAATACAGAATCAATCAATTTGCATGAGTCGACACATAACACGTATGTGTCGACACATACTAAATATTTTTGAATTTTTGAAGGCTAAAAACACAGTTTTTCAAAGATTGTGCACATTACAATCTGTGCAACTGTTTGCACTATGGGAGCAATCGATTGTACAGGAAAACAAAAATGAAAATTTTAAATTATTACTTTTTTTTTGTAAATAGAGATTTTAGGGAAGTAATACCGGAAATCCTTATTTGTCGGATGCTTTGACTCGGTACCTACAAAACACAAATATGCAAAGGCAAAGACAAATATTTTTTGTATTTTGGTTAGAGGTTAATTATCAACGCATATACAAAATACACAACTAAGGTGCTTGGAGATTCCTCGAGATAAAACTTAAAGATAGGAGATAGAAAAAGAGGAAGAACCAACCCTAATGTGATTTTGTTATGATCAAGTTGATATGATATGATAGGCGAATCTTAGGGGCAAAAATTGGGGTACAACACTATGGTTTTCGATGGGGCTTCCAATGCTTTGGGAAATGGAATTGGTGTTGCGATTATTTCTCTTGAGGGTTGTCACACTCCTTTCACTGCTAGACTATGCTTCGATTGCACGAATAACATGGCTGAGTACGAGGCGTGCATCTTGGGTTTAAAGGCTGCCGTTGACTTAAGGATTAAGCATTTGGATGTATTCGAAGACTCTACTCTAGTGATTAGCCAAGTAAAAGGAGAATGGGACAGACACTAAGCATCCCAACCTGATTCCTTACAAGGAGCTTGTGTTAACTCTAATTTCACACTTTGAGGAGATCACCTTTGAACATTTCCCTAGAGAAGAGAATCAGTTTGCTGACGCCTTAGCAACAATGTCTTCCATGTACAAAGTCATATGGGACAAAGAAGCTCCTATGATTACAATCGAAAGATTTGACGAACCTATGCACTGCTATGAGCTTGACACTGATGAAGAGAAACCATGGTACCATGAGGTGAGGATATCTCTTGAGGAACAAGAGTATCCTGAAGGAATTTCCATCAATGATAAGAAATTTTTGCGAAGATTTTCAGCCAAATTATTTCTAAACAACAAAATCCTATACAAGCGCAACCATGATTCTACTCTACTCTGATGTATGGACAAGAAGGAGGCAGAGAAAATTATGGAAGACATGCATGATGGCCTCTTTGAGACCCACTCTAGTGGACACACTATGGCCATGAAAATCCTAAGGGCTAGTTACTATTGGTCCACAATGGAAACTGATTGTCATCATCACTCAAGGACTTGCCAAAAGTGTCAAATATATGCTGACAAGGTCCATGTACCTCATATTCCTCTAAATGTCATGACTGCTCCATGGTCGTTTGCAATGTGGGGCATTGATATGATTGGAGAGATCAAACCTACCGCTTCCAATGGACACCGCCTCATCCTTGTTGCCATTGATTACTTTACCAAGTGGGTTGAAGCTGCCTCATATGCCTCAGTAACCAAGAATGTGGTAGCCATATTTATCAAGCATAACCTCATCTGCCATTATGGTATCCCTGAAAGGATTGTCACCGATAATGGGACCAATCTTAACAATGCTATGATTACAGAACTTTGTACTCAGTTTAAAATCAAGCATCACAATTCTTCTCCGTACAGACCCGAGATGAATGGCGCAGTGGAAGCTGCCAATAAAAATATCAAGAAGATTGTGCAAAAGATGGTGGTAACGTACAAACACTGGCATGAGATGTTACCGTTTGCTCTCCATGGCTACTGTACATCAGCTCGAACGTCAACAGGGGCAACTCCTTTCTCCTTAATCTACGGCATGGAAGTTGTCCTACCTGTCGAAGTTCAAATCCATTCTCTAAGGATCATGAAGGAAGCAGATTTGGGTGAAGACGAATGGATTCAGACTAGGTTGGATCAGTTAAACTTGATTGACGAGAAGAGACTGGTTGCTGCCTTCCATGGTCAAACGTATCAAAAGCGTATGATCAAGGCATTCAACAAGAAGATCAAACCTCGAGTATATCAAGTTGGTGACTTGGTAATAAAGTGCATCATTCTTATGCAAGGCGATCCCAGGGGCAAGTGGACTCCTACTTACGAAGGGCCATTTGTTGTAAAGAAAGTTTTCTCTGGTGGTGCCATGATGCTGACCACTATGGACGGTGAAGACTTCCCACATCTCGTGAACGCGGACATAGTTAAAAAATACTACGCATAAAATGACTCGCTAGGTTGACACACCTAGGAAAAAATAAGGGTATCCCAGCGAACCGAAGATGTTCAATCAAAATTTAGGGATATATGCAAAAGATTATACACCCGGCAAGTCGAAAACCCGAAAGGGCGATTTGGGCAAAAATGGGTATCCTGGTGGACTGAAAACCCGAAAGGGCGGTCCAGAAAAAAGTTAAGGATTAAAGCGTATGACTATGTCCCGTGGGATTTTTACAGCCAGCTTTATTACCAAAGTCCAAAGTTCAAATGGTCCAAGATCAATCTAATCAACTCTTGTTCAATGGCAAGGGATAAGGTTCGAAGACATCATGGCAATAGTGGAGTTAGAACACAATGATATCACTTCCACATGGATATTATTTTTTATTTTCACTTTGTATTCTTTCCATTCTTTCGATGATTTCCTCTTACTAGGATCTCGGTCTCTTTGTGCAAAAATGCATGTTCATGGGAAAAAAACCAATACAAATATACTTTGAAGTGCAAACTTTCTGTTTTGTTTTTGTTTTAAGTGCAAAAGTGTCCAATGACTAAAATTGAATGAACATATGCATATGAACATATGCATATGAACATGATTAAACTTTTAACAAATGTATGCTTAAAAATAGTGACAAGCATCTCCTAAAATGCATTTGAGATATCCCCACAGAGTTAGTTAAATAACATTATTTCGATTCATAAAATCCACAGCCAGAGTTTCAATCTCTGGAAGATCCTCTCCCCAGCTGAGTTGATCTTAAAAGGAAGCCTTATGGAATTCTTCCTAAAAAATATCCTCCCCGGCAGTGCATCAAGTATCCTCTTTAACAGGGTTTATTTCCCCAACAAACTACAGATTCCTAAGCTTGAGTTTACCTCTCAGACTATTAAAAATCAAGGGACGGCAACCCCTAATCCCTAGTGAGGTTGCCAACGAAGTCGTTACTATCCCCGAAAGTGACTGTGAAGCCTGGAACCCGACCAGATAATAGTTGACTCTATTCCTCCAAAGCAAGTTACTATGAAGCCTAGATCCGACCAGATACAGTTCAACTTCATACATTCAAGAAAATTACTGGAAGACTGGACCCGACCAGATAACAATTAATCTCATTTGCAAGTTACTAAAGCCTGGACCCGACCAGATAATAGTTCAACTTCTCAAATCATTACTGAAGCCTGGATCTGACCAGATAACAATAAATCTCAATTCCAAGTTACTAAAGCCTGGACCCGACCAGATAATAGTTTAACTTCTCAAATTGCTTAAGCATGGACCTGACCAGTCAACAGTTGCTAAAACCTGGACCAGACCAGATACCAGTTAATCTCAAGTATAAATTGCTGAAGCCTAGATCCGACTAATTAACAATTTAAAATTCTGAAGCCTGGACCCGACCAGATAACAGTTCCAATTTCTGAAACCTGGACCCGACCAGATAACAGTAAATCTCAAATTTAGTTGTTAAAACCTGGACCCGACCAGATAATAGTTCAACTTCTCAAATCATTACTGAAACCTGGATCCGACCAGATAACAGTAAATCTCAAATCCAAGTTACTAAAGTCTGGACCCGACCAGATAATAGTTTAACTTCTCAAATAGCTTAAGCCTGGACACAACCAGTCAATAGTTCAAGCCTGGACCCGACTAGATACCAGCTAACCTCAAGTATAAATTGCTGAAGCCTTGACCCGACCAGTTAACAATTTAAAATTCTGAAGCCTAGACCCGACCAGATAACAGTTCCAAATTCTGAAACCTGGACCTGACCAGATAACAGTAAATCTCAAATTTAGTTGCTAAAGCCTGGACCCGACCATATATTAGTTTAAGTTCTTCAACTATAGAGCCTGGACCCGACCAGTTAACAGTTCGAGTTGCTAAAACTTGGACCCGACCAGATAACAGTTTAGTTCTTACAAATCACTAATAAAACTCCTCTCCCCTAGTAGAGTTTGCCACCATCCCAGTGAGTTGCTACAAAGCCTGGAATACAACTAGATAACAGTCAACTTCTTTATCCCTAGCAAGTTACTGCAAAGCTTGGAATTCGACCAGATAATACTTAATTTCATCTTCCCCAGTTAATTTTATCTTCCCCGGTAAGTTGTTGTGAATCCTGGGTCCGACCAGATAACAATTAACTTCCATTCTCTCCAATCAAGAGATAACCCCCCAGTAGGGAAACAGATAACTAAAACTCCTGAACTCTGTCCCCCAAACAGAAATCAACACTCTCCATAGAGTTTCCCTCAAGCAAAGTTAATGTTCCCCAGCGGAGTTTTCCTCAAACAAGAAAACAGGAATCCCCAGCAGAAACATTCTAAACAAGGCCTGAAGATGTGCATACTCTTCATGTCCAACAATAGTCTGGGATTTAACTTCCCAAAGGCTCCCCAGCATTTGTCAACAATTTATTTTCCAAGACAAAAATATATTTCAATAACATTTCACATTCATGCATCGTATTACATACATGCATACATCATAATCTCATTTATTTTAAGAACATCATTGCAACATGCATACATCTGCATGCAACCAACCCTTTTCCTTACAGGAAAAGTCGATCGACAAGACAAAGACATCTTTTGGTTAGAATGGTCTCCCTAGTGAAGTTGCCAAACAACATACCTCTTCTGTCACTTTGGATGGCATCAGTAAGCCCATCTCTGAAAAACTCTCCATCACCTATCCATATGGCATCTTTAAGCCTATTCCCGACACAATCAACCAACACATCATCGAGTGCAAATTTCTGGGCACTCTAGTGTTCAATCATCTTTCACCTTCAAGTTACGAATGGCAGATCCGCCAATCTAACTCTTCAGGTTTAAGAAGATTGAACAGTGGAAGTTGTTGTACCCCAAATTTTTTTCTCTCTTTTCTCAAGACATTTCTCATAAAGATCTGCAAAAGCTCAAGCTTGCAAAAGTATCAACTAGGTCAAGCCATCTCCTCAACACTGATACCTCAAAATTAGGGTTTGAGTTTGCACAAGAACAACTGGACTTCTAATACTTCAAATGACGTTCATGGATCATTACGGATCTTCAAGAATTCTCATGTCAAGTTTCAAGTCTTGTATCACAAATTCTGCTTAGTCAATTGACCAAATGACCAAAAATCAGTTGTACTGATGAAAAAGTCAACTATAACATCAAAAGTCAAACTTTGACTTTTTGGTTAACATTAATTCTCAAAGATCAAAATTCATCAAGACATCCAAGAATATCAAGCTTGATCATCAAGAAGTCAAGAAAGTCAAAAGTCAATTTGAAAAGTCAAACTTTTCAAGACTTAGAAATTTTTCTAAGTGTCTTTTATACATGATAATTTCATTTCTTCATGCCAATTTTTCCCCATGATGCAAGATGATTCAAGGAAAACTTCCAACATGAAAGTTTTAGATCTTAATGAGATCTAAAACTTTGTAGGGTAGAACAAGTTCTAGAAATGCTTGTATTTTGAGTTATGAATTCCTAAAGTCATGACATTTTCATAAAACACTTAGAGAAATTTTCAACAGATTTTGGTCAGTATTTTATCCCAACTTCTTTGCCTTTTTTCACATAGCTCCAAGATGACTTTGTCAAAATGTCCAACATGAAAGTTATAGAGGATATTTCAAGCTTTCCAAAACATACAAGAGTATGAATTTATCATACTTGAGCTAGGAGATTCAAGGGCATGAAGTTGGGCATCCATTCTTGAATTGTGTTGTACCCCAAAATTTGCCCTCTCATTTCTCAAAGGATCAACCTGGACCCTCAGGTTTGCTTCCATCCAATTGCAAATCTTAAATTACAAATTTTCCAAGAAAATCATTCACAAGGGAAAAATGGTCATTTTCACACCAAAGGAGTCAAACTATGACTTTTGAATCAAAAATCAAGTTCCAAGAATCATATTTCATTAAGACATGAAATTGGTTCATCAAAATTTAGAAGTCAGAAGTTACTTTGAAAATCAAATTTTCTAAACATTTAGAAAATTTTCTAAGTGTCTAAAGAATATGATACTTCAGAACTTCTGAGCCAGACTCTATACAAGTGCAGTCAGAAGTTGCAAACACGGTTCAGAACATGATGCTTCAATCAGAACATGCAGAAGCATTGCTCTTTGGTCAGAACATGATGCTTCAGTCAGAACATGATTCTTAAGCATATGAAGGCTATGTTAAACGTTCCGGTCAGAACATGCCCCTTTAGCATTTGGAGGTTATGTTTCTGATCTTCTGCAATCAGAACATCACAAAATCCTAAGACCTTGTTTAAACAACCTGTTGCACTGCTACAGTACAATACTCTAACCAGTAGTTAATCCAGTCCACGTCTTCATTTTCCCAAATCTTGTATTTGCACCAAATACAAAAAGTTGTGATAAAAAAGCAATGGAACAGTGTGCCAAAAGTTCAAATCCCATATGTTTTTTGCCCCTAAAACCATAACAAATTCATCTATAAATAAGTTGCTCCATCACACTTGCAAGGGGCTGGTTTTTGGAAAGAGAGAAATTTTCAAAAAGAGAGAAAATAAATTTGTGGAACCCCTTCATAAAAATCCAGAAATCCCAAACAGAAAACCAAAACCCTTGTTTTTCCCTTGTGGTAAAAGAACTTGGTGTTTTCTCTTTCATTGCTCTTGCTGACTCCATAATATCTGAAAGCAGCAGCTCAAGTCCCAAACACACGCTCCAGGTTTAAGGTAAGTCTCCCTGACTCTGCATCTTCTCATTCAGAACACCATTAAACATGTAAATATCATAGTATTGATGTTGTCCATATCACTGCGTAAGTAGAAAAACTGAGGATCAGAACTTCCTGATTAAGGCTAGACTCAGGATCAGGATCAGAACTTCCATAAACTGTGGTGTTTTTATCCTTCTGATTTGCTGTTTACTAAAAACTAAATAAGTTATCGTTGTGCTGATTGATATAAGAAAAGAGCTGAAATGTAACACAGAACTTTTTTTTTCACTCACCATTCTAACACATAGAACTTCCTTGATTCACTCACTGTTCTAACACAGCACAAAACTTCTGAGTTCTCCCTACATATCAAACACACTGAATTTCTGATGTTTCCACTTTCTGTTTTTACACACTCAGAGTTTCTGGTTTTTACATGCTGACAATATATTGAATTTCTAGGGTTTACTCTGTTTTAGTGTAATACAGAAATTCTGACTTATGGTCCACTGTCTGAATATCACCCAAAACTTTTGTGTTTCCCCTCTAATGTTCCTTGCAGGACCCCGGAGTTTACCAACTCAGAACTTCTGACATCCACTGACGTCTCCTGCTGAGTCACAGCGCTCTTGGCTTCAGAACTTCTGATTCCGTTTGTTTTTCTTGTAGCAGCACGTTGGGCTTATATCTCATTTATTTTCCTTTTTATCACTTTCAACATTAAAACTCTTTTCATCAATATAAAAAGGCATAAAAATATTTTTCTTTTAATTTATTTCTTTTTTCATTAAGATAAAAAACCATTTTCTAAATAAGTCCTTTTTTCTTTCTTATATTGTACATTTCAATATGGTTGTAATAGTAACTTAGGATTTAATTTTTATTTGCAACCCCCATTTGTAAATATGTACCCACATCCCTAAAATATTGTAATAGCGTAGGACTTTAAGTTTCTGCAATTTATCGCTTTCGAATGTAAATGCTTGTAATTAAGGTGTGTATGGCAAGACATGAAACTGACAAATAGATCACCCTAATCAAGACTAAAATGCATGAAATCAAACACACTTTACACACTAGCACCCTTAAGGTTAACTCCACTTGTTGCCTAAAAATGGCCATGTTATGCATGTGGGATGTCTTAGCACAAACAAATAAAAAATATAAGATCATAGCCCCTCAATGACGCTATCAAAGTTACCTTTCGAAATGATCTTAGTCCCTAAAGAAAAATGTTAAGTCATCTCACCACATTGCTATCATGACTATACAAAACATCTCGTGCCCGTCCCTTCACATCCAACGATGGGGCTTCTTACCAAAACAATGGTAAGATAGCAACATCTAAAGGAGGAGGAAAACAACACCTAAGACCTTTTGAGTAGGTAGATTCGCTCCTAGTTTCTTGCTTGCTCACAACAAAAACATTTTATACACCGACACTCTCACTTTGAAATATTTTCAAAAAAGATAACACTTTGTATGCGTTCTTATAGAAACGAGAGTCATTACAAAGAAAAAACCCTTTTTAAAATCACTTTCAAAAACACACCTCTTTGAACTATTTTCAAAACAACTCTTTGTACGCATTCTTATAGAGACGAGAACCATTACAAAGCCACATTTTCAAAATAATTTCAAAACTAACATCACAAGTACATATTCAAACAAAAGCAAGTGAACTAGCAAGCAACTAAGAGCCCGTGGAAAACCATGGATGAAAAGGGTGCTAATACCTTCCCTTTTCATATTCTACCCCCCAAACTCAAGAAAACATCTCTAAAGGTCTTTCCTGTGCTTTTTCACCTTTCCTTATTGGATAAAAGAAAATTCGATGGCGACTTTTGCTAAACTGCAACATTTGCAAACACAAACGCAAACACCCAAGTCAGTTCTCCCACCGCATCACAAATTGCAAGTCATTTTAGTGAAGAACACATAACAAAACCCTTATGCCATGCTGCATAATCTTGTGTTGCAGGCCTTCTTGCTTGCAAAGCTCATCATAATTTAATGCTTACACCCACTCTTGAGCCATTACCCAAGTGATTAAGCCATTGTCCAAAAGATCTTTCCATTTGTGGCATAAAGGCACCATTGATATTCTTGAAAAGCAAGCTTGTGGGTATAAAACTTGTCTAGAACCCATACCTTGTTTGTTTCTGATTTTACTCCACCATAAATAATGGAAATTAGCCCCTCTAAACCAGAAACGTTGGTACTTCATCTTGGGACCATGACATAACTTGATATTTGCAATCCAACCTAGCCATAACTCCATAGTTTGTAAACCAAATCAGCTTGTTCACAAACCTCTTGCCTATAAATAGAAGAAGCATTTGCAAGAGAAATAGGTCAGAAAAATAGAGAAAAAAGCCAGAAGTTTTATTGATAAACCCTCAAAATCTCATATTTACAAAAGCCATAACAGTCCATAAAGCTTCCACTAATGAGCTTTGAAATCCAAATCCTAGAACTCTACATACTTTGCAAATTATGTCCAAACATCTAAGCACCTCACATACATCACTTAGAAGTTGTTCAAACTCAAGAACAGGCTTCTGTAACATCTCTGTTTTCCAAGCTCAAGGCAGCAACTCAAGCTCAAGACACAAATTCCAGCTTCAAGGTAAGTCTCCTTGACTTTAAACTCTTCAATTCAAGCATAATTAGTTGATTCATCTTTGAAGATAAAATGTAATAATCATTCCCCTTGAAGCTAACCTTTGTTTATCTTCCATTCTTGTCATTTATATGTTGAGAACTAACCCATGTATGCAGCAAAACAATGTTGAAGTGAAAAAATAACAGTATGAGTCGACACATACCTATATGAGTCGACACATCTTAGTGAAAAATAGGTTATGAGTTGACACATAGCTTTATGAGTCGACATATACTGCTGTACAGGCCCAAAATAGAAAGAAAAAAGGGTGTATAAGTCGACACAAAGCACGTATGAGTCGACACATGCAGGGTATGAGTCGACACATTCCATTATGCATCGACTCTTACTGAGTTGATTTGGAAACACAGGGGAAAAGGAAGGTTATGTATCAATGCAAAAGAGCATGTGTCGACACATAATGTTTAAAAATGCATTTTTTTTCTTTCCTTTTCCTTTGTTTTTACATATTTCACATATTTTCTTCATGGCTATTCAATATGGTTGTAATATTTAAGCTCCTATCCATCCCCATTTGTAAATTGTACCCCCATCCCCTTAAACAATGTAATAGTGTATGACTTTATTTTTCACAATTTGCTGCTTTCAAATAAAAATGCTAGTAACTGGGTTGTGTATGGAAAGACTAAAATCAATCCTAGACAACCATAATCCAAGACTAAATAATGCATGAAATCAAAACACTTACACACTACACCTGTAGGGTTTAACTCCACTTGTTTCCTTGAGAAAATGGTCATGTTATGCATGTGAGATGCCTTAGCAAAAACAATCAAAAATATAAGATCATAGTCACTCGATGACACTTCGAATTTTGCCTTATAAATGATCTTAGACCCTTAAGAAAAAGGCTAACGTATCTCACAACATTGCATTTTTATGACTATGCGACGACCCGCGCCTGTCCCTTTACATACAAAGATAGGGCTTATTACCAATCAATGGCAAGGTAGTAATGTCAAAGGAAGAGAGAAATGAACATAAGACTTTTGAGTAGGTAGAATGTTCTTAGTTGCTTGCTCATAATCCATCTTCAAAAACAAACATCTTTTCAAACACACCAAACACTTTCAAAAACGTGAAATATTTTCAAAAGTCCAACACTTTGTATGCATTCTTATAGAGACGAGAATCATTACAAAGTTTTCCTAAACGAAGGCGCCTTTCAAAAATACTTTCAAAAATACTTTCAAAACCCATCACAAACACATTTCTAACAAAGCAATTTCAAAAGTGATCTAGCAAGTAACTAAGAGCCCATAGATAACTATGAACTAAAATGGTGTTAACACCTTCCCTTTTCATAACCTACCCCCAAAACTCAAGAAAATATCTCAAAGGTCTTTCATGTTCTTTTCACCCTTTCCTTATTGGATAAAAGAAAATTCGGTGGCGACTCTTACTATCCGCAACAATTGCGATAAAATGCAAAACAATCAAGTCAGTTCTCCCACCGTATTACAACATGCATGTTTATTTTATTAGAATTACTTGACCAAAGAGTACAAAGTTTATAACAAATAACACTTGCAAGAAAGAAAATACAATTTGAAATGATAAAGGCCTAATGATCGAGAGATAAGTCTTCTTATTGATCCACTGGCTTTAGGGGATTCTTCTTAGTCTTCGAATTTGTCAAAGCAAGGGCAACCATTCACCAATGAGACCCCTTCTTCAAAAGTTAACTGCTTATTATCGATCAAATATTGGACCTTGTGTCTGAAAGCCCAACACATTTCTATAGTATGTCCTGGATAGTTGGCATGATACCCTCATTTGGCATTGGCATCGTATTTTCATGGGGGTGGCCCAACTGGAGGAGCTAGAGGTTTTAGCTCTACCAAAGATGCTTCGAGTAGATGTTGTAGAAATTGATCATGAGGCATGGGAAGAGGGTCAAACTTTATTTTCATCCTTTTATCCTGTTGTGGTCCTCGTGGAATTTTTAGTGGTTGTTGTAGTTGTTGTCGAGGCGGGGGAACTTCCCATGGTGGCGGCATTTACGGTGCTGAATAGGCCTGTGGCTGGGATGATGAAGGGTTGCATTCGCTCCTTAGTAATAATTTCATGATCAAGTTCATTTGAGTCTTCAACTGGTGGACCTCCTCCTTCAATAGTTCTTGGCCTCTTTTGAGTTCCTTCATGACTTCTTGAGACATGCTTTGAGTTTGATAGTGAGTATCGAGAATCTTGCTAGCTGGATCACAGTTGGATAAGGGTGGAAGTGTAAATGATTTGAACTTTGTGAAAATGGATGAAAATGAATATGTATGAAGATGCTTGGGTATGAAAAAACATTTTTTTCTTTTAGGTATGCTAAAAAAAGGTTTCATGGACATGTAATGCGATGTAGACTTAGTATGAGGGTAGACGTAGGGGTACTCTATACAGGTCTAATGGTAGATATGAAAATGATAATATCCTACACTGCCTCAGAGATTGAAACAGATGGGAATTCCTTAAGGAGGAAGATAATAAATATGGATTTGATGATATCCTACACTGACTCAGAGATTGAGACATGCATGAACTCCCTAAGGATAATAGATATGGATTTGAAGATACCTTACACTGACTAAGAGATTAAGGAATATAAGAATTCCTTAAGGACGAAGATAATAAATAGGGATTAAAGGATACCCTACACTGACTCAGATATTGAGACAGATAGGAATTCCTTAAGGATGAAGATGATAATAGATATGGATTTGAGTATACCCTACACTGACTCAGATATTGAGACAAATATGAATTCCTTAAAGATGAGGATGATAATAGATATGGATTTGAGGATACCCTACACTGACTCAGATATTGAGACAGATAGGAATTCCTTAAGGATGAAGGACCATAGAAGACGAAGAGGAATCCCTTCAAACTAGGGATCATAACTAAGGGACGAGAACTCCTACAAGCTAGGAATTGTGATAGTTTAATGGGCGGTTGAGGAATCCCTACAGGCTAGGGGTTATGACTCATGAAATATAATCCCTACAGGCTAGGGATTATGGTATATCGGAAATAACCCTTGCGGGTGAATGGTATCCTTAGAAGGTAGGCTCCATGTTTTGGCCTATCGTTAGTCTACCCTTCCTATAAGGTGGCTTCCTTAAGGGTATTATGAATAACACCAGAGGGAAAAGGCACAAGGGACCCTCTTAGGTGGAGCCTCTTTACGGACCGAGACTTTCGTCTCAAAGTTGTGAAAGGTCTCGTCATGAGATTTTGGTTAGGGTTGTACAAAGAGTCATGGGTGGTATTCCAAAGTCATACTCGTCAAGAGGATATCTCTTAATAAGTAATCCTTTTACGGAATTCCACCGACTCTAGGTGAAGTCATCACATAAACTCGCAGGGATTATGTACCCCTTAAGCTAATAGACGAACCTTCTTTCTAAGGGTTATTTTGAAAATAATTTTTTGAAATTGAAATCCCGCCACGCAGTAAATATAATAATAAAAGAGACAAAGAATAAATAAATGAATAAATAAATAAAATAAAAACCCAACCAAACAAAAACCTAAAAACTGAGGGAAAGGCTTCTAAACCTAGGGTCGAAGTCCCCATCAGAGTCGCCAGCTATAGCAACTGGTTTTTTAATCAGGGTCGCCGCTACTAGTTTTTATCCTAAGGAAGAGAATCTAATAGGAAACCCTAATTTGTAAATAGAGATTCTAAGTTTCAGACTTCTTTAGACGAAAGGATGGTGTTAGGCACCCTTCATCTACCTTATTCTTAAGGATACTAGGTTTAGGTAAAAAGGGTTTGTTTTTTAATTATGGGGAAAGGGTTTTTATTTTTAATAGGGGAACTCGCCATGATTTTAGTCGTATGCCTACGTATCCTCTTATGAGGAATCAGAGTCTCAATTTGTAGTTCGTAGTTGGTTGGTGTTTTTTATAGGATTACGTAGAATTGTTTTCGAATTATCCTTGAACTTTGTCTGGGTTGTAAATTGAGTGATTATAAATGCAGTTCGCAGTTAAACTTGAAATTAATTCTCCTTAACCCTTTTTCGAAAATATCTTGTAGTTTTTATTAGGTTAGTGGAAAAATGGTTTATTGTTGGTTAGCTGTTTTGGTATTTGATTTGATTAAGACCTGGAGCGGGGGAGTCTGATATAGTCTCCTCCTCACTTGTTCTCATCGCGTGGCCAGATATTGACCACGTGTTGCTCGATATGAAGGATGCGGAGGAAGTCTAATATAGTCTTCCTCACCACGTGTTCTCATCACGGGACCAGATATTGACGACGTGTTGCTCGTGGGTGGAATATTTGATGAATTGCGTGGATTTTGATATATATTGTAATTTTAGATTTTGATTCAAATTTAATGTTTGATTTATTGATTGAAAATTGAAGTAGAAGTGAATAATTGAATGAATATGTATGTAAAAAAAATAGTATTAGAGTTAGTAAACATATTTTAAAGTTAATAATAATAAAAGTTTTAATTAGTAAAAATATATTTTATCTCAATTTGTTAAGTAATTAGTAAAATGACGAATTTTAAATTTAGAGTTTATAAAATAAATGTTGATTATTGAAAAATAAATATTGGTTAAATAAAAAAAGATTTTTGTTGCTACAATTTATAAGGAAAGATTAGGTTCTATGATTCAATAATAATAATAAAATATTTGTAATAAAAAAAAATTAGATCCACATTATGATTTAGAAAATAAAACTTGCAATAGATTAAAAAATAATAATTTGATTAATAATAAAATTATTTAGTCATTTTTAATAAAGGAAAAATTAAGTTTGTTATTTTTATATAAGGTTTATAATATAATCATATTTAGAAAATACTCAATAATACGCTTGATAAAAAACATATTGTACAAATGATAAAAAATAAATCATAAAACAATTTAGAATAAAATATAATAATAATAAATATTACAAAAATTAAAATAAACACAAAGGGGATTATTAATGTTTCCGTTTTTCATTGTAAGAAGACTTGTCTCTTCCTAGTTTTATATTGTTCTTATTTAGTAATTTTATCTGCCCTAATTTAGTAATAATAAAGATAGTAAAGCTAATTTATCATATAAATTTTTTAGTTTTCTAGTGATTATAGTAACAATTAAATATTGAGAAAAATCAATTCATATAAATTACAATACTTAAACTCACTAGATTAACCATGAGAAATAAAAATTACCAACAACAAAATATTCAAATCATACATGGAAACACTATTAATCACATAAAAGCATTATGGACGAAATTCTAAAAGCAAAGAAATAAAACTCGAATATTCAAAAAATTGAATATACATCAAAGAAGACAAAGTTAACAACCTGAAATGTCGTGACTGATTTAAGTTGCTTTCTTTCCTTCTTCTCGGTCAATCCTTCCTCTTTTTTTGGTACAAGAGTTTCTTGGATTGATGGAGGACTTTTAGGAGATACTTCGTTGTTGTTTTTTGATGTGAAGAACAACAATTTTAGAAGAACTCTAGTGAGTTGTTGATTTGCTAATTGTTGATCACCAAAATTTTGTTGATGAAGACTTCAGGGTTTCTTTGTTGTTGTTCTTCGATGTGAAGAATAACAACTTTTAGGAGAACTATTTTAGTGAATTATGGATGATTATGAAATTGTGGATGAAAAATAGTGTGAAAGAGTTGTCTATTTATAGATTTGAAATTAGGTTACAGACACCCAAAAAGGAAATAGTCCACACCAAGAAAAGCCCAAAGTTTATGATTTTTATCTTGGTCAACAAGTCTACAAATTCTGATAAATGAGAAATTAGTTTTGTCAACATGTGACCAATCAAAAAGTGACAAATCATGTGATTTTGTTGTTTTTATATTTTATATAATTTTTGGTTATTTTTTAATTAAAAAAAAAGTGAAAAAAAATTATTTTTGAAAAATTATTAATTAAAAAATACGAAAATTATAATTTAATAATAAAAAATGACTTTTTGGGAAGATGTATACCAATTGAGATTTGATTGAGAATTTGGTGGACAAGATTATGAATTTAGACACTTTTGTGATTTTTTTCTTAATATTGTGATTGATTTTGTGATTAATAAAAATTGGTTTTGAAAGATCTCAATTATTTTTAATATCTTGACTATTAAGTGTATAAAATATAAGATTTAAAAAAATAAAAAAATAATTTTAAAATACCCTTAAAATAGAAAGCGAAAATAATAATAAAATAATTGAAAAATGACTTTTTTATCCTTTTTATTGAAAGAACACACAAAAGAATATAAATGCCAAAAAGTAGTGTAACGGGACTTGAACTCAGGACCTTCCACTTGTAAGCCTTACTCTCTTACCAATTGTGTTATGTTATTCATTTGAAATAAAAAGCCAATTGAAAATATATGAAGATGATCAATTATTTTCTATTTAAAAATATAAATAATTTTAAAATTATTATATTTTTAAATTAACTCGAAAACGAATATTTACAAAACCCCAACATATTAGTGTAAATCAAAAGAATTTTATAAAAATTAAAGTTTGAAAATAAACTTGATGGTAGCACTGAGGGCGGGAAAATTTAGGGTATGACACCCCTATAGTCGAGCAACGCATCGATGTTTTTGATGTGCTCGTCCTGATCTATTGTTCCGTTGTATGTCCCCAAGTGTGGGGGTTCTCGAGATCAAGAGGAAGCGGGGTCTCCATGAACTCACTGGATAGCGGGTCGTGGGGCTCATCGTCATTGCTATGATCAGGAGAAGCTGGAGTGCAGTAGTTGTTTCTTCCTTGGCGGGGGCTTCCGTCTCATTGGGGAAAGGTTCTTCTTATATGTTACCTCGACTTGAGCAACGAAGAACAGTCACGATGGAGTCTTTGGTCGTTCTTCGTTTTCTTGGACATCAGGGAGCGTTGATCTCTCTAAGGAGGTGTGCGACCTCGTTTCTTGAGGAAAGAAACCTCTTGCCACTCTCGTACGGGAAGACGGCCACATCTTGGTGGTAATGGACCGTGGAAGTCATAATGATGGTGTCTCCGAGGAGGATACTTTGATTGCTTTTTCTCTCATGCCCCAAAATTCTCTCGCTCTACTGCAAGATTAGGGCATTGGTTTGATTGAGGGAAGTGAGCAGTGCTGCCATGGCCGAATCAACATTTTATGGAATAGGAACTGGTTGTAGGATTTCCGACAGCTCTTCGGTGGGGTTCTTAGACCTCTGATCATCCAAGAACTGGAGATTATCGCATTCAATATCGACCAAATCCGGGGACGATGTTCGCTCGTCTCTAACATCGAGGGAATTCTCGAGACGAGGATGCTCTTGGCTCTCGTCTGTCTTGTGGACGAGAGAGAGAGTATAGTCTTTCTAGAAAGGTGGTGGTCATCATGGTCGACCATGAATGAAGTTGTGAAGGTATCTTGGGTCTTCAGTTTTGAGGAAAAGGAAGACAAGGAAGATAGTTTCCCACAGACGGCTGATAAGTGAAAATTGTAGTTATTTTTGTATATACTTTTTGTTGCACTTATTGACTATTTAATATGGGTAGAATAAACCTGACTTTTGTGTAAATACGGTTAGTTTATATATATATATATATATATATATATATATATATATATATATATATATATATATATATATATATATATATATATATATATATATATATATATATATATATATATATATATATATATATATATATATATATATATATATATATATATATATATATATATATATATATATATATATATATATATATATATATATATATATATATATATATATATATATATATATATATATATATATATATATATATATATATTTGTGTTTTTGATTCATTTTTGTAACATTTGATGTTTTTCCATTCATTTTTTAGGTATTTGTTGCATTTTGGAGCATTGAGGAATAAGGTGTAGAAGACACAACTCCAGATGCGCATTTTCAGAATACAATACCAGTTTTGCCTAGGAGAGCCTGTTTAGCGCACAAAAGACCGCTAAGTGCGAGTACGCTCAATACATTTTGTAGTGCGCTGCTTGTGTTTTGATATTTTGGCAGAAGCTTAGTTTTGCAGCCCTGTTAGTGCGGTTTAGGTCGGTTTAATATATAAATATTGTGCAGCTCACTTAGCGCGGTAAGCCTGCTAAGCGCTGTCTGCTGAGATTTGTTTTATAACTTCATTTTCAATTTATTTTTTGTTATAGTTTTGGGGAAATTTTTGCTCTTAATGTCATCAACCTTCAATTTTGTTAGGATTAACTTAGATAACAACTATGGAGCTTGTATACGAATGATCTGGGGTGGATTACTCTTCAATCGGCACTGAAAAATCGGTAGATTTGTGGTTCATTTCTCTTTTTCTTTGTGTATTCTCTTTTGGTTGGGTATGTACATGTATTTACTTTGATCTTATGTATAATTGTCTCCATTGGCGTTATATAAAACTTGCTTTACAAATCTTTGTCGATTGTTATCCTTGATTTTTGCTCTGTGCGAGGGGTTTGAGTTGTTATAGACATATACTGCTTGAATTCTTATCTAGCATGATTATCTGTTAGTTTTTGGATTCTAGAGATAGATTTAGAGCTGACATTCAATTAGGATGTTTGTGATTAATGCCTCTGTGTTGTTTGTGTCGCTCTGAGAGATCGTCGATGCAAGTGAGCACAATTGACTTATGTGTTGTTAAGGTTAGTTGAGAGATTTCCGCCGAGGTGATACAGTGGGTGTTGTGTATGACATGTGATGACATTGATGAATATTGTAGGTTTAATCTAATAGGTCGATAGGTTTAAGTATGTGAGAAGTAGTATATATGTATGCGTAATAAGTTATTTCTTTTTCCTTTTTATACATTTATTTTTTGTTGATACCTTTCCTTTCAACCCATTTATCCCCAAACTCATTAACAAGAGATTTGTTGAACGACATTTCAATACACCAATCTTTATGGAAATGATACGATATAACTTAAATATCACCTGGTAAAAATAATACTTTACTTTTTGCTTGCCGCTTCACCGCTTCAGCAAAATGGCGTTGTTGTCGGGGATTGGTGTTTATTGTTTCGCATTGATAGTTTTTGTTTCTGAGTTTTGTAATTAATGTATATGTTGTATAGTATGTGTACATAAACTTGTCTATTTTTACTTGTACATGTTTTGTGTTTACTTTCCATACTTGTGCATATATGTGTTTTTCTTTGTTTTCTCGTATTATTGTGAATTGTCTCATTTTCGTAGCGTTTGTTGTGTGATTGTTAAGACACTTTCTTTAGGTTTGCGCAGTGTGACAATACCATGGCATGACGAGAGGAGGTTACTAGCTCGCAAAATAAAGGCGCCTAGCTTACAACGTAAAACAAGCATGTTTTATTTGTATTCGTTTATGTATGTGTTGACTTGTGTTTTAACAAATTGAATTGGACCTATTTTAAATTCTCCAATTTTCACTTTTCAACTTGTTTAATTCACTTTCAACTATTTGTTTTGTTATGTCAATTTGTGTTTTTCCGCAAGCTTGTCGTGTTTAGCTTGATGAAGTTTGTATGTTGTAAATATTGTATGTTTGAGGTTGTGTAGGTGTACGTGGAGTTTGCATAGCAGTTGCACCAGTTGCCCTGTTTTTCTACAAGCCGTTTAGCGTGCCCTGCTGTGCAGAGCCAGTGAATTCTTTTTAATTTTTTGCTTGGCTCTCATTTTCCCCACTTCCACAAAGGCTTTGTATTAGTATATAACAATATTATCATTTTAACTAATTCTTTTGTTGTTGTTTGGACTCAAATTTTGGTTCGATGGCTTGAGGTCGCTTTTGGTGATTTTCCGATTTTGAGTGTGTCAATTTGCAGATGTATGGTAATGATAGTTTTTGAAGTTGGTATATGCCAGGTACTTGTTTATCACTTTCTATAGCATAACATGTTTAGGAAACTTGTCATTTGTATAATTATCATACCATTCATTCTTTTTGCATTACTTGTTTTTTATTGAATCACTTTAGTTCCCTTTTTACCCATAAATGTGAAGAAGCTTTCCATTGTTCATATGTGTTGGAGGCCATAATTCTTATTTTAATTTGATTTCATTATGTTTAATATTTTGTTTGTGTTGATTATATCAATGCATGAACATGATCAAGGCATTTTGTTTCATTTTGAGCATAACTACTTAGCCAAATAGTCGATTCACCTTGTGAGTGTGTGATCATTAGTATCCCCTTTTGACTTTTTTGTCGATGTCCATGTTATTTTTTCTAAATGCTTGTATATGAGTATTTAGTTTATCTTTTTTTATGGACATTGATTCTTTGTTTTCTTTAACCCTTAACTATGACTTGTAGTTTAAATTTTGCCTTGTCTTAGAAAGTATGGAGTATTCATATTATGATGATGGTTGAATTCAAGTTGGGGAGAAGAATGTTTATGTGCTTATGTTGTATTACTATGAGGTTGAGAAAGAGAGAAAAAAAGAAATAAAAAGAAAGAAAAAAGTGTAAAGGAAAGAAGAAAAAAAAGAGAAAAGTTTTGAAAAACAAAAACAACAAGAGTTCAAATAATATTGTGATAATACGTGATGTGTGTTGGGTTGAGAAATTTGGAATAAAGAACAAGTTTGATTGAGATTATTTTTATTGAGTCTTTGTGAGTTTATCACTTCCTTAGGTTACGGCAAGTTTTTATTTCGATTATCTTTAGGACTTATTCCTTGTTTGTTAACCAAGCCACATTACAACCTTAAAAAGCCCTAGTGATTCTTGCCTTTGTAATTTCAATATGAGTTTTTGGATGAATGTATAATTTAGTCTTTTGTTTGCAAGATTGTGGATGAGTATTTTTTGTCCCTCACCATTGTGTGTTCTTCATCTACCGATGAATTTTTACTAGGTGTGATTCATGATTGAGCTTATTTTGTTTCAGAATGTTTAGTATGATTTTTGTACTTAGGATTTGTTTCATTTACATGTTGTCGTTGTAGGATTGTGGTAATTATTTACCTTGCGTGTGCATTTTTGTTTGAACCATACATTTGTTTTCTGTTTTTAAAACTTATTGATTCATGATTCTTTGGTTGATTACTTTTGGTTCTTTGAGTTGTTTGGCCTTGTTTGAGGACAAACAAGTTCAAGTTGGGGAGAGTTTGATAAGTTTATTTTTATATATACTTTTTGTTGGACTTATTGACTCTTTGTTGTTAATATTGGTTGAATAAACCCAACTTTTGTGTAAATACTTTTAGTTTGTATATATTTGTGTTTTTGATTCATTTGTGTAACGTTTGATGTTTTTCCATTCATTTTGTAGGTATTTGTTGCATTTTATACAATTAAGGAATAAGGTGTCGAAGACACGGTTCCGGATGCACGTTTTTAGAATAAAAGATCAGTTTTTCCCAAGAGAGCCCGCTTAGCATGCAAAAGTATGTTAAGCGCGAGTGCGCTCAGCGTATTTTGTAACGCGCTGCTTGCCTTTTAACATTTTGGCTGCAGCTTAGTTTTAGAGCCCGCTTAGCGCGGATAACGCACTTAGCGTAGTTTAGGTCAATTTAATGTGTAAATATCGTGCAGCTTGCTTAGCACGGTGAGCCTGCTAAGCGCAATCTGCTGAGATTTGTTTTATAACTTCATTTTTAGTTCATTTTTTGTTATGGTTTTGGGGAAGTTTTTGCTCCTAACTCCATCAACCTCCAATTTTGTTAGGATAAGATTAGATAACAACTATGAAGCTTGCATACTATTGCACCCTAAAAACTTCCCTCCCGTTTTCTTCAAGACATTCTCCTAGGATTCTCAAATGCTCAAGGTTGCTCAAGAATTGATCAAACAAATTCTCCTCCTAAGCAATGGACTTACAACTAGGGTTTCACTTTTCTCAAGGAAGATTGGGTTTCTAAGGCCTCAAGTAGTTTTCATGGTTTCTTATAGGTCTCCAAGAATGCTCATACCAAGTTTCATGCCTTGCATCACAAATTTGCTCAATCAATTGCTCAGATGACTGAAAATCAACTGTATTGAACAAAAAGTCAAATGTGGTCAACATAAAGTCAAACTTCAAGATTTTTGGTCAACATCAAGATTTTGAAGTCATATTCATCATTTGATCAAGGGTTTATCATGACTTATCAAGGAAACTCTCAAATTATCAAAAGTCAAAAGTTGCCAAATTAGGGTTTTCTTAAGGAGAAGTCAACTGAACATTGACCAAGAATAACTTTCACATGCATCATTATATTTTCTTCAACAAAGCTCATTGTGAAGGAAATTCAATTCTCTACAACTTGGTCTCTCTAAGCTCAAGTCCAAAAAATGCTTCATTTGAGAGATATGGGCCAAAACATTATAGGTCATTCCAAAAGTTAACAAAAAGACACTTTTTGTCAAGGCAACTTACATCAAGATAAAGTCTTCAAATGAAAAATGATCAACATAGAGATTATAGGAGACATCTTAAGCTTTATAAAAAGTCCAAGATCACCTTCAAATGATAAAAATTGAGATATTTATGATTGGTGCAAGTTGGGAAATTTCCAGAAAATGCATGAAACCCAAATTTATCAAACTCGAATTTTTGGGCTAATGGGTCTGTGTTTCAAGGTCCAAACGTGTATTAGGCCTCATAATGAAACTTTGAACCTATTCATACACCCCTTTGATTTTTATTCCGTTTATTTTTTATTTTATTTATTTAAATTTAAAATTAAATAAGATAAAGTCAAAGCTATTCTTACAAGGTCCAAGCCCATAATGGTTTAACCTAATTCTTCTCTATATATTGCTCTTCATTTAGACATAACATCACACAAAAATCCTTGCAGAGAAAACTATTCCAAAACTTCCAAAAATTCAAGAGACTAGGGAAACACAAAACCCTTGTTTCCAGTCCTTCTCAATTAAAACCAAGCATTGCATTATCATCTTGAAGTGCCCAGGAATCCATCACAATTCTCAAGCAGTCAAGACCGTGCCTAGAACATCACGTTTATCCTCACCGATTTTGGTAGTTATTAAAAAAATTCAAACCTTTGATTTATGCATTGTTAACTAATTTCATACGTTTACATGTGCTCATATACATCATTAGAGAAAGTTTGATGCATAATATGTGAGCTCTGGCGCAATGGTAAGGCAGACAGTGATAAAGGCTAAGGGCGTGGGTTCAACACCCACCCCTGACATTTTGTGTGATTTTGCTTCTAACTTGTTCTTTTTCCCTATTTTTTCCCCTTAATGAAGTGTGGAAGGCTAAGGGCAAGGGTTCAACACCCACCCCTGACATTTTGTGTGATTTTGCTTCTAACTTGTTCTTTTCCCCTATTTTTCCCTTAATGCAGTGTGGAAGGCTAAGGGCGTGAGTTCAACACCCACCGCTGATATTTTGTGTGATTTTGCTTCTAACTTGTTCTTTTTCCCTATTTTTCCCTTAATGCAGTAGGGAAGGCTAAGGGTGTGGGTTCAACACCCACCTCTTACATTTTGTGTGATTTTGCTTCTAACTTGTTCTTTTTCCCTATTTTTTTCTCCCTTAAACCCTAAATTCACCTAACCATAAAGTCACAAACCTTTTTTTTTACAAACCTAAAATATTTGTTTTTTTGTAAATCCTAAAAATAATTAGGTTTTAAGTTTTTTATCATTAAACTTTTTAATTAATTTAATTAATCAATTATTTTGTTAATTAAAATTAATTAATTTTTAGGTTTTTTTATCATTAACCTTTTTTATTAATTTAATTAATCAGTTATTTTGTTAATTAAAATTAATTAATTTTTAGATTTTTTATCATTAACCTTTTTTATTAATTTAATTAGTCACTTATTTTGTTAATTAAAATTAATTAATTTTTAGTTTTTTCATCATTAACCTTTTTTGTTAATTTAGTTAATCAATTATTTTGTTAATCAAAATTAATTAGTTTTTAGGTTTATTCATCATTAACTTTTTTATTAATTTAATTAATCAATTATTTTTGTTAATTAAAATTAATTAATTTTTAGGTTTTTCATCATTAACATTTTTTATTAATTTAGTTAATCAATTATTTTGTTAATTAAAATTAATTAGTTTTTTAAGGTTTATTTTAATCATCATTAAAAAAAAGCTTTTCCATAAAAAAACATCAAAAACATTTCCTTTTTTATCTATTTTAATTTTATTTTATTTTCATAGATAAAATGTATGGGGTTCACAATTTGTAATAACTTAGATTTCTCGCTTTTCTTTTTCATTATTATGTAATTGTTTTCCGGATTGTAATAGCTTAGGGTTTTTACTTTCTGCTTTCTATTATGTAATTGCCCCAAAGTTGTGTAATAGGTTTAGGTTTATCTTTCCTGCTTTTACTTTCTGCACTATTTTACTATTAATGTTAGTAATTAGGATTGTATGGTAAGATTAAAAGTAAATGATAGCTAAATCTAATGCAAGATAAACAATAACTGAATCACAACACACTTCGCACACTCGCACCTCTAGGGTAACCTCCCTTGTTGCCTTTGGATTACAAAAACAGTCATGTCCCTCGAAAGTTGGGATGCTTTAGCATTGTCCCTCGGAAAAAAAAGAACATAGTCCCTCGATGACCCTTTCAATGTTGCCTTCAGTAAATGATCTAGTCCCTTAAACGATAAATTGCTAAAGTGTCCCTACCAGTTGCCTTCTATGAATGTACGATGACCCACGTCCGTCCCTTCACATCCAATAGATGGGGCTTCCTACTAACTAATGGTAGGGTAGCACTATCTAAAGGAGGAGGAAAATTATAAGAAAGACTTTGAGTAGGTAGAACGCTCGTAATCGCTTGCTCACAAACATTTCAAAGTAAAACATTTTTTCACAAACACTCTTCAAAACATTTTAAAAAACGCTTTGTATGCATTCTCGAGGACAGATACGAGAATCATTATAAAGTCTTGCTTTACTATTGGAATTTCAAAATATTTTCAAACATGCACAACACAAAGCAATTTTCAAAATAAAGTGAGCTAAGCGATTAAGATCCCTTAGATAACTACAGATGAAAAGGGTGCTAACACCTTCCCTTTTCATAACCTACCCCTAGAACTAAAAAATCTAAAAGGTATTTCCTATTCTTTTCACCCTTTCCTTATTGGATACAAGAAAAGTCGGTGGTTACTCTTGCTATCCGCAACATTTGTGATAAAACTCAAAACCAAGTCAGTTCTCCCACCGTATTACACATACGGATGATCTGGAGTGGATTGCTCTTCGATCGGCACTGGCAAACCGATAAATATGTGGTTCATTTCTCTTTTTATTTGTGTATTATTTTTTGGTTGAGTTTGTATATGTATTTACTTTGACCTTATGTATATTTGTCGCCCTTGGCATTATATAAAACTTGCATTACAAATCTTTGTCGATTGTTATCCTTGATTTTTGCTTTGTGCTAGGGATTTGAGTTGTTATAGACATATATTGCTTGAATTATTATCTAGGATGATTATCTATTAGTTTATGGATTCTAGAGATAAATTTAGAGCTGACATTCACTTAGGGTGTCTGTGATTAATGCCTCTGTGTTGTTTGTTGTTGGAGCGGTGTAGCGGCAAGCAACAAAAGCTTTAGAAATATTTATCCGAGAATTTATCGTATCCACAAATATTGGTTATTAAATTGTCGTTTGACAAATCTCTCGTTAATGATTTTAGGGATAAATGTGTTTGTAAAGAAATTGTTATCAATAGAAAATAAATGTAAACAAAAGTAAAAACTAAGAAAGAACTTATCAAGCCTGCATATAATCTACTCATCACAGATTTAAATCTATCGACCAGTTACATTCAACCTAACAATACTCATAAATGTCACTACGTATCACTCACAACCTAAGTCATTTCTAATCCAAATTGAGAGACCGACTGTATCACCAAGGAAATGATCTCTCTACCTCCTCAACAACATAGAAGACAACTATGTAATCGCAATGGCAATCTCTCAACACAGCACAACCACACAGAGGCATTAAGATATGATACCTAAGTAGATGTCAGCTCTAAATCTATATCTAGAGTTTAGAAACTAACAGATAATCATCCTAGATAATAATCTAAGTAGTATATGTCTTTAACAACTCAAATCCCTAGCACAGAGCAAAAATCTAAAACAACAATCCACAAAGATTTGTAAAGCAAGTTTAATATAATGCCATGGGCGACAAATATACATAAGTTCAAAGTAAAATACATGTACAAAACCCAACAAAAGAGAAATAGATAGAGAGGAAAATAGATAAACCACAAATCTTCTGGTTTGTCAGAGTCGGTCAATGAGAAATCCACCTTCAATCATCTATAAGCAAAGCCCTAGTGTTGTTATCTAAGCTAATCCACTAAAAAAATGAGATTGATGGAGTTGATAGAAAAAAAATCACCCCCCAAAACCATCACCCTCCAAATGAAACAAAAAGGAAATACAAATAAAAATTGACCCGCAACCATCACCCAACGATATAAAAGCGTCGCCCAACGATGACTTATATATACTTGGCCCAGACTGCGCCACGTCTTCAACTGAAACAAATATTCGTCGTTGTCCGTTGACCATAATTCATCGCCCAACGAATCTCCTTATTTTCGCCTGGAGAAATAACAGCGAAGCAAGGCATGGAATTCATCAAAATTGGTCTTCAAAATTTTGCCCGACGACGCTCCCTTTCGCCCGGCGATGCATGATAAGAAAGCAACATTTGTTGCTTTTTCTGCATAACTTATTATGGCTCTAATCTTGGCCTTATTCCTTTATTGATCCAAAAATGCATCTTGGAGCTTTATTCCTATTGCTCCAACAATGCTCAAATACCTACAAAATAAATACAAAACTATCAAACGATACACTTTATACAAGAAAACACATTATACATAAACTAAACGTATTTACACAAAAGTCGGGTTTATTAAATGATATTAACAACAAAGAGTCGATAAGTGAAACAAAAAGTATATACAAAATAACCACACTTTTGCACTTATCAAACTCTCCTCAACTTGAATCATTGTTTGTCCTCAAACAAAGTCAAATAAACTTAAAGAAGCAAAAGGCGATAATCAAAGAATCACAAATCAACAGGTTTTGAAAGCAGAAAACACATGCAATGGTTCAAATATAAAACGCTACACACGAAGTAACATACTTACCACTAAACTACGACGGTAACATAAACATGAAACAAATGCTAAATACAAAGAATATGCCAAACATTCTAAAACAATACTTGGTCATGAATGAATCACACCTAGCAAACATAATCATCGGTAGATGAAAAACACAGAAAAATGGGATATTTTCACTCATCCAACAATCTTGCAAACAATAGACTAAATTATGAATTCATCCAAAAATTTACATTGAAAATATAAAAGCAAGAATCTCAAGGGCTTTTAAAGGTTCTAATGTGGCTTGGTTAACAAACAAGTGATAAATACTAAAGCTAATCAAAACAAAAACTTGCCTAAAACTAAGGGAGTAATTACTTCCACAAAGTTTCAAACAATATAATTTCAATCAAACTTCTTCTTCATCCAAAATTTCAAACCAACACACATCACTTATTCAACACAATATTATTCCATACTCTTTTTGTTTTTATTTTTCAAAGCTTTTCTATTTTTTTCCTTTCTTTTTCTATCACTTCTTTTTCACATTTTTTTCTTTCTTTTATTTTCTTTTTCTATTCAACCTCATAGCAATCAACTAATAAATACACAATCATTTTTCTCCCCAACTTGAATTCAACTGTATCATTATGTGAATACTCTCTACTTTCTAAGGCAAGGTAAAAATTCAAACCAAAATAATGGTTGAGGGTTCAAGAAAAAAACGAATAAACATCCATGCAAAAGGGAAACTAAACACTCATAGACAAGCATTTAGCAAATACAACATGGATATCGACAAAAATCTCAAAGGGGTTACTAATGATCACACACTCACAAGGTGAATTGACTTATTTGGCCAACGTAGTTATGCTCAAAATGAAACAAAAAAAAATGCCTTGATCATGTTCATGCTTTCATACAATCAACACAAACAAAAGATTAAGCATAATAAAATCCAGTTAAAACAAGAATTGTGGTCTCAAGCATATGTGAACAATGGAGAACTACCTCACAAAAAGGGTAGGAACTAAAGTAATTCACAAATGAACAAGTATACAAAAGAATGAATAGCATAAAATTGTAAAAAGTCTAAGTATCATGAATATGCTAAGGTATAGAAAGTGATAAACACATACCTCGAACATGTACAAAACTTTAACAGTATCATTACCATGCATTTGCAAGTTGACACACTTAAACTTGGAAAATCACCAAAAGCAACTTCGAGCTATCGAACCAAAATTGAGTACAAACAACAACAAAAGAATTAAAAATAATAATACTCCTACAAAATTTAAATATACAAAATTTACAAGTTGACATAACAAAACAAACGATTTAAAAGTGAATTAACAAGTTGAAAAGTGAAAAATTGAGAATTTTAAAACTAATCTGAGTTCAACTTGTTAAAACACAAGACAACACATAACAAAAATGAATGCAAACATACATGCTTGTTTTACATCATAAGATCGATGCCTTTATTGTGCAAGCTAGTAAACTCCCCTTGTCATGCCATGGTATGCTCACACCGTGCAAACCTAAAGAAAGTTTCCTAACATTCACACAACAAATGTTACAAATACGAGACAATTTACAACAATACGTGAAAACAAAGAAAAACACATATATGCACAAGTATCATATACAAGTTAATGTACAGTTTCTATACAACATATACATTAATTACAAATCTCAAAAACAAAAGAATTATAGCAATGCAAAGACAATAGAACCAATCCCCGGCAACAGTGCCATTTTGTTGGGGCAGTGTAGCGGCAAGCAACAAAAGTTTTGGAAATATTTATCCGGGAATTTATCGTATCCACGGAGATTGCTTATTGAATTGTCGTTCGACAAATCTCTCGTTAATGAGTTTGGGGATAAATGGATTTGTAAAGAAAATGTTATCAACAGAAAATAAATGTAAACAAAAGTAAAAACTAAGGAAGAACTTATCAATCCTGCATATAATCTACTCATCACAGACTTAAATCTATCAACCAGTTACATTCAACCTAACAATACTCATAAATGTCACTACGTATCACTCACAACCTAAGTCATTTCTAACCCAAATTGAGAGACCGACTATATCACCAAGGAAATGATCTCTCTACCTCCTCAACAACACATAAGACAACTATGTTATCACACTGACAATCTCTCAACACGACACAACCACACATAGGCATTAAGCTCTGATACCCAAGTACATGTCAGCTCTAAATCTATCTCTAGAGTTCAGAAACTAACAGATAATCATCCTAGATAAGAATCAAATCAGTATATCTCTATAACAACTCAAATCCCTAGCACATAGCAAAAATCTAAGACAATAATCCACAAAGATTTGTAAAGCAAGTTTAATATAACTCCATGGGCGCAAATATACATAAGTTCAAAGTAAAATACATGTATAAAACCCAACAAAATAGAAATGCATTGAGATGAAAATAGATAAACCACAAATCTTGCAGTTTGTCAGAGTCGGTCAATGAGAAATCCACCTCCAGTCATCCATAAGCAAAGTCCTAGTGTTGTTATCTAAGCTAATCCACTATAAAAATGAGGTTGATGGAGTTGATAGAACAAAAATCACCCCCCAAAACCATCACCCTCCAAATGAAACAAAAAGGAAATATAAAGAAAATTTGATCCGCAACCATCTCCCGGCGATATAAAAGCATTGCCCGGTGATGGCTTATATATACTTGGCCCAGACTACGCCGCGTCCTCAACTGAAACAAATATTTGTCATCTCCCGGCGACCATAATTCATCGCCCGATGACTCCTCTTATTTTTGCCTAGCGAAATAGCAGCGAAGCAAGGCAGTGAATTCATTAAAATTGGTCTTCAAAATATCGGCCAACGACGCTCCCTTTCACCCGGCGATGCATGACAGGAAAGCAACATTTATTGCTTTTTCTGCATAACTTATTCTGGCTCCAATCTTGGCCTTATTCCTTTATTGATCCAAAAATGCATCTTGGAGATTTATTCCTATTTCTCCAAAAGTACTAAAATACCTACAAAATAAATACAAAACTATCAAACGATACACTTTATACAAGAAAATGCATTATACACAAACTAAATATATTGTGATACGGTGGCAGAACCGACTGTTTAATACTGGTTTGCATTTTGTATTTGCAAATGTTGCGGTAAGAGTCGCCACCGAATTTTCTTTTATCCAATAAAGGAAAGGGTGAAAAGAACAGAAAAAAGACCTTTTTCGAGATTTTTTGAGTAATGGGGGTAGATTATTGAAAGGGAATGTGTTAGCACCCTTTCCATCTGTGGTTTTCCACAGGCTCTTAGGTACTTGCTTATTTTTGAAAAAAAATTTCGTGTTTGTCTGTTTTGAAAATATTGTTTACTTTATGATAACTCTTGTATCAGTCTTCAAGAGTGTTGATAAAGCATTTTTTTAAATGTTTTGAAAGTGTAGTATGAAAAAGTTGTTTTTTGAGCAAGTACCTAACAATTATCTACCTACTCGAAAAATAATGTTCTTTTCCTCCTTTCCTTTAGACAATTCTATCTGACTATTAGTGAGTAGGTAGCCTTATCGTCGAATGTTGAGGGACTATCGAAGGGACGTTTGCGGTCACTAAGGCAACTGGGTAAGAACTTTTAGTAATTGTCCTAAAGTTCTAAGGTCAATTTTTAACAGAGGCGGCATCGAAAGGGTCATCGAGGGACTTGTGATCTCTTGAACTAAAGGACAGCCATTAAAAATTCTCACATCTCGAGAATTGTGATCGTTTTTGAAGGCAACCGAAGTGGGAGATACCCTAAGGGTGAGCATGTGCAAGTGAATTGATTCAGTTCATTTATCTTGCAATTTAGGGTTATCTAATCGTTTTAATTTACAGTCTTTCCATGCAAACCTAATTACTAGCAGTTAATAGTGCGGAAAGTAAAAACAGGAAGATAGAGTCATATGCTATTACAGGGCCTCGGGGAAGGGATTTACAAGTTCAACAATTGGGGGAATAAACAGTAAATAAACCCTAATTTTAAACTATTACAAACTGTGTACAGATACAATAATTGAAAAAAGGAATACGGAAAGTAACAAACGCGCGAAGATTTAAAAGAGAACAAGTTTGAAACCCTAAAAAAAATTAATTGATAAAATAATTTTGGTATTTATTGAGAAATTATTTGAAATTTTAACCTAATTCTAATTAATTTTTAATTAATGAAATAAGTCAAAATGATTAAATCAAATTAATTTTTTACCAAAAATTAAGAGTAATTTAGAGAGAAAAAACCTAAGTCTATTATTTTTTTTGTGACTTTCTAACTTTATGATTAAAATGAAATTGGTTTTTAAAAACATAAAACAATAAAGTAAAAAAAAAGAGTAAAGAAATTAGAAGTTGGGCCTGATGTTATGAAGAAAACTGGGGGTGCACGTTTGAAAGTCTGCTAGGCCCATATGCGCAAGCCCAACGCCTTCCTGATCCAATGTTGTTACGACATGGAAAGTCCACCATGTTCTGCGCTTGTGAGAGCATTGGATCCAGACCATCTGTGATCTAATGGCTCGGGCTGATAGTCCATGATGTGCGCATGGGGATATGATGTACAGGATCCTGCAAGCAAACGTTAGAAAAATGTAAAATTGATGGACCTGGGATCAAACCCAGGTCCCTTCCTTCACATGCCTTATGCCTTTACCATCTGTGTTGCCTGCTCATTCATGACTATAATAACACAAAGATAATATAATGGTAATTCAGTCAAAGTGTCAAATTTTCAAAAGCGCCAGATCGGGTCTCACATGGACCAATGATAATATGACAATTAAGCCACCAGAGTCTATGCAAGTTAACGGTGCCGGAGTCCAACTCCGGTCACATTCTCCGGTTGCCTCAAAATTCTAAACTTGCAAATCACGCAAGATAAAGATACAAAGGGTACCCTGCCCACCTATTTCGAGGGTTGTGATCACGATGGTGGTGTCCTTTTTGATTAAAACAGCATGCAAATTCAGATATGATGAGGAAGGATTTCCATTCCCTAACAATGGCACTTTTCTATTTCTACATCAAAACTTGCATATAATGGTTCTAAACACACGCAAACACGATGTTAAGCACAAATATATGCAGAGATATCATTTATGTTGCACAGAATAAGATTTTGAGATCAATGAAATATACCAAACTGTGAGTTGTTGGAGGGGAAGATCATGTGTGCTTTGGCCTTCAAAAATGGATTGGTTAAATCCCTGGGATCCTCAGAAGGGTGATAGGATGCTTGGATCTGATGGAGGTTGGCTGGATCGAGCGTTTGTGAATTGCACCACTCTTTGAATTTTTTTGAAATTTTCTAGGGCTTCTCTAAGGCATCTGCGCGTCTCCCTTGGCTTATGAATGGATGTTCATAGATATGAGACACATTAGGTCAACAAATATAGAGAGGTATCAATGCCTTCATGAGAAAATATTTGATTTCCAATTATGTGAATATTTGACTTTTTTGGACCAAATCCCATCTTTTGCCTCTCTCCATGAAATCCCCTTGTCATAAACTAAATATATGTTCATTCTTTAATTGGAAACCAATCCCATGCAATCTTCAAATATTTTTATGTCATGTATTCAATTTAAATTGGATTTTTAATGATTAAAAATCAAAATAAATAAAATAAATGACCAAATAAGGCATGGATGGGTTTAGAGGTCGTGGACCATGTTAGAAACAAGTTTGGATCACCAAAGGATAGGCCCATTTGGAAAAAATCCAAGTTTGATCAATATTTCCTTCATGCACTTCTTCAAAATTGGTCAACTTTAGCAATGCATATCTCTCTCAATTTTAACCCTATGAGGGTGTTCCTGGACTTTTTAGAGGGCTTAGAATGTCCTATAAACAACCCTTTTAGTTTCATCTCAATTGTATCTTCCATGTTCATGTAAGGAGCTTTGACCCAAAAGGTGTTTTTGTTGACCTTTTGAAAGGACCCATAATGCTTGAGCTTGTATCCTTCAATTTATGCATTTATTGAACTTGAGGAATGAAGAGAAGTTTTAGGGAATTGGATTATCCTCAAAATTAGTCTTGGTGGAAAAATTTCTGATAAAGTATGAGAAAGTTATGGCTGGTCAAAGTTCAGTTGACTTTTCCTATAGAAACCCTAATTAGCAATTTTTGACTTTTTGATAAATAAAGAGCATTTCTTGAGGAATCATGATCAACCCTTGATCAAATGATGTATATCACTTCAAAATGTTGATGTTGACAAAAAATCTTGAAGTTTGACTTTATATGGGCCACAGTTGACTTTTGACCTAGTATAGTTGATTTTCAAGCATTTGAGCAGTTTCCTGAGCAAACTTGTAGTGCAAAGCATGAAATTTGTCATGGACAATCTTGAAGAAATATTAGTACTATAAAAAACATTTGAGACCATTGGAGCTCACACATCTTAATTAAAATTTAAACCCTAGTTAAAGGTTCATTGTCTTAGGAGGAGAATTTGTCAGGTCAATTCTTGGTCATCCTTGGGGCAAGTTGGGGACCTCAATGGGCATGTGTTGAGTAAAAAGGGAGGGCAAATTTTAGGGTACAACAACTTCCCCTATTCAATCTTCTTAAACCTGAAGATTTATACTGGCTTGTCTACCTTTCGTGATCTGAAGGTTGAAGATGATTGAACACTAGAGTACCCAAAAATTTGCACTCGTCTGAAGCGATACTGTTGGTGGATAATATCGGGAATGGGCTTACAGATGCCATTTGGAAAAGATGAAAAAAGACTGTCGGAGATGGGCTTAAAGATGCCATCCAGAGAAAATGACGAAGATTCGTCGGAGATGGGCTTGAAGATGCCATCTAGAGAACATGTTGATTTCATGAGAGATTCCTTTGTGGGGATACTTGTTCCTGTCGTTTGAGGAGGACTCCGCTGAGGAATGTTGGTCTCTGTCTTGGGAAGTAGAGTCTAGGAGCTTCAGTTGTCCATTACTCTACTGGGGATTTATATCTTGACTGGAGAGGTGAAAGTTAACTGCTATCTGGTCGGGATTCATGCTTCACAGGGACTTGCTGAGGACAATAAGGCTGATTGCTAGCTGGTCGTATTCCAGGCTTCACAGCGACCTATTGGAGAATATGAAATTAACTGCTATCTGGTTGGTTCCAGGATTCGCAATAATTGTAGACATTGAAATGTTATCTAGTCGTATCCAGGCTTTAGTGATTTGAAGAAATTTATCTGGTCGGGTCCAGGCTTTGACTTGAATCTGAGGTATACTGTTATCTGGTCGGATCCAGGCTTCAGTGTCATAAGTGATACTATCATCTGGTCGGGTCCAGGCTTCACAGTATCTTTAACTAGATAAGAATCAGAAAATATTAGGGTCGATTTAACTGAACCAGAGAAAGTATCTACCAGAAAAGAATCAGGATAAATCATTGGTCGATTTAAACTGAACCAGCAGAGGTATTGTGCTATCTTCAACTGGAATAGAATCAAATAAATCTTAGGGTCGATTTAACTGAACCAGTAGGGGTCTTTTGAATTATCTTTAACTGGATAAGAATCAGAAAACTCTAAGGGTCGATTTAACTGAAACAGTGGGGGTCTTTTGAATTATCTTTAACTGGATAAGAATCAGAAAAATATCAGAGTCGATTTAACTAAACCAGAGAAGTGTTTAATTGTCTTTGACTGGACAAGAATCAGAAAAATCTTAGGGTCGATTTAACTGAACCAAAGAAAGTGTCTACTAGAAATGAATCAGAATAAATCATTGGTTGATTTAAGCTGAACCATCAGAGGTATTGAATATGATCTTCTGAATAAAATGCTGGAATATCCCTTCGTCATAGGTAACCTTTGAAAAGACTGTCAGGCCATATAAGTAGTTAATGATGTTTGACGATTGATCTTTCCTGAAAAGGTAAAGAGTTAGTCGTATGCAATGTCATGATGTATGAAATGCATCGTGTAATGATGTTATCATAATAAATAAGATTGTGTTGTATGCAATATGTATGCGCATGCCATGATGTATGAACATGAAATGTTGTTGCAAAATTTCCTAGTCTGGGAAAATAAATCCTTAATTGCTGCTGGAGAGTACTGGGAAGCTGAATCCTGGATTTCTGTTTGGTAGATGAGGAAAGTGATTCTTTCATTTCCGCTGGGAATGATGAATGGAGATGATTTTCCGGGGATTTCCTCTTTCCGTTTGAGGATACTCTGTCGGGGATCTTTGACTTCTGCTTGAGAATGTTCCGTCGGGGAGACAATGCTCTGTTGGAAGATCTTACCAATGTAGAGAAATAAACTTCGTTGGGGTATGAAATTCTGCAGCTAGAGAAATAAACTCTACCATGGATGAGGATTTATAAACTGCTTGAGATTTGTAAAACTCAGCTGGGGAACATTGATTTAAACTCTCTGAGGGAACTTTGCTGGAAAAGGTAATTCCTACTTGGGGAAAAAAGAGGTCAAAACTTTGGTTGTCTTCACTCTGCAGGGATATAGATATCACCAGGACGTATGCTGAGGATGCGGTGGTGACTTCATTAGGGCTTCTCTTCCCCTGTACCTACTGGAGAAAGTAACTGCGGGGGTTACAAATGGCTTTTTAGGCATTGTCCCATTTCTTAAAGTCATTAGCAATTGTCTTTCTGTTTTTATACAAGTATTTGTAAATAGTAATCATATTCAAATGCATATGTCAAAAATAATCACTGGACGTTTTTGAAAAACAAAACAGAAAAATAGAAAACAAAAAGTTTTATACTTTCAAAGAAGTGATTTGTATTGACTTGAAGAAATTTTAGTATAACAGGCGTTTTTTGTACAAAGAGACTGACATCCTAGTAGGAGAATGCCGTCGTGAAAATAAAAACTATACAAAATAGTGTATAAAGAGAAAACAGCTATGTGTAATAATCCCATTGAGTTTTAATTCTTCTATTGCCCTTATGTCCTTGAGCGTCTCATCACTTTGCTACTTGTCTGAAGCTGAATGAACTGATTGGTACCGTTTGAGCTTGATAGTTGATACCGAAGTCTGGTTGCACGGTGATCCCATGGGACATAGCTATACACTTTAAATCCTTAACTTTTGCTTGGACCTCCCTTTCGGGTTTTCAATCCACCGGGATACCCTTTTTTGCCCAAGTCGCCTTTTTAAGTTTTCGACTTGCCGGGTGTACAGCTTTTTTTATGTATATCCCTAATTTTTGCCCAAACCTTTTTGGTTCACCGGGATGCCTTTATTTTTTCCTAGGACAATCATCCCAGCGGGTCCTTATTCATGTGTAGTATCTTTTAACTATGTCCGCATTCACAGGGTGAGGAAGGTCGTCACCGTCCATAATGGTTAGGATCATGGCTCCACCAGAAAATATGCTCTTGATCACAAATGGCCCGAGTCCATTTTCCCCAGGGATCACCTTGTGGTAGTATGATGTTCTTGATTACTAGATCACCAACTTGATATACTTGACGTCTGACCTTCTTGTTAAAAGCCTTGATCATACACTTTTGGTACATCTGACCATGACAAACAGCTGCGAGCCTTTTCGCATAAATCAGGTTCAGTTGGTCAATTCAAGTCTGGATCCAATCATCTTAGTTCAAACCCGCATCCTTCATAATTCTCAAAGAAGGGATCTGGACCTCAATTGGTAGGACAACCTCCATACCATATACCAGAGTAAAAGGAGTTTCCCTTGTTGACATACATGCTGAGATGCGGTAACCATGAAGAGCAAATGGTAACATATCATGCCAGTCTTTATATGTCACTGTCATCTTCTGTATGATCTTTTTGATGTTCTTATTAGCAGCCTCCACAGCACCATTCATCTTCGGTCGGTAAGGAGAAGACTTATGATGCTGAATCTTGAATTGTGTACAAAGCTTAATGATCATAGTATTGTTGAGATTGGTACCATTATTTGTAATGATTCTGTGATACGGTGGGAGAACTGACTCGGGTTGTTTTGCGTTTTATCACAATTGTGCGGATAGCAAGAGTCACCACCGACTTTTCTTTTATCCAAAAGGAAAGGTAAAAAAAAGCACAGGAAAAACTTTCGGGATTATTTCTTGAGTTCGGGGGGTAGGTTATGAAAAGGGAAGGTATTAGCACCTTTTTCATCCGTAGTATCTACGGGCTCTTATTTGCTTGCTAGATCACTTGCTTTTTTTTTATAGTGTGCTTGTGGTTTTTGAAAGTGTTTTGAAAACGTCTTTGTAATGGTTCTCGTCTCTATAAGAACGCGTACAAAGTGTTGTTTGGAAAATAGTTCAAAGAAGTGTTTGTGGAGTGTGTTTTTGAAAGTGATTTTGAAAATGCTTCTTTGCAATGGTTCTCGTTTCTATAAGAACACGTACAAAGTGTTTGTCTTTTAAAAATGTTTCAAGATGAGAATGTTGGTGTATAAGATGTTTTTGTTATGAGCAAGCGAGCAACTAGGAGCATCTTACATACTCAAAAGGTCTTAAATGTTCTTTTCCTCCTTTAGATGTTGCTATCTTACCATTGATTTGGTAAGAAGCCCCATCATTGGATGTGAAGGGACAGGCGCGGGTCAATCGTACAGTCATAGAAAGCAACTTGGGAGATGCTTTAGCAATTTTTCGTAAGGGACTAGATCGTTTTATTGAAGGCAGCATCGAGGGACATCGAGGGACTACGATCTTTTTATCAAATGGTCTTTGCTAAAGCGTCCCATATTCGAGGGACATGACTGTATTTCTGAGGCAACAAGCGAGGTTATCCTAGAGGTGCGCGTGTGAAAAGTGTGTTCGATTCAAGTTAATTTTGTCTTTGATTAGGGTTATCTAGCGGTTGATTTTATATCTTGTCATGCACGCCTAATTACTATGCAGTATAAGGAAAACAGTAAATTGCGGAAATTAAAATTCTACACTATTATAGAGCTTTAGGAAATGGGGATACAAATTTACAAATGGGGATGGATCAATGTGATTAAAAGTCCAAATAGGCAATCAATACAACCAAATCGAATCGAGCAATGAAATAAAATCAATTAACAAAGTATGAATAAGGAAATAAAATTCTTGGTATTTCTTTGGAAAGTTTGAAAAGAAAAAATAGAAAAATTTATTCTATTAAAAAAAATAATTAGCTAAAGAAATTAAATCAAATGTATATATATTTTTGTCTTTTAGGGTTTTTTATTAAGAAATTAAATAAACAAATTTAGGACTAAATACAAAATTAATTAGTAAAAATTATTTACAAAATTAACTATTCTAAACGACTAATAAAAAAAAGAAAAATTTAATTTAATAAGTTAAAAAGAAAAGTAATCAAATTTTTGTATCTTTTATATTAAAGAAAATAATGAAAGAAAATTAATAAACTAATTCTAAATATATATTTTTTTATGATTTTCTATCAAGTAAAATAGAAGAAGATAATGTTTCTTTTTGTGATTTTTTTTATGATAATAAAATATTAATACCTAATTCAAAACTATTCTAATATTTTCACGATTTTTATTATAAGATGTAATAAAATAAAATAAAAAGAATAAAGTAATTAAACAAAACAAAATAGAACGAAATAGTAAGAAGTAAAATGGGGGGGTAAAAGTTTAAAATTCAGATTGGGCTTGATGGGGAGTCGCTGGCAGGCCCAGGTTTTGAAAAAAAAACAAGGCAAGCAAAAATAAAGTGTTGGCCCGGATCCGGGTCAAACGGATTTGGGCCCAGCCCCCCCCCCCCCCCCCCCCCCCCCCCCTCAAATGCATAACGGATTTGAGGAAAACCCTATCAAACCCAACTACGTCTCTCTTTCTATCATGGCTTCCCCTGTTCTCTCTATACTTCCTCAATTCCTCTCTTCTTTCTCACAGCGCCGCAAGCCCTAAACCTCTCAATCTCAACTCTGTCTCATCTTCTCAACCCTATTCTAACCTCAGAATCCTCTAATTTCGCCAAAATTCAAGGGATCGAAGAATTAGGGCTTACGAACCCTAAATTGTTAAATCATGAAATTACGCCAAGAATCAGCGAATCAACTTCCAGACCTCAATGCCACGCTAAAAGAATGCTAACAAAACAAAAAAAGATATCACGATGTCTACCTCGCGGCAGTGGAGGAAGGGATGCGTTTGATAATCACACGATGTCAGGTATGCTTCGCGATCCTTTGATTCTTCTAGCTTCTGATCTTTTATTATGGTTCTACGTACTTGCATTGTGGTTATTTCGGTGAAGAAGGTTGAACAAGTGCAGATGGAATTTTGAGTGAGTATATTTTGTTAATGAAGGTTGATGCATATTTGAGGGATGCTCGGGTATAGGTTTAGTGTTTGAGCAGAGGTTGGTTATGGACTTGAGTCTAGCACAGGCTACGGGTTTGAGATGATGAGTGAGGGTTTTTTTAAGCTATTGTAAAGGTTTTTTTACAGAGGTTTGTGGCCCTTAAGGAGAGATTGAGCAAAGTGTTTGTATGTGGAGATCGTTGTTGAAGTTGTGGGATATTGAAGTAAGGAGTTATATTGGTTTTTTGTTGTGATGGTGGTTTATAACAGCTTTATGCAAGGGTAGTGAGGGATTAAGTGAGGGTGGTATGAAGGTTATTGAGTAAGAGTATGGAGAAATTGATGATGATTTGAATTAGAGTTGAGGGATGTATATGGATTTTTCTTTTTCCTATTTTCTTGTTGTCTCTGTAGGTCTCCCTCTATGTTTTTTCTAGCGTGTTTTTAAAACAACTGAGAGGTGGAAAATTGGTGAGGTTTTGAACAATTCTGGTATACTGATGTATGCTTTTTTTAGTTAGTTTTTCTTATGTCTATATTTGTGCAACTGTTGGACTAATATGAATTGGTTATACGGAGGAATTTAGACTGTTGTAGCAGAGTTTGCAGGTTGTCTTTTTGTTGTTTTATGGACATGTTTAGACAGTTTGGTGCTGGATGTTTGTGCAGGTGATATCTTTTCAAACATGTTTCCTTTCCTCTTCATCTTTCAATGAAGTAAAGCAATTTTGCTTTTTCATACAATTTTCTGAAGGGTTTGTATTTTAGGGAATATGATGATACAAAGGCTATGAATCAATGCTAGCTTGCATTGTTTTGTGAATTACTGCTATTGTTTTTGGTTTTGGCCTTGCTGCTATTTTCAGTCTTGCTACTGTTGGCTGCTTTGTTGCTGCTACCTGCTGGTTGTTTTTATTTGCTGCAAATCTACTATTGCTCTGTTGTTTTTTTCTTTATATTAGGCCATTTGGGTTGTTGTTTGCTGTCTGCTTTGTTGGTTTGTGTGTTTGGCAGCCTAGCTGCTGTTTGCCCTGCTATTTTGTTGCTATGTTGCTGCTGTTTTAGCAGTCTGCCTTGTTGTTCTATTTGTTTGCAGTTTTGCCCTTGCTTTTGCTTGGACCCTACTGTATTACAGCCTGTTTTGTTTATTTGTGTATTTGGCAGCCTAGCTGCTGTTTGCCCTGCTATTTCTGCTATGTTGTTGCTGTTTTCGCAGCCTGCCTTTGGATTGTTGTTTTGGCTTGTTGCAATATTTTGTTGTTGTTGGACATCCTTGGGCTTTATTCTATGTTTGCAAATTTTCTTTTCTTTTTTTGTGAACCAAGGCCCAAACCTTGTGATTTGCAAAATAGGAGAAGAGGGATTAAGATTAAAAACAAACAACCTTTAAATCTGATTCCTAAATACAAATCCTAATGATGAGTTTTCCTTTTTTGCAAATCACTCTTGCTTGAATTTCCATATATTGATTGCTTGCTAATTTTCCTTTTCTTGTTTCATGAACACGAGGGGTGGATGCAAAGCGAGGCAAAGTGAAGAGAAAACCATGGCGAGGTGTGGATGAATTTCTTGAAGATGAAGCAAAAGAAGATTTGAAGAAACAAAATTTCTTTTTGTAAACAAAGCATTGTAATTTATATTTTACTTGTAATGTAATGAACTCAAAGCTTGAATAAATTTACGAGTGATGAAATTTGTTGTACAAATCTTGGATTTTGTTAGAACTTTGAAATTCTCAATTGAATGGTTTGAATGATACACCTTGATTTTGTAACTTGAACTTCAATCAATCACAAATGATTTTTGTAACTTGTATTTCAAGTAAACCATGCGCCTTGTACTCCAATCAAATTCCTGAACAAAATAAATGCTCAAGAATTCAATTCCACTTGGTTAACTCGAACCCAAAACCATGGTCATTTAAATGAAAACCTTAATCTTCACATCATGTCCAAATCAAACTTGCATTCAAAATGAACTCGCATGTCTTGCTCGATTAAAATGGAACTTTATTGCCAAAACAAACATACTTTAAAAACATTCATCAATCTTGTAAAATTAACAAACTTCAACATGAGAATCATAGTCCTGAGAAAATAATTATGGTTAAGAACATTCGAAATCAAACAAATGACTTGCGATGATTCGGTAACTTTCAAAGTCTTCCAAACACAATTTCCTTCGATCTTTGAAGATAAACTCGTAAGCGACATCACTTATGACCATATGCATAAATAATCGTCTCAAGATATTGTAACTTAAGGAAATCACAATTCTTAGAAATCAGGCGACAGTTACCTAAGATTAGGTCAAAGTCCATGAAGCAACCTCTAAAGTATTCGAATTTTGGTGATCTTCCACACGAAATCAGCTCTTGATTTGTGAAGAGAAATTGGAGATGACGTTATGGAGAGTCATACACAAGAAGAACCGCTCAAAAATATCGAATAATGAAGAATTTACAATCATTTGAACTTGCTCTCGCAAAAGGTCGATTTTTGGGTCAATGTAGTCATTTTCAGTTATCTGAGCCATCGACTGAGCAAACTTGCAATGCAAAGTTTGAAAACTGGCATAAACATCCTTGTGGAGACATGAATATCTATGAAGAACATTTGAAATCTTGAAGACTCAATTTTCTCTGAGAAATATCAAACCCTAATTGCTGATTTACTGCCTAGAGAGAGAATTTGTCTGACCAACTTCTGAGCCAAATTGAGTATTCGAGAGACCCTAGAATATGAAAAATGGGAGGGGAAATTTTTGGGGTATGACAGATTCTTTTTGGAATACTGTACCGACAGATAAGGTTATGTCTGATGAACCGGTCCATAATGTTCTTGGTAACAGACGCAAATGAGGCACCATCTACCCACTTCGTGAAGTAATCAATGGCGACTAGGATGAAGCGATGCCTGTTTGAAGCAGTGGGTCTAATCTCCTCGATCATATCAATGCCTCACATTGCGAATGTCCAGGGAGTCATCAAGAAGTTCAAGGGAACCAGAGGTATATGCACTTTATCAACATAGATCTGGCAGTTGTGACAAGTCCGTGAATGCTGATAACAGTTTGCTTCCATAGTGGACCAGTAGTATCCTGCCCGTAGGATCTTCTTTTCCATCATATGCCCACTATAATGGGTGCCGAATGTGCCTTCATGCACATCTTCCATAATCCTCTATGCTTCGCTATTGTCTACACACCGAAGTAAAGTAGAGTCATGGTTGCGCTTGTAGAGGATTCCGTTACTGAGGAAGAACTTAGCAGAGAACCTTCTTAGGAACTTCTTATTGTTGACAGATTCCCCCTCAGGGTATTCTTGAGCTTCAAGATACCTTTTCACTTCATAGAACCAAGGTTTTCCCATTACTCATTCAATATCAATCCCATAGCATTAAGCTGGTTCATCCAATCTCTCAATAGTGATCTGAGGAGCTTCATTGTCCCATCTAACCTTGAACATGGATAACATAGTGGCTAGCGTGTCCGCTAATTGATTTTCCTCACGTGGAAAATTCTCAAAGGTAACTTCTTCAAAGTGTGGAATCAACGTCAACACATGCTCTCGGTAAGGAACGAGATTAGGATGCTTCGTGTCTCACTCTCCTTTGATTTGGCTTATTACCAAGGCTGAATCTCCAAAAACACTCAAGAACTTGATTCTTAGGTCGACAACAACTTTGAGACCCAGGATGCATGCTTCATACTCAGCCATATTGTTGGTATAGTTGAAACATAGTCTGGCGATGAAAGGAGTATGACAGCCCTCGGGAGATATGATTACAGCATTGATACCATTGCCAAGTGCATTGGAAGCTCCGTCAAAAACCATGGTCCATTGGGATCCTTTTTTAGGTCCTTCATCCGATCCAGGTTCTTCACAATTAGTTACTAACATAATATTCTCATCCGGGAATTCAAAGGTCATGGATTGGTAGTCGTCCACGGCCTGATGAGCCAGATGATCAGCTAATACACTTCCCTTGATTGCTTTCTGGGTTGTGTATTGAATATCATATTCGGTCAGAACCATTTTCCATCTTGCTATTCTTCCAGAGAGGGCGGGCTTCTCAAATATGTACTTGATAGGATCCATCTTAGATATCAATAAAGTAGTGTGGGTCAACATATATTGTCTCAGTCGGCGAGCAGCCCATGCCAAAGCGCAGCAAGTTTTCTCGAGCAGTGAGTATCTTATTTCACAATCGATAAACTTTTTGCTAAGGTAGTATATTGCATTCTCTTTTCGACCAGACTTGTCATGCTTCCCCAGCACACACCCCATTGAATTATCTAACACTATTAAGTACATTATCAAAGGTCTTCCTTCAATCAGAGGCATCAAAATTGGAGGCTCTTAAAGGTATTCCTTGATTTTGTCAAAGGCATTCTGGCAATCATCATTCCATTTCACTGCTTGATCTTTCTTCAGTAATTTGAAGATTGGTTCACAAGTAGCGGTTAAATGGGAAATGAATCTGGCAATGTAGTTTAGGTGTCCCAAGAATCCCCTGACCTCCTTCTCAGTGCGAGGAGCCAACATCTCTTGTATATCTTTAACCTTCGCAGGGTCTACTTAAATACCCTTGTTATTGACAATGAAACCTAGGAGTTTACCAGACCTTACCCCAAAGATGCACTTGTTCGGATTTAATCTCAACTTGTACGTCTTCAACCTATCAAACAGCTTTTGCAAGTGATCAAGGTTTTCTTCTCCAGTTTGAGACCTGGCTATCATGTTGTCAATATAGACCTCTATCTCATGGTGAATCATGTCATGGAACAAAGCTACCATGGCTCTATGATAGGTTTCCCTAGAATTCTTCAACCCAAATGGAATCACTTTGTAACAGAAAGTGCCCCATTGTGTGACGAAGGTCGTCTTCTCCATGTCTTCGGGTGCCATCTTGATTTGATTGTAACTGGAGAACCCGTCCATGAAGGAGAAGATCTTATGATGTGTGGTGTTGTCAACCAGAATATCAATGTGGGGAAGTGGGAATCCATCCTTGGGGCTTGCCCTATTCAAGTCTCTATAGTCCACACACATACGTACCTTGCCGTCCTTCATAGGTACCGGAACAACATTAGCAACCCATTATGGGTAAGAAGTGACAGCTAAGAATTCGGCGTTGAACTGTTTCATAACTTCAGCTTTGATCTTTTCTGATATTTCAGGGCGCATCCGACGAACCTTTTGTTTCACTGGAGGGCAATCTTCCTTAGTTGGCAGACGATGAACAACAATATTATTGTCTAGTCCTGGCATGTCTTTGTATGACCAAGCAAAGATCTCGACATAATCATGTAACAACTAAATTAACCATTGTTTGACACTAAGCTCCAAATTTGTACCTATCTTGACTTCTTTTCTGTACTCTTCTGTACCCAAGCTCATTGTCTCAACTGGCTCTTCATGAGGCTGTATAGCCCTTTCCTCCTATTGTAACAGTCTAGTAAGTTCTCCTGGTCCCTTACAATCTTCCTCACCTTCGTCTTCGGCTTGGTTGATCGGATTTTCAAAGTCATAACTGGAAATAGTAGAACCGTTATCAATGGAATTCGAAGTGGATGTGGATCTGCAGTTTGATACGTGAGTGTGTGTGTAAGAGCATAGTTGTATATTTGATAAAGTAAAAAGCAGAAAAGAAAAACAAAGAGCACGAAATTTGTATGCAAAAACATCCAATGCTTTATTAATGACATATGAGATTGAAAAATGATAACCCTCACAAATAAACCATTGTGCCTCGGGTAAGACATAAGGCCATAGAGTTTATATTGTTCATTTATTACATATCCCAAAACAAGAAAGACAATTACTCCTGAATAAACGTAATTGGCACAAAGTCTTTAGCCGTCCAGTTACTGGGTCCACCATTGGTAGTAGGGAAGATCCAGTTATCCATGTCACAGTCACCATCAGTGTCTTCTAAAGAGTTGACCCCATGATTGTTGATGCATAGAGGAGGTACTCCGGCACGAGCACGGCGAACAACCCTATGAGCTCCTGAAGTAAAACCCAAACCAAACTTGTCAGATTTGTAAGGGATGTCAGGGAGTTGGCCCCAAATGGTACACCCACCTTCTTCAATTACTTCTTTGGCATCCTTGAGAGAGGCCATCTTTAATGGAGGTCTAGTGATCTTCGGCACACTGGTAACAGTCTCAGTTGCAGCCATGGTCTGAGGGACCTCTTCAAAGTTCTGAAAGGGGGTCTCGATGAACTCACTGTCCATTTCCACATATCTGAAAGAGTTCAGGTGGCTTACCATGTACTCCTCCTCACCATGCACTATGAAAATCGTTCCCTTCACCGGATATTTCAACATCTGATGCAGAGTGGAAGTAACAGCTCCAGCCCCATGGATCCAAGGGTGACCCAAAAAACAAGAATACGATGGTCGGATGTCCATCACGTAGAAGGTGGAGTCAAAGGTCTGATAACCAACTTTGATAGGGATGTCCACCTCCCCGTGCACTATTCGTTTTGAACCGTCGAAGCCCCACCACAATGTTATTGGGCTTCAGAGTCAATCCTTCACAATCTAATATGTCAAGAGCCTTCTTGGGTAGAACATTCAGCGATGAACCTGTATCCACTAGAACATGGGCCAAAGTAGTTCCCCTGAACTCGATAGAGACATGTAGAGCATCATTGTGTTTCCTTCCTCTGGGTGTCAAATCAGCATCAGAAAAACCCAGTCCATTATCAGCAGTCAAACTGGCCACACAGTCTTCGAATTGATCAACAGAGGTTTCCTACGGCACATGAGCAGTCTTGAGGAATTTTACCAAAGCCTTTGCATGAGCTTCGGAGCATAACAGTATGGCCAACATTGAAATCTTGGAAGGGGTCTTCCCCAGCTGTTCAACCATATTTTAGTCACTCTTGTTAATGATCTTCAAAATTTCCTCCATTTCTTGCTTGAAGGATTCTGAGATGACTTCTTTGGGTGCATTCGTCTGGGCAGGCTCAATCATTACTTCTTTGCCCCGAGTCCCAGCTGACTCGGTAACGAGGGTAACAATGGGAGTGATGGTAGGAGTAGTAGTAGGAGTACTAGCAGGAATTACCACAAGAGTAGCAACAGTCTTCGAAGAGATCTCGGGAGAGAAAATCTTTCTGCTTCTGGTAATTTTACTGGTCCCAACAATGTTACTAATGTCAGGATCAAAGTCTTCATCATCTTTACCTTTAATAGCCAAAAGGTCTTGCTTGACGTCATGGTAGTAGACGTCAGCCCCATAATTCCAAGGAACAACTTTATCAGAGGAATATGGTACTGGCCCAGGAAACGTAATTATCAACGGAGCAACTTTTGGAACAGATGTAATCCTGACAGGTCTTTTGGAGGAGACCTTGGGAGGATTGGAAAAAATGGTAATGATAGAAACATCTTCACACATATCATTTGTAACTGGAGTCTTTTCAAACAAAATTTCTCTATTGTCCATCAGACACTGAACACCTTTCTTCAACAAATGGCAACCAATAGGTTGAGACAAACATAGGTGACAACCTTCACCACAACCCAGAAATAAACCGGCTTGCAAGAGATTCTCTTTAACCATCAGGAGAGGAGTAGATAGTTCATCAACAGAGGAAACAAACATATCATCTTCAATAGCATTGACACCACGGTCGTGCTTGGGCATAGGGGTAGTTATAACATTAGGAATATCAGGAGCATCAAATTCATTCTCCTTTACCTCGATCAGATCTTGTACCTTGTTTTTCAAATCCCAACAGTCGTTTGTATCATGGCCTAGACTTTCAGAATGGTAAGCACACCGAGCCTTTGGATTGTAACGAGGAGATGCAGTGTTGGGATTCTTGGGAGCTTCCCTCAAAGTTACCAGATTGGATTTCAGTAAGTGTGGCAACACTTGGGACAAAGTCATATTTATCCAGGTAAATTTTCTTATAGGCCTATCTTCTATGGGATGATTGTTTCGTTGTTGAGTAGTTGCATGCTTGGATATCATTACAGCCCCTGTCGTTGGACGGTGTTCGGTTCTGCCCTGATTTCTTTGACTGTAAGCAGCACTGACCTCTTTCTTTCCCATGAAAGGTCTCTTTCCTGCACTTGAAGAGGTATCCTTTTGAATCTTGCCGCTCTTAATCCCAGCTTCCATTATTTCTCCAGTTAAGATCAGCTCAGTAAAATCGGCTGAGGAGCTTCCAATCAGATGGTTGAAAAACTGACCAGATAGAGTACCCAAAAACATGTCCACTAACTCTCTATCAGACAGAGGAGGCTGGACTCTTCCGACTAAGTCTCTCCACTTCTGGGCGTAGTCTTTAAAGCCCTCGCCAGAACCCATGGACATACTTTGGAGTTGTGTATGGGTCGGAGCAAGGTCAGCATTATATTGGTACTTCTTATAGAAAGCAGCAGCCAGGTCTTCCCAGTTACGAATATTGGTTCCCTCCATCTGATCGAACCACTCTAGCTGAGTCCCGGATAGACTGTCTTGGAAGAAGTGGACCCACAAATCCCTATCAGCGGTGTGAGGTTGAATCTTCCTCACATAAGATCAGAGATGCATCTTGGGACATGAGACCCCATCATACTTAGCAAACACCGGAACCTTGAATTTCTGCGGGATGACAACCCCAAAGACCAAACCTAGCTCTTCAAAATCCAGCCCAGGTACCCTCTAGATTTCCATTGCATTCAGTCGATCCTCCAGCTGTTTGTATTTATCATCACTAGGAGGATACTGCTCCTCATTATAATCAGATTCATCATCAGATCCCTTTGGGCTGGGGTCTTCCTCTCTTGTCTCCCCTTCCTGATTTTCTCCTTCTTTTGACGAAGTTGCTAGTTCTGAAACTTTCTTCACCGGTCCTCTGAACCTCCTTCCCATATTCAGAACACCCGCCGGCTTCTTTGCTTTCTTCTTTTTGTCTTTCAAGATAAGAACTTTCAAATCTTCTTTCCCTTTAGCTAGAGCCATGAACATTTGTTGGAACTGAGCGTTTTGTGCCTGAAGATCCTTGATGTTTTGTTCAGGAGCCATTTCTTTACTGCTGAAATAAACAACAAAGAAGATAAGAAACCTGCTTTGAAACCTTTTTAATTCAATGAAATATATGATATGTGTATGCAATGTTTTCAAGAATTTCTTAAGACTTAAATTTGCATAACCAAAGGGAAACACACGTTAATTTCATTAAGTAGTTTAAACGGTTACAATAATGCCTCTTGGGATTACAAAGGAAGTAACGAAGCAAAAATAAACTCTCAGAGCAAATAAAGACTCAAGCTTCCCACAGGCGTATCCTCTTTGGTGCAATGTAGGCATTTATACTCTTCTCTTCGTGAAGTAACCTGGTGAGCTCTAGAACCTTCTTCTCGCTGGTGTAGAACTGGGTTTCAAAGGTATCCCGCTCCTCTTTGAGTTGAACTCGGGATTTTTGTAGCTTCTCAAAATCAGTTGGCATGTCAGGATGAAAAACAATGTAAGGAGTGTCTCTCTCGGCAATTGGCTCCATAATCACAGGTAGGATGGCGGGGTAAGGAATCATAAGACTTTGAGCATGAGCTCGCACCTATTTGAGGTAGGGCTCAAGAGGGATGGAATTCTTGTGCCCCAGTGTCTTGCTATCAACTCTATTTACCATGCCCCAAGCTCGAATGAACCTCTTATGATAACCTTGAACATCATTCTCATAGTGAAATACGATTCCTTAATTAGTGCATCATGAGGACCATCCATTGTAGCATAACCAAACTGTCGCAACACCAAACAAGGACTATAAGTGATTCCTCCCCTAATGCCTAAGAGGGGGACATTAGGGAATTCTCCACAGTGATTAATGATAGTAACATTCTCCAAGGACCGAGGACACCAATGAATACTTGAATGTGTAAGGGACATCAACCTATGAGACCATCTCACACCCTGCTCATTCTTCAAAATAGACCGAGGTAGGGGCGAAATAAACCATGTAGCCAACAGAGGAGTGCAAAACAGAAGGGCCCCTCTTCTCTTTAGAGTGCGAGTATGCAGAGAGTGTAGAATATCTCCAAGTAAAGTAGGCACCAGATTATGAGACAGAAAAACCTTAACCGCATTCACATCTATGAGTTGGTCCAGGTTAGGAAATAGTACCACCCCATAGATGAGAAGGGCCAACACTTTTTCAAAAGCTTGTAAATCCAGGGTATCCCAAAAATGGTGAGCTTTCTCAAATAGAAACTTAGCTAGAAATCCTTTGACGCCTCTTCTAGTTTCCCAATTTGCCACTACATCAGACCATTGTAAAGACAGAGCTTGAGAAATCTCTTCAGGTTTTGGGTCTCTTTCCATACCGTTAAATGGTAACTGATTAAGGATAGGTACCCCCAATAACTGATAAAACTCCTCCGTAGTAGGCACTAACTGATAATCAGGAAAAGTGAAGCAGTGATGTAAAGGGTTAAAGAACTGAAAGAGCACCTTTATCATTTCTTCATCATGGTTTGAGGTGACTAAGTTGAGAAGTCGACCATGTCTTTCAGTGAAGGGAGATATTTCGGGAATCCTTGATGCTAATTCCTTGAATTGAGTAGGTACCCTTACAAGGTTGACTTGGATAGTGTTCCTGCAAGCGGATGCCATGTCCTATAAAACAAGACAGAGATAAGCCCTAAAAAATCCTTGAAATGGTTAATATGATATGCCATGTTATGATGTCATGATTATGCTAAGAAATTACAGATATAGCAAGCACAAGTAAATCACACAAAGACCTTAGGTTTAATTCTTGCATGGGTTTTAAGGTAATACCCTCTTGAAGTTTGATTGGTTCCACCTGTCCTATAAATAGTAATCGGGTTCTAAGGGATCTCAATATCACTGATCTTTCCCACAAGTTTTGTTTCGATAGACAACTGACTTGCCACCAAACAAAACTCGGGAGTCAAATCTCAATGAGTGTAGTATCAAGTATCAACCGACTTCGGGATACACCAAAGACGGCTATCTCGCTACTTCCTAATGGCCAAGTTATTTAATTAAAGCTTCTAAGGTCAGTTGATGTTTCATGACACCACGCAGCGGTCCAATATTCTCCTTGATTAACTCAAGGGCTACCGGTACCCACAAAAGTATCACATCAACGTAGCTATCGCTTCAACCGTGTCGGTATACCCCATACAGTTTCCACGATCTATTGCTACTTACCTAAAAAGTTTCCCCAGATCCGGGTGTAGGATCTATAATAACCCAAACAATACCCTTAAAAGTAAAGCAATCAAAACAAACAAGGAAAAACAAATTAGAAATGAACTAGACCCTAAGGTAAACCCCACTTTCACTGTCCCCAGCAGAGTCGCCAGTTCTGTGATATGGTGGAAGAACCGACTATTTAATACTGGTTTGCATTTTGTATTTGCAAATGTTGCGATAAGCAAGAGTCTCCATCGACTTTTCTTTTATCCAACAAAGGAAAGGGTGAAAAGAACAAAAAAACACCTTTTTCGAGATTTTCTGAGTAAGGGGGTAGATTATGGAAAGGGAAGGTGTTAGAACCCTTTCCATCTGTGGTTTTCCACGGGATCTTAGGTACTTTCTCATTTTTGAAAAGTTTGTTTGCTTTATGATAACTCTTGTATCAGTCCTCAAAAGTGTTGATAAAGCGTTTTTTTTTTAAAAATATTTTGAAAGTGTAGTGTGAAAAAGTTGTTTTTTTGAGCAAGTACCTAACAGTTATCTACCTACTCGAAAAAGAATGTTCTTTTCCTCCTTTCCTTTAGACAATGCTATCCTACTATTAGTGAGTAGGTAGCCTTATCGTCGGATGTTGAGGGACTATCTAAGGGACGTCTGCGGTCACTAAGGCAATTGGGCAAGAACTTTTAGTAATTGTCCTAAAGTTCTAAGATCACTTTTTAACAGAGGCGGCATCGAAAGGGTCATCGAGGGACTTGTGATCTCTTGAACTAAAGGACAACCACTAAAAATTCTCACGTATCGAGAATTATGATCGTTTTCAAAGGCAATCGGAGTGGGAGATACCCTAAGGGTGAGCATGTGCAAGTGAATTGATTCAGTTCATTTATCTTGCAATTTAGGGTTATCTAATCGTTCTAATTTACAGTCGTTCCATGCAAACCTAATTACTAGCAGTTAATAGTGCGGAAAGTAAAAACAGGAAGATAGAGTCCTATGCCATTACAGGGCCTCGGGGAGGGGGATTTACAAGTTCAACAATTGGGGGAATAAACAGTAAATAAACCCTAATTTTAAACTATTACAAATTGTGTACAGATACAATAATTGAAAAAAGGAATACGGAAAGTAACAAACGCACGAAGATTGAAAAGAGAAGAAGTTTGAAACCCTAAAAAAAATTTAATTGATAAAATGATTTTGGTATTTATTGAGAAAATGATTTGTAATTTTAACCTAATTCTAATTAATTTTTATTTAATGAAATAAGTCAAAATGATTAAATCAAATTAATTTATTTACCAAAAATTAAGAGTAATTTAGAAGAAAAAAAACCTAAATCTATTATTTTTTTGTGATTTTCTAACTTTATGATTAAAATGAAATTGGTTTTTAAAAACATAAAACAATAAAGTAAAAAAAAAAAGAGTAAAGAAATTAGAAGTTAGGCCTGATGTTATGAAGCAAACTGGGGGGTGCATGCTTGAAAGTCTTCTAGGCCCATATACGTAAGCCTAACGCTTGCATGATCCAGTGTTGTTACGTCATGGAAATCCACCATGTTCTACGCTTGTGAGAGCATTGGATCCAGACCATCTGTGATCTAATGGCTCAGGCTGATAGTCCATGATGTGCGTGTGGAGATACGTTGTACAGGATCCTGCAAGCAAACGTTAGAAAAATGTAAAATTGCTAGACCTGAGATCGAACCCAGGTCCCTTCCTTCACATGCCTTATGCCTTTACCATTTGTTCTGCCTGCTCATTCATGACTATAATAACACAAAGATAATATAATAGTAATGCAGTCAAAGTATCAAATTTATAAACGCGCCAGATCATGTCTCACATGGACCAATTATAATATGACAATTAAGCCACCAGAGTCTACGCAAGTCAATAATGTCGGAGTCTAACTTCGGTCACCTTCTTCGGTTGCCTCAAAATTCCAAACCTACAAATCACGCAAGATAAAGATGCAAAGGGTACCCTACCCCTTATTTCGAGGGCTGCGATCACGATGGTGGTGTCCTTTTTTACTGAAATAGCCTGCAAATTCATATATGAAGAGGAAGGATCTTCATGGCCTAACAATGGCACTTTTCCGTTTCTACATTAAAACTTGCATATAATGGTTCTAAACACATGCAAACACGACGTTAAGCACAAATATATGCATATATATCATTTATGTTGCATGAAATAAGAGTTTGAGATCAATGAAATATACCAAACTGTGAGTTGTTGGAGGGGACGATCTTGTGTGCTCTGGCCTTCAAAAATGGATTGGTTCAATCCATGGGATCCTCAGAAGGGTGATAGGATGCTTGGATCTGATGGAGGTTGGCTGGATCGAGCATTTGTGAATTGCACCACTCTTTGAATTTTTTGAAATTTTCTAGGGCTTCTCTAAGGCAGCTGCGCGTCTCCCTTGGCTTCTGAATGGTTGTTCATATATATGAGACACATTAGGTCAACAAATATAAAGAGGTATCAATGCCTTTATGAGAAAATATTTGATTTCCAATTATGTGAATATTTGAATTTTTTGGACCAAATCATATCTTTTGCCTCTCTCCATGAAATCCCCTTGTCATAAACTGAATATATGTTCATTCTTTAATTGGAAACCAATCCCATGCAATCTTCAAATATTTTTATATCATTTATTCAATTTAAATTGGATATTTAATGATTAAAAATCAAAATAAATAAAATAAATGATCAAATAAGGCATGGATCGGCTTAGAGGTCGTGGACCATGTTAGAAATAAGTTTGTATCACAAAAGGATAGGACCATTTGGAAAAAATCCAAGTTTGGTCAATATTTCCTTCATGCACTTCTTCAAAATTGGTCAACTTTAGCAATGCATATCTCTCTCAATTTTAACCCTATGAAGGTGTTCCTAGACTTTTTAGAGATCTTAGGATGTCCTATAAACAACCCTTTTGTTTTCATCTCAATTGGATCTTCCATGTTCATGTAAGGAGCTTTGACCCAAAAGGTGTTTTTGTTGACCTTTTGAAAGGACCTGTAATGTTTGAGCTTGTATCCTTCAATTGATGCATTTCTTGAACTTGAGGGCTGAAGAGAAGTTGTAGGGAATTGGAATCTCTTCAAAATTATCCTTGGGGGAAAATTTTATGACAAAGTATGAGAAAGTTATGGCTGGTCAAAGTTTAGTTGACTTTTCCTATAGAAACCCTAATTAGCAATTTTTAACTTTTGATAAATTAAGAGTATTTCTTGAGGAATCATGATCAACCCATGATAAAATTATGGATATCACTTCAAAATGTTGATGTTGACAAAAAATCTTGAAGTTTGACTGTATATGGGCCATGGTTGACTTTTGACCTAGTACAGTTGATTTTCAAGCATTTAAGCAGTTGACTGAGCAAACTTGTAGTGCAAAGCATGAAATTTGTCATGGACAATCTTGAAGACATATTAGGACCATGGAAAACATTTGAGACCATTGGAGCTCACACATCTTAATGAAAAATGAAACCATAGTTAGAGGTTCATTGCCTTAGGAGGAGAATTTGTCTGGTCAATTCTTGGTCATCCTTGGGGAAAGTTGGAGACCTCAATGGGCATGTGTTGGGTAAAAACAGAGAGAAAATTTTGGGATACAACACGTATTTACACAAAAGTCGGGTTTATTCAACGATATTAACAACAAAGAGTCGATAAGTGAAACAAAAAGTATATACAAAATAACTACACTTTTGCACTTATCTTTTTTGTCGCTCTAACAGATTGTCGATGCAAGCGAGCACAGTTGACTTTTGTGTTGTTAAGGTTGGTTGAGAGATCGCTGCTGAGATGATACAGTGGGTGATGTGTTTGACATGTGATGACATTGATAAATATTGTAGGTTTAGTATAACAGGTCGATAGGTTTAAGTCTGTGAGAAGTAGTATATAAGCATGCTTGATAAGTTATTCCTTTTTCTTTTTTATACATTTATTTTCTGTTGATACCTTTCCTTTCAACCCATTTATCCCCAAACTTATTAACAAGAGATTTGTTGAATGACATTTTAATACACCAATCTCCATAGACACGATACGATATAACCTAAATATCACCTGGTAAATATAATACTTTACTTTTTTCTTGCCGCTTTACAACTCCAGCAATGACGTCATTGATCTTATCGGTTGATCAGAACCTGAAGGTGTGCCGAAGGATGACGTCTACTTGGCTGGAAAGTTTAGGAGAGGAGGGGGTGTACATGCAAGGCACTCCGACGATCAAGTAAAAATGGATGCAAAGAGATATAAGAAAGATATTAGGACTTTTAGTGTGAATATTTGATACCTGACCCTCACAAGTGTGATGGTTTATTTAATGCCCCTGACTCTTAGCCATTGGTTCATATTTGTGGGCCTAGATATTAGGTTCCTCAAAAATAGGTAATTGTCAGGACTTGATCAAAATTGGTAGTCGTGCCCGTAACTAGCCATTATGCTGAGCATATAAGCGATTACGGGCATAAACGTTTATGAGCGTTTCTTGGGTGTCTGCTCTATATGCATCGAGCAGACTGGGAGATCACTTCCCGTGTGGACAGGAGTGTGTCTCAAGCACTGTTGGTCTTGCCTCTTAAGGGGCATGGTCGACCATGGATGTCCTTCAGAGTGTTAAGAGTTATTGGGCCAGTGTTGTTGGGTCATGCAAAAGGTAGAAGCGGGTTGAGCCAATTTTAGCCATTGGGCCAGTCCAGAACACTATTGAAATAATTTTTTGTCTCTCAATAAAAAACTATTATAATATAAATATTCATCACAAAATAAAAGAAAAACTATAATATACAAAAAATATACAATCATTCTACTTTTTATTTTATTAATTTTAATAATAAGAGAAAAACTACGATATAAAAAAACAACAATTACGAGTTTGAGAATAAAAAATAATGGATTTGAGAATTTCAAATCTGACAAACACAAACCGTAAATTCTAAAATAAAAATATTTAACAAAGTTTTTTAATATATTTATTAAATTATAATATTAAACTATTAATAAATAATATAATGATTAGGTAGCCATATAAATATTCAACATTCTGAAACCTCTATATATATTCCAATATAAATATTCATAATAAAACAAGAGAAAAACTACAATATAAAAAATATATGAACATTCTACTTTTTATATTTATCAGTTTAAATGATAAGAGAAAATTTTACTATAAGAAAATTAGGGTTTTACCACACAAAAATTACGACAATTACTTGATAATCGTCGTAATTCGCATATAGTGACAGTTGTTACGACGGTTAACACCAACCGCCCTTACTTTTTTTTTTAAATTTGTGACGGTTATCAATAAACCACTCTAAATTGAAGTCTACGACGGTCAAGTAACCTCCCTAAAACATTTATCACAACGGTCATCAATAAACCGCCCTAAATTAAAGTGTACGACAGTCATGTAACTGCCCAAAAATATTTATCAGGAAGGTACATCAACAATCTCCCTTATACATTTTATCCCACACGTTATACACTAAACAAGTTGAAACAACTCATCATATCCACGATGGTGAATGAACCGCCGCGACTATAAAATTTTTAAAATTTAAATTTAATTTAATCTTAAAAAATAGAAATCTTAATTTTATTTATTATATTTATCTCGAATTACAATTATTTTATTTAATATAAAATCATCTTATAAAATTTTAATAATTTTATTTTAAAATTAAAACCAAAATTTTCAAAATCATCATGTAAAATTTTCTCTTGAAAATTAAATTTAATATAAATTAAAAAAATAAAATTTGGTTTTAAAAATAAAAAATGAAACCAAATAAATCTTATTTTTTATTAACTTTTTTTTTTACATAAAAAATAAAATCATTTTCTTCGTAAAAAATCAAAATTCTGAAAAGCAATTTCTTAAACAATCTCCTCATCTTTCTTCCCAAACTTTTTTTTTAATTCACTAAATATTTTGTTTCCCATTAATTTTAATATTACTAATGAAAATAGAAAAAATAAGAAAAATAGAACCATTACTTTCATTCTTTCCCACAATGTTTTTCCCTTCCTTCTCTTTCCCCAAAACCTTTGTCCCTTCTCTCTCACTAGAAACCGTAGTTCATTCTCACCATTGAAACACTTCATCACTCTCACCATGACAACCCTCATCCCTCTCCGTCATTCGTCTTCCCATATCGTGAGAGTAACAGGCTCTGATATCGTGTTTCATTATCCACTCGTAGCCTCGAAACCCTATGACGCCCAAAATCGATTCATCCTACAAAATCGTGTTTGATATCTCCATTGAAGCCAAACATTATGAGGGAATCCAAATACTCATCAGTGGATGTTTGATTTTCCGGTTCATAACCTCTGCAACTGTGGTTCGGTGCATCTTCCTTTTCAGATTTGTCTTTTTTCGATTTCATTTTCTCTAAGTTTTTGTTCTAATGATTAATGATATTAAACTCTGGAATGAAATTGTTGTCTTCATCTAGTTCTTTCGATTTCATTTTTCATGTTTTCATAGTCGAATAAACTATTAGGTTGTGTTTGTTTCTTATTGTTATTGTTACTGCTCTGTTTGAATAGTATAATATTCATATAGGATCGTTACTTTGTATAATATTAGAGGTTATTTGAACTGTTTCTGTTCTTGCAAATACTAATCAACTGGAAAAATAACATAAATTTGGTTAGTTACTGATTGTGTTATGATTACGGTGTAAAACTTTAAAAATATTTGAATGAATTCATGTTATTTACTCTTCTTGTTTCACTCAACTACATCATGAATATGGATTTAATTACTAATGTGAACAAGTTTGAAGAAATTGCAAAGCAAAAATTGCTAAAGATGGTTTATGACTACTATGCACCAAGAGCTGAGGATCAATGGACTTTGAAAGAGAATCAAAATGCATTCTCATGGGTTTTGTAATCTACTTAATGTCCTAAAAGATGGTTTTAATTTTAATTTTAACTGTCATGTTAAACTCTTATTTACATATCTATGTTTACTGAATATAGGTTCAGGCTGCGAATTCTTATGGATATAAGCAATATAGATTTGAAAACAAATGTATTAGGCTTGGATGTATCAACGCCTATTGTGATACGGTGGCAGAACCGACTGTTATACTGATTTGCGTTTTGTATTCGTAAATGTCGCGGTAAGCAAGAGTCGCTACTGACTTTTATTTCATCCAACAAAGGAAAAGGAAAAAGAACAGAAAAAACCTTTTTTCGAGATGTTTCTGAGTACGGGGGTAGATTATAGAAAGGGAAGGTGTTAGCACCCTTTATATCCATGGTTTTTCATGGGCTCTTAGGTACTTGCACATTTTGAAATTACTTTGGTGTGTGTGTTTGAAAAAGCTTTGAAAATGCCTTAATGCGGCGTTTCACTTTATGGGAACCCTTGTATCATTCCTCAAGGTATTGATAAAGTGTTTTAGAAAACTTTGTTTGAAAGTGTCAATGTAAAAAATTGATTGTTTTGAGAAAGTACTTAAGAGTTTCTACCTACTCGAAAAAAATTGTTCGTTTTCTTATTTCCTTTAGACAGTGTTATCCTACTATTAAGGAATAGGTAGCTCCATCGTTGGAGTTTGAGGGACAATCGAAAGGGACGTTTTTATGGTCACAAAAGCAATGGTTAGGAAACTTTAGTAATTACCCTAAATTACTAAAGATCTTTCTGAGGCAACATTCGAATGGGTTATTTTGATCTTTTTGGACTGGAGGATGACCACTAAAACTCCTTATGCTTCATGACCATTTACCGAAGGCAACCGGAGTGGTGATACCCTATGGGTGCGTATGTGCGAGTGTATTTGATTTCAGATATATTAGTCTTTATGTTTAGTTTTCTAGCGATTGGTTTTATCTTGTTCATGCAATCCTATTAGTCATACATCTAACAGTTATTATATATACCAAAATATAAAGTGCGGAAAAGTAAATTCCTACGCTATTACATGGCTTCGGGGAGAGGAATTTAATTACAAGTCCAAAACCGGGGATTAAACTGTAAAATAATAAACAGCAAAATAGAACCTAATTATAAGCTATTACAAACTCGAAGCAAATACAATAATTAGAAAAATAAATAAATAAACGCGCGCGAGGAATGACACGGGGATAGATTAAATATCCTAAAGAATCTACTTAATTAAAGAAAATTTTTTTGTATTTTTATTGGGAAAATTAAAATATTTGCAAATTAAACCTAATTTCTAGCTAGTTTTAATTATGAAAATAAACTAAATTATCCTAATTAAACTAATCTATTTTCAAAATTAATTTTAATAAATAAAAAAAACTAATTCTACATTTTTCTTGTGATTTCTTGATTTTATGATTTAATTAAGAAAAATGATTAAAAATAAATAAACAAAAAATAATGCTAAAGAAATTAACAAAAAAAACAAGAATGGGCCTGGTGGTGAAAGCTGATCAGGGGGTGCAATTATGAATTTGATGGGGCCAAGGTTGGTGGCCCAGCTTGCCCAACGCCTGATCCAGTACCACTCACTGTGAGGCACACTAGATCTGGAAAGAATCATTCAGAAAATAAGAAAATGTTTGGACTTGGGATCGAACCCAAGTCCCTTGCTTCACATGCCCACACTCCTTGCCAACTGCGCTGGTTAGTCATTCATATACATATTTGAACAAAATAAATATAAGTTAAACAGAGCACTATGCCCAGCTGTCACACGCGCGCCTTTTGGTGGGTCCCTTCTGTTTGAATGAGCCAATCAGCGAGCTTCCTCCAGCCACGCCATCATCTTCTCCAACAGTCTGTTGTTTTAGACCAAACACTTTTACCTACAGTCCAATCCGTCACTATAGGCTATAGTGACGGTTTTTGATTGTAGCTACAAACCTGCAAAACTCTAAAACACCATTCAAATAGAATAAATTCCATCCAAAGACATGGATCGACTGCAAATCATCCCCTGAACACGAAGGGGCCCTTAATTTGGCCCAATTTCGCCTCTAGCTAGGGTTCCCCAATTTGAAGCTTTGGAACCCTAACTATGGCAAACGATTGTAACTGCACTCCAACTCCAATTAAACCATTCCAGCACGTTGTAAACATGATACCAAATGCAAAGATATAAACAAAATATGTTTATGATGGATGCATCAGTGAAATCGAATTTGAAAGAAATATACAAACCGTGATGAATGGTGGACGTGATTTCGATGGCTTCAAGATTTGGGATTGAGTGCAATAGCTTTAGGAACTCCTCAAGGATGTAGTTTGATCCTTGAAACGTCTTGAATTGACCTGTGGAGGTGAATCCGAGTTGCACTTTTCTTTGAAGATTTGGAATTTTTTTCTTGCTTCTGAGGCTGGTTTCACGTATGAAAACTTATGCCTTGGGGTTAGAATGATTTTGTATAAGTATTAAAATCAAATTAGGGTAACAAGAATGGCAAGAATCCAAGCAATTTTTATTATCAAATTTGATTCAAATCTTTCCAAACTTGGAGATTTCTTCCCCTTGTGGTTTGGCATGGTTTTGATCTCCATTTGACAGCATATAGTATCTTCATTCAATGCCAAAATCAACCCAAAAACAACTTAAATGATTTATTTTGATTTTACTTGATTTTATTTGAATTTTAGATAAATAAAATCAAAATAAATCAAATAAAATAAATAAATAAGGCATGGAGGGTCCCATAGGTCGTGGACCATACTAGGAATAAGATTCAATCTTGAAAAGATGGGCCCATGTAGAAGAAATCCAAATTTGAGCATTATTTGTCTTCATGCAATTTCACAAAAAAGGCCAAATTTTCCAATGCATATCTCTCTCAATTTTAATCCTAGAGAGTTGTTCTTGTACTTTTAGAAATCTTAGGATGACCTCTAAACAACCCTTTTGGTTTCATCTCAATTGGATCTTCCATGTTCATGTAAGGAGCTTTGACCCAAAAGGTGTTTTTGTTGACTTTCTGAAATGACCTATAATGTCTGGATTTATATCTTTTCATGAGTGCATTTCCTGAACTTATGGGATGAAGATGAATTGTAGGGAATTGCATCCTCTTCAAAATGATCCTTGGATGGAAAATATCTGATAAAGTATGAGGAAGTTATGCCTGGTCAAAGTTTGGTTGACTTTTCCTGAGAAATCCTAATTTAGCAACTTTTGGCTTTTGATGAATTTGGAGCATTCCTTGAGGAATAATGATCAACCCTTGATCAAATAATGGATATCACTTCAAAATGTTGATGTTGACCAAAAATCTTGAAGTTTGACTATATGTGGGCCACAGTTGACTTTTGACATAATATAGTTGATTTTCAGGCATTTGAGTAGTTGACTGAGCAAACTTGTTGTGCAAGGCATGAAACTTGACATGGATGATCTTGAGGACATATTAGGACCATGGAAATAATTTGGGGCCTTTGTGGTTCACACATCCTGATGAAAATGGAAACCCTAGTTTGGAGGTACATTACCTTAGGAGAGAGTTTGTCTGGTCAACTCTTGGGCTTCCTTGAGAAAATAGGGGACCTTAATGGGCATGTGTTGAGTAAAATGGGAGGGAAAATTTTGGGGTACAACAACTTCCCCTATTCAATCTTCTTAAACCTGAGGATGTAGATTGGCTGATCTGCCTTTCGTGATCTGAAGGTGGAAGATGATTGAACACTAGAGTGCCCAGAAATTTGCACTCGCATGAGGTAATACTAATTGGTGATATCCGGAAAGGGCTTACAGATGCCATTTGGAAGGCGATAGAGGATCATCGGAGATGGGCTTAAAGATGCCATCCAGAAAAGATATCGGTTGCATAAGAGATTCCTTTGTGAGAATCCATGTACCTGCCGTTGAGGAGGACTTTGCCGGGGAATGTTGATTTATATTCTGGGAAATAGAGTCTAGAAGCTTCGGTTGTCCATTAATCTACTGGGGAATTAACTCTTGATTGATGAGACAAAAGTGAGTTTCTATCTGGTCGAGTCTGGGTTTCACGATGATTTACTAGGGAAATGTGAAATGGATCATATCTGATCAGGTCCAAGTCTTACAGTGTTGTGAACTGTTGTTTGGAGATAAGAGAGAAGGAACCTGGATAGTATGGTTACTTCAAAATGAAAGCCTGGATAGTAGGGCTATGAGAAGGAACCTGGGTCGTAGGTTTACTTCGAGATGAAAGCCTAGATAGTAGGGCTATGAGAAGGAACCTGGGTCGTAGAGTTACTTCGAAATGAGAGCTTGGATATTATGGCTATGAGAAGGAACTTGGTTCGTAGGGTTACTTTGAAATGAAAGCCTGGATAGTAGGGCTATGAGTAGGAACCTGGGTCGTAGGGTTACTTCGAAATGAAAGCCTGGATAGTAGGGCTATGAGAAGGAACTTGGGTCGTAGGGTTATGAGAAGGAAACTGGGTCGTAGGGTTACTTCGAAATGAAATCCTGGATAGTAGGGCTATGAGAAGGAACCTGGGTTGTAGGGTTACTTCGAAATGAAAGCCTGGATATTAGGGCTATGAGAAGGAACCTGGGTCGTAGGGTTACTTCGAAATGAAAGCCTGGATAGTAGGGCTATGAGAAGGAACCTGGGTCGTAGGGTTACTTAGAAATGAGATCCTGGATAGTAGGGCTATGAGAAGAAACCTGGGTCGTAGGGTTACTTCGAGATGAAAGCCTTGATAGTAGGGCTATGAGAAGAAACCTGGGTCGTAGGGTTACTTCAAAATGAAAGCCTGGATAGTAGGGCTATGAGAAGGAACCTGGGTCGTAGGGTTACTTTGAAATGAAAGCATGGATAGTAGGGCTATGAGAAGGAACCTGGGTAAGGTTGCTTCGTGAGGAGTTTGGGTAAAACTATATCTGAACGAAGAAAGAACCTGGGTAAGGTTGCTTCGTGAGGAGTTTGGGTAAAACTGCATCTGAATCGAGATGGAACCTAGGTAAGGTTACTTCATGAGGAGTTTGGGTAAAACTGCATCAGGAAATTGTAAGGAGGAACCTGGGTAGGGTTCCTTCAGGATAAGTCTGTGTAAAACTTCAGGAGGAACCTGGGTAAGGTTACTTTGTGATGAGTTCACATAAAACTTCAGGAGGAACCTGGGTAAGGTTACTTCGGTATAAGTCCGTGTAGGGCTTTAGAAGGAACATGGGTAAGGTTGCTTTGGGCTAAGTCTGTGTAAAACTTCAGGAGGAACCTGGGTAAGGTTACTTCGGGATAAGTCCGTGTAGAGCTATGGGAAGGAACCTGGATTGTAGGGCTACTTCATGATGAGTTCGTGTGTGTGATACGGTGGGAGAACTGACTTGAGGTTTTGCGTTTGTGTTTGCAATTGTGCGGTTTAGCAAGAGTCGCCACCTACTTTTTATTTCATCCTAAGGAAAGGTCAAAAAGCACAGGAAAGACCTTTGAGATGTTTTCTTGGGTTCGGGGGGTAGATTATGAAAAGGGAAGGTGCAAGCACCCTTTTCATCCATGGTTTTCCATGGGCTCTTAGTTACTTGTTTAGATCACTTGCTTTTGCTTTTCAATTGTTTGAAATGGTGCTTTGTGTGTGGTTTTGAAAATGTTTTGAAAAGAGGCCATTGTTGTGGCAACCTTTGTAATGATTCTTGTTTGAATATATACAAAGGTGTATTGTCTTTTCAAAAGATTTCAATGTTTGATTGTTTGATTTGGGAAATGTTTTGAAATTGTGTTGTGAAGTGTGTTTGAAAATAGCAAGGATGTTTTGCAAGTTTTGATCAAGTAACTAAGAGTTGTCTACCCTATTTTACTCAAAGATATTTCCTACACATTTTTAATCCTTTTGACAGTGTTGTTTTACCATTGTATTTGGTAAACAAACTTATATTAGGATGTTAAACAGGGGCAGGCGCGGGTCATCGTATTGACCATGATAGCAATTGTGCTAAGTATCTTAGCAAATTTTTGAGGGACTGGATCATTTTGTATAGGCAACCGAGATAGCGTCATCGAGGGACTATGATCTTTTGTTTTGTTTTGTTTTGTCAAGATACCTAGAATGCATACCATGGCCATCTTTATAAGGCAACAAGTGGAATTACCCTAAGGGTGCAAGTGTGTTTGATTACATGCATTTAGTCTTGCTTAGGGTAATCTATTTGTTGTTTTAGTCTTGCCATACACATCCTAATTAATAGCAGTATATGAAAGCAAATAAAAATGCGGAAATGTAAAGTCCTACGCTATTATAATATTTAGGGGATGGGGTACATATTTATGAATGGGGATTGCAAGTAAAAATAAATTCTAAGTTACTATTACAACCATATTGAAATACATAAGAATGTACAAGAAGTGTAAAATGGACTTGTTTTAAAAAAATGTTCTTGTCTTAAGGAAATAATTAAAAGAAAGATATTTTTATGTTTTTTTTTATGAAAAGGAAAATAAATGCAAAATAGAAACAGCATGCTGCTGCAAGAAGAAAAACTAGGATCAAAAGTTCTGAAGCTAAGAGTGTTGTGACTCAGCAGGAGACGTCAGTGGGCATCAGAAGTTCTGAGTTGGTAAAATCTGAGGTCTTCCAAGAAATGTTAGAGGGAAAACAGAGGTTCTGGATGACGTTTAGTCAGTGAACCAAAAGTCAAAAGTCCTGTATTACGCTGAAACAGTGAGCAAACGTCAACAGTTCAGTGTATTTGACATGTAAGGAGAACTCAGAAGTTCTGTGTTGTGTTAAGATTGTGAGTGAACATTAGAAGTTTTGTATTGTGCTGAGCCAGTGGGTGAACATCAGAAGTTTAGTGTGTGTTAACAGTGAGAAAAATCATGGAAGTTCTGTGTGTTAAAACAGTGAAGAGAACTCAGAAGTTCTGCGTGCTTAAATAGTGAGAAAATCCTAGAAGTTCTGTGTGTTAAAATGATGACTGAAAAACAGAAGTTTTGTGTTACATTTCAGCTCTTAATCAGCGCAACAACAATTTATTCAGTTCAGAATGATCACAGCACAACAAATCATAGAAGTTTCAATCCTAAGTCTGAGCCTAGCATTATTCTAGAATTTCTTATCCATAGTTTTTCTATTCATACAATGATATGTGCGACATTAATGTTATGATATTTACATGTTAATGATGTTCAGAATGAAAAGCAAGTAAAGTCAGAAAGACTTACCCGAGGCGTGCTTGGAGCTTTGAGTGGCTGCCTTTGGATGTTCTGAGTCAGCAAGAGAGACGGAAGAGTGGTTGTGTCCTTTTGTTCAAAGGGAAGAACAAAGGTTTGTTTTTATGTATGAGAAATCTGGATTTTTATGAAGGTTTCACAACTTCCTTTTCTCTCTTGATAGTTCTCTCTCCCCTTCAGCCTCTCCTTCAAATTCCAGCCCCTTGAACGTGTGATGGAGCCAAGTATTTATAGATGAATTCGTTGTGATTTTTGGGGGAAAAACAAATAGGATTTGAACCTCTTTTGGCATCCAGTTCCTTTGCTTTTTTCTTTACAGTTTTCGTATGCTAGTTTGGTGTAATCATGGGATGCAGGCGTAGGCTGAGCTAGCTGTTGGTCATAGGTCTGCAGCAAGTTGTATAATCAAGGTTTTGGGATTTGGTCAAGTTCTGACCAAAGCGTTAAAAATAGCCTTTATGTGCTGAAATGTTGCCTTGTCTTTGAAGCAAGCATGGTGGTTGTCAGCAGGAATTAAGGAAAAGCAAAAGCAGAGTTGCTATCCCAAGACAGTAGAGGTACACGTGGTGAAGATCCTTTGGATAAAGACTCAAAAGGTGGTTGTGAGCATTAAATGATGATGAGACTTGTCACAACTAGAAATCATGTAGCGTGATACTCTACACCAAGGCTTTGTTCTGGATCATAAGTTCTGCTTCAGCGTAGCATCCATCCTCTAATCTTTGTATCTTTTGGCTCCATCATGTTCTGAAGGAGCTTTCAGACTTTCTAGAAAGCTTGTCGCACGCTCCTTAACCTTCTTTGCATTACCCTAGCAAACTCTGACTGAACTTGCGTAGATGCTGAAGAGCCATGTTCTGACTGGAGACTATATGCTGAACCACATTTACATCTTCTGACTGCTCCTGCTTGGAGGCTGGCTCAGAAATTCTGAAGTGTCATTTTTTCTTAAATACTTAGAAGAAATTCCAAGTATTTAGAGATTTGGCTTTTCCATAGTAAATTTGACTTTTAAACCTCTTGATGAAACAAACTTCATATTCCAACATGTTTTGATGAAATATGATTCTTGAGATTTGATGTTGATCCAAAAGTCAAAGTTTGACTTTTCAGCGTGTAAATGACCATTTTGCCCTAGTGGCTTGGTTTGCTTAAAAATGATAACTCCAAGCTTGGAATTGGATGGGAGCAAACTTGAGAATTCAGGATGAATTCCTGAAGGATGAGATGGCAAATTTTGGGGTACAACAGCTGCCCCTGTTCAATCTTCTTACGCCTGAAGAGTTAGATTGGTAATTCTGCCATTCGTGTCTTGAAGGTGGAAGATGATTGAATACTAGAATGTCCAGAAAATTTGCACTCGAAGAAGTACGGTTGAGGTAATGGGATTAAAGATTCCATTTGGAGATGTGATAGAATCTTGTCGGAGATGGGCTTAAAGATGCCATCCAAGAATGCTTGTTGAGATGTAATCTGTAAGTTGAACATCAGAATGGCGTTCGTGTCTGGAGTTCATATGTATTGTATCAAATGTTGAGTCTGAATGAGTATCAGAATGGCTTCCGGGTATGGAGCGTGTCCGAACTGTATCAAGGAGTTGAATCTGAATGAGTATCATAATGGCTTCCATGTCTGGAGCGTATCTGAACTGTATCTGAAGTTGGATTATTGGAGCTGGTCGAGTAGATATTTGTCCTGTCTGGTTTCAGGTATTAATCTTTGACCTGAGAAAGAAAGATAGTTTTCCTGGCTTGTTACAGGTATTGATCTTCAATATCTTCATGTAGATAGTTTTCCTGGCTTGTTACAGGTATTAATCTACAATCAGTCGTCCACAGATAGTTTTCCTGGCCTGTTACAGGTATTAATCTGGAACTTGAAAAGGTTAGTGGTAACCATTTGTTGATCGATCTTTCCTGAAAAAGGTAGAACGTTAGTTGTATGCAATGTCGTGATGTATGAAATGTATGATGTCATGATGTTCTCAAAATAAATGAGATGGTGTCGTATGCATTTATCATGTATGAAGTGTGAAATGGTTAATGAATGTATTTTTGTCTGGGAAAATAAATCCTTGACAAATGTCAGGGAGTCGTTAAATCCTGGACTGTTGTTGAAGAGTATGCGTGTCTTCAAGCTTTGCTTAGAATACTTCTACCAGGGATTCCTGTTTTGTTGTTTGAGGAGAACTCTGCTGGGGAATATTTGAAAACTCTGGGGAACTGAGAATGAGAATCTTCATTCTGCTAGGGGAATTTGTGCCGAGGAGTCAAGAACGGGAATCTTCGATCTGCAGGGGATTAAAAACTCTGACAAATTTATGCTGAGAGTAAAGAAAACTCTGGCAACTTTGCTGGAGAATCAAGGATGATAATCTTGATTTTGTTGGGGAGTAAAAACTCTGTGGGGAATAGCTATACTGTTGCGGAGTAGCTATCCTGCTGGAGAGTGAGCTCAGGACTCTGGGGAAAAGCTTATTCCTGTTTGTAAGAAGTTCAAGAGTTTAAGTTGTATGCCACTTTGAGAATGAGAATCTTCATTCTGTCGGGAATATCAGGAACTCGGTTTGTATGCCACTTTGAGAATGAGAATCTTCATTCTGTCGGGAATATCAGGAATTCAGGTAGTATGCCACTTTGAGAATGAGAATCTTCATTATGTCGGGAATATCATGAATTCGGGTTGTATGCCACTTTGAGAATGAGAATCTTCATTCTGTCGGGAATATCAGGAATTCAGGTTGTATGCCACTTTGAGAATGAGAATCTTCATTCTGTCGGGAATATCAGGAATTCAGGTTGTATGCCACTTTGAGAATGAGAATCTTCATTCTGTCGGGAATATCAGGAATCCAGGTTGTATGCCACTTTAAGAATGAGAATCTTCATTCTGTCAGGAATATCAGGAGCTTGGGTGTATGCCAATATGGGGAAGCAAGAATGAGAATCTTCATTCAGGCGTTTGGGGTTAGGAGGTTGGGAGTATGCCAATCTACTAGGGTTTCAAGAATGAGAATCTTCATTCTGTTAAGGGTATCAGGAGCTTGGGAGTATGCCAATCTTCTGAGGTTTTAAGGATGAGAATCTTCATTCTGTTAATGGTATCAGGAGCTTGGGAGTATGCCAATCTTGTGAGGTTTCAAGAATAAGAATATTCATTCTGTTAACGGTATCAGGAGCTTGGTTGTATGCCAATCTACTGGGGAAGCAAGAATGAGAATCTTCATTCAGGTGTTTGGGGTCAGGAGGTTGGGAGTATGCCAATCTACTAGGGTTTCAAGAATGAGAATCTTCATTCTGTTAAGGGTATCAGGAGCTTGGGAGTATGCCAATCTTCTGAGATTTCAAGAATGAGAATCTTCATTCTGTTAACGGTACCAGGAGCTTGGGAGTATGCCAATCTTCTGAGGTTTCAAGAATGAGAATCTTCATTCTGTTAACGGTACCAGGAGCTTGGGAGTATGCCAATCTACTGGGGAAGCAAGAATGATAATCTTCATTCAGGCGTTTGGGGTCAGGAGGTTGGGAGTATGCCAATCTACTGGGATTTCAAGAATGAGAATCTTCATTCTGTTAAGGGTATCAGGAGCTTGGGAGTATGCCAATCTTCTGAGGTTTTAAGGATGAGAATCTTCATTCTGTTAATGGTATCAGGAGCTTGGGAGTATGCCAATCTTCTGAGGTTTCAAGAATGAGAATCTTCATTCTGTTAACGGTACCAGGAGCTTGGGAGTATGCCAATATTCTGAGGTTCCAAGAATGAGAATCTTCATTCTGTTAATGGTACCAGGAGCTTGGGAGTATGCCAAACTTCTGGGGTGTTATCCTTGGTTGGGGATAAAACAAAAGTTAACTGTTATCTGGTTGATTTTCAGGCTTTAAGATAACTTGCTGGGGAATTGAAGAAACCATATGATTTCCACTGTGGTTTGAGAGTTTCAGCTCCGCTGGGGATTTTAATGACGTATTGTAGAGATTGTGCATGGAAATGGGCTTAAAGATGCCATTTGGAAGGTTGTTGATGGAAAGTTTGAACCAGATTTATGACAGCAAAACTCGGAAGTGAATCAGAATAAACCGTTGAGAGATTTATCTGAAACAGCAAAATCTGGAATATCTTCAACTAGAATAAGAATCAGGGAGATCTTAGTGTCAATCTGACTGAGCTAGAGAAGGTCTTGAATTAACTTTGACTGGATAAGAATCAGAAAAATCTTAGAATCGATTTAACTGATCCAGATGAAAGTCTTGGAATATCTTCAATTGGAATAAGAATCAGGGAGATCTTAGTGTCGATCTGACTGAGCCAGAGAAAGTCTTGAATTAACTTTGACTCAACCGGATGATGAAGGAATCTTTGACGACTGATACTCCAAAAGGTGATGAAGGAATCTTTGACGATTGCTACTCCAAAAGGTAATGAACCTTTACCTGCCGATCAATCTGCATATGTTAAGAATGTTGTTGAAATGTAATTTTGTTTTGGAGAATAAATCCTTGACAAGTGTTGGGGAAATAAACCCATGACGGTCGATATGCTAGAGAGGTGATGAACTTCTCTAGGGTTCTTGAATTTATTTTCAGAAGGATTTTGGAGAGATTCGTCATTGCCCCTAGTATCAGATGTTTGTGGCACTGCCAGGAAATTTGGATTGTCTGTAACCCTTTGATGAGATTGACGTTTACTGCCCCAAGTGATGGAGATGGAGACTTGCCCCAGGTTACTCTGCAATTGAGAGATTCCTTGAAATCTTGACTGGACTGCCCCAGGTTTACTGGACTTTGCCATGCCAAGTCCCCTTTTGTTGATAGGAGATTTTTTTTTGCAACGGAAGTGTCATCCCTCTTGAAGTGATTTTGTTCACTGAGAGAGCTTTCGTTCATCGGAACATTCACCGTGTGAATTTCTTTGCTGTCAAACAAATAGCCATATGCAAACGATGATATTCAAATAATGCAAAGTTTATGGTTGTCTTGAAATTTTGAAAAATGTGTTTTTTGGCAGAAAACTTTCTAAAAGAAATAATCAAACTCAAGATTTAGAGCAAAGGCTTACAGGAGTCAGGATACCTTTTGTAACAGTATGCTTTCGAACTAACCCATGCTTCAATTAGGACTTTTGAAGGGTTGTAACGTGGCTTGGTTCACGATTTAAGAAACAAAGGATAAAGGCTCAAAGTATATTTGTACCCACCCGCTCTTCGTGATGTTCTTCAATCCTAAACTCAGTTAATTGTGCGTTTGAATTCCAAATGAGTCTGGAGCGACGTTTTGGTGATGGTTCACATAAGTTGAATTTGTTGGAAGGCAATCATTTTTCATTTTTTTGCAACATTTTTCATGTTGTTGAGGATTTGTAGTGACCTCTTTTTTTTGTCATCCCTAATTTTTGCCTGACTATTCTTATTTTCGAGATTACAGTCATCGGGATGCCCCAGCTTTCGCAAGTCTCCTTTGTAGGTTTTGACTCAGTGGGCTTTTCTTCTTGAGAGATAATGACTGCCTATAAGATAAGGAACCATCACTGTCTTTTGATCCCAAAGGAATGTTTTTGATGACATTCATTGTATTATGAACTGAGAGTTTGCGGCTTCAACGCGCATTTTGAATTAACTGAGAGACTACCCTGCCCAAGGTTTGATTAAAGGTTTCAATTTGTGTTTAAAACAGAAAAATTCTACTTCTTTGGCTCGAAGGGGTTGAGTAGGGATTATCTTCCTTATAACTCTAGTGTTTAGGATTTGAAAGAAACGCCTGTACATCGTCAGCAAGGTCTGTCCAAAAGCATACTGTATGAGATTATGGCATTGTTTTCGTCATCCTCCCTCTAAAGGCTTGTAACTTTTAGCAAGAGTTAAATGTCATCAAGAAAGTAGAAAGCATAGTTCAAGTATAACAAATGGATGAATTTAAGACAAACATATGCAATGCATTAATGAAATAGAGTTTGACATTAATAGATAATTGTTTGAATAACAAAAGAAATTACAACTTGAAAATTCAAATGAAGCAAAAGCCTCTTATCTGAACTTGTCACTTAAGGTGGAGAGCCTTCGAAGAATGACAGAAAAACTCAGTCTGGCCATCTTGTGTGAACTCCAGCATTCCTTCGTCGATCAGGTTTTGAATCTTATACTTCAACACCCAACAATTGTTTGTATCATGTCCAGGACTATCAGAATGATAGGCACACCTGGCATCCAGATTGTAGCTGGGAGAAAAAGTCTTGGGATTTGGATGAGGTCTTATTGGTGATATTAGATTCATCCTCAGCATGTGTTGCAAAACTTGGGACAGTGGTATGTTGATGTTGGTAAACTGTCTTTTGGGCTCACTTTGCCTTTGCTGATTTTCCAGTTGATGTTGATGAAGCCGTTGTTGGGCTCGTGATGTGGAAGCAAAGTGAGAAGATCTTCTCTCCTTTAAACTGGTTTCTTGTCTCATGGGAAGCTGAGCAAGGCCTGGATTTTCGATCCTGATTGTTTGCCCTGTACGGTTGTAACCGTCTCGACGAAATTGATTGATAATGGTTCCCAACTCTTCTTGTCTTCAGGCTAGGCCTTGGATAAGAGCCATATGTCCTAGCATCTGGGTTCTCATTGCTTCAACCTCAGTTTGCAGTTGTTCCAACTGTTTGTCCTTATTGTCTTCAGAATTTTCCTCGGCCAGGTTCCTAGCGAGGAGTACTTTCAACTCTTCCTGCCCCTTGGATAGGATTAAAAACATCTCTTGAAGTTGATCTTTTTGAGCCTGGATATCTTTGACAGTCCTCTCTAGAGCCATCTCTATTGAAATAAATAGTAGGAAAATAAGGAGACCTGAAAAGGGGGAAACCTGTCATGATACGATGCATGATATGTGGATGTATGTTTTCAAGGATCTCGCGGGGTAAACACAAGAAAATGTTAGAGGTTGAACTTCGATCAACATCTTTGATTGGAGAACTTTGTATCGGTAGATTTCTTTCCACGAGAATCAAGCTCACCACGTCAAGTGGGTCATAGCCCTTGACTCAAGTTGTTGTACTTGATTTTTGACGGTGATTGTTTAGAGGAAAATGAGTCCTCTTGCCCTTTGGTAGACGTCTGGTTCAACGTGACCCTGCATCAAAGACCCTCGAGATCCTTGAAATGGTTGTTGAAAATGCTATGGTATGATGTTTATGATGTTATGTACAGATATGCAAAAGTAAGAAAGTGTATATACAGACAGTCATATTCACACAAAGCAGACAAGTCTTTAGGTTTAGGCTTGCATGGAGTTTGTAGGTAAGTACCCTATTGAAGTTAGTTGGCTCAACCTGTCCTATAAATAGTAACCGGGTTCTAAGGAATCTCAATATCACTGATCTTTCCCCCAAGTTTCGTTCAATAAGCGATTGACTCGCAACCAAACAAAGCTCAAGAGTCCAACCTCAATGAGTGTAGCATCGAGTATCTACCAACTTCGGACTACACCAAAGCCGGTCATCTCACTATGTCCTAAAGGCCAAGTTGGTCAAGTAAGGTTCTAAGGTCAGTTGATGCTTCACGACACCACGCGGAAGCCCCGTACTTTCCTTGATTGACTCAAGGGTTACCGGTACCAACCAAAGTTCCACATCAACGTAGCTACCGCTTCAACCGTGTCGGTATACCCCACACAGTTCCCTCGCAGTTTATTGCTACTTACCTAAAATGTTTTCCCAAATCCGGGTTTAGGATCAAAGCAAGCCCAAACAGATAACCAAATTGTAAAGCAAACAAATCAAACAATGTAAGCAAATAAATGTGATCTAGCCCTAAGGTAACCCCACTTTTAAGTAATTCCCCAACAGAGTCGCCAGTTCTGTGATACGATGGGAGAACTGACTTGAGGTTTTGCGTTTGTGTTTGCAATTGTGCGGTTTAGCAAGAGTCGCCACCGACTTTTTATTTTATCCTAAGGAAAGGTCAAAAAGCAAAGGAAAGACCTTTGAGATGTTTTCTTGGGTTCGGGGGGTAGATTATGAAAAGGGAAGGTGCAAGCACCCTTTTCATCTATGGTTTTCCATGGGCTCTTAGTTACTTGTTTAGATCACTTGCTTTTGCTTTTCAATTGTTTGAAATGGTGCTTTGTGTGTGGTTTTGAAAATGTTTTGAAAAGAGGCCATCGTTGTGGAAACCTTTGTAATGATTCTTGTTTGAATATATACAAAGGTGTATTGTCTTTTGAATTGACAATACGTGATTCCGATGGCTTCAAGATTTGGGATTGAGTGCAATAGCTTTAGGAACTCCTCAGGGATGTAGTTTGATCCTTGAAACGTCTTGAATTGACCTATGGAGGTGAATCCGAGTTGCACTTTTCTTTGAAGATTTGGAATTTTTTTCTTGCTTCTGAGGCTGGTTGCACGTCTGAAAACTTATGCCTTAGGGTTAGAATGATTTTGTATAAGTATTAAAATCAAATTAGGGTAACAAGAATGGAAAGAATCCAAGCAATTTTTATTATCAAATTTGATTCAAATCTTTCCAAACTTGGAGATTTCTTCCCCTTGTGGTTTGGCACGGTTTTGATCTCCATTTGACAGCATATAGTATCTTCATTCAATGCCAAAATCAACCCAAAAACAACTTAAATGATTTATTTTGATTTTACTTGATTTTATTTGAATTTTAGATAAATAAAATCAAAATAAATCAAATAAAAAAATAAATAAGGCATGGAGGGTCCCATAGGTCGTGGACCATACTAGGAATAAGATTCAATCTTGAAAAGATGGGCCCATGTAGAAGAAATCCAAATTTGAGCATTATTTGTCTTCATGCAATTTCACAAAAAAGGCCAATTTTGCCAATGCATATCTCTCTCAATTTTAATCCTAGAGAGTTGTTCTTGGACTTTTTAGAAAGCTTAGAATGACCTCTAAACAACCCTTTTGGTTTCATCTCAATTGGATCTTCCATATTCATGTAAGGAGCTTTGACCCAAAAGGTGTTTTTGTTGACTTTCTGAAATGACCTATAATGTCTGGATTTATATCTTTTCATGAGTGCATTTCTTGAACTTATGGGATGAAGATGAATTGTAGGTAATTGCATCCTTTTCAAAATGATCCTTGGATGGAAAATATCTGATAAAGTATGAGGAAGTTATGCCTGGTCAAAGTTTGGTTGACTTTTCCTAAGAAATCCTAATTTAGCAACTTTTGGCTTTTGATGAATTTGGAGCATTCCTTGAGGAATCATGATCAACCCTTGATCAAATGATGGATATCACTTCAAAATGTTGATGTTGACCAAAAATCTTGAAGTTTGACTATATGTGGGCCACAGTTGACTTTTGACATAATACAGCTGATTTTCAAGCATTTTAGCAGTTGACTGAGCAAACTTGTTGTGCAAGGCATGAAACTTGACATGGATGATCTTGAGGACATATTAGGACCATGTAAAGAATTTGGGGCCTTTGTGGTTCACACATCCTGATGGAAATGGAAGCCCTAGTTTGGAGGTACATTACCTTAGGAGAGAGTTTGTCTGGTCAACTCTTGGGCTTCCTTGAGAAAATAGGGGACCTTAATGGGCATGTGTTGAGTAAAATGGGAGGGAAAATTTTGGGGTACAACAACTGCCCCTGTTCAATCTTCTTAAACCTGAGGATGTAGATTGGCTGATCTGCCTTTCGTGATCTGAAGGTGGAAGATGATTGAACACTAGAGTGCCCAGAAATTTGCACTCGCATGAGGTAATACTAATTGGTGATATTCGGAAATGGCTTACAGATGCCATTTGGAAGGCGATAGAGGATCGTTGGAGATGGGCTTAAAGATTCCATCCAGAAAAGATATCGGTCGCATAAGAGATTCCTTTGTGAGAATCCATGTACCTGCCGTTGAGGAGGACTTTGTCGGGGAATGGTGATTTATATTCTGTGAAATAGAGTCTAGGAGCTTCGGTTGTCCATTAATATACTGGGGAATTAACTCTTGATTGATGAGACAAAAGTGAGTTGCTATCTGGTTGAGTCTGGGTTTCACGATGATTTACTAGGGAAATGTGAAATGGATCATATCTGATCAGGTCCAAGTCTTACAGTGTTGTGAACTGTTGTTTGGAGATAAGAGAGAAGGAACCTAGATAGCAGGGTTACTTCAAAATGAAAGCCTGGATAGTAGGGCTATGAAAAGGAACCTGGGTCGTAGGGTTACTTCGAGATAAAAGCCTAGATAGTAGGGCTATGAGAAGGAACCTTGGTCGTAGGGTTACTTCGAAATGAGAGCCTAGACATTAGGGCTATGAGAAGGAACCTGGGTCGTAGGGTTACTTAGAAATGAAATCCTGGATAGTAAGACTATGAGAAGGAACCTGGGTCGTAGGGTTACTTCGAAATGAAAGCCTGGATAGTAGGGCTATGAGAAGGAACTTGGGTCGTAGGGTTATGAGAAGGAAACTGGGTCGTAGGGTTACTTCGAAATGAAATCCTGGATAGTAGGGCTATGAGAAGGAACTTGGGTTATAGGGTTACTTCGAAATGAAATCCTGGATAGTAGAGCTTTGAGAAGGAACCTGGGTCGTAGGGTTACTTCGAAATGAAAGCCTGGATAGTAGGGCTATGAGAAGGAACCTGGGTCGTATGGTTACTTAGAAATGAGATCCTGGATAGTAGTGCTATGAGAAGAAACCGGGGTCGTAGGGTTACTTCGAGATGAAAGCCTCGATAGTAGGGCTATGAGAAGAAACCTGGGTCGTAGGGTTACTTCAAAATGAAAGCCTGGATAGTAGGGCTATGAGAAGGAACCTGGGTTGTAGGGTTACTTCCAAATGAAAGCATGGATAGTAGGGCTATGAGAAGGAACCTGGGTAAGGTTGCTTCGTGAGGAGTTTGGGTAAAACTATATCTGAACCAAGAAGGAACCTGGGTAAGGTTGCTTCGTGAGGAGTTTTGGTAAAACTGCATCTGAACCGAGATGGAACCTAGGTAAGGTTACTTCATGAGGTGTTTGGGTAAAACTGCATCGGGAAATTGTAAGGAGGAACCTGAGTAGGGTTCCTTCGGGATAAGTCTGTGTAAAACTTCAGGAGGAACCTGGGTAAGGTTACTTTGTGATGAGTTCTCATAAAACTTCAGGAGGAACCTGGGTAAGGTTACTTCCGGATAAGTCCGTGTAGGGCTTTAGAAGGAACATGGGTAATGTTGCTTCGGGCTAAGTCTGTGTAAAACTTCAGGAGGAACCTGGGTAAGGTTACTTCGGGATAAGTCCGTGTAGGGCTATGGGAAGGAACCTGGATTGTAGGGCTACTTCATGATGAGTTCGTGTGTGTGATACGGTGGGAGAACTGACTTGAGGTTTTGCGTTTGTGTTCGCAATTGTGCGATTTAGCAAGAGTCGCCACCTACTTTTTATTTTATCCTAAGGAAAGGTCAAAAAGCACAGGAAAGACCTTTGAGATGTTTTATTGGGTTCGGGGGTAGATTATGAAAAGGGAAGGTGCAAGCACCCTTTTCATCCATGGTTTTCCATGGGCTCTTAGTTACTTGTTTAGATCACTTGCTTTTGCTTTTCAATTGTTTGAAATGGTGCTTTGTGTGTGGTTTTGAAAATGTTTTGAAAAGAGGCCATCGTTGTGGCAACCTTTGTAATGATTCTTGTTTGAATATATACAAAGGTGTATTGTCTTTTCAAAAGATTTCAATGTTTGATTGTTTGATTTGGGAAATGTTTTGAAATTGTGTTGTGAAGTGTGTTTGAAAATAACAAGGATGTTTTGCAAGTTTTGGTCAAGTAACTAAGAGTTGTCTACCCTATTTTACTCAAAGATCTTTCCTACACATTTTTAACCCTTTTGACAGTGTTGTTTTACCATTGTATTTGGTAAACAAACATGTATTAGGATGTTAAACGGGACATGCGCGGGTCATCGTATTGACCATGATAGCAATTGTGCTAAGTATCTTAGCAAATTTTTGAGGGACTAGATCATTTTGTATAGGCAACCGAGATAGCATCATCGAGGGACTATGATCTTTTTTTTTGTTTTGTTTTGCCAAGATACCTAGCATGCATACCATGGCCATCTTTATAAGGCAACAAGTGTGTTGTACCTCAAAATTTGCCCTCCCATATTCCTCAAGATATGTCAAGAATCATCTCCAAATGGTTCAAGATTGCTCAAGGGGTTTACAGTCAAGTCACCTCCTAAGGCAGTCAATTCAAAATTAGTGTTTTGGTTCTCTCAAGGAATTTGGGGTTCTCAATGGTTCAATCAAGTCTCATAGGCCTATATACATTCTCAAGCATCTACATGCCAAGTTTCAAGACTCACAGTGCCAATTTGCACAGTCAAAAGCTCCATTTGATTTACAGTCAACTGCAAGGGCAAAATGGTCATTTTGCAGTCAAAAGTCATAATTCTTGGTCAACATCTTATTTTGAGTTCACAATCATCATTTGATCAAGTCTTGATCATGATCCCACAAGAATAGCTCAAAAATCATCAAGGTGCAAAAGTTACTATTTTTGGACAGTAGAAAAATCAACTGTACTTTGACAAGGGCATAACTCTTTCATGGTTTGTTAGAAAAATTCCATCCAAAGCTTATTTTGAAGAGGATGCAATTTCCTACAATCCATCTTCACACTCCAAGATCAATAAATGCTCTCACAAAAAGTTACAAATTTTTACATTATAGGTCAATTTCAAAAGTCAACAAAAGTACACTTTGAGTCAAAGGCCATAACTTGAGATTGGTAAATCCAAATGACATGAGACCAAAGGCATTGGTTAGAGGACTTCAATAGCATTCCAAAATGTCAAAGAACATGGTCATATGATCAAAATTGAGCAAGTTGTGCATTGGAGAAGTTGGGAAATTTTCATGAATTTGCAAAAGTCAACTTTGCTCAAAACACCTTCTTTTTGCTAATGGGCCTCAAATCTCTTCTTGAAACTTCACCCGTGACCTATGCACGACCCACCAAGTTAAATAGGATTTATTTTCTTAAATTTATTGATTAAATGAATTTTTAATATATATTAATTCATTTAATTAGTTTAAATCATAAGAAAATACAAGATTTGATTTTTAAATCAATTTGTGAACCAAATATGATCCAAATATGCTGACCAATTCGTGAACAATCAAAAATATACAAAAAATCCAAATTTGGCAACTTGTTCAATCATGAAAAATCAAGAATATTTGATTTATCAATCAAGGATTTAATCTTCAATGCACATGGGTTGGATCCAAAATTTTAACCTAATTTATTTCCCTTATATGCAAGCAAGCCAACCATAACCCAATAGACGTGAAAAAGCTGCAGAAACGACGATATCAAATTCAAGAAATTCCAAGAAAACTCAAAATTGGTTCTTGCATTCTAGGCCAATTCAAGGCGTTTTGTCCATCCAAACACATTGCAGGAGGTACCAGGAGTGAATTGCAATCTGTGATACGGTGGGAGAACTGACTTGAAGTTTTGCGTTTGCATTCGCACTTGTTCGGTTTAGCAAGAGTCGCCACCGACTTTTTATTTTATCCTAAAGGAAAGGTTAAAAAGCACAGGAAAAACCTTTTGAGATGTTTCGTGGGTTCGGGGGGTAGATTATGAAAAGGGAAGGTATTAGCACCCTTTTCATCCATGGTTATCCATGGGCTCTTAGTTTACTTGTTTTAGATCACTTGCCTTTGATTTTCAAATTGCTTGAAACTGTGGTGTGTGTGTGTGTGTGTGTGTGTTTTGAAAATGTTTTTGAAGAAGATGCCTTGTCTAGGCAACCATTGTAATGACTCGTGTTTGAGTGATTACAAAGGTGTGTATCTTTTCGAAAAGATGTTTCAAATGCTTTTGAAAGTTTGTTTTGAAAGTGTTTATGGAGTGTGGTTTTGAAAAGTAGGCAAGCGTGTTTTGCAAGTTGGATCAAGTAACTAAGAGTTGTCTGCCCCTAAATTTACTCAAAGGTTTTTCTCATGTTTTAACCCTTTTAACAATTTTGTTCCACCATTGTATTTGGTGGACAATCTTGCGTTTAAGATGTTTAACGGGACAGGCGCGGGTCATCGTATGGACCATGAATGCAATGGTGCCAAGTGTCTTTGGCAATTTTTGCTTGAAGGGACTATGATCATTTGATTAGGCAACTTTCGAAAGCGTCATCGAGGGACTATGATCGTTTATTTCGTTTTGTTTTGCCAAAGATACTCAACGTGCAAGCATGACCCATTTTGGAAGGCAACAAACGGGATTACCCTAGGGGTGCAAGTGTGAAAGGTGTATTGATTTCATGTATTTGTCTTGTATTAGGTTATCTAGCGTTTGATTTTATGTACATACAAACCCTAGGTCTAACCATGGTATATTTGAAAGTGATAAATTGCGAGAATTTAAAATCTACACTATTACAAATAAGTATCCGGGAGTGGGGGTACAAATATTTACAAATGGGGATGAGACTTAATAGGAGAATAGTGTCCAAATATTTACAACCAAATCGAATTGCGATCTCAAATGTAAAGTGTATCAAATGTACAAGAATAAGCAAATGTATAAGAATAGAACAAATGTGTGTGTATCAATGTATTTGTGTAAGTGATTGAGATTTATTTACAAATTGAGAAAGTGTATTTATTAAATATTGTTAACTTAATGAAAGATTAAGTATGGTGTTTATTCTTTTTGGATATTTGTATTTTTGTTAATATGTACAAAACAAAATATTTTAAGAAAAGAAAAGAATGTTTTAAGTTCTATTTTTTGTGTATTAAAATTAATGTATTTTAATTAGTATTTTATGTACAAAGTTTTTAACTAAAAAAAATGAGACGTTTTAATTTTAAGAAAATCAAAATTTATGCATTTAGGTAATATTTTCTTATGTAAACTAAAAAAAGCTTTAATAAAACAAAATGTTTAAACCTAAAGAAAACTAATATCCACATATTTTGAGTATAATAAAAAAAAAGTATGGTTAGTAAAATTTAATGTAAAAAAAAAGGTATTAAATAAAAAGAAGAAGGGATTGAAATGGGCTAAAGGAGGTTTGGGCCCAATCAAAAACGCATCAGGCTAAGTCAGGGGGGGGGGGGGGGGTACACGCCTGAGTTGTAATGGGCTTAAGGCTGATTAGGATTGGGCAAGGCCCATTGTCTCATAACATGTTTTAGGGTTGCAATGTTTTGTGTCATTTGGAAAAGGGTTAGGGTTCGTTGAATACAGAGGCGCGCCGTTCTTTGTCTTCACTTCGTTTCTATCCTCTTCGTCTTCTCAAGCCGGACATGGCTTACTGACGCCCCTCCGTCCTCGTTGCCAGGCGCCGTTCCCTCTCTTCATTCCCCATGGTCACGCAAGCGACGACGTTTGCAAGGTAACGATCTCAAAGCTTATGTTTTTAGGGTTTCCAGTTCGTACACGTTTTTTACTCCTTGATAAAATCTAATCTCTGAACATTATCATTGTTATGTGAGGTGTGAAGGGAAAAAGAAGTAGAAAAGTTATACCTTTGTTTTCTTTTGAAAATGGAGGAGAGAGCTGGAGGAGGCGCCTAGGGTGGCCGGACGGAGAAGGTAGTGGTGCTGAGCTAGCTTGGAAGTTCTGGTACTCGTATTTGCCTTTTAGATCGTTGGTTCAATGATGATGTTTGAGAACCTTATAACTTTCTTTTCCTCTTCCCTTTTGATTGCTTCTGTTGCCTCGTATGCTTGGATATTTGGTATGTTGTGCTTGAGTTGCCTTTCCCTCCTCTTCTTGTTGGCTTGCTTCTGTTGCCTAGCTCATGGTTTGCCCTGAGATTAATTGATGATGATATGTTTGCCCTGAATATGCTTGGGTTCTGAATATTGATGATATTAGTATGATTCTGAATATGTTGCTTTGTATGCTTGTATGCTCTTTTTCCTCTTCCACTGTGGGCTTGCTGAGATGCTTTGATGATTTTTGCCCAGTGATGAATCACAGTTCTGAGGGCTTTGGTTGCTTCAGTTTCGATTGTTTGACAGGGTTTTAGACTTTTATTGGTTTATGCTGGTTTCAGGCTTGGCAGGTTAAGTTTGAAGCAAGTAAGGCTTTGTTACAGGCCACAGGTTTTGGCTTCTGTTTGGCTTCAGCAGGTTGAGTGTTTAAGGCTTGATAGTTTGAGGTTTGTTTGGAGTTTACAGGTTTGGAAGATTTGAATGTTTTGGTCTTGGAGATTAATGCAGGTTCCTGGCTTTTGTAAGGTTTGGAGCTTAGGCTTCAAGCTGGTGGAGGCAGTTTGTGTTCTAATGTTACAGTTTTGTTATCTTCTTTTTCTTGTGTTATCTCTGCCTTCCCTTTTTTACTGTGTTGATGACAGTTTGTTTTATATATTTTGTCCAGCCTAAGCCTGTAAGCCTCTTTCTTCTTTTCTCTCTCTCTCTCTCTCTCTCTCTCTCTCTCTACATTTAAAAAAAGCATTTTTATTGCTTTAGAAATGTACTTTTCTGAAAAAGTAGCTGTTGGAAAATGATGAACATTTAGATGTTGCTTGCATTAGTTGCTTAGCTCTGCATATCTCTTATCCTCTTTTTCCAGATTTTCTGCTTATCTTGTGTACTTCTTGACAGCCTTTTGACAGCTCTTGTACCTATTGATGTTTTGATGTCTTTTGATATCTTTGACTTAGTTGCTTTGACATTCAGTTTGACATTGTGACTTTGTAGTTCAGTTTGGACTTTGTTGGCAATGCAGTATGTTTGACAAACTTGAATCATGAACTATGCAGTTTGTTTGACCATTTTGAATTTGTGCAATTATAACTTTTGTGCATTTCATGTCTTTTTTGCAAGCATTTTTCATCCCTCTTTGTGAACCGGGAGAAATCTCGTGATTTGCAGAGAGGGCAAACTGATTCCGGCCAGTTGCTTTTAATGATGAATCCTCTTTTTTATCTGTCTGCTCTTAATTATTTTGACTGCATTTGGCTTCTTTTTTCTTTTCTTTTTGCAGGTAAAGATAATTGAGCAAAGGAGCAATGGATAGAAGATGAAGACTTAGGAATTTAGGATAGTTTTATTTCAAATTTAATCATTTGTAAAATTATTATTGTAAACAAAAATGTAAATAAATTTACCGTTGTTCAAATAATAATTTGTAACAAAACAATTAAAGATGAATAAATAAAAATCCTTTTGATCAGTTAATTCCCTTTTTTTAGCTGTCTATTTAATTACTTATAAATTCTTAAATTATAATAAATGGAAATAAATTCCAATTATCCTAACTTAGAATAAATAAACAATTAATAAACACTGTGGTTTTAGCATCGATCAATTAATAAACCTGGCGTTTCAAATAGCTACAGCAATGCACAGTCAAATCAAACAAACGTCCATATGCCTCTTTTCACTGATTTAGTCAAACACTGCAAACTCAATCCAAATGCTTCAGTCCAAATCTCAGAGTAAACTGAAAAGAACTATAGGATTAATTCTTTCTGAGAAATACGCGCACAAAACCCTAGTTCTTGATTAAATGTCAGAGAAGCGCCTTCCTGATCAAAACCTGAGCCAACTCAACCAAACCTTAGCAATCTGCCTGAACTGCTTTAAAATCAATGAAAACCCTAATTTTGTCTGACTGATAAGAAAAGTTTGTTTGACTGATTCTTACGCCAATCTGAAAAATCAGGAAAAGCCCGAAGCTGTGATTTCTTGTGGAAAAATACGAGGGCAAATTTTGGGGTACAACAGTTGCCCCTGTTCAATCTTCTTGAACCTGAAGAGTTAGATTGGCAAGTTTGCCTTTCGCGACTCGAGGGTGAAAGGAGATTGGACACTAGAATACCCAAAAAATTTGCACTCGGTGATGTGATGGTAGAGGGAATGGGCTTACAGATGCCATTTGGTGATGGGCTTAAAGATGCCATCTGGTGACTGCTGGTAGGAGGATGGGCTTATAGATGCCATCTGGAAATGTTGGTAGGAGGATGGGCTTATAGTTTCTATCTGGAAATGGGCTTAAAGATGCCATTTGGAAGTGTAATGGATAGTTGTGGAGATGGGCTTACAAATGCCATCGGGAGGTGTGACAGAACTTTGTCGGGAATGGGCTTATAGAAGCCATTTGGAATTGTGTGTCGATCGCGTAAGAGATTCCTTAGTGAGAACTTGCGTACTTTGAGAAAGGAAGATGGTTTCCTGGCCTGTTACAGGTGTTGATCTTCAAACTCTTCATGCAGATATGCCCTGGCTAGGTACAGGTATTGAATCTACAATTAGTTGCTCACAGATGTGCCCTGGCTAGATACATGAATCGAATCCGGAACTTCGAAAGGTTGCTTACAGACGTGCCCTGGCTAGATACAGGTATCGAAACTCTAAACTCTTCATGCAGATATGCCCTGGCTAGATACAGGTGTCGAATCCACAATCAAGTACTCACAGATATGCCCTGGCTGGATACAGGAATCGAATCTGGAATTGTCGTCTACAAATATGCCCTGGCTGGATACAGGTATCGCATCTGGAAACTCTTCATGTAGATATGCCCTGGTTGGATACAGGTATCGAATCTACAATCAATCACTCACAGATATGCCCTGGCTAGATACAGGAATTGAATATGGAATTGTGACAGTTGATAGTAATCATCTTTGGATTGACCTTTTCCTGAAAAGGCAGAACATCAGTTGTATGCAATGCCATGATGTATGAGATGCGTGATGTCATGATGTTTTCAAGAATAAATGAGATCGTGTGATATGATGCGTATATGCATGCGTCATGGTGTATGATAATGTGACGAATGTATTTTTGTCTAAGAAAATAAATCCTTGACGAATGCCAGAAACTTGTGGAATCCTGGGATGATGTTTTGAAGAGTAGAGTTCTTCGTTTCCGCTGGGGATGATGGTTGCAAGAATAAACCGGTAAGAGAAGATGCCTCCGTCGGGGAATAAACTTGTTGGAGAGATTATTCTGCGGGGAATTACTCTGTGGGAAAAGATACTTTGTTGAGGTTTTTGATGAAAACTCCGCTGGGAATTCCACTGATAAGTTATGTTGGGGAATTTGATGAACTCCGCTGGGGATAGGAGAATCTTGACTACTGTCGGGGAAAGTGAATTCTTGACTGCTGCAGGGGAAGGCAAGAATCTTTTGATTGTTGAAAGTGAGAAATCCTGGGACCGCTGTTGGGGAATCCGGAGCTTGGGTTGTATGCCAATCTACTAGGGATTCTTGTCTTGAGGGGATCTTCATCGGAGAATATTCGAATATTCTGTGAGGTGCTGAGAACGAGAGTCTTCATTCTGCTTGGAGATTGATAGTTGGAAGTTTTAGCTCCGCTGGGGATTGACAATTTTGGCTCCACTGGGGATTTTGAAACTTGACCCAGAGGGGAGTTAGCTTCTGGAAGGTTCTCTGGCTGGGGATTACAAAACTCTTTTGAGTTTGAGAAGGAACCGGTGTAGGGTTTCCTGATGATGAGTCCGCGTAAAACTACGTCTTGGATTTGAGATCGTGTCTGGAGCGTATCTGAAACTGTATCTTCCGACGGGTGATGAAGGAATTGTTGAACACTTTTGACGTTCGAATGCCCTAAGTGGTGATGAAAGAGACTCTTTATGTAGATAATTTTCTGGCTTGTTACAGGTGTTGATCCACAATCAGTCGTCCGCAGATATTTTCCTGGCTTGTTACAGGTGTTGATCTAGAACTTAAGAAAGGTTGGTCAAGGAGATACTGTCCTGGCTTGTTACAGGTGTTGATCTCTGACCTGAGAAAGAAATATGGTTCCCTGGCTTGTTACAGGTGTTGATCTTCAATCTCTTCATGTAGATGATTTCCTGGCTTGTTATAGGTGTTAATCCATAATCAGTCGTCCACAGATATTTTCCTGGCTTGTTACAGGTGTTGATCTGGAACTTAAGAAAGGTTGGTCAAGGAGATATTGTCCTGGCTTGTTACAGGTGTTGATCTCTGACCTGAGAAAGAAAGATGGTTCCCTGGCTTGTTACAAGTGTTGATCTTCAATCTCTTTATGTAGATGATTTCCTGGCTTGTTACAGGTGTTAATCCATAATCAGTCGTTCACAGATATTTTCCTGACTGGATACAGGTGTTGATCTGGAACTTAAGAAAGGTTGGTCAAGGACATATTGTCCTGGCTTGTTACAGGTGTTGATCTCTGACCTGAGAAAGAAAGATGGTTCCCTGGCTTGTTACAGGTGTTGATCTTCAATCTCTTCATGTAGATGATTTCCTGGCTTGTTACAGGTGTTAATCCACAATCAGTCGTTCACAGATATTTTCCTGACTGGATACAGGTATCGAATCTGGAATTAGTTGTCTACAGATATGCCCTGGCTGGATACAGGTATCGAATCTCTAAACTCTTCATGAAGACATGCCCTGGCTGGATACAGGTGTCGAATCTACAATTAGTTGCTCACAGATGTTCCCTGGCTAGATACATGAATCGAATCCGGAATTGGTCGTTATTCTGTTGGTAGTTGTAATTTCCAGCAGGTGATGAAGGAATCGTTGAACACTTTTGACATTCGAATGCCCCAAGTGATGAGGAAGGAGTCTCTTCAGGTTACTCTGCAATTGAGAGATTTTGTTGAAATCTTGACTGGACTGCCCCAGGTTGACTGAACTTTGAAAGATCTATTGAAACCTTGACTGGACTGCCCCAGGTTGACTGGATAGTGACATGTCATGCCCCTTGTTGATAGGAGATTTTTGCGACGGAAGTGTCATCCTTTTGAAGTGATTTTTGTTCACTGAGAGAGTTTTCGTTCCTCCGAACATTCGCTGTATGAATTTCTTTGCTGTCAAACAAATAGTCAAATGAAAACAGTGATATTCAAGCAATGCAAAGTTTATGTTTGTCTCGAAGTTTTGAAAAATGTGTTTTTTAGCAGAAAACTTTTTATAAGACAAGTCAACACAAGATTTAGAGCAACGCCTTACAGGAGTCAGGATACCTTTTGTAACCGTATGCTTTCGAGCTAACCCATACTTCAATTAGGACTTTTGAAGGGTTGTAACGTGGCTTGGTTCACGGTTTAAGAAACAAAGGATAAAGGCTCAAAGTATATTTGTACCCACCCGCTCTTCGTGATGTTCTTCAACCCTAAGCTCAGTTAATTGTGCGTCGCGCTCTACTCGAGTTTGGAACGACCTTCGGGTGATGGTTCACCAATTGAATTTGGGGAGACAGTCATCATCTCCTTTTTCTTTTTCAACATTTTTTATGTTGTTGAGGATTTTTAATGACCTCTCTATTTTGATTTTGATTTGTTTTCCCTAACTTTTGCCTGACTGTCTCTGTTTTTTGAGATCACGGTCAGCGGGATGCCCCAGCTTTCTTAAGCCTCCTTTACAGGTTTTGGCTTGGTGGGATTTTCTCTTTTGAGAGATTGACTGCCTATGTGATAGGGAACCACCCTTGTTTTTTTTATTCCAAAGGATGCTTTTGATTTCATTCGTTGTGTTACGAACTGAGAGTTTGCGACTTCAATGCGCATTTTCTTTTGAATTAACTGAGATACTACCCTGCCCTAGGTTTATATCAAAGGTTTTGATTGTTTAGAACATAAAACTCCTACTTCTTTGGCTCGAAGGGGTTGACTAGGGATTATCTTCCTTATAACTCCAGTGTTTGGGAATTGAAAGAAATGCCTGTACATCATCAGCAAGGTCTGTTCAAAAGCATACTGTATGAGATTATGGTATTGTTTCGTCATCCTCCCTCTAAAGGCTTGCAGCTTTTTATCAAGAGTTAAATATCATAAAGAAAGCATAAGAGTAGTGAAAACGAATGGATGAATTCAAGACAAACATATGCAATGCATTAATGAAACAGAGTTTAACATCAACAGTTAATTGTTTGAAAACAAAAGAAATTACAACTTTGAAAATTCAAATGAAGCAAAAGTCTTTCAGTTTGAGCTTCGTCAAATCAGGTGGAGAACTCCTCAACGGAAGATTTTCATCTCGCCGTCTGGCATGAACCTCAGCACTCCAATGTCAATCAGATCTTGAATCTTGTTCTTCAAGGCCCAACAGTCGTCGGTGTCGTGTCCCGGGCTGTAGGAGTGGTAAACACAAAATGCATCGGGATGATAGTTAGGAGCGGAGGTATTGGGCTTCCGAATAGGATCCCTCAAAGCAGTTAGATTGACCTCCAACAAGCGCTCTAGTATTAGAGATGACGGTATGTCAGTCTCTGTGAACTGTCTTCCCGACGTCTCTTGCTTACGCCGATTACCCCGTTGACGCTGGCGAGGTTGTTGATGGGCTTGTGACCCTGAAGCAAGCAAGGGAGCCTTCCCTTTGTCTTCTTGTCTGGATGGGGGTTGAGTGGTGACTTGCTCTTCAACCTCAGATGTTTGCCCCAGTTGATTGTTCCGAAGTGGTTGGTTGACGAGAACTCTGAGTTCCTCTTGTCTTTGAGACAAATCCTGGATGAGAGCCATCTGGCCCACCAGGTGCCCCGTCATTTGGATCCTCCTCGTTGTCAGCTCAAACTGCAGTGCTTCCAACTGATCGCTCCTGGCATTGTTTGAATTCACCTGGACCAAGCCCTTTGTGAGGAGAGCTTTCATTTCTTCTTGCCTCAGAGACAGGTTCAAGAACATTTCCTGCAGTTGAGCAGTCTGGTCCTGGATATCCTTGACAGTTCTTTCTAGAGCCATCTCTTACTGAAATAAACAGTAGAAGAGTAAGGAAACCTGAAAAAGGAAAAACTGTCAAGATGCAATGCATGATATGTGGATGCATGCTTTCAAGGATCTCTTGGGGTAAACACAAGAGAATGTTAGAGGTTGAACTTTGATCTTTGATTGGAGAACTTTGCAACGGTGGATGTCTTTCCACGAGAATCAAGCTCACCATGTCAAGTGGGTCATAGCCCCTGATTCAAGTTGTTGCACTCGATCTTTGATTGGAGAACTTTGCACCGGTGGATGTCTTTCCACTAGAATCAAGCTCACCATGTCAAGTGGGTCATAGCCCCTGATTCAAGTTGTTGCACTCGATCTTTGATTGGAGAACTTTGCACCGGTGGATGTCTTTCCACTAGAATCAAGCTCACCATGTCAAGTGGGTCATAGCCCCTGATTCAAGTTGTTGCACTTGACCTTTGATGGCATTTGTTAGAGGAGAAACCTATTGCCCTTTGGTAGACGTCTGGTTCAACATAACCCTGCATCAAAAGAACCCTCGAGATCCTTGAAATGGTTATTGAAAATGCTATGGTATGATGTTATGGTGTTATGTACATGTATGCAAAAGCAAGTAAGTGTATATACAGGCAATCATATTCACACAAAGCAAACAAGTCCTTAGGTTTAGGCTTGCATGAGGTTTGTAGGTAAGTACCCTCTTGAAGTTAGTTGGCTCATCCTGTCCTAGAAATAGAAACCGGGTTCTAAGGAGCTCAATATCATTGGATTGTTTTCTGTGTTCATTGTTTTGGTTTAGCCACTTAACTGGCGACCAAAATATTCCAAGAAAACAACCCTCAATGAGTGTAGTATCGAGTATCTACCAACTTCGAACTGCACCAAAGTCGGTCATCTCACTACCCCTAAAAAGGCTAAGATGGTCAATTAAGGTTCTAAGAGTTCGTTAGTGCTTCACGACATCACTCAGCGGCCCCGTACTCTCCTTGACTGAACTCAAGGGTTACCGGTACTCACAAATATGTCACACTAACATAGCTTACTGCTTCAACCGTGTCGGTATACCCCGCACAGTTCCCTCACAGTTTTATTGCTATTTACCTAAAAAGGTGCCCCCAAATCCGGGTGTAGGATTTACAACAAACCCAAACAAGGACCCCAAAAATAAAGAAATCAAGGCAATCAAAGCAAGAATGTAAAGGTGATATAAACCCTAAGGTAACCCTACTTTTAAGTTTCAATTTCCCCAGCAGAGTCTCCAGTTCTGTGATACGGTGGGAGAACTGACTTGAGGTTTTGCGTTTGCATTCGCACTTGTTCGGTTTAGCAAGAGTCGCCACCGACTTTTTATTTTATCCTAAAGGAAAAGTTAAAAAGCACAGGAAAAACCTTTTGAGATGTTTCGTGGGTTCGGGGGGTAGATTATGAAAAGGGAAGGTATTGGCACCCTTTTCATCCATGGTTATCCATGGGCTCTTAGTTTACTTGTTTTAGATCACTTGCCTTTGATTTTCAAATTGCTTGAAACTGTGGTGTGTGTGTGTGTGTTTTGAAATTTTTTTTGAAGAGGATGCCTTGTCTAGGCAACCATTGTAATGACTCGTGTTTGAGTGTTTACAAAGGTGTGTATCTTTTCGAAAAGATGTTTCAAATGCTTTTGAAAGTTTGTTTTGAAAGTGTTTGTGGAGTGTGGTTTTGAAAAGTAGGCAAGCGTGTTTTGCAAGTTGGATCAAGTAACTAAGAGTTGTCTACCCCTAAATTTACTCAAAGGTTTTTCTCATGTTTTAACCCTTTTAACAATTTTGTTCCACCATTGTATTTGGTGGACAATCTTGCGTTTAGGATGTTTAACGGGACAGGCGCGGGTCATCGTATGGACCATGAATGCAATGGTGCCAAGTGTCTTTGGCAATTTTTGCTTGAAGGGACTATGATCATTTGATTAGGCAACTTTCGAAAGCGTCATCGAGGGACTATGATCATTTGATTCGTTTTGTTTTGCCAAAGATACTCAACGTGCAAGCATGGCCCATTTTGGAAGGCAACAAACGGGATTACCCTAGGGGTGCAAGTGTGAAAGGTATATTGATTTCATGTATTTGTCTTGTATTAGGTTATCTAGCGTTTGATTTTATGTACATACAAACCCTAGGTCTAACCATGGTATATTTGAAAGTGATAAATTGCGAGAATTTAAAATCTACACTATTACAAATAAGTATCCGGGAGTGGGGGTACAAATATTTACAAATGGGGATGAGACTTAATAGGAAAATAGTGTCCAAATATTTACAACCAAATCGAATTGCGATCTCAAATGTAAAGTGTATCAAATGTACAAGAATAAGCAAATGTATAAGAATAGAACAAATGTGTGTGTATCAATGTATTTGTGTAAGTGATTGAGATTTATTTACAAATTGAGAAAGTGTATTTATTAAATATTGTTAACTTAATGAAAGATTAAGTATGGTGTTTATTCTTTTTGGATATTTGTATTTTTGTTAATATGTACAAAACAAAATATTTTAAGAAAAGAAAAGAATGTTTTAAGTTCTATTTTTTGTGTATTAAAATTAATGTACTTTAATTAGTATTTTTATGTACAAAGTTTTTAACTAAAAAAAATGAGACGTTTTAATTTTAAGAAAATCAAAATTTATGCATTTAGGTAATATTTTCTTATGTAAACTAAAAAAAGCTTTAATAAAACAAAATGTTTAAACCTAAAGAAAACTAATATCCACATATTTTGAGTATAATAAAAAAAAGTATGGTTAGTAAAATTTAATGTAAAAAAAGGTATTAAATAAAAAGAAGAAGGGATTGAAATGGGCTAAAGGAGGTTTGGGCCCAATCAAAAACGCATCAGGCTAAGTCAGGGGGGGGGGGTACACGCCTGAGTTGTAATGGGCTTAAGGCTGATTAGGATGGGGCAAGGCCCATTGTCTCATAACATGTTTAAGGGTTGCAATGTTTTGTGTCATTTGGAAAAGGGTTAGGGTTCGTTGAATACAGAGGCACGCCGTTCTTCGTCTTCACTTTGTTTATATCCTCTTCGTCTTCTCAAGCCGGACATGGCTTACTGACGCCCCTCCGTCCTCGTTTCCAGACGCCGTTCCCTCTCTCCATTCCCCATGGTCACGCAAGCGGCGACGCTTGCAAGGTAATGATCTCAAAGCTTATGTTTTTAGGGTTTCCAGTTCGTACACGTTTTTTACTCCTTGATAAAATCTAATCTCTGAACATTATCATTGTTATGTAAGGTGTGAAGGGAAAAAGAATTAGAAAAGTTATACCTTTGTTGTCTTTTTAAAATGGAGGAGAGAGCTGGAGGAGGCGCCTAGGGTGGCCGGACAAAGAAGGTAGTGGTGCTGAGCTAGCTTGGAAGTTCTGGTACTCGTATTTGCCTTTTAGATTGTTGGTTCAATAATGATGTTTGAGAACCTTATAACTTTCTTTTCCTCTTCCCTTTTGATTGCTTCTGTTGCCTCGTATGCTTGGATATTTGGTATGTTGTGCTTGAGTTGCCTTTCCCTCCTCTTCTTGTTGGCTTGCTTCTGTTGCCTAGCTCATGGTTTTCCCTGAGATTAATTGATGATGATATGTTTGCCCTGAATATGCTTGGGTTCTGAATATTGATGATATTAGTATGATTCTGAATATGTTGCTTTGTATGCTTGTATGCTCTTTTTCCTCTTCCACTGTGGGCTTGCTGAGATGCTTTGATGATTTTTGCCCAGTGATAAATCACAGTTCTGAGGGCTTTGGTTGCTTCAGTTTCGATTGTTTGACAGGGTTTTAGACTTTTATGGGTTTATGATGGTTTCAGGCTTGACAGGTTAAGTTTGAAGCAAGTAAGGCTTTGTTACAGGCCACAGGTTTTGGCTTCTGTTTGGCTTCAGCAGGTTGAGTGTTTAAGGCTTGACAGTTTGAGGTTTGTTTGGAGTTTACAGGTTTGGAAGCTTTGAATGTTTTGGTCTTGGAGATTAATGCAGGTTCCTGGCTTTTGTAAGGTTTGGAGCTTAGGCTTCAAGCTGGTGGAGGCAGTTTGTGTTCTAATGTTACAGTTTTGTTATCTTCTTTTTCTTGTGTTATCTCTGCCTTCCCTTTTTTACTATTTTGATGACAGTTTGTTTTATATATTTTGTCCAGCCTAAGCCTGTAAGCCTCTTTCTTCTTTTCTCTCTCTCTCTCTCTCTCTCTACATTTAAAAAAAGCATTTTTATTGCTTTAGAAATGTACTTTTCTGAAAAAGTAGCTGCTGGAAAATGATGAACATTTAGATGTTGCTTGCATTAGTTGCTTAGCTCTGCATATCTCTTATCCTCTTTTTCCAGATTTTCTGCTTATCTTGTGTACTTCTTGACAGCCTTTTGACAGCTCTTGTACCTGTTGATATTTTGATGTCTTTTGATATCTTTGGCTTAGTTGCTTTGACATTCAGTTTGACATTGTGACTTTGTAGTTCAGTTTGGACTTTGTTGGCAATGCAGTATGTCTGACAAACTTGAATCATGAACTATGCAGTTTGTTTGACCATTTTGAATTTGTGCAATTATAACTTTTGTGCATTTCATGTCTTTTTTGCAAGCATTTTGCATCCCTCTTTGTGAACCAGGAGAAATCTCGTGATTTGCAGAGAGGGCAAACTGATTCCGGCCAGTTGCTTTTAATGATGAATCCTCTTTTTTATCTGTCTGCTCTTAATTTTTTTGACTGCATTTGACTTCTTTTTTCTTTTCTTTTTGCAGGTAAAGATAATTGAGCAAAGGAGCAATGGATAGAAGATGAAGACTTAGGAATTTAGGATAGTTTTATTTCAAATTTAATCATTTGTAAAATTATTATTGTAAACAAAAATGTAAATAAATTTACCGCTGTTCAAATAATAATTTGTAACAAAACAATTAAAGATGAATAAATAAAAATCCTTTTGATCAGTTAATTCCCTTTTTTTAGCTGTCTATTTAATTACTTATAAATTCTTAAATTATAATAAATGGAAATAAATTCCAATTATCCTAACTTAGAATAAATAAACAATTAATAAACACTGGTTTTAGCATCAATCAATTAATAAACCTGGCATTTCAAATAGCCACAGCAATGCACAGTCAAATCAAACAAACGTCCATATGCCTCTTTTCACTGATTTAGTCAAACACTGCAAACTCAATCCAAATGCTTCAGTCTAAATCTCAGAGTAAACTGAAAAGAACTATAGGATTAATTCTTTCTGAGAAATACACGCACAAAACCCTAGTTCTTGATTAAATGTCAGAGAAGCGCCTGCCTGATCAAAACCTGAGCCAACTCAACCAAACCTTAGCAATCTGCCTGAACTGCTTTAAAATCAATGAAAACCCTAATTTTGTCTGACTGATAAGAAAAGTTTGTTTGACTGATTCTTACGCCAATCTGAAAAATCAGGAAAAGCCCGAAGCTGTGATTTCTTGTGGAAAAATATGAGGGCAAAACTGTATATCTTAATTCATGCGCATTGTTGTACCCCAAAATTTGCCCTCCCATTTCTCAATGATTTCTCATCACAAAACCTTTGAAGCCCAAGATCCAGTTAGGGTTTCATCTGCTCAAGACTTCTCCTTGCACGGTTGACCCAAATTAGGGTTTGTGTTTGCACCAAGATGTTTTGACCTAAAATGCCTAAGATGACTTTCATGCTTCATATTGGACTCCCAAGTTTATCCATACCAAGTTTCAAGCCTTGATTCCAAGTTTTGCCCAGTCAATTAGACAGTTGACCTAGAAATCAGCTGTACTGGGGAAAAAGTCAATTGTGGCCAATTGACAGTCAAACCTCATGAAAATTGATCCACATCAACATTATGAACTCCTATGAACCATTTGATCAAGTTTGGATCACAATTCCACAAGAAATTTGATCAGATCACCAAAAGGGCAAAATGGTCATTTTTAGGGTTTTGACTGCACAAAGGCAATTTTTGACTGTTTGACATAGCCAATGGCAAACCAAGCCCACATATGGACTCAAGGACCCCATGGAATTATCTTGACATGCTCAACAAACTCAAAAGATCCCAAGTACACAAGATTGACAGTTGAATTCTCCAGTCAATTGATCAATTTTGACTGTACACTGAAAAGTCAAACTTTGACTTTTTGGTCAAAATCAAGAGTCAAGATTCATTTTTCATCAAAACATGCCAAATCATGAAACTTGTTCACCAAGAAATCACAAAATGCAAATTAGGGTTAGAAATTAGAATTTTTCATAACTTAGAATTTTTCTAAGTTATAAAAAACCCTAATTTTTCCCAACTTTGCCCCACTTTTTCACCAAGATCCATTTGGATTCAAACAAAAGTCAAAACATGAAAGTTGTAGCTTGTTGCATAATCTACAACTTTTATTCACAAAGTTTTCCCATTTGAGGCTTGTATCTCAAGTTACAAATTTTGGAATAAGGGCACTAAACCATTCTTAACTTAGTGAAATTTTAACCTATTTTGACAAGGTTTTCTACCCAACTTCAAGGCCATTTTCCATACACTTCCACTTGGAATTTCAATTTGCACTTCAAAGATGGATTGTATTACACATTCCAAACTTTCCAAAATGTCAAATAACTTCTCAAACAACCTCATGGTTAGGGAGAATCGAATTTTGCAAAATGGGAAAAAGTCACTTTTGTTCTTGGCCATGTACATGTTCATAACACTATGCATTTCAATCTCAGCTTGCATATCTTGATTACAGGTCCTTAAACCATCCAACACTCATAAATTTATTGCATATTCTTTGTGCCAAGGCCATGTTCTTTGTGTTCTAGCATTGCATAAAGGATTAATCCCAAAATAGATAAAGCATTTCTTCCATTTTTGCAAAAGGTAGCTTTATGTCCAATTACAAATCCAAGAAGTACAGTCCATATCTAATTGGCACAAGTTTATGAGTTAATCACACTGATCAAGGAGGGATTATGCAGCATAGTATGAGGGCCTGTACAGGCTAGAGGCACAAAGTAACCATTGCTTGCTTAAAGTGTAAGAAACACATCATAACTTAGCACAACTTCCATATCAGCTTACAAACACAAAAACAAACTTATCAAACACATTCCACACATTGATCCAAAGCTGAAGCACGAGCCTTTCACCTCCAATCCCTCCCAAAACTCAGAATCACCTTGAAACTGCTCAAACAGAGCAACCTCTGCAGATTGAGTTCCAACTCTCAATCCTTTCAAGCATTCTTGCCCAAACCAGTTCATACACCTTCCCTACCATCTATGCAAGCTAACCAAAAGCAAAAACACGACCTGTAATCCCTCTAACTGGTTCCACCATTTTCACATTTCTGATTTGCAGGTGAAGTGCTCTAGCTCGATTCAAAAGCTTTCAAGGCAAAGTAAATATTGGAACATCATCACCACACCTCAAGGAAGCTACACCAACCATTATCTTGCCCTGAAAGCTTCTCCTTTGCCAGATAGAACTTCAACTGAACAGGTAAGTTTTTGAATTCGTATCTCTCTTATTAGGCATCATTAGCTCTAAGTTTGTGAATAAACAATGTTCTACTCATGCCACTGAACATGTACATGTTTTTACTTTTCATTTCTTTTGCTTGAGCTGTGAGAATTTAAGGTTTGAAAATGGCAGAAAACTTAGGTCAAGATTTGGGATTGTTAAAATTCTCTCATTTCTGAGAGTTAGGATGAGTTTTTTATATATTTGGAATCGTGATTCAATGCTTGACATGTTTTGTGTTGAAAGTTTGTGCAAAAGCTCAAAGAATCAGGATGTTTGAATCCCTGTTACAAGCGCGCGTTTTTGGCTGGAGGTTGAAGAAGGTGTCTCATGGGCTAGGCCAGCTTTTGTTCTACTTTTCACACCATACAATTGCTTCTGCACCCCCTGAGCCCATTTGGTTTATTTTTAATGATTTCTGACTTTTTCTTTTTTTGATTAATTCATTTATTTTTCTCATGTTATTAAAAATATAAAAATCTTTTTTCTCACCATTTTTTAATTTATTAGGTATTTATGTGATTTTCTTTTGATTAATACACAAATGAATAAATATATACATTTCATTAAAAATATTGAGAAATATGTAAAAATACTTTTATTTTCATTTTTATTTTATTTTACCTTCTGAAAATACTTTATATAAAAAAAATCCTTTTTTTTTTACAAATATTAAATATTATTATTATTTATATATATATAATACACATCTAAAACAATACATATATACATATATTTATTAATATATTTAGAGTAAATACAAAATATATACACTTTTGTTTTTTTTTAATTATTAATATTTAATATAGAAATACATTTTTGACAAATACCTCATTTTATTTTATTTTTGTATATATAAATAAATATTTGTACATAATAAATAAATAATGTATTTTATTTAATAGAATTAGGGTTTTACCCTAAATATGAAAATACTCCAAAAAATAATACCTTTTATTTTCTTTTTATTTTACACAAATAATACTTTTTTTTCATACATATAAAAATTCCCTTTTTTACATTTTGCATATTTATTTCAATTTCCATTTAATTATACAATTATTTGTCTTGTAAATATTCAAAGAAAATGATGTAATAGTTAGGTTTAAATTTTTGTCTAAATATACCCCATTTGAGACATTGTACCCCCCTCCCCATATTATTGTGTTGTAATAGTGTAGGAATTTAAATTTCGCACTTTAATGCTTTCTAAACCTACCATGCTAGAATTAGGGTTTGTATGCGAATAAAACGAACAAAATAGTTTGACCTAATTTCAAGATAAATAAGCATGAAAATGGACAACACATTTCACACTTACACCCCTAGGGCATTCCACTTTGTTGCCTTCAAATAAATTGGGCCATATTGCATGTTGAACTTCTTTGGGTAAAACAAACAATCAAATGATCACAGTCCCTCAAATTGTTGCCTAAATGAATGATCAAGTCCCTTTTAAAGAAAAATTGCCCAAAGACATTTAACACTATTGCAATTATGGTCTAAACGATGACCCGCGCCCGTCCCTTTTACCTCCTAATACAAGATTGTCCACCAAATGCAATGGTGGAACAAAATTGTCAAAAGGTTTAAAACATAACAAAAATCTTTGAGAAAACTTTAGGGTAGATAACTCTTAAGTACTTGTCAATTTGCAAAGAAAACACTTGCCTATTTTCAAAACCCACTTCACAAACACTTTCAAAACCAACTTTCAAAAACCTTGAAACATCTTTTTAAAAGACAAACACCTTTTGTAAAACATTCGAGTAAAGAATTGTTACAAGGGTAGCCTATACAAGGCATCTTTTCAAAACATTTTTCAAAACCACACACCAAGCACCATTTCAAACAATTGAAAACCAATGCAAGTTGATCTAAGCAAGTACCTAAGAGCCCATGGATAACCATGGATAGAAAGGGTGCTAATACCTTCCCTTTCTATAATCTACTCCCCGAACCCAAGAAAAATCTCAAAGGTTTTTGCTGTGCTTTTTAAACCTTTCCTTAGGATAAAATAAAAAGTCGGTGGCGACTCTTGCTCAACCGAAACATTTGCGAAAACAAACGCAAAACCCTAGTCAGTTCTCCCACCGTATCATAGAACTGGCGACTCTGCTGGGGATAATTTAAAAGTGGAGTAACCTTAGAGCTTAGATCACCCTCTTGCATGACTAATTGTTTGAATTGATTGCTTTATATCTTGGCTCTATTGTTTGGGTTTGCAATCCTACACCCGGATTTTGGGAAACATTCATAGATAGCAATACATTGTGGAAACTGTGCGGGGTATACCGACACGGTCGAAGCAATAGCTATATTAGTGCGACATATTTGTGAGTACCGGTAACCCTTGAGTTCAATCAAGGAGAGTACGGGGCCGCTGAGTGATGTCACTAAGCACTAATGACCTAGAACCTTACTTGACCATCTTGGCCTTTTATTAGGGGTAGTGAGATGACCGGCTTTGGTGCAGTCCGAAGTTGGTAGATACTCGATACTACACTCATTGAGGGTTGTTTTCTTGGAATATTTTGGTCGCTAGTTAAGTGGCTAAACCAAAACAATGAACATTGAAAACAATCCAATGATATTGAGCTCCTTAGAACCCGGTTACTATTTATAGGACAGGTTTTTAAGCCAACTACACTCAAGAGGGTACTTACCTATGAAATCCCATGCAAGCCAGAAACTAGGGTTTGGTGTGATTTGCTTGTACATATGTTTTGTACATACATCATAAACATCATAAAGCATCATATGCATTCACTAACCATTTCAAGGGTTTGGATCTTCATCTTTGTTCTCGTTTTGTAGGTCATGGAAGTTCCTCGCAGAAAAACCATCCAAGTCAACCTTGTGAGAATCTCTCCTCAACTCAAGGAGCTCACCTCAAGAATTCCGTAAAATTCATCCTTCAGTGAAAGACATGGTAGACTGCTCAGCCTAGTCAACACCAACATTGAAGAAGACATGATGAAAGTGCTATTCCAGTTCTTTGACCCTCTTCACCACTGCTTCAATTTCCCTGATTATCAGTTGGTACCCACTTTGGAGGAGTTTTCTCAACTCCTAAGAATCCCTATCCTTAATCAACTACCCTTCAACGGTACGGAAAAGGAACCAAAGCCGGAAGATGTTGCTCGAGCATTACATCTACAACCATCCGACATCAAGGGGCATTGGGAAACCAGAAGCGGCGTCAAGGGATTCTTAGCAAAATTCTTGTTTGAGAAGGCACAAGAATGTTGGAACTCATTGGACCTACAAGCCTTTAAAGAGATTGTGGCACTCCTTATCTATGGGTTGGTCTTGTTCCCAAATCCTGACCAATTGGTAGATGTCAACGCCGTCAAAATCTTCTTGTCCAGAAATCCAATACCAACATTGCTTGGGGACATCCTTCACTCATTTTACACACGAACAATGAGAAAGAGGGGTGTTCTCATGTGCTGTACTCCTATCCTTGCAAGGTGGTTTATTTCGCACCTTCCGCAATCTGTCTTGAAGAATGACCAAGGGGCAAGGTGGTCCCAACGGTTGATGACTCTTACTCATTCTGATGTGCATTGGTGTTCTCGGTCCAGAGAAAATGTCATCATTGTCGATCGTTGCGGAGAATTTCCTAATGTTCCTTTACTTGGAATTAGGGGAGGTATCACCTACAACCCTTGCCTAGCTTTGAGGCAATTTGGATATGCACGGAGGGATGGCCCTCATGACATGTTGATTCCTAACCTAGTTTTTGACTTCGACAACGATGCGCAAGGACTTCGCCAAAGATTCATCAGAGCTTGGGGAAAACTCAACAAGGTTGATAGCAAGACTCTGGGACACAAGAACTCCATCCCTCTTGAGCCCTATCTCAAGTGGGTATGAGCCCGAGCCCAAAGTCTAATGATGCCTTATCCTCATATACTCCCAGTGATTAAAGAGCCCGTCAATAAAGGAGAGGTCCCCTACACCATCCTACATCCAGACATGCCTACATCGTGGGAGGAAATGCAGAAAAGTTGGATTCAGCTCAAGGAGGAACGGAATACTTTTGAAGCTAGCTTCTACGCCAGTGAAAAGAAGGTTCTAGAGCTTACCCGCCAACTCCACGAGCAAGAGGCCCTCAACACCTACATCGCACCAAAGAGGATGCGCAATGTCTTTCTGCCTTAAGAAGTTTATTTTGTAATATTTGGCCCATGGGGCATTTATGTACTAACAAATTTCTTCTTATTAATATGACGTGCGTCCTTCTTTGTCTGAAACAATTTTGAATTTTCTAAATCCTTGAATGCATTGCATACATAAGCATACCATTCATCATGTGCATAAGCAGGTCTCATTCCAGGTTTCCTTATCTGTCTGCTGTTTATTTCAGTAGGATGGATCTCGAGCAAACAGTCAAAGACCTACAAGCTCAGAATGCACAGTTCCAGCAACTCCTGATGACCTTGGCTAAAGGTCAGGAGGATATCAAGACTCAATTGGGGAATAAGGACCCAGTGAAGAAGAAGAAAAAGAGGATTGGGGTGGCTACTTTGGGGAGAAGATTTGAAAGAGAAGCTCGGAGAGTGCTTGAATTTCCTCCTACTTCTGATGAAGGGACTAGTAAAAGAGATGGAGTTGCGGTGCCTTCCGAGTCTGATGCGGAGGAAGAAGAGGTTGAAGAGGATGAGGATTATTCTGACCAGAAATATCCTCCAGCTGATGATAAATACAAAGGTTTAGAAGACAGATTGGCCGCCATGGAATTACAAAGAGTACCGGGTTTGGATTTTGAAGACTTGGGCTTGGTTGCCGGGATTGTGATTCCCCCAAAATTCAAAGTTCCAGTGTTTGTGAGGTATGATGGGCTGTCCTGCCCCAAAATGCATCTCAGGTCCTACGTGAGAAAGATTCAACCCTATACGGCAGATAAAAACCTCTGGATTCATTTCTTTCAAGACAGCCTGTCGGGAGCTCAGTTGGAGTGGTTTTATCAGCTAGAAGGAACCAGTGTCAGAAATTGGGAAGATTTGGCTACCGCTTTCTACAAACAATACCAGTATAATTCTGACCTTGCTCCTACTCGTACCCAACTTCAGGGTATGTCACTAGGAACAAGCGAGGGATTCAAAGAATATGCACAAAAATGGAGGGATTTGGCTGGCAGGGTGCAGCCTCCTTTAACCGACCGTGAACTTGTTGATATGTTTCTTGGGACCTTATCTGGGCCATTTTTCAATCATCTAATTGGTAACTCTTCCGCAGGGTTTACCGATTTGATCTTAACAGGCGAAAGAATAGAAGCTGGCATCAAGTCAGGAAAGATTCAAAAGGGTGTTGCTGCAAGTGTTGAGAAGAAGCCTTTTAAGAAGGAGACAACTATGGTATATTCTCAGAGAAGAGCAGGGAAGATGGAGCGTCGGCCAACTGTGGGGGCCGTAATGATTCAAAACACTCCGAGTGAGCAGCCTCGCTATAACCAGTCCAGATCAAATCAGCAACGAGTGGAACGGCCACAACGGCAGTTCACCCGTATTAATATGACTCCAGCGCAAGTGCTTCCCCATCTATTGAAGTTGAATCTTGCCACCATCAAGGAGGCGCCAAAGAATGTGAATACGTCCTCTCCGCATTATCATGCCAATGCTAAATGCGCCTACCATTCAGACAGTGTTGGACACGACACCAATGATTGTTGGGCACTCAAGCATAAAATCCAAGACCTGATAGAGGCTAAGGAGGTAGAGTTTGACGCTCCAGAGAAGCCTAATGTGATATCTGCACCTATGCCGAAGCACGGCCGAAATGTCAATGCCATTGAAGAAGATTTGTATGTTGCTGATGTCAGTGATCTGACCACTCCACTGCTAACCATTAAGTTGAATTTGTTAAGGGCCGGGATCTTCCCGGGATGTAAAGAAGACTGCTATTGTTGCTACTCTCTGCCGTTTGATTGTCCGCTACTGAAGAAAGGCATCCAAGGCCTTATGGATAGTCGACAAATTTTGTTTGAAAAAGTTTCTACTGTTCCAGTTCATACTGAAGATGTCTCAATCATAACCATTCACGCTAATCTTTCCAAGGCCGTCAAAAAGCCTGTTAAGATTACACCAGCTGCAAAATCTGTTCCTTTGAAGATAACAATGCCAGGGCCTGTTCCCTATGTTTCTGAGAAGTCGATACCTTGGAACTATGGCGGTGACATCTACTACCATGGTATCAAGAAAATCGAGGTAATTGAAGAAAGTTCTGATGATGAAGAAGCCAGCATTAGTAACATTGCGGGCACCAGCAAAATCACCAGGAGCGGGAGAATATTTTCTCCAGAGATTGCCCCTCCAAGAGCAGTCTTTGGACCCTCATCAGCTAACGAGGTCATCCCTGCACCAATAAAACTCTCTGCTAGAACTCCTCTGATTGAAGACATTGTTGTTCCTAGTACTGTCTCTCCTACCGCTGCTGACAAAGGTAAGGGAATCCAAGATGAGTCCGTCAGGACGAGGGCTCAACCCTTGGTAATCCCGGAAACCTCCAAGAAGGAAATGGATGAGATTTTGAGGATAATCAAAAGAAGCGATTACGATGTGGTAGAACAACTGGGGTAAACCCCCTCAAAGATCTCCATGCTGGCACTACTACTTTGCTCAGAAGCGCACGCTAAAGCCCTGATAAAATTCCTGAAGGCAGCTCATGTGCCCCAGGAAACCTCTGCGGATCAATTTCAAAATTGCGTGGCTAGCCTGACTGCGGATAATGGATTAGGTTTTTCTGATGCCGACCTAACCCCTAAAGGAAGAAACCACAATGATGCTTTGCATATTTCAATCGAGTGTCGCGGAACTACTCTTGCACATGTTTTGGTTGATACCGGTTCGTCGCTGAATGTTTTGCCTAAGAAGGCCTTGGACCGACTAGATTGTGAAGGGTTGGAATTGAAGCCGAGTGATATTGTTGTCAGAGCTTTTGATGGTTCGAAGAGAATGGTCCATGGAGAGGTTGAAATTCCTATCAAGATAGGCACCGAGGTGTTTAAATCCACTTTCTATGTGATGGACATCCGTCCATCATATTCTTGCCTGCTGGGTAGACCTTGGATACACCATGCTGGGGCAGTCACCTCCTCCTTGCATCAGATGTTGAAGTATCCTGTCAAGGGAAAGATCATCACTGTCCATGGCGAAGAAGAGTACATGATTAGCCACTTAAATTCTTTCCGGTATGTGGAGGTTGAAGGAGAATTCATTGAGACGCCTTTTCAGCATTTCGAAGAAGTCCTTCCTGAGATAACAGTAGCAAAGTTGGCAGCTGAGGCACCGAGGCAGATGGCCAGGATGGCATCTCTGGAGGATGCAAGGGCCGCAATAAAGGAAGGGAAGAATTCAGCATGGGGGGAGTTACCTGAAATTCCACATAAGACCGACAAATTTGGATTAGGGTTCACAGCCGCAGGCCAGAAAATGATGCGCCGTTCGAAGATTGAAAGAGCGCCAGTCAAAATTTCTCCCTACGGAATCAACGCCTTGGAGGATGAGGACAAAGAGAGCAACATCGAAGAGTGGATCTATCCAACTGTCAAAGGGGGGTTGAGCAACTGGGAAGCAAAAGACTTTGTCCCCATCACTTTTATTCATCAGTAATTTATCTGTTAAACATTTCTTATTTGGTCTGTAATATTTACTCTCAAACAATCCGTACGCTATCTTTTCACCTCTTGCCTTGCCCGGGGCATGTAGGTCCATTTGTAAGGGTTTTGATTATTTTTCATATCCATATGCCATGTTTAATGATTCATTGGACGTTTTTCATTTGATAAACTGCTTATGTTCATTTTCTTTCCTTTTGCATTTTGTTTAAGGATGGCTATCCCTTACACACACCCACACTCACCAATGCAGGTACCCATCCACTCCGGATTCCATGGGTGACTATTCTGCTATATCTTTCAATAACTCTGAAGATCTGGTCAATCTAGCCGAGTATGAAGATGACAAAGGTTGTGAAGTACCCGGGGAACTAGCCAGACTTCTGCAACAAGAGGAAAGGGCCATCTTACCGCATGAAGAGCCACTGGAAACTGTCAACTTAGGGACCGAGGAAGACCGGAAGGAGGTGCAAGTGGGTGCCAATCTGGAACCAAAAGTCAAGGAGCACTTGGTACAATTGTTGAATGAGTATGTTGAAATATTCGCTTGGTCCTATGAGGACATGTCGGGTTTAGACACAGACATCGTGGTTCACCGTCTCCCCACAAGAGAAGACTGTCCACCGATCAAGCAAAAAGTTCGCCGAATGAGGCCTGACATGTCTGAAAAGATCAAAGCAGAAGTAATGAAGCAATTCGACGCTGGCTTCCTGGCTGTTACGTCCTATCCTCAATGGGTCGCTAACATCGTGCCAGTACCTAAGAAAGATGGCAAAGTCAGGATGTGTGTGGACTACCGGGATTTGAATAGGGCCAGCCCTAAAGATGATTTCCCGCTACCTCATATTGACATCTTGATCGACAATACAGCTCAGCATAAAGTGTTTTCCTTCATGGACGGATTCTCGGGCTACAATCAAATCAAAATGGCTCCCGAGGATATGGAGAAAACGACTTTTGTCACACAATGGGGCACTTTCTGTTACAAGGTGATGCCGTTCGGGCTGAAGAACGCAGGGGCAACTTATCAACGCGCCATGGTAGCTTTATTTCATGATATGATACATCATGAGATTGAAGTTTACGTAGACGATATGATAGCTCGGTCACAAACAGAGGAAGAGCACCTTGAACATCTGGAGAAGCTGTTTGCCAGGTTAAAGGAATACAAGCTCAGGCTGAATCCAAGTAAATGCACTTTTGGAGTTAGGTCTGGTAAACTCCTGGGATTCATTGTAAGCAACAAAGGCATTAAAGTCGATCCGGCAAAAGTAAAAGCAATACAAGAGATGTCTGCTCCCCGTACTGAAAAGGAGGTTAGAAGATTCTTGGGGCGCTTAAACTATATTGCCAGATTCATCTCACATCTGACTTCTACCTGTGAGCCAATTTTCAAACTCTTGAAAAAAGATCAGGTAGTGGAATGGAACGACGATTGTCAAGCTGCTTTTGATAGGATCAAGGAGTATTTGCTAGAACCTCCTATTCTGATGCCACCCGTCGAAGGAAGACCATTGATCATGTACTTAACCATCTTGGATAACTCAATGGGGTGTGTTTTGGGCCAGCATGACGAGTCTGGTCGAAAAGAGCATGCTATTTATTACCTTAGCAAAAAGTTTACCGACTGTGAGACTCGCTACTCACTGCTCGAGAAAACTTGCTGCGCTTTGGTATGGGCTGCTCGCCGACTAAGACAGTATATGCTGACTCATACTACCTTGTTGATTTCCAAGATGGATCCTATCAAGTATATCTTTGAAAAGCCCGCTTTATCAGGAAGGATAGCTAGATGGCAAATGATCTTAACTGAATATGACATCCAGTACACCACCCAAAAAGCTATAAAAGGGAGTGTATTAGCTGACCATCTGGCTCATCAGGCTATCGAAGACTATCAACCCATGAGATTTGACTTCCCAGACGAGGACATCATGAATTTGGACAACGTTGAAGGTAGCGGACCGTATGACGGACCTGAAAAGGGATCCCGATGGACCCTGTACTTTGATGGTGCTTCAAATGCACTTGGAAATGGTATTGGCGCAGTACTCATTTCTCCGGAAGTTTGTCCCACACCTTTCACGGCCCGACTTTGCTTCAGCTGCACAAACAACATGGCTGAGTGTGAGGCTTGCATCTTTGGTCTCAAGGCTGCTATAGACTTGGGGATCAAATCTTTGATCGTATTTGGGGACTCAGCTTTGGTTATCAGTCAAATCAAAGGAGAGTGGGATACCAAGCATCCTAATCTTATCCCATACAAAGAATATGTCCTGACATTGTTGCCTCATTTCGAGCAAATTACCTTCGAGCATTTCCCGCGAGAAGAGAATCAGCTAGCAGATGCTCTAGCCACAATGTCCTCCATGTTTAAACTCAACTGGGATAACGAGGCTCCCCAAATCACCATCGAGCGAATGGATGAACCTGCACATTGTCACGAGATTAATACCGAAGAAGTAGTGGAACAACCCTGGTTCCATGAAATCAAAAGGTAATTCGAGACTAGAGATTATCCTGAAGGAGCTTCCGTAAATGACAAGAAGTTCTTAAGGAAATTCGCTGCTAAGTTCTTCCTGAGCAACGACATCCTTTACAAACGAAGCCATGATTGTGTATTACTCCGATGCGTAGATAAAGCTGAAGCAGAGTTGATCATGACTGATATACACAGCGGCACATTTGGCACTCACTTGAGCGGGCATACAATGGCTAAGAAGATCCTGAGGGCAGGCTATTACTGGTCTACCATGGAAGCTGACTGCCATCAACATTCCCGTACTTGCCACAAGTGTCAAGTCTATGCTGACAAAGTTCATATCCCTCCGGTTCCTCTCAACGTCCTGACTTCTCCGTGGCCCTTTGCAATGTGGGGCATTGATATGATTGGAGAGATCAAGCCCACGGCTTCCAACGGACATCGCTTCATCCTGGTTGCCATTGACTATTTCACCAAATGGGTCGAAGCAGCTTCCTTCGCCTCTGTTACTAAAAATGTGGTTGCCCGCTTTATCAAGCAAAATCTCATATGTCGGTATGGTGTTCCAGACAGGATCATCACAGACAACGGTACAAATCTGAATAACACAATGATCACTGCATTGTGCGAACAGTTCAAGATTTATCATCACAATTCATCTCCCTATCGGCCGAAGATGAACGGTGCTGTTGAAGCTGCGAACAAAAACATTAAGAAGATCATTCAGAAAATGACAGTCACTTACAAAGACTGGCATGAGATGTTACCGTTTGCTCTGCATGGATACCGTACGACGACACGTACTTCAACTGGGGCAACCCCATTTTCTTTGGTTTATGGCATGGAAGCTGTTTTGCCTATGGAAGTCCAGATCCCTTCTCTAAGGATTATGAAGGATGCAGGTTTGAATGAAGATGATTGGATGCAGACCCGACTTGATCAACTCAATCTGATCGACGAGAAGCGACTTGCTGCTATATGCCATGGTCAGACGTATCAAAAGCGGATGATCAAGGCCTTCAATAAGAAAGTCAGACGTCAAGTGTATCAAGTCGGAGATCTCGTAATCAAGCGGATTATCTTGCCGCAAAGTGATCCCAGGGGCAAATGGACTCCTAAATATGAAGGACCATTTGTGATCAAGAGCATATTTTCTGGTGGTGCAATGATTCTGACCACCATGGACGGCGACAATTTGCCGCACCCTGCGAACGCAGACATAGTCAAAAGATACTACGCATAAAATAACCCGACAAGTCGAAAACCCGAAAGGGCGGCTTGGGCAAAAATGGGCATCCCGGTGGATCGAAAACCCGAAAGGGCGATTCAGGCAAAAATTAGGGATAAAGACAAAAAAATCTGTACACCTGGCAAGTTGAAAACCCGAAAGGGCGGCTTGGGAAAAAAGGGGTTTCCCGGTGGATCGAAAACCCGAAAGGGCGATTCAGGCAAAAGTTAGGGAATTAAAGCGTATGATTATGTCTCGTCGGATCACTTCAAGGACAATCTCTTCATCAACCGGTTCCAGGCTTCTGATCAATCCAGTCATCGTCAAATGAAGCAATGAATGGACAGACATTCAGGGTTGTGAAAGCTATAGCGGAAAGGAATCCCATGGAATTATTTCACATAGCCATCCTTTATTTTGTATAAATCTTTCAATATTTACGACAGAATCCTCTTACTAGGATGATTGTCTCCTTTGTACAAACATACTCAAAGAAAATCAATACAAATACTTTTCCCAGAAATTTGTGTCATTTCCTTTTCTTTTCTCTTGCACTATTTGTTTTATTTTGAGAAACATCCAATGTTTTGTTAAATAGGCATATGCATTTGAAACATAATCATTCTCTTATGAGTCGGGAAAGAGGATTACTGATAGGTCAAAGGTACAATTGGATATCTTGATACCCTTCAAAGGAAACCCCCGGGAGATTTGGAATCCATATCCCTAGCAAATCTTGAAACTCACCCCCAGTAGATTCTGGAAGCTTATTCCCTGCAGAGTACTGACGTCTCTCCCGAGTTTTATTCAAAGTTATTCCTCACAAGGCCTTATAACTGGGTTATCCTCAGCTAACAACCACGGAAGATCGCACTCGCAAAAATTCTTCCTATCCCCAGCGGAGTTCATCAAAATTCCCCAGCAGTAACTTATCTTTGCAAATCCCCAGCCAGAGAATCCTCCGGAATTCAATTCCCCTCATAGTTTAAGTTTCAGTGTCCCCAGCCGAGCTAAAGCTTCAAATTATCAATCCCCAGCGGAGCCAGACTAATGAACCTTCTCCCCACAGAGTTTTAGGAGAATAAATCTTGAGTTCCCCAGTGAAGTCGCCAGAGACGCTTCCCACCGAACTGAAGATTCCCGGTCTTGTATCCCCAGCATAAGTCTGCTAGATTGGTGCTCCCCAGTAGAAGTCATCAGGAATTCCCCAGAGGTTTGGTATACAACCCAAGCTCCTTATTCCCCAGTCACAGCCAAGGAATTATTCTTCCCGGCAGCAGTCAGGATGCTTTTATCTTCAGCCATCCAGGATTCATCTATCCCTAGCAAGACAGTTCATCAGCTTACATGCGCATTCATTACATTCATATCATAAACATTGATATAACATATATTACATCATACATTTCATGCAACATAATTTTGTGTTCAGCTGACATTTTGTCCTTTTCAGGATAAGAATAAAAAGCTATCCTTAACAGTTTCAGATGCAGTTTTACACGGATTCATCATCAAGCAACCCTACACCGGTTCTTATTCAAATCCAAGACTTCTGAAAATAGTTTACGGATTCTTCCCAACAACGGATGTTAATCTATCACTTGTTCATACTCTTCTCAACCGTTGAAAACAGCTTACGGATGCTTCCCAACAACGGATGCTGCTCTATTGCTTATTCAACTTCAAGACTTCTGAAAACAGTTTACGGGTTCTCCAAGTAACGGATGTTAACCTGTCGCTTGTTCAGTTTCTTCTCAAGACTTCTGAAAACAGTTTATGGATTCTTCCCAACAACGGATGTTAATCTATCGACTTGTTCAGATGCAACTTTCTGAAAACAGCTTACGGACGCTTCCCAACAACGGATGCTGCTCTATTGCTTATTCAACTTCAAGACTTCTGAAAACAGTTTACGGGTTCTCCAAGTAACGGATGTTAACCTGTCGCTTGTTCAGTTTCTTCTCAAGACTTCTGAAAACAGTTTATGGATTCTTCCCAACAACGGATGTTAATCTATCGACTTATTCAGATGCAACTTTCTGAAAACAGCTTACGGACGCTTCCCAACAACAGATGATGCTCTATTGCTTATTCAACTTCAAGATTTCTGAAAACAGTTCACGGGTTCTCCAAGTAACGGATGTTAACCTATCGCTTGTTCAGACTCTTCTCAAACTTCTAAAAACAGTTTACGGATTCCTCCCAACAACGGATGTCAATCTATTGCTTGTTCAGACCCCCAGTTCAGAGATGGTCCAAAGCTTGGACACCTTCCTGATATTCCCTTCCAGATGGCATCTCTAAGCCCATCCCCGACAGGATCTCTGTTACCCTCTCAAGATGGCATCTCTAAGCCCATCTCCAAATGGCATCTCTAAGCCCATTCCCGCATTCATTGCTTTGACGAGTGCAAATTTCCGGGCACTCTAGTGTCCAATCTCCTTTTACCCTCGAGTCACGAAAGGCAAACTTGCCAATCTAACTCTTCGGATTCAAGAAGATTGAACAGGGGCAACTGTTGTAGCCCAAAATTTTCCCTCCCATTTCTCAATGATTTCTCATCACAAAACCTTTGAAGCCCAAGATCCAGTTAGGGTTTCATCTGCTCAAGACTTCTCCTTGCACTATTGACCCAAATTAGGGTTTGTGTTTGCACCAAGATGTTTTGACCTAAAATGCCTAAGATGACTTTCATGCTTCATATTGGACTCCCAAGTTTATCCATACCAAGTTTCAAGCCTTGATTCCAAGTTTTGCCCAGTCAATTGGACAGTTGACCTAGAAATCAGTTGTACTGGGGAAAAAGTCAACTGTGGCCAATTGACAGTCAAACCTCATGAAAATTGATCCACATCAACATTATGAACTCCTATGAACCATTTGATCAAGTTTGGATCACAATTCCACAAGAAATTTGATCAGATCACCAAAAGGGCAAAATGGTCATTTTTAGGGTTTTGACTGCACAAAGGCAATTTTTGACTGTTTGACCTAGCCAATGACAAACCAAGCCCACATATGGACTCAAGGACCCCATGGAATTATCTTGACATGCTCAACAAACTCAAAAGATCCCAAGTACACAAGATTGACAGTTGAATTCTCCAGTCAATTGATCAATTTTGACTGTACACTGAAAAGTCAAACTTTGACTTTTTGGTCAAAATCAAGAGTCAAGATTCATTTTTCATCAAAACATGCCAAATCATGAAACTTGTTCACCAAGAAATCACAAAATGCAAATTAGGGTTAGAAATTAGAATTTTTCATAACTTAGAATTTTTCTAAGTTATAAAAAACCCTAATTTTTTCCCAACTTTGCCCCACTTTTTCACCAAGATCCATTTGGATTCAAACAAAAGTCAAAACATGAAAGTTGTAGATTGTTGCATAATCTACAACTTTTATTCACAAAGTTTTCCCATTTGAGGATTGTATATCAAGTTACAAATTTTTGAATAAGGGCACTAAACCATTCTTAACTTAGTGAAATTTTAACCTATTTTGACAAGGTTTTCTACCCAACTTCAAGGCCATTTTCCATACACTTCCACTTGGAATTTCAATTTGCACTTCAAATATGGATTGTAGTACACATTCCAAACTTTCCAAAATGTCCAAGAACTTCTCAAACAACCTCATGGTTAGGGAGAATCGAATTTTGCAAAATGGGATAAAGTCACTTTTGTTCTTGGCCATGTACATGTTCATAACACTATGCATTTCAATCTCAGCTTGCATATCTTGATTACAGGTCCTTAAACCATCCAACACTCATAAATTTAATGCATATTCTTTGTGCCAAGGCCATGTTCTTTGTGTTCTAGCATTGCATAAAGGATTAATCCCAAAATAGATAAAACATTTCTTCCATTTTTGCAAAAGGTAGCTTTATGTCCAATTACAAATCCAAGAAGTACAGTCCATATCTAATTGGCACAAGTTTATGAGTTAATCACACTGATCAAGGAGGGATTATGCAGCATAGTATGAGGGCCTGTACAGGCTAGAGGCACAAAGTAACCATTACTTGCTTAAAGTGTAAGAAACACATCATAACTTAGCACAACTTCCATATCAGCTTACAAACACAAAAACAAACTTATCAAACACATTCCAAACATTGATCCAAAGCTGAAGCACGAGCCTTTCACCTCCAATCCCTCCCAAAACTCAGAATCACCTTGAAACTGCTCAAACAGAGCAACCTCTGCAGATTGAGTTCCAACTCTCAATCCTTTCAAGCATTCTTGCCCAAACCAGTTCATACACCTTCCCTACCATCTATGCAAGCTAACCAAAAGCAAAAACACGACCTGTAATCCCTCTAACTGGTTCCACCATTTTCACATTTCTGATTTGCAGGTGAAGTGCTCTAGCTCGATTCAAAAGCTTTCAAGGCAAAGTAAATATTGGAACAGCATCACCACACCTCAAGGAAGCTACACCAACCATTATCTTGCCCTGAAAGCTTCTCCTTTGCCAGATAGAACTTCAACTGAACAGGTAAGTTTTTGAATTCGTATCTCTCTTATTAGGCATCATTAGCTCTAAGTTTGTGAATAAACAATGTTCTACTCATGCCACTGAACATGTACATGTTTTTAATTTTCATTTCTTTTGCTTGAGCTGTGAGAATTTAAGGTTTGAAAATGGCAGAAAACTTAGGTCAAGATTTGGGATTGTTAAAATTCTCTCTCATTTCTGAGATTTAGGATGAGTTTTTCATATATTTGGAATCGTGATTCAATGCTTGACATGTTTTGTGTTGAAAGTTTGTGCAAAAGCTCAAAGAATCAGGATGTTTGAATCCCTGTTACAAGCGCGCGTTTTTGGCTGGAGGTTGAAGAAGGTGTCTCATGGGCTGGGCCAGCTTTTGTTCTACTTTTCACACCATACAATTGCTTCTGCACCCCCTGAGCCCATTTGGTTTACTTTTAATGATTTCTGACTTTTTCTTTTTTTGATTAATTCATTTATTTTTTCTCATGTTATTAAAAATATAAAAATCTTTTTTCTCACCATTTTTTAATTTATTAGGTATTTATGTGATTTTCTTTTGATTAATACACAAATGAATAAATATATACATTTCATTAAAAATATTGAGAAATATGTAAAAATACTTTTATTTTCATTTTTATTTTATTTTACCTTCTGAAAATACTTTATATAAAAAAAAATCCTTTTTTTTTTACAAATATTAAATATTATTATTATTTATATATATATAATACACATCTAAAACAATACATATATACATATATTTATTAATATATTTAGAGTAAATACAAAATATATACACTTTTGTTTTTTTTTTATTATTAATATTTAATATAGAAATATATTTTTGACAAATACCTCATTTTATTTTATTTTTGTATATATAAATAAATATTTGTACATAATAAATAAATAATGTATTTTATTTAATAGAATTAGGGTTTTACCCTAAATATGAAAATACTCCAAAAAATAATACCTTTTATTTTCTTTTTATTTTAAACAAATAATACTTTTTTTTCATACATATAAAAATTCCCTTTTTTACATTTTGCATATTTATTTCAATTTCCATTTAATTATACAATTATTTGTCTTGTAAATATTCAAAGAAAATGATGTAATAGTTAGGTTTAAATTTTTGTCTAAATATACCCCATTTGAGACATTGTACCCCCCTCCCCATATTATTGTGTTGTAATAGTGTAGGAATTTAAATTTCGCACTTTAATGCTTTCTAAACCTACCATGCTAGAATTAGGGTTTGTATGCGAATAAAACGAACAAAATAGTTTGACCTAATTTCAAGATAAATAAGCATGAAAATGGACAACACATTTCACACTTACACCCCTAGGGCATTCCACTTTGTTGCCTTCAAATAAATTGGGCCATATTGCATGTTGAACTTCTTTGGGTAAAACAAACAATCAAATGATCATAGTCCCTCAAATTGTTGCCTAAATGAATGATCAAGTCCCTTTTAAAGAAAAATTGCCCAAAGACATTTAACACTATTGCAATTATGGTCTAAACGATGACCCGCGCCCGTCCCTTTTACCTCCTAATACAAGATTGTCCACCAAATGCAATGGTGGAACAAAATTGTCAAAAGGTTTAAAACATAACAAAAATCTTTGAGAAAACTTTAGGGTAGATAACTCTTAAGTACTTGTCAATTTGCAAAGAAAACACTTGCCTATTTTCAAAACCCACTTCACAAACACTTTCAAAACCAACTTTCAAAAACCTTGAAACATCTTTTTAAAAGACAAACACCTTTTGTAAAATATTCGAGTAAAGAATTGTTACAAGGGTAGCCTATACAAGGCATCTTTTCAAAAAAAATTTCAAAACCACACACCAAGCACCATTTCAAACAATTGAAAACCAAGGCAAGTTGATCTAAGCAAGTACCTAAGAGCCCATGGATAACCATGGATAGAAAGGGTGCTAATACCTTCCCTTTCTATAATCTACTCCCCGAACCCAAGAAAAATCTCAAAGGTTTTTGCTGTGCTTTTTAAACCTTTCCTTAGGATAAAATAAAAAGTCGGTGGCGACTCTTGCTCAACCGAAACATTTGCGAAAACAAACGCAAAACCCTAGTCAGTTCTCCCACCGTATCACACGCATTTAACATGTTTTTGTGACTGATTTGCATTGCTAGAGACCATACAAAGCTAATGGAATGGTTGAATTGAACGATAGTGCCCTGAATCGAAAGATGCCATAATTGAATTTCTAGGGTTTTCAAGCTTTTAAATAGGGCTTTTCAATCCAGGAAAAATTAGGACCAATGGGATACATGGTTGAAATCGTGAGGCCAAGACGATTGGAACCCATACCTCGTGAAATATTTATGTTTGCTGTGGTTCTATTCGCTATTTTTCCTTGCAGGAGGAAGTGGAGGTTAAAAACCCCCGCTATTTGATTCTGTTTACACATAACAAAGGTTGAAGATGATGATGTGTTGTCATCTGATTGGTATATTTAAATTAGCGCGTGTTTTATTTCTTTTTCCAAGCATAAGCGTTTGTTTGATATATGTTAATTGTTGTATATATTAATAACAAAGATGCAGCGTGGCTCAGTTGGTGGAAGCGTGAGTGGGATGTCCATTGGGACCTGGGTTCGAGTCCCAGGTCCCCCCAAAACCTTGTTATTTTTATTCTTCAGGAATTCATGTGTAGATTGCAAAGGGATGTTCACCATACACTTCACATCTCAGTGCGCCAGATGTCTCCACACCTAGATCCAGTGGCCAAAGCTGAGTCCTTACCATAGTCTCCAATCAGCAAGCGTGTGGACAATCCAGAAAGTCAACAAGGCCTGGATGTAAATGGGCTTCAGATTTGCTCTTGACACTCCCAAATTGGGCCCAGACCCCCTGAGTTTGCCTTTTATTTTTCTTTCATTATATTTTTTATTTTACTTATTTAATTTGATCATTTAATTAGTTACTAACAAAATAATTAACTTTTTTAATAAAATTCAGAAAACATAAAAAACATAATATTTTTATTTATTTAAATTTAATTAGTTTATTTTTGTAAATAAATATTAACATAATTTGTTTAGTTTAATTAGGTTAATTTTAACTTTTTTTTTGCAATAATTTAAAATTAATGTAGAATTAGGTTTTTTAACCATTTTAATCACTTTTATTTTTATTTCCTTAAAACATTAAAAAAAAAACCAAAAAATATTTCTTTTTATTAATTAATTAGTTTAGGTTTAATTTAATTCATAAATAATAAAAATCTCCTTCTTTCTCAAAAAAGGGTCAAAACCCTAAAAACTCTCCGATTCAATTTTTCTCGCGCATATTACTTTTTGATCCATATAATTGTATTTACTCCGAGGATGTAATAGCTTTAATTAGGACCTTTTTATCGCTTATATTTATTTTCAGCAATTTACTTTTCAAGGGTTTGTTTTTGGCGATGTAAATACCCGACGCCTTGTAATAGCTTAGTTTTATTTTCCGCAACTATTAACTGCTAGATGTATGCTAACTAGGCTATGCATGGCAAGATCTCTCTTAAATTAAAATCAACCGTAGCTCACCATAACATGTACAAAGATAACATAACTGAAACCTGACACACTCGCACATGCCACTCTTAGGGTACGCCTCACTTGGTTGCCTCGATGTGGTCATTGAGTATAGGAAGTTTTAGAGGTCGTCCTCCGGTCTAAAGATCATAGTTGCCTCGGATAAAATGATCTAAGACATTAGGGTTACCGCTAAGGCGTCCTACCATTGCTTTAGTGACCACATGTCCCTTAATCGAATTGACCCGAAAACTCCAACGACGGTGCTACCTACTTCTCAATAGTGGGATAGCACTGTCTAAAGGACATTTACACAGATTAATTTCTTTTGAGTAGGTAGAGGTTCTCAGGTACTTGCTCTTTCAAAACAAAACAACTTTTTTGCACTTACACTTTTTCAAACAAAGTTTTCAAACAACACTTCATACACTCTTGAGGACAGAAACAAGAGTTAAATCAAAGTTTTCAAACAAAACTTTTCAAACCCACAATCACAAAGAAAAGCAAACTTTTGAAAACATAGTGAGCAAGTACCTAAGAGCCCGTGGATAACCACGGATAGAAAGGGTGCTAACACCTTCCCTTTCTATAATCTACCTCCCGAACCCGAGAAACATCTCGAAAAGGAATTTTGCTGTGCTTTTGTCCTTTCCTTGTTGGATTAAATAAAAGACGGTGGCGACTCTTGCTTACCACGACATTTTGCGAAACACAAACGCGAACCAGCATTCCAAAACAGTCAGTTCTATTCCCACCGATCACAAAGTGGAATTACCCTAAGGGTGCATGTGTGCAAGTGTGTTTGATTACATGCATTTAGTCTTACTTAGGGTTATCTATTTGTTGTTTTAGTCTTGCCATACACATCCTAATTAATAGCAGTATATGAAAGCAAATAAAAATGTGGAAATGTAAAGTCCTACGCTATTACAATATTTAGGTGATGGGGTACATATTTATGAATGGGGATTGCAAGTAAAAATAAATTCTAAGTTACTATTACAACCATATTGAAATACATAAGAATGTACAAGAAGTGTAAAATGGACTTGTTTTAAAAAAATGTTCTTGTCTTAAGGAAATAATTAAAAGAAAGATATTTTTATGTTTTTTTTATGAAAAGGAAAATAAATGCAAAATAGAAACAGCATGCTGCTGCAAGAAGAAAAACTAGGATCAGAAGTTCTGAAGCTAAGAGTGTTGTGACTCAGTAGGAGACGTCAGTGGGAATCAGAAGTTCTGAGTTGGTAAACTCTGAGGTCCTGCAAGAAATGTTAGAGGGAAAACACAGAGGTTCTGGATGACGTTCAGTCAGTGAACCAAAAGTCAGAAGTCCTGTATTATGCTGAAACAGTGAGCAAACATCAGCAGTTCAGTCTATTTGACATGTAAGGAGAACTCAGAAATTCTGTGATGTGTTAAGATTGTGAGTGAACATTAGAAGTTATGTATTGTGCTGAGCCAGTGGGTGAACATCAGAAGTTTAGTGTGTGTTAACAGTGAGAAAAATCATTGAAGTTCTGTGTGTTAAAACAATGAAGAGAACTCAGAAGTTTTGCATGCTTAAACAGTGAGAAAATCCTAGAAGTTATGTGTGTTAAAATGATGAGTGAAAAACAGAAGTTATGTGTTACATTTCAGCTCTTAATCAGCGCAACAACAATTTATTCAGTTCAGAATGATCACAGCACAAAAAATCATAGAAGTTTCAATCCTAAGTCTGAGCCTAGCATTATTCTAGAAGTTCTGATCCATAGTTTTTCTATTCATACAATGATATGTACGACAATAATGTTATGATATTTACATGTTAATGATGTTCAGAATGAAAAACAAGTAAAGTCAGAAAGACTTACCTGGGGCGTGCTTGGAGCTTTGAGTGGCTGCCTTTGGATGTTCTGAGTCAGCAAGAGAGACGAAAGAGTGGTTGTGTCCTTTTGTTCAAAGGGAAGAACAAAGGTTTGTTTTTATGTATGAGAAATCTGGATTTTTATGAAGGTTTCACAATTTCCTTTTCTCTCTTGATAGTTCTCTCTCCCCTTCAGCCCCTCCTTCAAATTCCAGCCCCTTGAACGTGTGATGGAGCCAAGTATTTATAGATGAATTGGTTGTGATTTTTTGGGGGAAAACAAATAGGATTTGAACCTCTTTTGGCATCCTGTTCCTTTGCTTTTTTCTATACAGTTTTCGTATGCTAGTTTGGTGTAATCATGGGATGCAGGCGTAGGCTGAGCTAGCTGTTGGTCATAGGTCTGCAGCAAGTTGTATAAGCAAGGTTTTGGGATTTGGTCAAGTTCTGACCAAAGCGTTTAAAATAGCCTTCATGTGCTGAAGTGCTGCCTTGTCTTTGAAGCAAGCATGGTGGTTGTCAACAGGAATTAAGGAAAAGCAAAAGCAGAGTTGCTATCCCAAGACAGTAGAGGTACACGTGGTGAAGATCCTTTGGATAAAGACTCAAAAGGTGGTTGTGAGCATTAAATGAGCATTAAATGATGATGAGACTTTTCACAACCAGAAATCCTGCAGCGTGATACTCTACACCAAGGCTTTGTTCTGGATCAGAAGTTCTGCTTCAGCGTAGCATCCATCCTCTAATCTTTATATCTTCTGGCTCCATCATGTTCTGAAGGAGCTTTCAGACTTTCTAGAAAGCTTGCAGCACGCTCCTTAACCTTCTTTGCATTACCCTAGCAAACTCTGACTGAACTTGCGTAGATGCTGAAGAGCCATGTTCTGACTGGAGATTATGTTCTGAACCACGTTTACATCTTCTGACTGCTCATGCTTGGAGGCTGGCTCAGAAATTCTGAAGTGTCATTTTTTCTTAAATACTAAGAAGAAATTCCAAGTATTTAGAGATTTGGCTTTTCCATAGTAAATTTGACTTTTGAACCTCTTGATGAAACAAACTCCATATTCCAACATGTTTTGATGAAATATGATTCTTGAGATTTGATGTTGATCCAAAAGTCAAAGTTTGACTTTTCAGCGTGTAAATGACCATTTTTCCCTAGTGGCTTGGTTTGCTTAAAAATGATAACTCTAGGCTTGGAATTGGATGGGAGCAAACTTGAGAATTCAGGATGAATTCCTGAAGGATGAAAGGGCATATTTTGGGGTACAACAGTGTGAACCTTTATTTGGAAATGTATGAGAAGGGACCCGTGTAATATTTTTCAAGATAAACCTGTGTGAAGTTGTATATAAGAGAAATCTGTGTAAGGTTGCGTCGTGACAAACCCGTGTAAAGCTGCATTTGGTCGCGCAGATGATTACTCTGTTTAGTTTCAGGAGCTAATCTTGGACCTGCTGGAAATTGTTGATGATAACCATATTTCTTGAAAAGGTACAAGATTAATTATATGCGATGCATGAAATGCATTGTGTGATGATGTTCTCAAAATAAATAAGACTATGATGTATGCAATATGTATGCGCACGTCATGATGTATGAACATGAAATGCTATTGTGACACGTCTGAGTCTGGGAAAATAAATCTATGACTGTTGTTGGAGAGTATTGGAAATAACATTTTTGACTGTTGTAGAAAACTGTGGTTCTTCTACTTCCGCTGGGGATGGTGAACAAAGATGACTATGCAGGAGATTCGCTCCTCGTTTGTGAATATTCTATCGGGGAGAGACTTTGCTTGAGAATAACTCTGCGGGGAATAACACTATTGGAGGATGAACTTCCATAACTGAAAGGATAAACTCTGTCAGATATTAAACTTCTGCATTCAAAGAAATAAACTCTGCTCGGGAAAAACTATATGAACCGCTTGTGATTACAAAAATAGGCTGGGGAACATAGATGTCGGCTCTCTGTAGGAACTTTGCTGGGGAAAGTAAATCCTATTTGGTGAAGCCGATATCAATGCTTTGATTACCTATACTCTGTGGGGAGTACGGATATCACGAGATCGTATGTACTGATGATTGTGTTTCAAAGTTGTCTATGCTTTGGTACCTGTTAGACTGAGTAACTGTCGGGTTTGACATTTTTTAGTTTTTTACTCCTGTTTCTTAAGTTAGGAGCAACTGTCTTTCTGTTTCCTATGCAAATATTTATGAATAGAAATTATATTCAAATGCACATGTCAAGAATAAATCATTGGACGTTCTCGTAAAACAAAACAGAAACAAGGAAAACAAACATTTTTTGTGTAAAAAATGACTTGTATTAATTTTTGAAGTTGGCCTATAACAGACATTTTTTGTACAAGGAAGCTGACGTTCTAGTAAGAGAACGCCGCCGTATCAATGGAAACTATACAATATCGTGTACAGCGAAAAAAACAACTATGTGCAACAATCCCATTGAGCTTCAATTCTGCTATTGTCGCTATGTCTTTGAGAGTCTCATCATTTTGCTGCTTGTCCGAAGCTGATTAGATTGATCGGTGTCATTCGAGCTTGATGGTTGATACTGAGGTCTGATCGCAAGATGATCCAATGGGACATAATGATACTCTTTACATCCCTAACTTTTGCATGGATTTCCCTTTCGATTTTTCAATCCACCGGGATACCCATTTTTGCCCAAGCCGCCTTTTCAGGTTTTTGACTTGCCAGGTGTACAAATTTTTTCATTTTCATCCCTTATTTTTTCCCGAACCCTTTTGGTTCGCCGGGAAGCCCTTATTTTTTCCTAGGTATGTCAACCTAGCGGGTCTTTGTTTTATGCGTAGTATTTTTTCACTATGTCCGCATTAACAGGGTGAGGAAGGTCGTCACTGTCCATGGTGGTCAGGATCATGGCTCCACCTGAGAAAATGTTTTTGATCACAAATGGCCCTTCGTATGTGGGAGTCCATTTTCCCCTGGGATCACCTTGCGGCAGTATGATGCGCTTGATTACTAGATCCCAGACTTGATACTCTTGGCGTTTGACTTTTTTATTGAAAGCCTTGACCATTCTCCTTTGATACGTTTGACCATGGCAGACAATAGTAAGTCTCTTCTCATCGATCAGATTCAGTTGATCAAGCCGGGTCTGGATCTAGTCGTCTTCGTTTAAACCCGCATCCTTCATGATCCTTAAAGAAGGGATCTGGACCTCAATGGGTAGGACTGCCTCCATGCCATATACCAGAGAGTAGGGTGTTGCCCCTGTCGACGTCCGTGCTGAGGTACAGTACCCATGAAGAGTGAATGGTAACATCTCATGCCAGTCTTTGTATGTCACCGTCATCTTTTGTATAATCTTCTTGATGTTCTTGTTAGCCGCTTCCACAGGCCATTCATCTTCGGCTAGTAAGGGGAAGAATTATGATGCTGGATCTTAAATTTCTTACAGAGCTCAGTGATCATCGTGTTATTGAGATTGGTACCATTGTTCGTGATGATTCTCTCTGGCATACCATACTGACAGATCAAGTTATGCCTGATAAACCGTGCCACCACATTCTTAGTAACTGTAGCAAAGGAAGAAGCTTCGACCCACTTCATGAAATAATCGATGGCCACCAGGATGAAGCGATGCCCATTGGAAGCGGTAGGTCTGATTTCTTCGATCATGTCAATGCCCCATATCACAAAGGGCCAAGGAGCCGTCAATATATTCAAAGGAACCGGAGGCACATGCACCTTATCAGCATAGACTTGGCACTTATGACAAGTTCGAGAGTGTTGGTAACAATCTTCTTCCATAGTGGACCAGTAATATCCTGCCCGTAGGATATTCTTGGCCATGCTATGTCCGTTAGAATGGGTTCCGAAGGTGCCTTCATGTAAATCTATCACAATCCTCTCTGCTTCACTTTTGTCTACACACTGCAGTAAAGTAAAGTCATGGTTGCGCTTGTAGAAGATTCCATTGCTGAGGAAGAATTTCGCGGCGAACCTTCTCAGAAACTTCTTGCCGTTGACAGATGCCCCCTCAGGATACTCTTGAGCTTCGAGATACCTCTTCACCTCATGAAACCAGGGTTTATCCGCTACTTCTTCAGTCTCAATCTCACAGCAGTGTGCTGGTTCGTCCAACCTCTCGATGGTGATTCGGGGAGCTTCGTTGTCCCACCTGACTTTGAACATGGAAGACATGGTAGCTATCGCGTCCGCTGACTGATTCTCCTCTCGCGGGAAATGTTCAAAGGTTACCTCCTCAAAATGTGGGAGCAAAGTCAGCACATGCTCTTTGTATGGGATGAGATTCGGATGATTCGTATCCCACTCTCCTTTGATCTGACTTATCACCAAGGCTGAGTCCCCGAAAACGTCCAAGAATTTGATCTTTAAGTCGATAGCAGCCTTAAGACCCATGATACAGGCTTCATACTCTGCCATGTTGTTAGTGCAGTTGAAACATAATCGGGCAGTGAAAGGGGTATGACAGGCCTAAGGAGATATAGTTACATCACCAATGCTATTACCTAGTGCATTCGAGGCTCCGTCAAAAACCATAGTCCATCGGGATCCTTCTTCAGGTCCTTCATCCAGTCCAGGTTTTTCGTGATCAGTCACTATCATAATATTCTCGTCCGGGAACTCAAAATTCATGGACTGGTAGCCATCCACAGACTGATGAGCCAAATGATCGGCCAATACACTTCCCTTGATTGCTTTATGGGTCGTGTATTGGATGTCATATTCAGTTAATATCATCTTCCATCTCGCTATTCTTCCAGAGAGTGCAGGCTTTTCGAAGATGTACTTGATCAGATCCATCTTAGATATCAACAAAGTAGTGTGGGTCATCATATACTGTCTTAGTCGGCGAGCAGCCCATGCCAAAGCGCAACAAGTTTTCTCGAGCAGTGAGTATCTGGTCTCACAGTCGGTAAACTTTTTGCTAAGGTAGTATATTGCATGCTCTTTTCGACCAGACTCGTCATACTGCCCCAACACACACCCCATTGAATTGTCTAGAACTATTAAGTACAAAATCAAAGGTCTTCCTTCAACTGGAGGCATCAGAATTGGTGGTTCTTGAAGGTATTCCTTGATTCTTTTGAAAGCATTCTGGCATTCATCATTCCACTTTACTACTTGATCTTTCTTCAGAAGCTTGGAAATTGGATCACAAGTAGCAGTCAGATGTGAAATGAACCTGGCGATTTAATTTAGGCATCCCAAGAAACCTCTAACCTCTTTCTCTATATGGGGAATCAACATCTCTTGTATGGCCTTTACCTTTAAAGGGTCTACCTGAATACCCTTGTCACTGACGATGAACCCCAGCAGCTTACCAGATCTTACCCCGAAGGTGCACTTGTTCGGATTCAACCTCAACTTATATATCTTCAACCTGTCAAACAATTTTTGTAGATGGTCAAGGTGTTTCTCTTATGTTTGAGACCTGGCGATCATGTCGTCGACATAAACCTCTATCTCATGGTGGATCATATCATGGAACAAAGCGACCATGGCTCGTTGATAGGTTGCCCCAGTATTCTTCAACCCAAACGGCATCACCTTGTAGCAGAAAGTGCCCCACTGTGTAACAAAGCTTGTCTTCTCCATGTCTTCAGGAGCCATCTTGATCTGGTTGTAGCTGGAGAAACCATCCATGAAGGAGAAGATCTTGTGTTGTGCGGTGTTATCAACCAGAACATCAATGTGGGGAAGTGGGAAGTCGTCCTTGGGAATTGCCCTGTTCAAGTCTCTGTAGTCCACACACATCTGTACATTACCGTCCTTCTTAGGTACTGGGACGATGTTAGCAACCCACTGCGGATAGGAGGTAACAGCTAGGAACCTAGCGTTGAACTGCTTCATAACTTTTGCTTTGATTTTCTCTAACATTTTGGGGCGCATACGGCGGACTTTTTGCTTTACCGGAGGGAAATCTTCTTTAGTTGGCAGGCGGTGTACCACAATATCAGTATCCAAACCAGGCATGTCTTCGTAGGACCAGGCGAAGATCTCAACATAGTCGTGCAACATCTGTATCAACCGCTGTTTGGCACTAAGCTCTAGATTTTCACCTATTTCAACCTCTTTTTTGTCTTCCTATGTACCCAAATTCACTGACTCAACTGGCTCTTCATGAGGCTGTATGGCCCTTTATTCCTGCTGTAATAGTCTAGCAAGCTCTCCAGGTACCTCACAATCTTCCTCACCTTCGTCCTCAGCTTGGTTGATCGGATTTTCAAAGTCATAATGAGCAGTAGCAGAACTGTTGTCAATGGGATCCAGAGTGGATATGTATCTGCAGTTTGATACGTGAGTGTGTGTAAGAGTATAGCTGTTTTTTATAAAGCAAAAAGAAGAAAAGAAAAACAGAGAGTGCAAAATTTATGTGCAAGAACGTCCAATATTTTATTGACGAGATGTGAAAATGACATATAATAACCCTCACAAACTGAACCATTGTGCCTCGGGTAAGACACAGGGCCGTAAAGTTTAAATTGTTTATTACAAACTCAGAAAACAAATAAGGCAATTACTGCGGAATAAAAGAAACTGGTATAAAATATCTGGTCGTCCAATTACTCGGTCCGCCGTTGGTAGTTAGGTAGATCCAACTGTCAATGTCATAGTCTTCTTCATTGTCTTCAATAGCATTGATCCTACGATTGCTGATGCGTAGGGGAGGTCCTCCAGCCCGAGCGAGTCGAACAGCCCTCTGAGCCCCTGAAGTAAATCCCAAACCAAATTTGTCAGTTTTGTGAGTAAAATCAGGGAGCTGACACCAATTGGCACACCCACCTTCTTCAACTACGGCTCTGGCGTTTTTTAGAGAAGCCATTTTCAAAGAAAGTTTGTTGATCTTCGGCACACTGGTAATACTTTCGATTGACGCCAAAATCTGGGGAACCTCTTCAAAGTTTTGACAAGGAGCCTCTATGAATTACCCGTCCATCTCCACATACCTGAAAGAGTTCAGGTGACTCACCATATACTCCTCTTCACCGTGCACAGTCACAATCTTCCCCTTCACCGAATATTTCAGCATTTGGTGCAGTGTAGAAGTAACTGCCCCAGCTTCATGGATCCAAGGACGAGCCAACAAACAAGAGTACGATGGCCTGATGTCCATTACATAGAAGGTGGACTCAAAGGTATGGGAACCCACTTTGACAGGGATGTCCACCTCCCCATGCACCATTCTTTTCGACCCATCAAAAGCCCTTACCACAATGTTACTAGGCTTTAAGGTCAAGCCCTCACAATCCAGTCGATCGAGAGCCTTCTTAGGCAGGACGTTCAGTGAAGATCTTGTGTCTACCAGCACATGAGCCATAGTGGTGCCCCTGCATTCGATTGAGACATGCAGAGCATCATTATGCTTCCTTCCTTTCGGTGTCAAGTCGGCATCTGAAAAACCCAGCCCATTGTCAGCAGTCAAGCTGGCCACACAGTATTTGAATTGATCGGTTGAGGTTTCTTGCGGCACATGCGCAGTCTTGAGGAATGTGAACAAAGCCTTTGTGTGGGATTCAGAACATAGAAATAGAGACAACATGGAGATCTTCGAGGGGGTCTGCCCCAGCTGCTCGACCAAATTGTAGTCGCTTTTCTTAATTATCTTTAAAATTTCCTCTATCTCTTGCTTAGAGGATTCCACAATAGTTTTCCTAGGTGCCTCCGTCTGGGCAGGCTCACCTGTAACTTCTTTGCCCCGAGTCCCAGACGACTCATCAGCAGGGGTAATTATAGGAGTAGGAATGGGAGTAATAATAGGATTACTGGTTGGAACAATAGCTGGAATACCAATAGGCTTAGTGACGGTCTTCGGGGAGATCTCGGGAGAGAAAACCCTTCCACTTCGGGTAACTTTGCTAGTCCCAGCAATGTTACTGACATCAGGACCCGCCTCTTCATTCTTCAAATCCTATTTAACACCATGATAATAGACATCGGCCCCATAATTCCATGGGACATCTTTGTCCGAGGAGTACGGTATGGGACCAGGAAAAGTGATTATCAGTGGAGAAATTCTTTGAGTAGGTGCAATCCTTACATGTCTTTTAGAGGAGACCTTGGAAGGATTGGTGGAAATGGTTATAATGGAAATATCTTCACACAGAACATATGGAATCAAAGTCTTTTCGAACAGAATTTCTCTACTGTCCATCAGGCGCTGAACACATGCTTTCAGCAAATAGCAACCAGAAGGCAGTGACGAACACATGTGGCAACCTTCACCACAACCCGAAAATAAACCGGCTAACAACAAATTCTTCTTGACAGTCATGAGAGGAGTGGAAAATTCATTAACAGAGGTAACAAACAGATCAGTATCAATGGCGTTAACTCCACGGTTGTGCTTAGGCATGGGAGAAGTTATGACATTAGGCTTCTCCGGAGCATCAAACTCAATCTCCTTGGCTTCAATCAGATCTTGTATTTTATTTCTCAGAGCCCAGCAATAATTTGTATCATGGCCAGGACTCTCAGAATGATAGGCACACCGAGCGTTTGGATTGTACCGAGGAGATGTGGTATTAGGATTCTTGGGATCCTCTTTCAAGGTTGCCAAGTTGGATTTTAGCAGATGGGGTAAAACCTCAGCCAATGTCATGTTAATTCGGGTAAGCTGCCTTTGCGGTCTTTCTACCCTTTGCTGATTGTTTCGTTGTGGGGTAGCCGCAGGCCTAGGTATTATCACAGCACTTACCGTTGAACGACGCTCAACTCTTCTCTGATCTCTTGGGCTATAAATGGCACTGACCTCCTTCTTACTCATGAAGGGCTTCTTCACTGTACTTGATGAGATATCTTTCTGGATCTTGCCACTCCGGATCCCAGCTTCTACCCTTTCCCTAGTTAATATCAGCTCGATAAAACTAGCTGAAGATCTACCAATCAAATGGTTGAAGAACGGAGCAGACATCGTCCCAAGAAACATGTCAACCAATTGCCTATCAGACAAAGGGGGTTAGACTCTCCCAACCAGATCTCTCCACTTCTGTGCATATTCCTTAAAGCCTTCACTTGCACCCATGGACATACTCTGGAGTTAAGTACGAGTAGGAGCGAGGTCGGCGTTATATTGATATTGCTTGTAAAAAGCAGCAGCCAAATCTTCCCAATTACAGACATTGGTTCTCTCCAGTTGATAAAACCATTCAAGCTGAGTCCCTGACAGACTATCTTAAAAGAAATGAACCCACAAGTTCCTATCAGCAGTGTGAGGCTGAATCTTCCTCACATAGGAACGGAGATATAGCTTGGTACAAGACACGCCATCATATTTTGCAAACACCGGAGCCTTAAACTTCTGTGGAATGACTACCCCGGATACCAAACCTAACTCCTCAAAATCCATCCCTGGTATTCTCTTGATCTCCATGCGTTTAGTCAATCTTCTAACTGCTTGTACCTATCCTCAATGGGAGGATACTGCTCATCATTGTAGTCTGTGTCACTGTCAGAAGCTTCAGGGCTAGGGTCCTTCTCCCTGGTTTCTTCCTCTTGATTCTCCCCTTCTCTTAATGAGGATGTCAGCTCAACCACTCGTTTTAGCGGCCCTTTGATCCTTCTTCCTATGTTTAGGATACCAACTGTCTTCTTCTTCTTTCTGTCCTTCAGCATAAGGGCCTTTAGATCCTCTTGTCCTTTAGCTAAGGCCATAATCATTTGCTGAAACTGGGCGTTTTGGGCCTGAAGATCCTTGATGCTTTGCTCGGAAGACATTATTACTGAAATAAACAGCGAAGAAGATGAGAAACCTGTTATGGTACCTGCTTATGCAATGTCATGGATGATATGCGTATGCAATGATTTCAAGGATCTCGCGGGGTAAACACAAGAAACAGTTAGAATTTGATTGCAGCTTTGATTGAAGAAACTTCGTGTCGTTGAAGGTCCTTATACAAGAATCTAGCTCACCATGTCTAGTGGGTCATAGCCTCCGACTCAGGTTGTTGTGTTATAGTCTTCTCGACGGCATTTGGCCAGAGGAAAATAAATCCCCTTGCCCCTTGCTAGACGTCTAGTTCACCATAACTTGCATCACAAACCCTTGAGATCCTTGAAATGGTTAGTATAATATGCCATGTTTATGATGTCATGGTGTCGTGATTATGCTGAGAAAATACAGGTATAGGAAGCCCAGACAAATCACACCAAGTCCTTAGGTTTAAGGCTTGCTTGAGTTTTAAGGTCATACCCTCTTGCAGTTGGATTGGTTCAACCTATCCTATAAATATGTAACCGGGTTCTAAAGGGATCTCAATATCACCGATCTTTCCCCCAAGCTTTGTTCAATCGATGATTGACTCGCAATCAAACAAAACTCAAAAGCCAAACCTCAATGAGTGTAGCATTGAGTATTTGTCGACCTTGGGCATACACCAAAGACGGCCATCTCGCTATGTCTTACTGGCCAAGTTGTGCAATTAAAGGTTCTAAGGTCAGTTGATGCTTTATGACACCACGCGGCGGCCCCATGCATCTCCCTGATTGACTCAGAGGTTTACGGGTACCAACCAAAGTGCCACATCAACGTAGCTACTGCTTCAACCGTGTCGGTATACCCCAGGCACAACTCCCTCACAGTTTATCTGTTACATACCTAAATGGTGTCCCCAGATCCGGGTGTAGGATCTATATAACCCCAACAAAACCCTTGAATATAAAGCAGGCAAAGCAAAACAAGAAAGCAAATTTCAGAAATGACCTAGATCCTAAGGTATACCCTACTTAGTATTTCCCCAGCAGAGTCGCCAGTTCTGTGATATGGTGGCAGAACCGACTGTTATACTGGTTCTCATTTTGTATTTGCAAATGTCGCGGTAAGCAAGAGTCGCCACCGACTTTTATTTCATCCAAAGGAAAAGGAAAAACAACAGAAAAAACCTTATTCGAGATCTTTCTGAGCACGGGGGGTAGATTATAGAAAGGGAAGGTGTTAGCACCCTTTCTATCCATGGTTTTCCATGGGCTCTTAGATACTTGCTCATTTTGAAATTGCTTTGGTGTGTGTGTTTGAAAAAACTTTGAAAATGCCTAAGTGCGGCATTTCACTTTATGGGAACCCTTGTATCAGTCCTCAAGGGTGTGATAAAGTATTTTTGAAAACTTTTTTTGAAAGTGTCAGTGTGAAAAATTAATTGTTTTGAGCAAGTACTTAAGAGTTTCTACCTACTCGAAAAAAACTGTTCGTTTTCTTATTTCCTTTAGACAGCGCTATCCTACTATTAAGGAGTAGGTAGCTCCGTCATTGGAGTTTGAGGGACAATCGAAAGAGACGTTTTTACGGTCACAAAAGCAATGGTTAGGAAACTTTAGTAATTACCCTAAAGTCCTAAAGATCTTTCCGAGGCAACATCCGAATGGGTCATTTTGATCTTTTTGGACTGGTGGATGACCACTAAAACTCCCTATGCTTCATGATCGTTTACCGAAGGCAACCGGAGTGTTGATACCCTAGGGGTGCATATGTGCGAGTGTATTTGATTTCAGATATATTAGTCTTTGTGTTTAGTTTTCTAGCAATTGGTTTTATCTTGTTCATGCAATCCTATTAGCCATACATCTAACAGTTAATATATGTATAAAAATATAAAGTGCGGAAACGTAAATTCCTACGCTATTACATGGCTTCGGAGAGAGGGATTTAATTACAAGTCCAAAACCGAGGATTAAACTGTAAAATAATAAACAGCAAAATAAAACCTAATTAGAAGTTATTACAAACTCGAAGCAAATACAATAATTGGAAAAATAAATAAATAAACACGCGCGAGGAATGACACGAGGATAGATTAAATATCCTAAAGAATCTACTTAATTAAAGAAAATATTTTTGTATTTTTATTGGGAAAATTAAAATATTTGCAAATTAAACCTAATTTCTAGCTAGTTTTAATTATGAAAATAAACCAAATTATCCTAATTAAACTAATCTATTTTCAAAATTAATTTTAATAAGTAAATAAAAACTAATTCTACAATTTTTTTGTGATTTTATGATTTTATGATTTAATTAAGAAAAACGATTTTTGTTAAAATGATTAAAAATAAATAAACAAAAAAAGAATGCTAAAGAAATTAACAAAAAAAAAAAAACAAGAATAGGCCTGGTGGTGAAAGCTGGTCAGGGGGGTGCAACTTAGAATTTGATGGGCCCAAGGTTGGTGGCCCAGCTTGCCCAGCGCCTGATCCAGTACCACTCCCTTCTTATGGTCTACCATGTTCTTCGCTTGTTGAGCCTTTAGATCTGGGACGGAGATGATCTGATGGTTTGGCGTTGGGGCGTATGGCATGCGTTTGACTGTGAGGCACACTAGATCTAGAAAGAATCATTCAGAAAATAAGAAAATGTTTGGACCTAGGATCGAATCCATGTCCCTTCCTTCACATGCCCATACTCCTTGCCAATTGTGCTGGTTAGTCATTCATATACATATTTGAACAAAATAAATATAAGGTAAACATAACACTATGCCCAGTTGTCACGCGTGCGCCTTTTGGTGGGTCCCTTCTGTTTGAATGAGCCAATCAGCGAGCTTCCTCCAGCCACGCCATCATCTTCTCCAACAGTCGGTTGTTTTAGACCAAACACTTTTATCTACAGTCCAACCCGTCACTATAGGCTATAGTGACGATTTTTGATTGTAGCTACAAACCTACAAAATTCTAAAACACAATTCAAACAGAATAAATTTCATCCAAAGACATGGATCGACTTCAAATCATCACATGAACACGAAGGGGCCCTTAATTTGGCCCAATTTCGCCTCTAGCTAGGGTTCCCCAATTTGAAGCTTTGAAACCCTAACTATGGCAACCGACTGTACCTGCAATCAAACTCTAATTAAACCATTCCAGCACGTTATAATCATGATACCAGACGCAAAGATATAAACAAAATATGTTTATGATGGATGCATCAGTGAAATCGAATTTGAAAGAAATATACAAACCGTGATGAATGGTGGACGTGATTCCGATGGCTTTAAGCTTTGGGATTGAGTGCAATAGCTTTAGGAACTCCTCAGGGATGTAGTTTGATCCTTGAAACGTCTTGAATTGACCTGTGGTGGTGAATCTGAGTTTCACTTTTCTTTGAAGATTTGGAATTTTTTTCTTGCTTCTGAGGTAGGTTGCGCGTCTGAAAACTTATGCCTTAGGGTTAGAATGATTTTGTATAAGTATTGGAATCAAATTAGGGTAACAAGAATGGCAAGAATCCAAGGAATTATGATTATCAAATTTGATTCAAAACTTTCCAAACTTGGAGATTTCTTCCCCTTGTGGTTTGGCACGGTTTTGATCTCCATTTGACAGCATATAGTATCTTCATTCAATGCCAAAATCAACCCAAAAACAACTTAAATGATTTATTTTGATTTTACTTGAATTTATTTCAATTTTAGATAAATAAAATCAAAATAAATCAAAAAAAATATATGGCATGGAGGGTCCCATAGGTCGTGGACCATACTAGGAATAAGATTCAATCTTGAAAAGATGGACCCATGTAGAAGAAATCCAAATTTGAGAATTATTTGTCTTCATGCAATTTCCCAAAAATAGCAAATTTTGCCAATGCATATCTCTCTCAATTTTAACCCTAGAGAGGTGTTCTTCGACTTTTTGGAAAACATAGGATGTCCTCTAAACAACCCTTTTCGTTTCATCTCAATTGGATCTTCCATGTTCATGTAAGGAGCTTTGACCCAAAATGTGTTTTTGTTGACTTTCTAAAATGACCTATAATGTCTGGATTTATATCTTTTCATGAGTGTATTTCATGAACTTGAGGGCTGAAGATGAATTGTAGGTAATTGCATCCTATTCAAAATGAGTTTTGGATGGAAAATTTCTGATAAAGTATGAGGAAGTTATGCCTGGTCAAAGTTTGGTTGACTTTTCCTAAGAAACCCTAATTTAACAACTTTTGGATTTTGATGAATTTGGAGCATTCCTTGAGGAATCATGATCAACCCTTGATCAAATGATGTATATCACTTCAAAATGTTGATGTTGACCAAAAATCTTGAAGTTTGACTGTATGTGGGCCACAGTTGACATTTGACCTAATACAATTGATTTTCAGGCATTTGAGCAGTTGACTGAGCAAACTTGTTGTGTAAGGCATGAAATTTGACATGGATGATCTTGAAGACATATTAGGACCATGGAAAGCATTTGGGGCCTTTGTGGTTCACACATCATGATGAAAATGGAAACCCTAGTTTAGAGGTATATTACCTTAGGAGAGAGTTTGTCTAGTCAACGCTTGGACTTCCTTGACCAAATTGGAGACCTTAATGGACATGTGTTGAGTAAAATGAGAGGGCAAATTTTGGGGTAGAACACCTATCATGATTGTTTTCTATATTTCTTTTACCTGCGTAGGATCGTAATTTTGTTCTCTTGCTGCAATTACACAAGTAATGATATGATTAACTAAAATTCTTAACTATTTGGTTTTATAACTTAATCTGTTGTGAGAAGACAGAAATGTGGCTTCTCAGCTTGTGAGAAGAGTTGAATCTGCCGGTTTCAAGGCAATTGTGCTTACCGTGGACACTCAAATTCTTGGTCGTAGGTTGGATGATACTAAAAACAGGTTGGAGACCATTTGGATGTAATCACTTTTCCATATTCTGTTTGTAATCACTTCGTAGACTAACGATTCCGGTCTAGCGTCTTATGTTGCAACATGATTTTTTATATTAATTTTATATTTTTTTTCAAATTCATTTAACGTTGATCAATTTTTAATGATATGTAACAGGTGTTGTTTTTGTTGTTTGTTTGGTCATCACATCAAGGTAGAAAATCTATTCAAACTTAAGCCTTGTACGCTTATAGTAAATTCCAAAATTTGTTCTCTCTCTATTATGTGTAATTTATTTTTGTTTGAGGTGTCTGTTGTTATTGAAATTACGTTAGCTTGTGGAAATTACTTCAGTTCTCTCTATTAAAAAATGCATGTTTACTAATGATCTTATACATTATATCATTGGCCCTGACCTTGGTTATCATTGGCTTCTTGCATGGTCTGGTGTTTTTACCAGTAAGTGTTGTTTGAGGTTTGAGGTGTTTGGTTTGGCTCTAGAAATAACTGTAGCTCTTAGCTGTTAAAACGTTTTGCTAGTTACAACTTTTGTTTGCTAGTTGATCATCTTTGAGAGGTAAGTACATATATATATTTTGTATGCATTGAAGTGGATGAATGCAAGTACAAATATACTTTTATCTTTGGTTGAAAACCTTTGTGTGAATTACTGAGCTATTGGTATTTGTGTTTTTAGTTTGCCATTCATAACTGCCACAACAGATGACCCCAAACATATTGAGACCACTCTTACAAGGGCTAAATTTGAAGAATTATGTTCAAATCTTCTTGACAGGTAACAATAACTTACTGAATCTATTCTCTACCTCTAATTTAAAATACCCTGTCTCTGAGATTGATTGTTACAAATAGAAATTCTAGCTTAAACTTCATATATAGTAATATTGCATGAATTGTGTTTCATACTTCGGACACCAATGGAAAATTCATTAAGGAAAATTCAATTAAGGATATTGATGAGGTGATTCTTGTTGGTGGATCAACACGTATTCTTGTTGTTTAGGAGCTTGTAAATAAGCTGATTGTGAAGGACCCAAAT